>BTRK01000002.1:6461566-7117816 GCA_036245805.1 Pristionchus mayeri
CTCTCGTCCCCTCTCTCACTCTCTCTCCCCATCTCACCCGCTATCCCTCTCTCCCTAAATCCCTCCATCTCTCTCTCACTCTCTCCCTCCCCCTCTCACCCCCTCTCTCCCCCCCCCTCTCTCTCACCCTCTCCCCTCCCTCTTTCTCCTTCTATCTCCCATTCTCCCTCTATCTCCTTCTCTCTCCCTTTCCCTCTCTCTCCATCTATATCCCTCTCTCCCTCTCTCCCTCTATCTTTCTCCATCTATCCCTCCCCCTCTCTCACCCTCTCTCCCCCTCTCTCCCCCCTCTCTCCCTCCCTCTCTCTCACCCTCTCTCCCTCCCTCTCTCTCCTCATATATTCCATTTTCCCTCTATCTCCCCCCTCTCACTCTCTCCCCATCTCACCCTCTATCCCTCTCTCCTTCTCTCCCTCCCTCTCTCTCACCCCATTTCTCCCTATCTCCCTCTCCCCCTCCCTCTCTCTCTCTCTCTCTCTCTCTCCCGCTCACCCTCTCTCCCGCTCTTCCTCTCTCCCCCCTATCACTATCTTCCCAGCTCTCCCTCTATCCCTCTCTCCCTCTCTCCTTCCCTCTCTCTCACACTCTCTCTCACCCTCTCTCCCTCCCTCTTTCTCCTCCTATTTCCCATTCTCCCTCTCTCCCCCTCTCACTCTCTCCCCATCTCACCCGCTATCCCTCTCTCCCTAAATCCCTCCATCTCTCTCTCACTCTCTCCCTCCCCCTCTCTCACCCTCTCTCCCCCCCCCTCTCTCTCACCCTCTCTCCCTCCCTCTTTCTCCTTCTATCTCCCATTCTCCCTCTATCTCCTTCTCTCTCCCTTTCCCTCTCTCTCCATCTATATCCCTCTCTCCCTCTCTCCCTCTATCTTTCTCCATCTATCCCTCCCCTCTCCTCTCCCCCTCTCTCCCCCTCTCTCCCCCCTCTCTCCTCCCTCTCTCTCACCCTCTCTCCCTCCCTCTCTCTCCTCATATATTCCATTTTCCCTCTATCTCCCCCCTCTCACTCTCTCCCCATCTCACCCTCTATCCCTCTCTCCTTCTCTCCCTCCCCCTCTCTCACCCGCTCTCCCTCCCTCTGTCTCACCCTCTCTCACTCCCTCTATCTCACCCTCTCTCCCTCCCTCTTTATCCTTCTATCTCCCATTCTCCCTCTATCTCCTTCTCTCTCCCTTTCCCTCTCTCTCCATCTATATCCCTCTCTCCCTCTCCCCTCTCTCCCCTCCCCCCTCGCTCCCTCTATCTCTCTCTCCCTCTATCTTTCTCCATCTATCCCTCCCTCTCTCTCACCCTCTCTCCCCCTCTCTCCCCCCTCTCTCCCTCCCTCTCTCTCACCCTCTCTCTCTCCCTCTCCCTCTCTCCTCATATATTTCATTTTCCCTCTATCTCCCCCCTCTCACTCTCTCCCCATCTCTCCCTTTATCCCTCTCTCCTTCTCTCTCTCCCCCTCTCTCACCCTCTCTCCCTCCCTCTGTCTCACCCTCTCTCACTCCCTCTATCTCACCCTCTCTCCCTCCCTCTTTATCCTTCTATCTCCCATTCTCCCTCTATCTCCCTCTCCATCCCTCTCTCAATCTATCCTGTCTCCTTCTCGCCTTTCCTACTCTCCCTCTCGTTTTCGAATGTTTTTCACCATTCTTGAAGCTTTAGAAAATTTTCGAACATTCTAGAAGCTTTGGAACATTTTCGAACTTTCTGGAACATTCTAGAAGCTTTGGAACATTTTCGAACTTTCTGGAACATTCTAGAAGCTTTGGAACATTTTCGAACTTTCTGGAACATTCTAGAAGCTTTGAAACATTTTCGAACTTTCTGGACATTCTAGAAGCTTTGGACCCTTTTCGAACTTTCTGGAACATTCTAGAAGCTTTTGAACATTTTCGAACTTTCTGGAACATTCTAGAAGCTTTGGAACATTTTCGAACTTTCTGGAACATTCTAGAAGCTTTGGAACATTTTCGAACTTTCTGGAACATTCTAGAAGCTTTGGAACATTTTCGAACTTTCTGGAACATTCTAGAAGCTTTGGAACATTTCGAACTTTCTGGAACATTCTAGAAGCTTTGGAACATTTTCGAACTTTCTGGAACATTCTAGAAGCTTTGGAACATTTTCGAACTTTCTGGAACATTTTAGAAGCTTTGGAACATTTTCGAACTTTCTGGAACATTCTAGAAGCTTTTGAACATTTTCGAACTTTCTGGAACATTCTAGAAGTTTGGAAAATTTTCGAACTTTCTGGAACATTCTAGAAGCTTTGGAACATTTTCGAACTTTCTGGAACATTTTTGAAGCTTTGGAACATTTTCGAAGATTCTGGAACATTTTAGAAGCCTTGAAACATTTTCGAACTTTCTGGAACATTCTAGAAGCTTTTGAACATTTTCGAACTTTCTGGAACATTCTAGAAGCTTTTGAACATTTTCGAACTTTCTGGAACATTCTAGAAGTTTGGAAAATTTTCGAACTTTCTGGAACATTCTAGAAGCTTTGGAACATTTTCGAACTTTCTGGAACATTTTTGAAGCTTTGGAACATTTTCGAAGATTCTGGAACATTTTAGAAGCCTTGAAACATTTTCGAACTTTCTGGAACATTCTAGAAGCTTTTGAACATTTTCGAACTTTCTGGAACATTCTAGAAGCTTTTGAACATTTTCGAACTTTCTGGAACATTCTAGCTTTGACACATGACGATTTATCGATTGGTATACTGTAGATGTCCTAATGTCAATTATTGATTGGTTTATGGTAATTCAAATATCAAAGATCAAAATCATAAATCTGACCCACGGAATAATAGGTGACCCATGGCTAATTATCGATTGGTATACGGTAGTCGACCCAATGCTAATTATTGATTGGTTTATGGTAATTCAAATATCAAAGATCAAAATCATAAATCTGACCCACGGAATAATAGGTGACCCATGGCTAATTATCGATTGATATACGGTAGTCGACCCAATGCTAATTATTGATTGGTTTATGGTAATTCAAATATCAAAGATCAAAATCATAAATCTGACCCACGGAATAATAGGTGACCCATGGCTAATTATCGATTGATATACGGTAGTCGACCCAATGCTAATTATTGATTGGTATACGGTAATCGTTCGATGCCTTCATCAGTCCCTCCCCTCCTTATTTCACAATCTCCCTATTTCGCAATCCGGAGACACGGAATCACACAGCGCTTTATATATAGGTAATGATATTTACTGTTGCTACTTTACGTTGCCTTTTGGAATTTCGTCCGTAAAGTGGGAAGGACAATTTTTGTTTTGTTTGGTACTCAGATCTTGGTACTCAAATGTTGGTATTTAAAATACAAGACGACAGTAGATGACAAGAGTATGACTGCATTATGCAGATGACGAATTCGATGCGCAAGAATGTGCACTTCACGGCCAACGAGAACGTTCTTCGGGGCTTCTTGAGCAGCATGGCCGCTCATCACAGCTACTTCTTCGAGAATCCCTCGGCGCTGATCCATGCTGCGTCCCGTGCAAAACTAACCAGTTGGGGGCGTCTATGGAGTCCTAAACCAGTGATCCGAGTAGTGATTCTCTAGTGATTCTGCTGTAGAGAGATGCGATCTGGCGACTGTTCACTAGAGTTCGTAATTCGGGCCACCGTCTCTTCATTTCTCACACTCTCTCGGCCGGTCGAGAGGCGAGAGAGTATGGGAAAGGAAGAGACCGTGGTTTCATTTCTCGAACTCTACTGCTCACTCTTTGATCTGCGGAGACACGTTTAGATATATATATATATATATATATTTTATACTTGTGTGTATACAGTATCGCCGGAAAGTATTGGCCAGCTTTTTCTTTTCGTCATAGTTTGTGAACCACTCGAGATATTGAGCTAAAAATTGAACTGGAAATAGCAAATCTAATGGGGAACAATCTGCTCTTATTGCGAACTTATGCAAATTTCTCATACTTGCGTAGTGATGACACAATCGCACATACCTTTTTCGAAAAATTATATTTCTTATAAGAAAATTTTCCTACACCTGAAATTTCTTGTGTATTGTCCCGGTAGACACCGTTGAAGTTTGAAGTATGAATTTGCCCATGTATCTCTCACACCATGTGTCTTATCACTCGTCGTCATTTGTTGCCAGGCTATAAAAGCCCATGTCGCCTCTAATCGAGGTCGTTCAGTGCTCATGAGATAAAGTCATCTTCTCCCCTACTTCGCTCTCCCTACTCCACAGAGACCGGCAAAGGGACCGTTCCCCCTTTGACCAGTAGATGGAGGTCCTCGGGTTGAGGAGAAAGGACCGGACGGATCGCTACACCACGTCCGATCTCCAGGGCGGAGTTCTAGCCTCCCCCAC
Organism: Pristionchus mayeri; assembly: GCA_036245805.1. Lineage (NCBI taxonomy): Eukaryota > Metazoa > Nematoda > Chromadorea > Rhabditida > Neodiplogasteridae > Pristionchus > Pristionchus mayeri. The sequence continues at coordinate 6,465,916 of BTRK01000002.1, forward strand.
CCCTGGCGCGGGACCGTCAGGGTCAACCCCGTCCAACCACCCCTACCGACTACACGATGACGACTATTGGAGCTAGGAGAAACTCGAATCTCCGTCAACGCTACAGGTCGACACCGATCGCCTTCGAGTGGAGCAACCAAGTGAATCATTGCCTCCGACTGATCGCCGCTGGAAACGACGTATATTGCCTAGTGATCGAAGATGGGCCTGCTACAATGGACGCCGTCGAGCAGTCGCCTTCGATAAGGAATGGCACAGTTGGTTGATTCATCGATTGATTTTATTGTTTAGTAGTAGGTCGTGGTTGTTATGCAGGATATTGTAAGATCAGGAGTGAGGGAGAGTAGCTAGGGACTGATCGACCGCTAGGTTTTTATGTTTGATTTTCAATCAGTACTCTAATAGTTTTCCTAGCATTCTCCATTCTAGCGCTCGTGATGGGCGGTCGTCCCTGACCCCGCTCTTTTCCGACCTAGTTTGGGGAATCCTCTCCCGTCAGCTTGGGCAACCCGGAGAGTATCGCCTACTTGGTACACTTCAAGAGGAGGAGCACGGACGGATTCCCATCGTCTCGAGTGATCTACCGTCAAGAAAGCCCCGCTGTCTGCGTTGTGAGTTCCTAACCGGCGCAAGTCAGGTGTTCGGCGGCAGGATGATCTACTTCGATGCTCAACGGAGATCCGTCACGATCGTCCCTACAGTTGACCAGAGAAGCCAAAGAAGATCCCATCCCTTGACCTAACGACGCTCTGAGACCGAAGATCCCCATTCCCTCCACACTGAAGTCACCCTCCTGCAGGACCATTGTGCCTGACGTCAGGATAAATATAAATATAAATAAATATGACTCTAATAGTTTTCCTAGCTATATTCATTGTTGGATTGTATTATAGACGCTGAGGGCAGCGTATCTTTCCATCGAACGGGGGGATGTCACGGTAGACACCGTTGAAGTTTGAAGTATGAATGTGCCCATGTATCTCTCACACCATGTGTCTTATCACTCGTCGTCATTTGTTGCCAGGCTATAAAAGCCCATGTCGCCTCTAATCGAGGTCGTTCAGTGCTCATGAGATAAAGCCATCTTCTCCCCTACTTCGCTCTCCCTACTCCACAGAAACCGGCAAAGGGACCGTTCCCCCTTTGACCAGTAGAGTATTGAGACATGTCGTAGGACTACCCAGAAAATAAGTTTCTGCGACTCCGAGCCTCGTTGTTGCAGCGGCTGCAAATTGAAGGCTGAAAACGCATAACTCTGCTTCTAGAGAAGCTAGAGACTAGTCCAAAGCAGAAATATGGTCGCAATCATGACCCCAGATGATCCTGAAAGTTTGGTATTCATTGGTTTTCATTTTTCTTCAGGGCGCAAAAAGTCACTTTTTCGCATTTCCGAACTTTGGCCGATTACCATTTCAAGAGTTCATTAGCATAAAATGCGGCTCCTGGGCAGGAAGTTGCAAAAACCATCCAAGAATCGATTCCCAACTTTTGGTAGACTTGGGTTCTCGTTCCGGTCCTCGGTGAGTGATTTACGGACGCGCGCTCCTCTCGTGCCCACTGCATTTCCCTACACGACGAGAGAGCGGTGGGCGAGCGGCGCGAAGAGAGATCGTGCGTTTCGAGAAGGTCGCGCGTCGGTAAATCGCTTGCCGCGGACCGGAAAGCGAACCCAAGTCTACCAAAAGTTGGGAATCGATTCTTGGATGGTTTTTGCAACTTCCTGCCCAGGAGCCGCATTTTATGCTAATGAACTCTTGAAATGGTAATCGGCCAAAGTTCGGAAATGCGAAAAAGTGACTTTTTGTGCCCTGAAGAAAAATGAAAACCAATGAATACCAAACTTTCAGGATCATCTAGGGTCATGATTGCGACCATATTTTTGCTTTGGACTAGTCTCTAGCTTCTCTAGAAGCAGAGTTATGCGTTTCAGCCTTCAATTTGCAGCCACTGCAGCAACGAGGCTCGGAGTCGCATCAACTTGAAAATTATTTTCTGGGTAGTCCTAGGACATGTCTCAATACCCATGCAATTTCAGGTGTAGGAAAATTGTCTTATAAGAAATAGAATTTTTCGAAAAAGTGATGTGCGATTGCGTCATCACTACGCAAGAATGAGAAATTTGCATAAGTTCGCATTAACAGCAGATTGTTCCCCATTAGACTTTCTATTTCCAGTTCAATTTTTAGCTCAATATCTCGAGTGGTTCACAAACTATGACGAAAAGAAAAAGCTGGGGGCGATACTGTATCTCTTCTCAACCTTCGGCACACCATCCTTGTACTCGAGTTCGTGGACGATTCCATCCACTTCAGAAATCAACAAATGGCTCGTAGCTACATCGAAAATGAACAATTAGTATTCGAAATATATTTTACACGGAAAAAAACATTGATTTGAGAAGAAATATCATTCATCGCACAAGATCTGAACCTTCGACGAAGGAGTGATAGAAAATCGACGAATGTCGTAGATAAAACCGATTGTTTCACATAATTGGGTACCGAAATTTGTATAATGCATTAGACAGAGAAATGAATTTTGAAATTTTCCATACCGTATAGGAGCATACCCTACCCATAGGTATGCCGCAAATTGAAAGTCGGTACGATAATTTTGAAGTATTATGCTTCTCATCTCTGAGTCTTACCGAGAACGCGTTTTAACACAATTCTGTGGCACATACCAAACTCGGACGCTGCAACTAATTCGTTGCTCTCATGTGCATTGTGCTGAATTGTGACCGCTTGAGAGGAGGGTATGTCAGAAGCGCAACGACAAAAGCGCAACTAGGTTTCAAAAATCGCAACGACAAAAGCGCAACTCTAAATATCTCTCGAGAGAGGGGTTATTATGGTTCGAGGTTGGTATCAACTAATTACTATTAATTAGCAGTATCTTCCCTGAGGGCATATTAGTGATGTCACTGAAAAAAGTGACGTCATTATTTTTAGACGTATGGGGTCATGGTAAAAAATCGGGATGAAAGTTTGTGTTGGATCTAGACGACGTATCAATGCCCACACAATCTACGATGCACCAACTTTAATTTGTCGGCTACCGTATCCCGATACGCCATTTCCTAGTTGAGATATGTCAGATAAAACAGGGTCGTATGAGCATGTCTCTGCTAGATTATGGTGTATCGGGATACGGTAACCGACAAATTAAAGATGGTGTATTGTAGATTGTGTGGGCATTGATACGTCGTCTAGATCCAACACAAACTTTCATCCCGATTTTTTACCATGACCCCATACGTCTAAAAATAATGACGTCACTTTTTTCTTTTTTCATCACTAATATGCCCTCAGGGAAGATACTGCTAATTAATAGTAATTAGTTGATACCAACCTCGAACCATAATAACCCCTCTCTCGATAGATATTTAGAGTTGCGCTTTTGTCGTTGCGATTTTTGAAACCTACTTGCGCTTTTGTCGTTGCGCTTTTGTCGGTTGCGCTTTTGTCGTTTTTGGCACTTTGCGCTTTTGTCGTTGCGCTTCTGTCATACCCCCCTTGAGAGATTCTTTCCAATAATGATGTGAACATCAGTGGAAGTTCAGAATCAGCAGCATGCCTTTACATACATCTTCCTTCAATTTGTAGCCTCTATCAACATCAGCTGACTATCACAGGCAACGGGCTGCTCAGAGCCTTCACAGTATGAAAGCATCATAAATGGTGTCCATTGTTCTCCTTAGGACGTTCATACATTTTGTTCGCCATCTTTTTTACTAATCCGTTCGGTGTCGGATAATCCATCCAATCTTTATTAGCGCCGATTACGCGTCGCTGCGCTATTGTTTGACAATGTACAGCCGCGCACTTCAATAACGCGGATAATGTATCAGCCGAAACAAATTTCCATCCCAAACCAATGCTAAATTTACTGAAATCACGCCAGGTCCCACGCCAGTGTACCATGTGACACACGCAGCTCAAATGGCGAAACATTATACTCATTGAAAGAGTTTAGCTTGTTTGTTTCAGCACTTTTTCGGGGTCATCCCTGGATGGAGGGCTAGTATTCAAACTATTCTGTTCTCGCCTTCTTTCGAGAGGGCAGTTTCGCGGACTTATTGTTATGGTAAAATTGTTATTACCCTCAATGTTATTGTTAACGGATTACGAGGGGCCTGATCCGAGCCTCCTCTTGTGTTGCCATTCAATGGCTGGGTCAATGGCTCCCTTCAATCTGTGTGCTCACTCGCTCATCCGTCAAGTGTATAGACCAAAAACTGTTATTACTTTAGAGACTTCGATTAGATTACACATGTGTTACACAATTTTGATATTGATGTTTTGCAAGAAGCTTGGAGGTAGAGGAGAACTGTCCGTTGGATTCCATCTCGTCTCAAGTTGATAGTGTCCATGCAAGTGATCAATTCTACGTGCTATTTCACTTGATGACACATAACAAAGAGAGTTATTGCTTACCAGGAATGGACGCGAGGGTAGATTGGAGTTTTAGAACTATACCATGCGGGATCGAAAGAGGTTGAAATTCTAAGACGTTTTCATATCTGCAGAGGGCCTCTGTAGACGTCTGGGTTGTAGTGGGATTTCAGAAAAAGCCTGAGAAATTGACTGTTTTGCGAGTTTCCCCCCACTATGAGCGCAGACATCCACGGAAGACCTCAGCATATATGAAGTTCTTTGAATATCATCCTCTTCCGATCCCGCTAGGTCTCATTCTAAAGCTCCAACCTACCCTCGCGGCCATTCCTTGTTAGGGCTACCTAATCGGTAGTCATTTTAGAGATTCAAGTATTGCCAGATGGGCTGATTCGGCCACTTTATTGCACTTCCTCTTGTGATTCCGTTGGAGACCACCCTGCAGGTATGCATAATCTCCGTCTACTCCACCCACCTCGCATGACTGATTGCACACTACAATGGCCGCTTTGACAACACCAACATGCATAATCTCCGCCCCCTCAAACTGGGGCGCACCGATCAGGTGGTATTAATAGGCGGTGAGCTGACTTGGGTCCTCTTGTCGTTTCAAAGATTGTTGTATCTTCCTTCTCTTCCGAGCAATTTGCTCGTGTTATATTATTTGTATGTGATCATGCTCCGTTTAATTAAATGATTTTATGCTAATTTCAGTACCAACCATGCAGAAATTGCTTCGATGTCTGGCAACATCCACGAAACCGCCGACTGGACTTCGGTTAGTTATGACCACTCTACTCTGAATACATTGTTGCCCCTCTCTGATTTCTTCAAACCATTCGGTGGGCAACTTTGTTACCAACTGGTCAGGCGACTGGTTATCCAGTGATTGACCAGTTAGAGTAGGAGGAGAATAGACTAACAACTGGTTAACCGTTCCCTTACCAGTTGGTAGCCAGTATCCTGGCCAGTGGGTAGGGAGTTTCCCACCATGTGGTTGAAAAAAATAGCTACCAGTAGAAAGCGTGGGTGAAATGCAGACAAGATGGACCTGTTGTTGACCTCTGATAAGATTACTAACGGGCCTTAGTCAATGCCTGATAAGCTCTAAGATCTATGGCCTAAAAAGGACATCAAAACGATCACTAACGGGCCTATCCTTGCAGCAGCCACTCTTCGACGTACCAACGTGCATACTCAACTCGGACTGCAACATCGTCGTATGCTCCTAGGGTAATCCGGGGACCACAGCAGAAATCAGGATTGTGCAGAAAATTGTGCAGAAAGCTTGTGCGCATTGTCTGTATTGATGCAAATTTCAGAATAAGGACTCCACCGTAAACATCGTAGCTAACGATGAAAACATGGAATACTTCTTCAGCCATTCAACTCCAGATCACGAGATCGCACACTTCTTCAAATTCAAGTTCTCTTCCACTCGCAATTTGATCATCGAGGTGCATCTTACATCTACTTACAAAAATAGGACAACTTGATCAACAATCATGTTGGGGCTTTTAGTTGGTGGTTGGCCTATTCAGGAGATGAAGCGTTATTGAAATTAATATTCTCACATTACAGGGTCAAATCGATGAACGTTCTGAGGCAAAAATCAGGATGTTTCTCAAGAGGTTTCAGAGTCGGGAGCTGGAGAAGCTGGTCGTCTCCCATCATAATGAACGCTTTACAAGGTGAACAACTGATTTGTAAAGCTTAAAATTCGGTGAAAAAATAAGATAACGAAAACAGAATTACTAATAAACTGGCGCATTATGATACCTTCTTTGCAGGTTCATCGACACCACTGCTAGAGAGTTTAAAACGCTGTCTCCGTTAGAACGTCAGATTTTGGAGGCAAAGTGGCACAATGACTCAAACTTATCGCTAGGAGTTCAAACTTTGGTGGTAGAGTCCTTAGGGTCAAAGAAAACTTTTCCAGAAATTTTGACCTACCATTTGCATATTTTACAAAAACGGCCATTTTTGATATTGACCCGTAGTGTTATATACCATTCGAAAGAGCATCAAAAGTTATGTCAGAATCCAAATTTGCGAAGAAATTAATCAACATCTGTTCGGGAAACATGCAATTATGTGAGGAGAACAGCTGTTTGAAATTTCGATAGTGTAGAAGAACATGTTCCAATCATTTCTGGTTTCTGAAACCGTTACCCTAGATGTAAAATGTTATGAGGAATTCAGAAAAAAATATGCCGAAGACGAGCGAGGTACCCCAAATAGAGTTTTGCTCGAAAAACTGAGGGTGTTCTGAAACTTTAGTTCGATTCCGCTCGAGTGCAAACATTTTTGCAGCCATTAATTAAACAAATTTTGCTACGGAAACAACTTTAAATCACTTATTATAGATATCGAAAAATAGTGGTAGCTAGATATCGCATGGAAAATGCATGCAAAAATGTTTGCACTCGAGCGGAATCGAACTCACGTTTCAGAACTCCCTCAGTTTTTCGAGCAAAACTCTATTTGGGGTACCTCGCTCGTCTTCGGCATATTTTTTTCTGAATTCCTCATAACATTTTACATCTAGGGTAACGGTTTCAGAAACCAGAAATGATTGGAACATGTTCTTCTACACTATCGAAATTTCAAACAGCTGTTCTTCTCACATAATTGCATGTTTCCCGAACAGATGTTGATTAATTTCTTCGCAAATTTGGATTCTGTCATAACTTTTGATGCTCTTTCGAATGGTATATAACACTAAGGGTCAATATCAAAAATGGCCGTTTTTGTAAAATATGCAAATGGTAGGTCAAAATTTCTGGAAAAGTTTTCTTTGACCCTAAGGACTCTACCACCAAAGTTTGAACTCCTAGCGATAAGTTTGAGTCATTGTGCCACCCTATGATCCGATCTTAGGGAGACAGCGTTTTAATACCATTGATTTGACGATTCACTGGGTTAGGGAGCGCAATACTTCAGATGTGGACAAGCTGCTTCACAAACTTCCGATGCCCAAAGGACAAAGTGTGTTTGCAACAAACAAAAATTCACAGTAGCAATATGGAGTTGTACAGCTTACTCTTGTTTCGAAATTCCCCAAACAAGGGAAAACCCATGGACCTTCTACCTCTCGACGCTCAAAATATTTTAGGGAGATGGTCTGACTCTGGACGATGATACGCTGCACAAACTCATTGATCGATCGCCCCCATCCGTGAATCTTCCATGCCGGAAAACGTGCATTACCGCGACAGGACTGGAGAGGACATTCGAGGTATCAATATTTTTTTTCAAATATGGTACACCTTTTCGTCACAATGGTTGGCAAAATGTAACAACAAAACAAATCCAAAAATCTGTTCAAAGTCTCAATTGCTCAACCATTATCTGAAATACGTATGTTGTTTCACCGTGTACAATATAATAAAACTATAGCAAGCTGTAGATGACTAGACAAACTATCAACTGTTTTAGATGAGTTCTTCCATGGCAAAGAATGTGAACTTCACTGCGTTCGAGTATGTACTTCGGGACTACCTGAGCAGAATGGCTGATAATCGAAACTACCTCTTCGAGGATGCTTCGACGTTGAGGCACGTTGCCACTCGTGAAATGCTAACCTGTGAGGGACGAGTAGGGAGAAATCATCCAGTGATGTCCATCGATATTCGTAAATAACTACTTTGCGAGAATAGCATCTATACCAATTACCCGTCATCGATATCCATGGTTTTGTTATCATAAAATGGACAATACTGTGCAAAACCCTCATATTCAGAAATCTGTATTGTTTACTCCGATTAACTTTCCACGGAACCTGTAATTGTGCTTGTTTCTGTGTTTCTTTAGTATTGAGATAAAGACCTTGCTTCTATTGCGTTTTTCTCGAATATCATTCCTATTCACTTCAATAATTAGTAACTCACGCCTCATTCATAACTACAACGATCGTGATAAACTATTGATTTCCAATAAGATGCAGAAGAGAGACAAAGTTCACTTCATCGTTATTTAAAGTTACCGGACGAGGATGAAACCCTGATCTGACCCTGATCTGGTCGCGTGTACTAGAGTATGCAAAAGTGAGAGAGCGCGGGATTACGCTAATCATTTCCGGCTTTCCCTTGAGGCTATTATTGATTTTTATCATTTTTGTATATTCATTCTCAACTAATTCAGCCATCGGCTATTCGATGGAGGACAAAAAATAGGGGGTCAATTTTGTCCTCGTCCGGTAACTTTAAAGCAGGATTGCCAGAGGGATACAATCTGTATGCCTTTTTGCGCATACCCTTGTACTCTCACTCGAGGCTGTCCACAGGGTATGCCTTTCTAAGTCTCCGCCCACTCCTACTGGGATGTTCATTCCGATGAGCCATTTCATTTCCACAGTCATTACTTTCCCGTTTGCTAAGCTCCGATTCCCTTATCTAATTTGTCTTTTCACTTTCATTGATTTTTCACGTGGTTTTATATAACTAAGATGTGTGAATTGTCTACTCGTCTTCGCACACTCACATACATTCTTAGTAACATACATTGGGTGCTTTAGCAACGCAGACATGGACTCGCTCTCTGGCAGCAGCTTCAAAAGCTCCGATGATTCCTCGGTTAGTGAAAAATATTATTCATTATTTTCAATTTATTATGGTAGGAGGGACCTCTCTGGTCGCGTAAGTTGATCATAGGCGTCGTAGCAAGGAATATTCCGCGAACGTCCAACCCAAACGTCTATGTTCCTTGTTGCAGAATCCACTCCTCGACCTCCCAAATGAGCTTCTCACTGGTATCATCAGGAAGATGAATTTGGCAGATCGCCAAAAGATCGCCTCTGTCAATTCTCGTCTAAAGGGAATCGAGCGGACAGCTGGAGGGCGTCGCTTCTCCACCGTTACCTTCATCGTTGTGAGTAGGCCTGAGGGTAGTGGAGGAGGCAGACAGTTGCGCCTTCCTTCGGGGCGCGCTGGGACAGTGATCTGACTCTCTTCGTTTTGCACGCTCTCTCGCCGGTCAGAGAGACGAGAGAGCGTGCAAACTGAAGAGAGTCAGACGATCTATCGCACGCTGAGGCTCTCGCGTTTCTGTGGATGCACTCGCTCGTTTCTTTGTGAAGGAAATCACCCCCTTAAAATTTTAAATAATCATAAGCCAATCGCAGGAGAAATTTTGCTCGAGCAGTATCGTGAAGATCGTCGCTAAAGATGATAGTCTGGAACATTCCTTCGATGAGTTGTTGACATCTCGCAAATACGAAATCTCCGACTTCTTCAATCACTCTACTTCTCGTGGTCTCGTGATTGAGGTTAGAGGTGTGATAATCGACTTGGTAGCATTTGCTAGTTGATAGGACTCGAAAATTTAGTAATCGCCTCTTCATTCCTCAATCAACAAACTCTCTAGACCACCATACGTATGTCCTAGTTAGTTTGAAAAATGAAAGACAATAACCGAAATTTAGAAAAGTACTTTAAAAAAATAGTTTCATGTCAACATTGCAGGGTCAAATGGATCAGAAAGCAGTGAGAAAAATAAGGCAGGTGCTGAGGATGCTCGAATTTCGGGAGTTGACCACGTTGACCGTCTGCCACTACAATGATCGCTCGGCAAGGTAACAATTTGTTTTTGTCTTTTAGTATAGAAAATGAAGATTGTAGTTCATAGTATCCCGGAACGAAACAATCGCAAACAAGATATCTCAGAAAGTATAAATTAAATATTTTATTTTTGTCGATATCTCCGCCTTTTTAGATACCGTGTGGGTTTTACAAAAAACGATGAAACTATGGTCAATCAAATCTTATTTTATTCCAGATTCATCGAATCTCTAGTTAGAGAGTGCAAGGTCATTAAGGATATGACTATTCGTTGGTGCCGAAACAATGGAAGCACGGAAGATATGGATAGGCTCCTATTTAACCTGCCTATGCCTCAAAGAACATTTGCTATTGTAGGAATGGTAAGTGAATTAAGCAAGAGATTACAAATAAACCATTTTTGCTTAATACAACTTGTCTTTATTTCAGGGAAAAGGATTGATATTGGATGATGAAATTTTCAAAACGCTCGTCCAGAAATCACCCCCTTGCCTGAAACTGGCCTGTCCGAACACAACTGTTACTGCAGCAGGAGTAGAAGCGGCGATTGGGGTACGGCAATTTAATACAATTTATAATGCCCAAATATGACACGAAATATCTTCATATTTGAATTTCATCGTCTTTAAAATGCGCTAAACCTTGACGATTTTAATACAATTAGAATTGCTACTGATATCAAACATAGTTCGTAATTAGGTTTGTTATCTTAACGCACTCTCTCTCTACTAATCGAGGGTAACATAGTAACGCGAAAGTGCTATCGTTTCTCGAACTCTAAAGATCAGAGATCAAAGGTCAAAATTCATATTGCAGATGCTCTCTACTGCTGCTGTTAAGGTGGTGATCACCATTCCAGCCATTGATCTTCTGGGTCTCGAAATGGACGCGTTATATGATAATCGACCTTTCCGCTATGTGAATGATGACGAAATGGAGCATGTCGCCACCGGCGTAAAGCTGAAAAACTGCGGAAGTCTGCATGAAAAGTGGTGGAATCCTTTGCATGACGTGTGCTCATTATCTATCGACATTCCTAGACCTCCAATTGTATGAATACAATACATCGAGAATGTGCATTCTGATATTCTTTTGTTTGTATATCTTACATATAACTCTTTATATCACTAGATGTAACGGACCATAGTCATAGTTGCCCACGCCGGCGGCGACCCCCTATTCATGGGTGTGGAGAGCGCTCCTGTTTAGAGGGGCGCTCTCCACAGGGACGTATAGGGGGTCATGGTCAAAAATCGATAGGCAGGTCAATGGTAGGTCAAGACTAGGTACCGTACCCAATCGATAGTACAGTACCTCCAGATACCGTATACCACTACCGTAACCCCCGAATATCGCAAACTAACTTTATTTTTAAAAAGTCCTGGCACCATGCCCAATCGATTATACAGTACCCAAGAAACTACCGTAACCCAGTTCCTTGGGTCAGATCCAGTTCCTTGGGTCAAACATTTTCTAAAAATCCAAAACTGAGCTTACAATTATTTTAAAGTATCCTACCGTATCTCTAATTACTGTAGAATAATTGTATGATAGGTTTAGGATTTTTAGAAAAATGCTTGAAATTTTTAGAAAAATGTTTGACCCAAGGAACTCGATCTGACCCAAGGAACTGGGTTACGGTAGTTACTTGGGTACTGTATAATCGATTGGGCACGGTACCAGGACTTTTTAAAAATAAAGTTAGTTTGTGATAATCGGGGGTTACGGTAGTGTTATACGGTATCTGGAGGTACTGTACTATTGATTGGGTACGGTACCTGGTCCTGTGGGGAGCGCCCCTCAAAACAGGGGCGCTCTCCACACCCATGAGTAGGGGATCATGGTCTGAAAACACCTCGCCGCCAGTGTTGGGCAACTATGACCATAGTTTCAATCTTGAATTTATAAATGTTTTCATTTGGCTCATTTTAACGTTATGCAGATAAATTATTTAAAGATACGGTTTTCGTACTAGTGGAAAACAGTGAAGCCACGTATTTGATTCATTCATCGATACAAAGGCAAAAATGTCGGAATGAACGCTCCGTAAAATGCCGGAAATTATTCGACGATGTACAAAGCAAAATTTTTGCTTTGCAATGCATTGAAAATGTCTTCATCATTACTCATTTTTTCTCTCCATATTAGTCACCAAAAGATGCAACCACACATGCAAAATTGTATTACCGCCCCAAGCTAGTTTTCATGTTAGTTGGAGAAACGATGCCGGGCTTTCTCCATAATACACACTCTCTCACAACTCGAGCGGGCAAGAAAGAAACATAATGAAGAGATAGTAGAATCATTTATCTCGCTGTATCACTCGCCTCTCCCCAGGTGTCCTCGTCTTCCCTTCTTGCCGCCATACCTCATTGTTCTCTTCCCTCTACTTTATCGAGGTCATCGCTATCCGAGAGTGGGATCTGTTTCAAAATGTATCAAGTTTTGAAGAATACTCTATTGTGGAGGATTGTGGAAGGCACTGTGGATCTGTGATAATAAACCAAATTCCCAGTGGATGTGAGGGAGAGACTCATCCTCAGTAGCACTAGAGCGTGGCCTTCCGTATGTCTCATTGTATTTCTGAACATCTCTCAGCACGCGAAAGGCAGGGAGTCACTTCCAATCAACTAGAGAAGGCTCAGCCTTCATTATCATTCCTCCTGACCTCCCCCCCCCCTCTCAAAGTATTCATTGTCCACCCTCCTTCTCATACCATCTGTCTTCCTCTCCTCTCTTTCTCCTCCTCTCCCCTTTCTCTCCTCTCTCCTCCCTGCTCCCTTTCTGGCTTCTTCCCCATCTCTCCCCTCCCTCTCGCGTCCCTCGAAAGTGGGCGGAGTCTCATCCCCAGCTCGAGGCAAGTCATCGATCGCCTCACTGCTTTAGAAGGAGCGCGTCGGGGAGAGCCGGGGTCCGGCTTTTGGTCCCGGCCGGCCTTTGGCCGGGCGGGCCCCTAATTGGACCTGGACAACGAGGAGAAGGAAGGAGTCTTGGAGCGGAGGGTAAGTGGTTTTTAGCGGAGCGGAGGGAGGCACTTCAGCCCTCCTTTGGGGCTTGAAAAGTCGTTGTGTTCCTTACATCTGTTCCTTTGCTAGGGTTTCCGTTAGAGTTGGATTTGCACTAAATGACTCATTCTTCCAACGCAAATATCTACTCCGCATCGTCCCATTGCATTTATGACACATTCAGGGGACTTTATATGGGCATTGGTCCTGCTGGTAGCCTTCTTTACTCACGTCAAGTCCCATTTTCAGGCAGCATTCGCGGTTCGGCGTGAAGAATCCCCAAGCGAGCTGTTTGGGCGAGCCGCGCGCACTATTTCGTTGGAGAGACGCGAGTTATCCGTTAGTTCCCTTCAATTTCCCCAAAAAATATTGATTAGAAAAAGCAACTATTTTACAACGAAAACAATTCTTGGTTATGCCTCACGCGCAGTGCTTCATCCGCTGACTTCTGGAGTAGACGTCGCAGCAGCGTCTGACGTCATCGCAGCACTTGTCCTAAAATCACTATTACTCTCTAGTCGTATGTCGTCATATCCTCCTAGCTGCATACAGTAGGCATATACAATGGTATCGCTGGTCCGGACAGAGATCAATATGCATTTCCTAAGCTCGAATAACTTATTGAGTCATATTTGTTGTCTCGACAACTACCACTTGTGACAGTCGACAGTCAACAGGGATGGGATAGACGCGAGAGAGTACGGGACACGAAGAGAGACAGATAATGCTCCGTCATCTTCCATCGATTTATAGACTAGGGGGATATGTTTCACGGTCGCTACGTCACATGTTTCACTCTAGTTTGAACAATGTCGCTAGGAAGACCAGCTTTATCAAATCTAAAATTTAATCCGAAATAATAATAGCCTCTTCAATTTTGAGCAGACTGGAATGGGATATGCTTCACGAGCGCTCCTTCATCCGTTGAACTCTCGAAACAGCAATTTTCTGGAGGTTCCTTCTCTACCAAATAAAACCTGCTGATTGTCCGTTTCCCTCAGTTATTGAGCTAATGAGTGTTGGATGCGTTTCAAGTCCGTTTCTTCGCCCGTTCGGCCTTCGATTGGGCGATCACTCCTTCATGGCCTCGAGCAATGAAACAATGATCAGCGCTATGACGCTCTCCTCAGTTCTGAATTGCACAGCTTCATTCGTTTGTTAGGAAGTACAACTTCAACAGCAGGAAAAAATTCCTCATTTCTTTGACTCATTTTCGTGACTCATTTCTTAATAAACCTGACAGAGGGCGAGATACTGTATGCAATGGAGAGTGAGAGAATAAGAGATAATGTAAGATATTCACTTTAGAACCATTGTCCTGGAGGTGCCAAGGTTTCTTCCGAATGGTCATTGATTATCAACTCTCTTCCAATTGGAAAGATTGAGAAAATGTAAGGAGTTGTTGGACGGAGGGTGCTGTATCCATGGAGATACACGGTAACTTCCGCTTTCACCTTCGAATTGAATCCCGATTCCTTTTTATTTTCCTTACTCTTTCGACTAGGCAAGAGATCATTGCATGTGAGGAGAGTAATTAATTGCGCCTTGGTCGCTATGCCCGAGCAGATGGCCCCTGATAATTGATGGAAGGCGCTGGGTGCGCGAGGGATCTTCACATTCCACTTGGTACTTTTCTTTATCTGGTAGAACAGAAAAAAAACCAAATTGCAAGCATCACGTTGATTGTGAGCTGTAGTTAGAGCAACAATACCTCTCGTAATTCTACCCACTTCACTCTGCCGGTTAAGAGAGATATAGCAACATTATATCATTGCAACATTACATCAGCGGAATTTTTGTGTTTTTTTGTTTATTAACCAGTAAGAGCTTCAATGATCGTTCGCTTGAAATGGACTTCAATCATACCGAAGTGCTGAAACATATTCAAGAAACAGTTCTCTCCATCTCTCTGCTCTTTCCATCTTGAGTCTGTTGTTCGATATGAGGAAGTTGATGTGGTCAGAACTCTTGGTCTTGTGAACTGAAGTAGCGGATGCAGCTATAGTCTGTCTATCTAAGTTTTTCACACTCTCTCGCCGCTTAGAGAACGCTAGAGAGCATGCAATTTTGAGAGAGTCAGACTACTCATCGGTGGGTAGCAATTAGGACCGCGTGAGATCCCATGACATGCTCGAGACTCTGAAGTTGTTATTTCGAGAAATCGTACAATTTGAAGAGCTTTTACCCTGTGCCCAATCTCATCTCTCGTGCATCCAAAGCAAAGGAAATTAGAAGAATCACGCGGGGTGTTGTTATTGCGAGAAATTGTATCCAATACACGTCAGCTCACATGGCTTGAGGGCAAAACAGGCATGAGACTGCACGTAAATTTGAGAGGGCACTCTCTTCATTCTGCGCACTCTTTCATCAGGGCGAGATAGTACGCAAAATGAAGAGACGATCAGGCAAATTTGAGTGGGCACGCTAATAAGCTGGTCGCGTGTATCCAGAGATCGGAAATTGAAGCCTACAATCTCCCTTGATGCGCGCGAGAGATAAGAGGGACCAGAGAGAAGAGAGTAGGGAAGGATTACGGTAATGACTCCTGAGTATGAAGCATGATCTCGACACAACGTCAGGGATTACAAGGCTCATTGCTTCCACACTATTTTAGCTCACGAAACCAAACGTTCTGTCTACATCCAACAGTTAATTTTTATCTGATGATGAACGGTCTAGAATGGAAATCTACTGAAAATGGAAAAGTCTTAGCTAGTGACCAATAATCGTAAGCAGAAATGATGATGCAAAACATGACACAGCCTAGCCTCGATCGGGGGTTGATGAGGCATTTAGCCTCTGCTCCTCTTCTCTGGATCTCTCTCTTCACCACACTCTCTCTGCTATCAGACAAGACGAGATAGTGCGCAGATTGAAGAGAGTCAGAGCCTGTCCCCTCCACAACACCTCTATTTGCACTTGAATCATCTCACTAGCCGCCATCACACCCCTAGAGAGAGGAACTCTCTCCAATCTCCATACTCTCTAACCTCTCTAACCTGCGATAGATAAGGTGAATTGGAGAGAGTGCCCTTCGCCTTCTCTTGCTAGTCACACCTCTTTCTTCTCCATCGAAGTGATAGCCTATCTGCTATCATCTTGATTTCACCCCGATTTCTTCTATATTTTGGCATTCCTCAGACTTCATGATTTGCTCTAAGGATTTAATTGACAGTATATCTTTTTCCGCGGTTTCGCATCGATTTGGATCTGATAATCACTCAAACTAATAGCTTCTCATTCGCCCTCATGTTATCTACCTGCTTAAGGATGTCCTAAACACTTATCTCTACACTCCATCTCTACATTACATTGGGAGGGCAGAAAGAGAGAGAGAGAGAGAGCAGAAAGGGCGAGAGGCTCGCCAAGTAGCATGCGTTTACTCTCGGTGAATCCGTCTGTCGTGGCCTACTGAGAGAGCACATGCAATCGAGAAGTAATTGTCCGACTCTCTCCAAATTTCATTCTCTCTCGCTTTCTCTAACCGACGAAAGAGTGCGATATGAAGATAATGCTCAAATCGAGAGGATCGCGCAAGATGCACCAGGTGGTCATAATCTCCTCTGGTCAGCAGCACCTGTTGTTTGGGGCCCATCAGAGGGATGAGCGGGGAAGGGCAATGACAGGGATGCAATGCACAAGAAGGGACAGATAGAGAAGGGATTATCTTTCATCTTTTACCCATCTATCTCAAACTGAAAAGGCTGCTAGCCCACCGCTCTCGTTCCTTTACCCTACTCATTTCAAGATGCGAAAACTCGCAACCCTCGGAAAATAAGAGGAATGTAATCCAAGAAGTGCCGAGTAGACTTTTCGAGAGGACTATGACTCACTGGATAAACACATACTGACTACCTTAGGAGGCCCTATCGATTCCCAAGAGTGCTTTATCTCTCCCCAGTCTGTTTTGTGCACATAAGTAGACTCTTCTTGGCTGTGTTAGTGCCGACAAATGATGTCAACTAGCAATTACCAGCTTACCATTATTCGTAGGCTGCAATGCAATGCAGGATTAGTGGGTATTCACTCTCATTTCTGTCCTCCGCATCATGTTTCTTCTTTGATGACCCGATCCAAAGTGCTAGAGGGCTCTTGTTGGCCAACCAATGCCGCGTGTTCAGCCATCGTTTCCATCCCTGGTCTCCACACGTAGTCCATTTTCTCTCCTTTATAGCCTCTCTGGCTGGTGCTCTCTAGCCGGTCACACATAGCGAGAGAGCACGAAAAAGTAGGAGAATCGCAATCTGATTCACTAGTTAGCACCCTCTCGTCAATGGAGTGTGAACGCTTTTAAATGTCGGGCTGAAATGGCGGGAAGACCAATTCGTTCCTTTCCCGTTCATTTTTGCTTAGTTTTAGTTGAGTTTCTTAAATTATACAACAAACGATGTTCCTCACATTTCCCAGTAGTTGCATGGGTTACAGTTAAAAAATATCATAATTTTACTTGACGCCACACAACATGGATGTCGTGGTACTCTTTAAAAAAATGCTTTTTCGTTAGTTTAAATTGCATCATTTTTCAGACGAATAAGATAATATCGATTTATCTGTTACTTTCAGATGTCTTCGCTTCCCTCCCTCCTCTCCGTCCTCCTCTACCTCCTCACGGGCGCGCTCCTTCTCACCGCCGTGGAGGAAGAAGAAGGTACGGTAAATTACTGTAGCTCATTTCCGTATTTATTGATTTTGTATATTTTAAATTTTTATACCTAATTTCAGAACGAGGAGTTGCCGTCGTTATGGATGCCATTGACGCGCCAGTGGATACCATCGAGAGGTAACAACGTGTAACGAGACACTTTTTTTAAAGCGTGAGCATTCGCTTATGTTTCACAATTATATGAAATATATTGAGGATGCCTTTCATAGATTTTATGAGGATTTTCTCTGTAAAATACAAAAAAAATATGAAACTCTAAAGTGAAACAATTTTAGGCCCCTTCAGCTGTCTACGAACGCCCTGCCCGATGAGAAAATTAGCAAGGAGGTTTGCAAATTTGATTATTGATTATTTTTAAATAGTTAATTAATTTCTTTATTAATTGAAGGAGCGGCAGGCGCGCAAGTTGCTGCGCAAGAAGAAAAAGAGGCTGCGGGAGCTGCGGGATGAAATCAGGCAACTCGGAAAGACCAACGAAGGATTGAAAGCGGGTACGGTAATTAACTGTGGAATGCCATATTATACGTTATCGTTAGAGGAAGATTTTATGTAGAATCGGTGACCCCAGTGATAACAATAAAGTAATTTGATTTTTCGACACCGATCAACTGAGATATCTATGACATCTGCCTTCTCTTGATTTGGCTGCATTGCGAAACGTTCTTAACAGAGATCAGTGAACACTTGTGAAACTTAGCTGATATTTGTCTTCTCAAATTTGAGCATAATTTTGCGAGACATTCGTCTAATAAGTGCCTTGGAAAACAGTTTTTAGTACATCATTTTGTTAATGTTCAGCCAAATTCGTTCGATCGCGAGACGAGAAATGGAAGCGTCGCATGCTGGTGAGATTGGATGCGATCACTCGGCGACTCGATCGACTGGAGGCTCTCATCGTGGTACGGTAGCTTCGAGTACGGTAGTGCAGAAGATTACGGTAGTATCTATCCATGATCGCAAACTGATTTTTTATTTAGGAGTCTACGTCGAGAACGACAGCGAAGAATCGAGAAGCGGAGAAAACGAGAAAGATGGTAAATTGAAATTGCTATTTTTAATTTTGTTTAGTTTTTTTTTATTTTATTTTATTTTTTGGAAATTGCGGTGAAACTCTGGCTTCAAACTCTAGCGAACCAATATCTGAATTCTGAAGCATATTCGAACAACTTTCAAATTATGTCGCAAATGATATTCAATCTATATATTATAGTTAACATTACTAGCAGGACCGTCACTTCGCCTCGATCTCTCGGTCGCTCAACGGCGAGGCCGGCATGGGATGCTCAAGTCATCGCGACTGCCGACCTGGTACGTAATGGATCCGGTACCACAACGACCTTTGGAACCTGATACCAGAAAAAAGGCACCGGACTAGAGTCACCAATGACGAAACCGAATTGTATTGGCAAAAATAATAATTGTATTATGTTTCGTCTAATTATCCAGTTATGCTTCAATACGGTTTCATCAGAGATGGGATTTATTGTACGAGGATGAAGGGTTGAACGAGTATAGAAATCAATCAATAAATATCATTCAGGTCGTTGCTGCCATACTGCAGCGTCATCTGTTGCGACCGGCGCAGCAGCTGCAGCTACAGTACCTGCGGCAACGTGCGTGCGGCACGACTTATCGGAAACGTCGACCTGCTCCGACTCGTGCCAGTGCACGCTGCAGCTGCAGTGCTACGCGCCCAAGGACAACACCACGGTACGGTACCCTGCTCAATCGACTACTGAATAGTTTCGTTGTTATCATTACTGTAACATAACGTTTTTGAATCGATAACTGACTTACGAGCTGGTGAAAACGATGGTTTCTTGCAGCAACCGGTCTGCAAGCGGGCCTCCTCCACCGACATAGTCTCCGGCATCTACCTAAACGACGCAAATGCGATTTTCGAAAATAGCTAAATTCATATTTTACTATTTTCCAAATTCGCGCACACTCCCTCCGCCTCCACACACACATTCTTTCCTATCTCCAGTTCTTTTCCCTATGCTTTGGATCAAGCTTTAAGGTCTCCCATACAATCTCTAGTCAAATCCTCCGGTAGTTTCCATTCAAAAAAAGTATTTTTTGCCGACTTGTGCCACTTTATCTCCCTTTTTATACCATTTTGTTTTCTCGTTTGCTGCTACGTAAGGACATTGAGTGGAAAAAAACGACGTGAGGTTTATTAATAGCACCGTGAAATTATGAGAACTCGACTTTACTCAATCGACGATGGCGTTTCTAGCTTTACTTTGTTTCTTTATGAAAGGGAATGGTCTGCTTACAAAACCAAAGATGGTTACTCTATGAGATACAATTCGTCCACACTACGCACTTAGATGTCAGATTGATCCCGATGTAATTTCATTATGCTGTCCAATTCATTGATCTAACATTAGATAGGTTAACATATACCGTGAAAATTCCGCAACTGTACTCAAAGATCGTCAAATTCCACCGATTTAGCTTAATTATACGGCTCCTTCTATTCGCTCCCTCCTCGTGCTACTAAATGTAGATCTAGGTAAAGTGAGAAAGTGTTTCGAATGAGGGTCCATCTCATTCGAAGCACTTTCCTTTTTTACTATGATCTACATTTAATACCACAAATGTTTGCATGGTTGTTAGAGCGAATAGAAGAGTCATTCACCATTTTAAATTAGTTTTGTATAACCACGAATGTATTAGGTTGTAACATAAGTTTTGTCGCATTTCGGAGGTTCACAATATTTCCATGAAGGATACTTCTCAAACATTATCAATGCCTGACCTCCTAGTATATGTTTGGGGTGTTCATGCACATTCAAACCATAGGGTAGAGCTGAACTGCGCACGCTGGCTATGCGAAAAATATTAATATGAACTGATTTAAATTTGGTGCAGATTTTATTAATTCGTTTGATCGGGTGCTAGTTCGCAGAGATGAATAATGAACCAAACTTCTACAGCATGGTGATATACCCCGTCAATGCTCTTTCAAAATATACGCCAGATATGGTGCTATGTTGAGCGGAACCAAAGATATACTTCACTGAATCTAAGGTTAGCCGCTGATTCGTAGCCAACTTGACCAACTCTTCTGAATCCAGAATTGCAACAACAGTGACTAACATAAGTGCGTTCAATTACCACTCATGGAGGTATAATTTATCATTAAACAAGTGAGAGAAAGAACACTCCACTTGTGGGAAATTTGAATTTTTATTAATTCAATTCGCGCACAGTTTTACCAAAATTTGCAAGTTTAGGTGTTTCGAATTAAAGATTGTCATTCAAAAGCTATTTATTTCCAAACTTATCCCAAGTAGATATTAGTAAGGGAAGGGTTTATGGTTCGGATGGACACAACAAATCAGATATTGAACATGTGTGCGAGGTAGGAATATGAACAAAGTGCCGATTTCAGTAGTTTAATTTACATACCATCGTTCTGAATGGAGCCACTTATCTCAACAGAACCCAATCTACCCCAAACTTTGTCTGCACACTGACCACTTTGGGTGAACTATATTCCACCACTATTTGGATCTGGATATCTACTGAGAAGAAAATTCGGCTTGCGAAAGTTTTCGCGACCGTCACCAACCATCCACATTATACAAACTCGTCTACATTTCTAGAACGATTTTCGTTTGTCATTATCCGTGAGTGGTTCAAAATTATGCACATATGTAGTACTTTACGCAAATCACACAAAATCGGCATAATTTATCCTTTTCAAGAAGAGCTGATGCGTGAAAATGATTTCTAATCCTTATCTCAGTACAACTTTGTCTGACTAATGTGCCTCCTCAACTGCCTTGGCAGGACTGAAGTAAAGCGCGTAAGAAAGAGTACGAAGGCTCTCACTGATGATGAATAACGAAATTGAGATTAAATTAATTCGAAGAATTTCTGAGGTTAAAATGCATAAGAGATTGGACGCGACAAAACTTATGTTACAACCTGATATGTCCAATATGATCTACAATGCTCTGCTATCTACTAGTCCCGTTACTAAAGACTCAATTTCATTCCACAGTCGGAGGCTAATGATCTCATCTGAGTTGTACACAGCAATTTGTGGTTGTGAGTGTTCGTGTGTAGCTAGTCCCTAGCGGCGAGGCCTGGTTCGGGCCCGGTGCGAGGATCCTGATTGGACCCGGTTCCTGGTGCCTGGTTCCGAACCGCATCTCGCCGTCTCGTGTACCCCCCACCCTTGATGTCGTGATGGAACCGATTGTGTAATATTTATGTTTTTCTTGTGAGTAATTCCGAAATATCTTATTTATTTATTTCGTCTTATGAGGATGCATAATTTCCTCAATGTTTAATCAATATTATGTATTTCACATTTTTTTCCATGTTCGATTGCATTGTAATTTATTTGTAATTCAATCACCTTCAGTTGTAAGCGATAAAGCGCGAAGTCGGCATTTATCGAGTCCTATCCAGGGAAGATCGTACAGATTGCTCGCATCGTATTGAATGCACGCACAATCAATTCATCGTTCTATTTCCGTTCGGAAATTTACACACATTTTATCAGATATCTAGAACAAAATAGAACCAAAACACGCCGATTACATTCGAATTAAGTCACGACTGGATCGATCAATGCAGAGTATCTTGCTGATTTTTTACTAGCCTTGCCGAGCGTAGAACACAATACGCTCTTTACTACTCAGAATTCGAATCGACAACCGATTCGATCCGTCCTTATCATAGTAGAAATACGCTGAAATTGGCCATTGCTTTAGTGCATGTTGCGTCCGTGTTTACTATTTCCAATTTTTAGTTCATAAACTGGGTCAGTCGCTCCGCATATGTTCTCTGTAGCAGCAGCATAACCGTACACCTCCCTTCCCTGCGATTAGCCTAGTGGTCTTACGATCATGATTGTAATTTCGATGTTATTGTTGAATTCAGAAAGACTCAATTTGAGATAGAATAGCGACCCCGCAAAGCATATCACACATCGGATTGCGAAATAAGGCGAGGGAAAGTCGTAGGTAAAAGTTTCCCAGTGGGATCCCAATAGATTTCCCAGTGGGGAGCCCGCATGTATCTCACTGGGGTCCCACTGGGAAGCCCACTGGATGCCTACAGTATCCTAACCTCTAGTGTGGGTACCATACCCACACATAAGGCTGTGCACTCTGTAAATTAAAAGGCGACCGCCCTCCCTCACGGTGAACATTAGTGATGCCAAATCGGTCCGCGCTCTCCTCTTTTTACACGCTCTCTCGCACTCTCTGACTGGTGAGAGCGTGCGAAATAGGGATGACAAATCGGCTTCGGAACTCGGCGATCCTACTTGAAAGAGACGCCAATGGTTCAAGCCGGCTTGAGGCGACATTCAAATTGACGCAAGCCGGCTTCGATCGCCGCTCCCTTTGTTTGAAGTCGGCCTCATCTCGGCGATCTGCATGAAAAGTGATGGGAAATTACCACGCTCGATATCTTCGATCCAGTGAAAGTGAGCGATTTGCATGCGAAACTCTCCCTTTAAACCGGCGACGCCGACTTGAAGGGAGAGAGGGATCTTTGCCGAGTTGGCGCCGTCTTGAGAGACTCGCCAAACCGGCTTCGCATGCAAATCGCTTAGCTGATCGCATTAATGCCGAGTTCCGATTTGTCAACCCTAGTGTGAAACGAGGAGAGCGCGCCGTTTTGGCATCAATAATGAACATTCAAAAAAAGGTTCCGCAATGTAACGAACGGTTACCTTGAGGAACCTTCTCGCGAGTTTGGTAATTAATCCGAGCCCGCGCTGTTTTCGTTGATTTCGTGTAGACTGTGCTCTCTACAGGAGGCGGGATAAAGATCGCGCGATCATGACTGGGATCCCACTGAGAAATCCACTGGGAAGCGCGTTCGCGACATCTCCTCACTGGGGAAAAGAAAAAAAGAAAGTAGAACGCTCAGTCTTCATTTTATTTCAAATCTTTAT
Source organism: Pristionchus mayeri (assembly GCA_036245805.1). Taxonomy (NCBI): domain Eukaryota; kingdom Metazoa; phylum Nematoda; class Chromadorea; order Rhabditida; family Neodiplogasteridae; genus Pristionchus; species Pristionchus mayeri. The sequence goes on from BTRK01000002.1 coordinate 6,489,462, forward strand.
CTGTAATTGAGGCGGCCGAGTTTTGCTAGCAATTAGTTGGCCAGATGGAGTTTGCCAGATTGGAATCCCATTATTTCCTGGGCAGTAGCATGTTGCCATTTCGAATATATTGGGCTGAATAATCAACATCAATCCACCTTCCTGATCTCTCTTCGGAAGTGCTTGCCTCGAGAGTTGCAATATTATCTCATTCAATTGCATTGTCAGACTTACCCCACTAGCCTATACATGTAGCGCGGAATAGGTTGATTCAAGTTTGCAGGGTCGCATGATATCTGATACGTTTAACAATATTTTTGTAAGAACGGATTTCAACCATTTTCGCAAATCCATTTGGTATTGGTTTTCGTGGAAAGCAATGAACAATATAAGAGAGACTATTTCAGTGAGTGAACATATTTGTGAAGACCCTTGGCAAAGTTGGAAAAATGGAATTTGCCCTAAATGTGTATACGTGTAGTACTCAGTGAGCATAGCTCGGGCATGACATATTTAGTTATCTAGGCGGCGCGCTGAGAAGTGCGAGGCACTTTAGTCGAAGAACGTCATTTTTCGAAATTTTCCATTTCGCTATCGATCAAAACGATTCATACTTTCGGAAAAAATTCGGAAAATTCATATGACTAAAGTTACTAAGTTTCATCCAGATCGGGCTTAAACGCTTTCAGAAAAGTCGAAAAATCGATAATTTTTGCATATTTTCTATTACAGTTCCTCCAGATGAGTGGTTTAGGACTTTTTTTATTCTCGATTCTTGTAGTACTAACTGATTACAACCTACTCTAGGAAAATAAGGAAAATAAAAAATACACCTTTCTTGAAAATCGTGATCAAGCAAGAACAAGTCGAAAAAAGTCAGTTCATGATCATGCCCATGAGTTACCGTAACCCGAGGAAGCATGAGAACGAATGTTCTGGAGCCATCCAACATGCAGTACTCGATGAGTGAAACTCACCACAATCAATGAAATTTCGATACGCATCCGCGCGCGCAAGAGCGCTGATGTTTAAACAAATCGAGGTATTACGGTAGCTTTTCAACATTAGCGCTCTTGCGCGCGCGGATGCATATCGAAATTTCATTGATTGTAGTGAGTTTCACTCATCGAGTACTGCATGTTGGAAAACTCCAGAACATTCGTTATCAAGTTTCATTGGGTTACGGTAATTCAGGGTCATGATCATGAACTGACTTTTTTCGACTTGTTCTTGCTTGATCACGATTTTCACGAAAGCCGTATTTTTAATTTTCTTTCTTTTCCTAGAGTAGGTAGTGCTCAGTTAGTACTACAAGAATCAAAAATAAAAAAATTCCTAAACCACTCATCTGGAGGAACTGTAATAGAAAATATGCAAAAATTATCGATTTTTCGACTTTTCTGAAAGCGTTTAAGCCAGATCTGGATGAAACTTAGTAACTTTAGTCATATGAATTTTCCGAATTTTTTGTGGTATGAATCGTTTTGATCGATAGCGAAATGGAAAATTTCGAAAAATGACGTTCTTCGACTAAAGTGCCGCGCACTTCTCAGCGCGCCGCCTAGATAACTAATTATGTCATGCCCGAGCTATGCTCACTGAGTACTACACGTATACCCATTAAGGGCGAATTCCATTTTTCCAACTTTGCCAAGAATATGTTCACTCACTCAGATAGTCTCTCATAAGGTTTCGGAATTGGGCGTAATTGGGCTTCTTTTGACTCATTTTCAGGTATGTTTCATGTGATCTATATATGCGTGATATGTATTGTACATGAAATATATCCGCAAATGATTCAAAAGTTGCCCAATTACGCAAAATTCCGGAACCCTAGAAAAATAGTACTTACCGCACAGGTCCCCCATGAACAGTATGTACAGTAGCGCTCATAAGTCATGGGACACTTTTTGCTTTTATTGTAACTTTTTGCCCAGGAAAGGCATCATTCTGGCACTAAGGCTGAATATACCAAATCCATTGGAGATTATGCTCATGATATTGGGGTATGACGCTTCCATAACTTCATGGGAAGGTTACGTAAAAATCTGGTTTTTGCATAGGAATGTTCAAAATGTATTGGAGACCGGATTCCTAACTTTTTAGAGCGATTGGACATCTTTCCTGCCTGCGGCGTGCGATTTTCGGAGGTACACTAGGGTCGGGAATCACAGTTTTTACACACTCTCTTCGTCTGTACTCTCTCGCCATAGGGGTCAATAGGGTGTTTTCCGACTCTAGTATACCTCCGAAAATCGCACGCCGCAGGCAGGAAAAATTTCCAATCGCTATAAAAAGTTGGGAATCCGGTCTCTAATACATTTTGAACATTCCTATGCAAAAACCAGATTTTTACGTAACCTTCCCATGAAGTTATGGAAGTCCAAAAAATGGTCATACAAAAAAGTGATTTTGTCATGCCCTGAGGGCAAAGTTCAAGATATTGTTTTCATATTCTCAGGATCAACTCTACTCATGATGGCGATCATTTTGGCGTTTTGATCGAGTCTCTAGCTAGTCTAGGAGCTGAGTTCTAAATTTCAGACCTTGTTATTGCAGCAAGGGTGCTGCAAATATGCGGTCGCGCAGCAACTTTACAAATTTTATCTGGGTAGTCCTCAGTCATATCTCCAATATCATAAAGTTTGGCGAGTAGGAAAAAATCCATGCAAGAATAATGCCGTATTGAAAAAGTACACTTTGATTGCGTCATCACTACGCAATAACTAGGCTATTGCGTCATACCCCAATATCATGAGCATAATCTCCAATGGATTTGGTATATTCAGCCTTAGTGCCAGAATGATGCCTTTCCTGGGCAAAAAGTTACAATAAAAGCAAAAAGTGTCCCATGACTTATGAGCGCTACTGTAGCTAGAATCAGAAAGAATAGTGCCTCCATGGTGAAAAGAAACTGTTAAAGTGAGAGCATTACATACGACGGATTCAAGCTGAAATGAACCATTTCAAATTTTTCTAGCCAGAGTATCGGCGCCTTTGGAATAGGAATCACTTCTCAAGAAAGCATATTTTTGTTCTGAAAAAGGTTGAAATATGTTTCAATTAGTGGAGAACTCTCTTCAAGTCGCGCGTTCTCTCGTTCGTTGCATGAGCTCTCCCTGATTTGGCTCCCCGCCAACTACCGATAGCTCTGTTCGGAATGGAGACATCATTGTGAAAATTTCGGAGCTTCATATCGTTGGTGAGATTTAGGCAGTACATATGAAAGCTTCAAAAAGTGAATTTTGACTTTGCTCCTCCTTTAAATATATCCGAAAACGACAAGAAAACCACCTGAAAATTGAAAACCCAACTAGCGACCTTCGGTCGCTACGTGGTTCGCGGGGTTGTGTGATATAGATAAATGTTGTGCACGACTGGTGAGAGCATGCTTAAAACTTTGTAAAAGACTCGTGAGGCCTCGGGCGATCCGAAAAAGTTGGAATGGGGATTCACCCCATTCCAACTTTTTCGGATCGCCCTCGGCCTCACGAGCCTTTCACAACGCTCACGCTGCGGGGAGTGAGAGCAGGTTGGGAAGCATTTTTGAATAAATTCCGCAAGGAATGTCAGTCAACCACGTTTGGTACCAGTTTTATGCAAGGACATTAACTTTTTCGGATCGCCCGAGGCCTCACGAGCCTTTCACAACGCTCACGCTGCGGGGAGTGAGAGCATGCTGGGAAGCATTTTTGAATAAATTCCGCATGATATGTCAGTCAACAACGTTTGGTACCAGTTTTATGCATGAAAATATAATTGTAAGCGACTGGTGAGAGCCTGCCTAAAACCTTGTAAAAGGCTTCTGAGGCCTCGCAGCAGCGCAATATCCGAAATTATTGATAACTGAACGCTGTTTACCTAGGAAAAGGAATCTCGGGGTGTTAATAATGCGAGACTTATTGCCGAAAAAAACGAGAATTACGTAAAATTGAATAGTGATGATGTACGGCCAAAATAAAAAGTAGAGGCCACGGGAGATAGAGTGGTGGTCCAGGTCCGGAGTCTGGGTGACCACTTTGAAGCGATTTATGGCCAAAAAACGGTTATTGCATCATGTTGCATAATGATGATATAATTCTAAATTTTGAAATATTTGACTCTGGGGAGTCGAATGGTGAAGGTCCGGGGTCTAGGCGACCACTTTGAAGCGATTTATGGCCAAAACGCGATTATTGCATCATGTTGCATAATGATGATGTAATACCCAATTTTGAAAGAGCTCACTTTGGGGAGTCGAATGGTCAAGGTCCGAGGTCTGGGTGTTGGCTGGGAGCCGAGATATTGCATTATTGCATCATCATTACGTAATGATGATGAAATCGGTGATGCAATAGAAATATCTCGTCAAGGGGAGTTGTATGGTACCTCACTTGTAGGTGTACGACGACTTAGAATCGAGTTATGTTGAAAAAACGGGATATTGCATAGTGATGATGAAATATGACGTCATGATGACGCAATCATCGATTATCGATTTTAAAAGTGCCGAGCCTGGGGATCCGGCTGGTCAAGGAGTTACCGTTCTAGGATGCGGTTGAGGCGAGTTATGAGGAAAAAACGAGATATTGCGTAGTGATGATGCAATATGACGTCATGATGACGCAATCATTATCGATTATAAAAGAGCTCGCCGAGGGGAGTCGTATGGTAGCCTAGTTGTAGGTCTACGATGAGTTTGAAGCGAGTTATGGCGATTTTTTGAAAAGTGTGACAGACACGCAAACGGACGAACAGACAGACAGACGCTACGATATTATAGTCAATAGGAATCTTGAATATGACACTTGCTCAATGAAGATCCTAACATAATGAACAATTGAACATAATTTTGTATTTTCGAAACAGAAGAATGCCCTGAATCATATTTAAAAATTTCAACTACTCTTTAGAAGGGCATGAAACATAAACATATATGCTTCTACGAGTGACGGTGCGCCACGGAATCTAGTGCTCACTAGCGATGCCAAATCGGCGCGCGTTCTCCTCGTTTCACACTCCCTCTCGCTCTGTCTGACCGGTGAGAGAGCCTGTGGAACGAGGAGAGCACGTGCCGATTTGGCATCACTAGTGCTCACCTCTTCGAGTTTTTCTCCGCTAGGTCTCGCTCGTCTGAAATGACAGGGAATTCGCATACTCTCTGACCAGTCACTAAATTTCTGGCATACTATCATCACAATTCTGCTATTACCTTCATCCGAGGGGGGAAAGAAGGATCACAGCTGGAAGCAGGAGGAGGACGAGGTAGAGACGTAAGAACATCTGAAGGGTTTGAACATTTACAGTGTGAACAAAGTTCAATATGGATTGAGGAAAATTTCAGGAACTCGTGCTAAGCGACATCTTATTGATATGTTTGCGTATAACGAAATGTTACAGGAACTACGGGAACATTAAAAACTGATCATCCAACTTACTTTCGAACCAAAATTGAAACCCAACACAACATTGCAAATGGTGGACAACGTTTTCAGCAGATGTCGTAGCGAGAGTAGCTGATGGATCAGGAGCAAATAATGTGGTTGCACTTGGTTTCTCCCGTCTCTCGCCAGTCCTCACGAGTCCACTGCTAGAATGAAATGACTCCTATCGGCTTGTTTGCTCTTTCGTCTTAGCGCCGAGAGTGTGCTGACGCGTCCCTATTCCTTCTTTCCCCCCTTGTGCAGCGTCAGCGCTCCTTTTACTTGAGGTTTATAGCGATGTCGGTATATAAGGTCGCCTCCCCCTCATTCACTTGTGGCTCGAGTAAAGGGAATGCTTACTCCGCATGTGCCCGATACACCGAACCCACAGGACTAGCTTCGTCTAGTCTTGACAGAGAGATAACGCTGAATGATGAGACGATTTCTTGATATCCCTAACGTACCCACTGAAACATATGTTCTCTAATGGAAGAACCAGGACACCTGTCTGACGTAGCTTCTTTTCGATGCGATCAAACGCTCGAAACACTGAGGATTTAGTTCCTCCTGTATTTTCTGTTGGGTTGTTTGGGAAGATATTAGGTTGTCTCAAAAGTTTCTGACTATTTTCACTTTTCCATGTTTTCACCTATCCTGTCCTTGAATGTTGACCGGTTTACTTCTAGTCTTCGACCATGTATAAGGGCTTGGGTACTCTATCTAGCGCACAGTATCTCACTCCCATAGATTTTGTACGAATCTCGCGATAAGCTCTAAAATTCAACTAGATGTGCAAGTTGACTCACTTTTTGTAAGGTTCAAAAATCTTCGGAGAACCGTGTGAGGTGCAAATTGAACACACTTCCGTGAAGTACTCCCAACGGGTTATTCTCGGGTGATAACCTTCGATGTGCAGTTATATTCACGTTCATAATGAGTGCACAATCCGAAATCCACACTAGGGTGGTAATTCACAAAATAGCACCATTCGATACTGGATTTGTATTGAGGATCTGAGCGAACCAATTTGTGGTGGCTTGTGAAGTGCTTTCCCTAATAAATATATGACCATAATTAGGAGATATTCGAAACATCCGTTAATGAGTTGAAATTATCGGAATGCTGAAGTCCAATTTTACACTTCAAAATACGACATTTTCGCAACCTCCCGTTCTAAGCACACATTGATTACCGTATTTTTCAAGGTTATTTTAACAATTAGCTCTTGGCCTATACCTCAACGACTGGGCATAATCAATAGGTCCATGCAATTCCAGAAATAATCATCAACAAAATGCACCAAAAAATAGGCATATTTCGGCTTTTTGGCAAAAATAATTCATTTCTCCCAAACTACGCATCAGAGTTTAGATTGCAATGCATACTAGTATTATACTACCAAAACCCTACCTCAAGCTAAAAGGATAATTGAAACATCCGATGCTCACGAGACCAAACTTGAAAAATTAAATAGTCAGAAACTTTTGAGACAACCTAATATATATATGCGACCAATTATTCTGATTACTTTATCGTTTCATGAGATCTACAATCGGGTTTCAAACGCAAGTTCAATGTGGCAAATTTTATCGGATATCTAGAATAAATACAACCCAGACACGCCGATTACATCCGAATTAAGCCACGAGTGTATCGATTATTGCAGGGTATCTTGCTGATATTACTGATCTGGTCGAACGTAGAATACAATACGCTCTTTACTACGATTCGCACCCGGAATTCGAGCGGTTAGAAGAGTGGAACCGACCTTATCATAGTAGACATACGCTACAATTGCGCACTACTTTAGTGTTTGTTGCATCCGTGCTTACTATTTCCGATTTTTAGTTCATAAACTGGGTCACTCGCTCCGCATATGTTCTCTGTACCAGCAGCATAACCGTACACCTCCTTTCCCTGCGATTTGCGATTAGCCTAAAGTCATTAGGACCACGCATTTTTGAATTTAGTAGGGTTTTCAATTTGAGACAAGATAACGAAAGAAAGCGAGGTAGAGGCGTAGCGGTCTCTCCATCGTATATCAAGACCTTAGGTCCTAGCGAACTAAGCGAATTTTCGTTGAAGGAAAGAAGAAAACCTAGTCCTCATGCAATTTCAAAACGTTCTACCTGGGGCGGGCGAGTTTTGCTAGCAATAAGTTGGCCAGATGGAGTTTGCCAGATTGGAATCCAATTCTTCTTAGGGCAGTAGCATGTTGCCATTTCGAACAGATTGGGCTGAACAATTAACATCGATCCACCAACCCGATCTCTCTTCGGAAGTGCTTGCCTCAAAAAGTTTAATTATTATCTCTAAATGTCATTGACATACTTACGCCAAGTACCTAAACATGTAGAGAGGCATAGGCTTATTCATCTTAGCAGGGTCGCATGATATCTGACAAGTTTAACAATATCATTGTCAAAGTGGAGTCCAGCAATTTTGTGTTATTCGCTTCGACATTTCTCAGAACATTTGAGCAAATTAAAAAAAAAACACATACACATACACAAATACGTACCGCAACAGTCCCCGTTACGCAGGCTGCTGCTAGAAGGAGAGTGATTAGAGCCACCATGTTGAAAGAAAAATTGAAGAAAAAAACTGAGCAGCTGGGCATCATAGCATGTTATATACCATAGCATCAAGCTATCATGAGCCATTTCACATATTTATGGCCACGCCTTTGGCAAAAGAATCGCTTCACAAGAAATACATATTTTGCCCTGAAAATTATATATTTTTTTGGCTTTTTTGGAGTGGCATTATTCCGGTGAGTTCTAGTCATGGATTGGGTAGATGCGAGAGAAAGTACAGATTCAGCTATTGTTCAGTAAGCTTTGCGTTATATTCGGGCAAGTTCTATACTTAGCTCATGCGCACAATCAACTTTGTTTCTTTATGAAAGGGAATGGTCTGCTTACAAAACCAAAGATGGTTACTCTATGAGATACAATTCGTCCACACTACGCACTTAGATGTCAGATTGATCCCGATGTATTTTCATTATGCTGTCCAAATCCTTGATCTCACCTAAGATAAGATAACAGATCCCGTAAAAATTCCGCAACTGTACTCAAAGATCATAAAATTCCACCGATTTAGCTTCATTGTACGGCTCCTTCTATTCGCTCCCTCCTCGTGCTACTAAATGTAGATCTAAGTAAAGTTAGAAAGTGTTTCGAATGAGGGTCCATTTCACATTCGAACACTATCTCACTTTACTATGATCTTCATTTAATACCACGAATGTTTGCATCGTTGTTAGAGCGTATAGAGTCATTCACCACTTTCAACTGTTTTTGTATAAGCACGAATGTCCAATATGATCTACAATGCTCTGCTATCTACTAGTCCCGTTACTAAAGACTCAATTTCATTCCACAGTCGGAGGCTAATGATCTCATCTGAGTTGTACACAGCAATTTGTGGTTGTGAGTGTTCGTGTGTAGCTAGTCCCTAGCGACGAGGCGTTGTTCGGGCCCGGTGCCAGGATCCTGATTGGACCCGGTTCCTGCTACCTGGTTCCGAACCGCGTCTCACCGTCTCGTGTACCCCCCACCTTTGATGTCGTGCTGGAACCGATCGTGTAATATTTATGTTTTTCTTGTGAGTAATTCCGAAATATCTTATTTATTTATTTCGTCTTATGAGGATGCATAATTTCCTCAATGTTTAATCAATATTATGTATTTCACATTTTTTTCCTTGTTCGATTGCATTGTAATTTATTTGTAAATCATTCACCTTCAGTTGTAAGCGATAAAAGGGCAAAGTCTGCATTTATCGAGTCCTATCCAGGGAAGATCGTCCAGATTGTTCGCATCGTATTAAATACAAGCACAATCAATTCATCGTGGAAAGAGAATTTCGGAAATTTACACAAATTGTATCGGATATCTAGACTAAATACAACTCAAACACGCCGATTCCATTCGAATTAAGTGACGACTGGATCGATTAATGCATAGTATTTTGCTGATATTTTACTGGCCTGGCCGAGCGTAGAACACGATACGCTCTTTGCCCCATTTCGCACTCGGAATTCGAATCGACAACCGATTCGATCCGGCCTTATCATAGTAGAAATACGCTGAAATTGCGGACTGCTTTAGTGTCTGTTGCGTCCGTGCTTACTATTTCCAATTTTTAGTTCATAAACTGGGTCAGTCGCTCCGTATATGTTCTCTGTAGCAGCAGCATAATCGTATACCTCCCTTCCCTGCGATTTGTGATTAGCCTAGAGGATCATGATTGCAATTCGATCTTATTATTGAACTCAGAAAGACTCAATTTGAGATAAAATAGCGACCCCGCAAAGCATATCCCACATCGGATTGCGAAACAAGGCGAGAGAAAGTCGTAGGTAAAATTATCCCGAGGGGATCCCAATAGATTTCCCAGTGGGGGAGCCCTCATGTATCTCAATGGGATCCCACTGGGAAGCCTACTGGATGCCTACAGTATCCTAACCTCTAGTGTGGGTACCGTACCCACACATAAGCATGTGCACTCTGAAAATTGAAGAGCGACCGCCCGCACTCACGGTGAACATTCAAAACGCGCACCTTGCGGAACCTTCTCGCGAGTTGGGTAACTAAACCGAACCCGCGCTGCTTTCCTTCAGTTCATAGAGACCGTGTTCTCTACACGAGGCGGGATAAAGATCGCGCGATCCTTAATGGGATCCCACTGAGAAATCCACTGGGAAGGGCGTTCGCCACATCTCCTCACTGGGATCCCATTGTGAAACTTTTACCAGAGTAGCGGTCTCACTGTCTGCCGACCTTAGGTCCTAGCGATTTAATCGATTTTCTGGTTGTAAAGAATGTACAACAAGTAGATACAAGTAGATCGAAAGTAGAACACTCAGTCTTCACTTTATTTCAAATCTTTATCTGTACCTGAGGCGGCCGAGTTTTGCTTGCAATTAGTTGGCCAGATGGAGTTTGCCAGATTGGAATCCAATTATTTTCTGGGCAGTAGCATGTTGCCATTTCGAATAGATTGGGCTGAATAATCAACATCAATCCGCCTTCCCAATCTCTCTTCGGAAGTGCTTGCCTCAAGAGTTGCAATATTATCTCATTCAATTGTTTAACAATATATTTGTAAGTATTTATTTAAACCATTTTCGTAACTCCATTTGGTATCGGTTTTCGTGGAAAGCAATGACAAATATAAGATTTCGGAATTGAGCGTAATTGGACTTCTTTTGAATCATTTTTTTAGATATGTTTCATGTGCTCTATATATGCGAGCTATGTATTGTACATGAAATATATCCGCAAATGATTCAAAAGTTGCCCAATTACGCCCAATTCATGAACCCTAGAAAAATAGTACTTACCGCACAGGCCACCGATGAACAGAATGTAGCTAGAATCAGAAAGAATAGTGCCTCCATGGTGAAAAGAAACTGTTAAAGTGAGCAATGGAGAGCATTACATACGACGGATTCAAGCTGAATTGAACCATTTCAAATTTTTATCGCCAGAGTATCGGCGCCTTTGGAATAGGAATCATTTCGCAAGAAATGCATATTTTTGTTCTGAAAAAAGCGCCCGGTTGAAATATGTTTCAATTAGAGGAGAACTCTCTTCAAGTCGCGCGCTCTCTCGTCCGTTGCTGAGCTTTCCCTGATTAGGCTCCCCGCCAACCACCGCTCTGTTCGGAATGGAGATATCAATGTGAAAAATTCGGAGCTTCTTATCGTTTGTGAGATCTAAAGTGAATTTTGACTTTGCTCCTCCTTTAAATATATCCGAAAACGACAAGAAAACCACCTGAAAATTGAAAACCCAATCTTGAATATGACACTTGCTCAATGAAGATCCTAACATAATGAACAATTGAACATAATTTTGTATTTTTGAAAAAAGAAGAATACGCTGAATCATATTTAAAAGTTTCAGCTACTCTTTAGAAGGGCATGAAACATAATCGTATATGATTCTACGAGTGACGGCGCGCCACGGAATCTAGTGTTCACTAGTAATGCCAAATCGGCTCGCGCTCTCCTCGTTTCACACGCTCTCTCGCTCTGTCTGACCGTCGGGAGAGTCTGCGGAACGAGGAGAGCAAAGCAGGATCACAGCTGGAAGCAGGAGGAGGACTCGAAAATCCGGCATATGATACGAAGGTATGAAGATAAAAAGTTACAGAAGATGATGAGAAGCAAATAGCAGTACTTACGTAGATTTGATTTTGTTTTGATTTCCTATGTATTGTTTTCTGTATATCTAATCAATGAGCATTACTTTTCATTAATTTATAAAACATTTTTTGTCGTTCTCCTTCAATTGTAAGCGATAAATTGCAAAGTCAGTTTTTGTATTCAAGAATCATTTTAATCGGAATTATAATCGGCATTTCTAAGTTTAAAATTAAAAAGGCGGCAGTTCAAACATCGGAATCAAGAATTTCTAGAAGAAATGCAGTATTCCGTCTAAATACAGTAAGGAATTGCTAAAGAATTAGTAGGGCGAAGGGAAGATCCCGTTCGCGTTTCTCAAAATTGCGCCTGCTTGATCATCTTCTGTCATCTTCCTACAGTAAGGTACCTGAAAACGCATGTTTTGACAGCTCGCAAGTTATTTGTCGATAGGCCATCCTACCATACCGTCGTGATGTCGTGTTGCGCGTAGCACTCAAGCCCACGCGAGCATTGGCACGAATCGTCGCAGCGCGCGCCCTCTACGAGGTTCCCTTGGTTGCATTCGGAAGTTGTTCCTGTAGGTACCACTGAGTAGGGCGAGTACTACTAACAGTACTGTAAGCACTGTAAGTAAGCACTGTAACAGTACTGTAAGCAAGATCCTTACTGAGTACTACTACTGAGTGCTCACTGAGTACGGGTTAATATATTCATGCATTCAATATCATTTCAAGAATCAAAATTTACTATTCATGACTTCCGAAGCATATCACAATTGCTCTTTTGCTCTGCCGGGAAATCAAGCCCCAAATTAAGATGTTTACAGATAATTTAACGGTACAAGACCTTTCAATGTTGATTTTCAATCTCACCTGCGAGTGCAGCAGCTGCTGGTGATAAAGCGCGGCAGCAACCTGAAATATTGGAGTCGGAATAAGGTGTTTGCAATAGATGTTATTTTAGAGTCTTTGTGCCCTTGACCTTAGTGGGAACTGGGTCGGATGATCACCGTAGGATGGTAACCTACTGAATGATAACCAAAAAATGGACTCTTCTGTAGAACTTTCATGCCGTGGAAAAAGTCAAGGAGAAGAGGAAATATTTGAATTCCCGCAATTTCATATCTCGGCTCCCAGTAGAGATATCGGCTTGAAAATTGGAATATGAGGTTGAAAATCCATTTGCAACCCATACTCCAATTTTCAAGCCGATATCTCTACTGGGAGCCGAGATATGAAATTGCGGGAATTCAAATATTTCCTCTTCTCCTTGACTTTTTCCACGGCATCACAGAATCATTCTTGAGACTTTGGAAACCTACTGTGAAAGCTCTACATAATTTTTTAGTGGTCTATTTTTTTAGTGGTCTATTTTTTAGTTGTAATACAGTAGGTTACCATCCGATGGTGATCATCTGACCTAGTGCTCCTTAGAGATCCAAATGAACTTATTATTTGTATGGACCTATAATTACCCTGATCGCAGTCGGAGTGGAAGCTGCACGACGCGCCGTGTTCTCCCTTCTTCGGATGGGATAGGTCGGAAGGTTCGGGGCGATTTTCCCAAGGCTTGAAAACAAAAAAAAACATTAACATACTAATGCTTCGCTGGCACTGCACCAGATGATCACCGCCGGAATATAACCAAAGTTTGAAGACTTCTAGAGTGATGAAATCCTACAGAAGGGGAATTCAACACACCAACAGCTCACTTCCAACAATAACACTACTAATCACCAAATCGAAAACAACAATACTTCAATAGGCACTAGGTCGTATGAGAATTATGATGTCATGCCGCCTTTGAAATATCAAATGTGGCTTGACGTCATAGTTCTTATCCGATGTGTGCCCTTCAATATGTTTACATTTCTTGCACCCGTCCTCTCCCTCTCTTTTTCGCTGTCGACAATTGCTTGAATCAGTTCTCTTGCTTCGTTGTTTTCCTCGCCCTGTAATTTCTTTAAGACACATTTTCAATCATTTTAGTAGGCGATAGATGCTCAAATCAGGTCATCAAATAGCTGCTATTTAGTGCGCGACCCCTGACAATTAAAAGAAATGACAATTACTCAACATGATATATATACCCTTATGAAATGAATTTTATTCTGACAGCCACATTCGTCAAATGACAATGGCATAATGATTCTCTTCAAAGACTATTCGAAGGAAGAAAGCTTTTCGACTAGTTTTCCTTCTGACAAATTTGCATCGCCTTCATGTTTAGGTTTCAGGTGTGCTAGGCAGATTGTACGCCAACGTTTCAATTTGTTTTCTCCTGAAACACTCTCGATAATGTCACTACTTTTTGCCAAGAATAGGACTATATTTGATACATTTTGTACTGCCTGAAAACTAGGATACATAATTACCATGTACTCTGAAACGAACCTGAAGGTATTGGGAAAGCGTAGGTCTTCGGAATATTTGCCTCACATTCCTGAATTGCTCTCTCGGATAGTTGGAATCAATATAATTTGTTAAGTTGTAATATTATTCAATGCCGAACTTTAGACCGGTACAACTATCATAGGGCTACCATAACCATATCAACAACCGTGCGGCAAGCCGGGCCTCCAATCGATCTTTCGGCGAGCTTATCGATTTTCGCGATGATAAGTTGCTCTTGGCGGCTGTAGAATGGCCTACGGGATCTGCCTATAATATTGGGGTGTCCGGAAAGTTCGTATATTTTTTTGTTTTTATTTTTTATTCAATGCTTTACAATTCTCAGTGACCAATGCATGCCCCCCTTCTTTCTCACTACCTCCCTCCAGCGATTGGGCAGGGTCTCGATTCCTCTCTTCCAGAATGCGGGTTTCTTCGAGACCGCACAGTTCACGAAAGCCCTCACAACTTCATCTCGATTCTTGAAGTTTTTTCCTTTGCAGAAGTCAGAGAGAGCGGAAGCAGTGGTAGCCGCATGGGGAGAGATCCGGGAAATACGGTGGATGGGGAATCCTCTCGATCTTCAGCTCGTCCATTTTCTTCTGGGTCATCTTCGCTCGATGTGGGCGAGCATTGTCCATCAGAAGAAGAATTTTGCACTGGTTCAGGAGTCTGGGAGGGACTCTGATCGCGACATCTTGCAGTTGTTCAGAGAAGAGGTCGGCATTGATGCTGGTACCAGGGGCGAGGATCTCCCAGTAGATGGGACCGAGCACTGAGAAGAAGAAGCAGAGGAGTTCCTTCTTTCCGTGCTCTTCCTTCTTCGGGACGGGCGTGGGCTTCTCATCTGCATCCACCCATTGCAGTCTCCTCACAGGGTTATCGTGCGTGATCCACTTCTCATCTGTAGCGATGATGGAATTGACCCATCGAAGATTGGATCTACGATGGAGTAATTCCCGACAGACTTGAACACGATTTTTCAGCTGTTCGGGGGAGAGGTCATGGGGAATCACTTGTGGGAGTTTCGGCTTCTTCCCAGATCGATGGAGGATATCGGACACCGTTGATCTGGGAGTACCAGTATCCTTCTTCAACTCACGCACACTGGCCATGGGCTTGCGCTTCAGTATGCGGAGAACGAGAGGCTGCTCGAGGGAGGGAGGGCGTCCTGAGCGGGGTTGATCATCGAGACCAAACTCCCCTTTCTTGAAGCGGGAGAACCACTTATAGCAGAAGGGTATGGAGGGGGCGTCAGCTCATTCCGACTGGGCCAGGGCAGAGTGGGCCTCCTTCACGGATCGGCCAAGACGGTAGTAATGAATAAAACTGCTCGGAGGTAGAGATGGGAGTCCATCACAAGAACCAATGTAGCAACTAGGAGACTGATTAAATCCTCTCACTACTCAACGTCAGAATGATGCAATACATTGTTGACAAACAGATTGCGCAATTACTGCATTTGATCGCGAACTGACTTTTTTCCGAAGCATTATACGAACTTTCCGGACACCCCAATACAACTACTTACAAATTTTAAAAAAACACAAAAAAATGTGGTTGCTTCACATAAATTACTATTACCTGTCGGACAGACGAAACAATGCAAAAATAAGAGATTTATTTTTTAAATATTACTTTATTTTTGTCTTTTGGAAAATTCTAGTTTCAGACAGAAAAAATCTATGCGGGTTTATTGCAGAACATTATGGATCAATTTGCAGGCAACCACACAAATAGGACTTATATTTTCAGGCAATTTTGACTGCTTTTCTGGTGATCTCAATAGTTGAAAAACTCATAATATATGTATTTTGTCTGAAACATATGAAACCCTACACCCAACTCCCTTTCGTACCTCTGCCTGCTCTGCCCGGTCTTCTAGTCCCATTTCGCTGCGCTCTACTCTCATTCAACAACTGATTAATCATCTCCTGCGGCATTCCCTCACCCTCCTTGGGTAGGAACGGTGAAGAGGGAATGCTGAAAGTAACGATTAGTAATCTGGTGTAAACTGAAGGTCGTAGGAAAGAGATTGAGAGCGGTCAATTATGCTTATTTTTAATTGGACCACCATTTATCAGGTTGCGAAAGTCTTGTCGCGTAATACCGCTTGAACATTGTAGCGCCTATAGTCCTTAATTCAGCTATCGATATCATGTAACTAATTATTATCGATGAGGCATTGGATGGTCTTTCTAGCGCACCTTACTCCGCAGCTGAAGGCTCTTTAACAAATTATCAGTGCAAGACGAAACACAGCCGACTGATATCACCGACATGCTCGTTTCTACTTTTAATACTACTCGGAAAAGAGTGATATGATCAAACACATAACATATTCATAAACCTCATGACACAGGCATTACATTGGCTCATCAATAGATAGCCATGCACAAATGCCTTTCTGAAATTTTTTACATATTTCGAAATCAAGCTTGGACGAGAATTCTCGAATACATGTTTTATCGTCTCATTTTTGTTTCGAAGGACATGGGAATGTATGTCAGCCTGAAATACGTAGTATGTGAGGTGATTGACTTACTATTTCAGTTTGGGGTTGGTGGAATATTTCCCCAGCCAAATTCGCATTTTCAAAATAGAGATCCTCAACTTTTCATGACGAAAACTACCCTATTTGGTAAAATTAATACTCGCAGACGA
Source organism: Pristionchus mayeri (assembly GCA_036245805.1). Classification (NCBI taxonomy): domain Eukaryota; kingdom Metazoa; phylum Nematoda; class Chromadorea; order Rhabditida; family Neodiplogasteridae; genus Pristionchus; species Pristionchus mayeri. The sequence goes on from BTRK01000002.1 coordinate 6,506,054, forward strand.
CTTAAATGGTAGGCCTATTGAGCTTATCTGAACAAGCAACCCTTCCTCTATTATCATTTTACAAGAAATATTTCAGAAGTCACTGGTTGTTTTTAGGCTATGATAAATTTGGAACATATTTTTTTTACATTTTCACTCAAAATAAAATTCGTGAAATTTTCTGGTTTTCTATAGGCTACATGATTATGGTGCGCATGTATGTACCTAACATATGTTATGAGGTCAGACAACATAAATTCCAGAGCAGCGAAATCAGTGCAGTTACGCACGCGACAAGACTTTCGCAACAACCTAATAGTACCACGTCTGCACTGTGAGTTTCTTAATTTATATTTGCAAAACATATGAAAAACAGGAACGTATTCGAAAGTTCCTGCGCGTTTTCGAGTAAGCATGAAACATAAGTAAATGTCTCTGTAAGAGCATACATCCATATCCCGATTTCGCGAAGATATTTATATATTTGTGACTACAATTTCGTGATGACATGAATAAGCATGCCTTCAGTTAAATAGTTGTCACGTCAACTCGCTTACCGCTTGTCGTTGTCCTCCTCTAGATCACTGACATCTGAAACAACACGGCGATCGCTGACTAGTAATTCGTGTTTTTTTAACTTATTACACTTGTATTAAAATTCTGAAAAAAACTATTGCCTTCATCCGCGGATGAAAGCAGGATCACAGTTGGAAGCAGGAGGAGGACGAGGCAGAGATGTAAGAACATCTGAAGGCTCTGAAAATGTGAATTGTGAACACAGTTCAATATGGATTGAGGGAAATTCAATAGGAACTCGTGATAGGCGATATCCTATACTTTTGGCGTACAATAACATGTTATATTGCCTATGGGAGCAGCATTGTAAACTGATCATCCAACTTACTTTCGAATCAAAATTGAAACCCAACACAACATTGCAAATGGTGGACAAGGTTTTCAGCAGATATCGTAGCGAGATTAACTGATGGATCAGGAGCAAATAATATGGTTGCACTTGGCTTCTCCCGTCTCTCGCCAGTCCTCACGAGTCCACTGCTAGAAAGAAATGTCTTTCTATGCCATGTTATCTCATTGGTCTTAGCGACGAGAGAGAATTTAGACTGAAGATACGACTTCTCAATATCTCTCACGGACCCACTGAAACAGTTGTTTCCCTTGGAGGAACTAGGCCTCTCAGACTAAGCATATCTTCGTCGAGATCAAGCACTCGAAACATTGCGGAATTAGTCCCTCCGTTGCTTTCTCACAATTGTATGTTGGGTTGTTTGGGAAGATGTGCATTCGAGCGAACAATGATTCTGGTCCTTTATCGTTTTGTTGAGATCTACAATCATATTTCAAACGCAAGGTCAATGTCAGCCACTCGTCTTTTCTTTCTTCAATCACTAGAAGACATTTTTCTACTCAAGATTATCCATTAGCGAGAATCAGAGATCAAATATTACTCCGACGGTGGTTTCTTCAACCCGGTGAGACTGTTCAGTAGTTCGATACTGAAGAGAACAGGCGCGCTTGTGGTGATCTCTACCTGCAATGAATCATGCGCATTAAAACAGGAAAATCAATAAAAATTAGGAAGAACGTTTGTGAATACACGGGGTAATCAAGGTGGGCACTCTAACATCGTTCCAGTAACATTGAATTTAAGCTAGAATAGATCAAATATTAGAAAACTCCAAGATCTAAGAAGATCAACGATATACCTCATCTTTGGCCAGTTCATTCGACGTCGAGATGATATGGCCGAACGCGAGCAGCGCATCCTCTGCAGGAATTGATGCTTCAGAATTTCGTACAAAGCAATATGACTTACCAAAGGGAACCCACCGGATGAGATCCAAAAATGTAACCTTCTCCCTATTTTCACATGGCACTGCCAAAACGTCTTCTGCGAAAATATGATGGAAGGGTATTATTTTTAGTTCTCATCCGGTAGGTTATCATCCGAGAAAGTGCCTTGATATTAGAGTTCGTAATTCGGGTCACCGTCTCTTCATTTCCCACACTCTCTCGACCGTTCGAGCGGCGAGAGAGTGTGGGAAATGAAGAGACGGTACGATCTCTACTTTTTATGAAAAAGAAAAACTGACTGAGATCCCATCGGAAGCCCTTCGTCGTTACTCTGGTCTCGTCCTAAAAGTTACAATTTGTTTTTGTTTTCATTGTTCACCATTATAAATCACCATTACCTATCTGTAACTACTTTACTCATGGGCAATCAAAACAGTTCATGTTTTCGAAGGATATTTTGTTTTGGTAATTTGCTACATTCTTTCGTGTTATTCATGCTATCTAAATAGCTCATCTCAGCAGGTGCTCACAGCTCGTGAAAAGCACTAAAACAACATACAAATGCCGATAATATCTTGAAAATACCCCAAAAGAAGAGGTAGAAGATCACTCAGACCTGAGAGAGCGGAATGATTCCACATATATCCGTGAGTTGCGTTCGCGGTCCCATTTGCAAGCGGTGCGTCCCCTGAAATATATAGTATTAGAGTTAGAAATTCGAGTCGTCATATCTTAATGTTATACACTACCTCGGCTGGCCGAGTGGCTATAGTGTGGGGAAATGCAGAAAAGAGATCCATATCTCACGAAGCGATTTATTACCCAGAAATAACATTTCCGACTTACTTTTTCCCATGTTCATATTATCAAACCTCAATTAAAGCTCATGGAGCTAATTGTGGGGATAGCTGGATAAATTAGTTTTAGTACTCACCTTCGGCAGCACACAAACGAGATTCTCTCCGTCCAGCACGAACGATGGCGCTGCCAGTGCATTGGACTGAATGTGCACATATTAGGTACAATGAGTGCACTTTCATGGTACACACTATGACGCCTCTTATATGTTTTCTCTTATATGACTTATATGTTTTCTAGTTCTAGAAATACTAGATTTTCAGTATTCCCATCCTGACAATGCCATTTAGCGCCCACAAGGCGATTGCCGGCTGATAAGTTCTCTAAACAGGTGCTGTTGAAATATACGATTAGATAACTATCAGTATGTGTTCTAATTATGTGGTTCCCCATTCAATGTGTAGGGCAATACGAAGACATTCGGCGCCAGGTCGGATGATTACCGTCGGATGATAACCTTCCGAAAAAACAACCAAAAGTGGAACCACTTTTACGGTCATTCTCTATCAGTACGTTCGGTCATCGTAGGTTCCCTGAGTGTCAAAAAAGCTTCTGTGAAAGTGCTGCAGAATGTTTCATTTTTTTGGTTATCATCCGGCCTATCAAAAAATGTCTTCAAGCAAACATCAAACTACTGCGCTGAAAAATGGAAAGACAAGTGTAAACGGCTGAAATTCGCAAAAATCTGAACAGCTCACATGCGTAGGCATCAGCGAGTGAAGTGTGGCCATGGTTCGATCAATTCGGCCGCTCAGTCCGCCCAGAATTAGGGTTGACGGAGGCTGAAATGGAACGAGAAGCTTAATGCTTCACTCGTTATCTTAGAGTTAACAACCCGTTACGGAAGCATACCGTAAAATTAACATACCGAACCTAGTAGTTGTTTCAACATAGCTCAATAATATTATTTGAGAAACGTGGGCGGAGCTTGTTCGAAAATCTGCCCACCCTCACACCCGTGCCAGCCAGTGGTTCCATCTGAGCGATGTTCTCGAGGATGGCTGCGAGTCTCGTCCTCCACTCGTCGGAAGCCTGCGTGAAGTGGCACTTCTCGTCGCTGTAAATAAGGCATGGTGAATCCCGTTTGTCAAGACCTTTGCATATGAGCATCACGTTATTGCGCAAATTCGAAGTTGGTAATTGAATAATCATTAAAATGTTTGATAAAATGACATGGGGTTGAGCAAAAACATGATGTGAATGAGATTTACGTGTAAAACTTCTTGGTCGCCTCGTCGAGTCTGCTGATATCACCGCAAATGAGCGAGGGACTCCGAAGCTTCTTCTGTCTGTAAAAAAATGATATCAGGACATCCTCAATTTGTAAGCTGTACATGCATTATTTTTATTGAAAGAGGAAATATCATATATTGTTTTACTTTAGATCTGCACTCAAAATGGGCGCCGAATTGACCAGATCCAACAATTGAAAGTCGTTTAGGGTGTCTTCCAACCACGACCAACATACCCACCCGCTTTTTCTAGGAAGTTCATAGCCGTCCTTCTCAGTTCCTGGGCAGTTCACATATTTAAATTTTGATAACGAGGTGATTGCCCACAGTACAAGCCCCAACTTTGGGCGAAATATCAAGTGGAAAGTATGAAAAAAATGATTGACAATTTCTTATTACTTCAACAGATGACAAACTACGCACCTCACTCTGTCAATAATCCGAATTGCACTGTCTTCATTGCTGATCCTGTTTACCGCTGAAATAGTGTGTTGTTTTTCGACTTGTGAACACGCATTCTCGTTATTCTCGTTATTCCCGCGAATAAACACATTTTCCTGCCTCACATGTTCCCTCATATTCTCGCCGAGCAGGGACATAGTCAGCTCCCTATGTAGTGCATTATACTTGCCATTACAACTATCCACATATTTGTTTAAGATGCACACCATCTCTCACAGTCATTTCATTCGCTCTCTCACCAACAGTGCGGTTCATTTCCACCTTATGCAAAGATATAGATATGTATAATGCATATAATGCAAAATGAGGGCAATCTTATCGTCATGCGATATGCTCTCTCGCCAATATTACCAGCGTGAGATCACACTCACAATTGTTCATGTTACCCCTACTGCTGAAGAGGCGTTGTTTACCGACTTGCTATTCACGTCAGTGAAAAGAGTGAAGGGTGAAATTGAGGAAAAATAGGGAAGTATATGGCATAGCTGCAGAGAAAACACAAAAAGTGGTGCATGCCAGCCTTTCTTGCCCTCAATAACAACGTTTTCAATAATATTCCTACGATGGAACTTATTGAACTTGAGTGTGTGGAATGCTAATAGTTCGAGTTTCTTCCAACAAGTAGGTGGGCAACTTCTTACCTACTGGTCAGGATTCTGGTTGACTGCTGGTCAGGAAACTGGTTAACCAGTGGTGCTCCGCCCACTGTAACTGGTCACCGACTGGCCAAAACCAGCTAACCACTGGTTGGAAGAAACCAGAGAGTGTAACTCAATCTCATGTGGGCATAACAAGCGCACTGAAGTAGTAACGCTGCGCACCTCACCATCATTCCACATCCACTCCCAGGTGTTTTCAAACATTCTCCATCTATCTCCATCCATCTATCATCTATCTCTCCCGGGCTGCATATATACATAGCCAGCGCACTAATGTAGTAGCACTGGAAATATGTCATACCATCATTCCACATCCACTCCCAGCAGGGTCTCTCACCAGTGTGAGAGGTGAGCGCATCCAGCCAGACGCAAGAGCTTCGAGTAGCTGCAATAGGTATATTTTTAATTGCGGTCAGGGATCTGCGAGAAGTTTTGACACCGAATTGGAAATTGAAATGTGTGAGTGTTGATCAGAAGTGGATGGAAAAAGTAGTGCGACACACGCAAATCCGATGATTCATCTAACCTGCTTTCGTGAAAATTTCCAGCGGTCGTACAAGGGAGGTCATGCTTGCTTGCCGAGTAGCAATAGGATTGGAAGAGTGGTGCGGGAGAGAGAGCGAGATAAAGATGGAGTAGAAGAAGATAGAGAGTGGGAGACAGAGCGAGAGGAAGAGAGGAATAGAGAAGGAGAGAATGAGGATGGAAGAGAGTGAGAGAGGGGACGGATTCGTAGGCTCGTTCTGCGAAATGTTTACGTCCCTCTCCCTATTCCTGCAAAAATTGTTGTTGCCATTTGCGCACGCTCTCTTTCTCTCCCTCCCTCTCTCTCTCTTTCTCTCTCTCCCTGCCTCTTTCACTCACACTCACTTCTACCCATGTTCTCTCTTTCTCTCACATTGTTCTACTGCCTCGCGCTAACTGATGGCTGTGGACAGGAGAGAGAGAGAAGGAATAGACGACTCTTGAAAGAGAACGGAGTATTTTGTTACTATTTTTAGCTGCATTTGTGTACAACGATGGATATTTGCAGGCCGAGCGTGTATTTGGCCACAATCACGAAACGAAATATGCGATACATTTCTTCAAGTCATTATTCTAATTGAAATTGTGAATTAGAATTACAATTGATTGAATTATTTGAATTCGACGTCGACAACAATATATTAGACGCAATATAACTTACAAGGGAACGCAGTGAGGGTAAGGTGGATTTTTTGGACGAGACATAGCGGGTCGAGAGAGGATCAACTTCTAAGAACTTCTACGTTTTCCATATCTGCTGAGGACCTCTGTGGATGGCTGTGTGGTAGTGAAATTTCGGGACAGAGAAATGGACGGTTTTACACCTTTCACCACTATGAGCACGGACACCCACAAAGGTCATCAGCAAATACGGAGAACGTAGACATTCTTATAATTTGAACCTCTTTCGATCCCGCCATGTCTCGTCCAAAAAATCTACCTTACCCTCGCGACCTTTCCTTGTTAACATTGTTCATACTTGATATTGAACAACTGAGATGCACATGCACGATAATTATACTAGCCACGTTGCACTGGACCGAGCAGTGATATAATTAGTTCGTCTTTCCAGAGGCCAATTATTCCGATGACAAGTGCCCGAATCAAGATGCGTAATTTTGATCAAAGTATCCGGTGTGGCCTCACGATGCACGGAAAACTTAGAACGATCCAGAGTATCTGTCCACTTGGACAACTCGATGATTTTTACATTGCATACAATTTCTAATTGCCCTCGAGAGTCGCATACTGCCTGCAATATAGTTAACGTAACGCGGGCCCTCCCTCTGTTTTTAAAGTATAAAGTATACGAACGAGTAACGAACTCGACACTGCCTCGTATTGATAAAAACAAATGAACTAGATGCAAATCTCTTATTAACTTAAAATTAGGCACATTATTATTAAGTAAAAAATTAGAATTCTATGAAAATAAACTCAAATATTATATCGCCTCATATATGAGTATGTATATTTTATTAGCAATTTTAACAATTATTAAACCTGAAATGCGGTATCCAGCGATGATGCAGTAATAGTCGAATCCGTTTTAGCTATGAAGAGATAGCGCGTGGCTTTGTTTAGAAGTCCCATAAACATATCATCATCGATAACCTGGCGCTGCAAACCAAACTCTAGTCAAGGTCACTAGATCGGATGCGAACTATTACGTCATGCCTATACCGAGCTAATACCACGAAGCAATTGTTCTCACATGACCAAGTGTCCTAAATCAATGTTCCCACCACTACTACTCATGTGTTTACTCGTGTATTCGTACTCGAGATGAAGTATGTTACATACGTATTATGTAATATGCTTACTCGTTTTGGAAATGACGATCTGCACATGTATGTGAGCCCCCATTTTGTCCGCATATCACAGTCTCTGCAGGAGGTATGCTTCTGAACTTCGATTGTTGGCAACTCCGAAGTGATTTCAATTCTTTCAATGCATGCACGGCTCGCAACAAGACTGGCGATGAACCTGGAGTTAACAGTATACAACAGTCTCCACAACATATGTTGCCTGCTGAAGAATTCACACTCTGCACAAATCAACAATGTTTGAACATGTACAAGTTGAAAACCGTCCAAAAGTCTCTGCTCAATTTGCTCGTCAATAATACCCTGAAAGTTCAATCAGAATAAAATAGGTTAAGAAACTCACGATGATTTTCAGTTTTTTCGTATTCTCATTTTTGAAATAGTCAGTGAGTTCATCGTTTGAGAGATCAGCTATATTCTCGCACTCATTGGAATCGTAGTGCACTTCGATCTCGCCCTGAAGTAGGTTAACACCTGGGTTGTGCAAAAATTTTACGGTCTCTTCATTCCGCATACTCTCTCGCATTGTCTAACAGGCTAGAGAGTATGTGGAATGAAGAGACCGTAAATTTTTGGCACAACCAAGGTTAACACACAATATTATAGTAAAATACATAGTTTATTAGTCTTACCGAATCTACGAAAATTCGTTGTCAACTCAATTCTTCTTAAGCGATTATTGATCGATCAGACGCTTTTCCGATCTGCCATATCGAGTTTTCGAATGATCATTGCCAAGATCTCGTTTGGAAGGCTGAGGAAATTCATCTAAACGGTGAATTATGCTAAATTAACTTATCAACAAGGAAATGTGAGTAATAATTAGAGAATTTTGAGATACGATGTGGTTGTTAGCTAGGGTATAAAAGGCGTCATAGGTTTCCCGCCTAATATATTGTTCGATTCATGCGCGCGTCTTTATGATGCACATCACGCGACGCGTCATTTCGAGAAAAAAAAACGTACTCATTTTCTTTATGTCAAATTTAGAATTTTATTTACGCAAGTCACGAATACACATGGAACTTGTACATTGGAATATGCGTAAAACAACATTAAACTATACTAGTTCAGGAATAGTTTAAATTCAAAGAAATAGTTTAGGTCACATATAATATCGTAAAGCAGATCGGGTTAATCGTGTTCACTGTCTTTCCATAGTCATCTTACAGTAATCAGTGCTTTGTCGATTATTACCCGACAGCTCATACATCACTGTTCCCGATTTACGATGCACGATATACAACCGATTTCCCGATATTTGCGAAACTTCAAATTCTGCCATGTTAAGCCCAGCGAAAAAGTTTGAAAATTCGCTGTATAATACTCCAAAGATCACTTTCTTGTTTCCTTGAGAATCACATACATTCTAAAAAATGGTATTTAAAAGTAAAACAAATGTGCAATTTTAGTTCCTGGAAAGCTGCCTTCAAACCAATTTCAGAAATGGTAGACTTGCAATCCGTCATGTTGATTTCAGTAGTCTTGTTCACTAGATTACAGAACAATTCATCGTCGATAAGTTTAAACTGGAAAGCAAATATGTTAAAGTAAAACTAAAAAAAGTTCCTAATGATTCTTACGGGTGATGTGATTTGACACTTGGCCATGGTTGGAAGATTCACAAGTATCTGTTTCGTATTATCGATCTCAATTTCCATATGTGCACAAATAATTTCCACTATCTCAATATTTTCGCGGGTTTGAACAACATCGCTAATGCAACTGAAAAAGGGGTATTGAATTAATTTTCCAATAAACATACAACCTGCAAAAATATATATTGGAAATGTGGAACTTGCGAATTTGAATATTATTTAGAGCATTCATTAGCCTCATCTCCACATTCTTATCCATTACTCCCTGAAAATTTATAGTTCGTATGTTTCAATTTACTGCTTGACTAAGCGCGAACTTCCCTTACGTATATTCGGAGGTCTGAAGTCTTCACATTTTTGAAATAGTGCACCAGTTCGTGGTTTGATAGGTCATCCATATATTCATATCGAGAACAATCAACATAAGCGCAAATCCTTCTGTTCTGAAAAGCAAGAAATATCTGGTAATATTAGGAGACGAAAAACATAACACTTACCGCTAAAATGATGCGTCGAATCCCTCGGTGTCCAGCAGCAATTTCAATTCCTCTAAGACGATCATTGATCGAATGGACACTTTTCCGATCGTGCATATCAAGCTTCCGAATGATCACCGTTAGGATCTCGCTTGGAAAGTTGATAAACACCATCTGAAACAAACATATATAATCAGAGATTATTCAATAAACATCAATAACTAAGGACATTATGAGGATGCAGGTGTTAGCTGAGGAAATATTTCGTCGTCTAGTTTTCCCGCTCGTATTTAGGTATGCGCACGCAAGGTACTACTTCGAACAATCCCGCGCCATATGCTCAAAATTTGGTACATTTCCAGAAACAAGCGACCACAGATAAACAAAAGTAACGAAAGCACATTTTTTTAATTATAATATGAGCCAATTATTCATTGCGTTTTTAATAAGAGCTGAGCACAAACAACATTGAAAACACATGTCGTGGCACCTTTTGCGTTCCATATCAACATGAAAATACACAAAATGAAACAAGAATATGATAGTAGGATTATTCGAATGGAGACATCGTTTCTAAGATTGAGTAGTAAGTGATTTGTTGAAGGAACGCATGAGGTTAGTGAGCGGCGTTTTGAATATGCGCCAGCTATTATCTGTCAAAAGAGCCGAAAGCAAGATCGAGACCGATTTCATATGAAGGACATTCATAAACCAGTCAGAGCCGGCAATTGTGTGCACTTTGGGCAGTCTGGAGATAGGAATATCGGTTACCACGATACACAAGCTGAATTACGAGAAAAGGGTGTTTGAAATGCCAAATAAAAATTAGTCCCTTTGTACAGGTCTTACTGTATCTACTATATCTGAGTTTGATATATCTTAAGTTTGATATATCTATATCTTACTGAGTTTGATATATCTATATCTTACTGTATCTGAGTTTGAAAGGTTTTTTGGTCAATTATATAAAAATCATCATTTAATCGATTCTGTTGTATGTAGAAGTGAAAATATGCTCGAATAAGTATCAGGTTGTAACAAAAGTTTTGTCGCATTTTGATATTTTTAACATTTTATCGCAAAACGATTACAAAGTATCGTGAATTCTAGAAGTAATCTCCTTTGTTATCTATCACCATCTGCCATCTTCCGGGTAACTTGTGGATGCCCTGATAGTAGAACTCCTTGGGCTGGTTGGTGAAGAAGTTGGAGAGGGCGGTATGAAGTGATGCTTTATCTTTGAAGCTCTTTAAGGAAGCGCTGGAGTTCAGAGAAAAGGTGGTAATCACTAGGGGCAAGGTCGGGAGAATACGGTGGGTGGGGGAGGACAGTCCATCCGTAGCCGGCTAACTCAGCCTTGGTCGATCTTGCAATATGTGGACGGGCATTATCGTGTTGGAAGTAGATTCTTGCGTCCTTCCCACGATCCTGTTCGAGATGGAGCTTCAGCTTCCGTAGCTGGGCAGTGTAGGTCTGGGCAGTAATGGCGACCCCTTCATCGAGAAGCTCCCAGTACTCGACCTTGTACACGGACCACCAGACGCAGAGCATCACCTTTTTGGGGTGTAAACTGGGTTTGGGGACATCTTCTGGCTGCTCATCGGCTCCAACCACTGTCTTCTACGCTCATTGTTATCATACAGCACCCACTTCTCATCTCCCGTTATGAGGTTGTCCAACCATTCGAACCGACGATGGAGGGTGAAAAGAGTCGAACTGATGTCGACCCTCCGATCACGGTCGTAGTCGGACAACTCATGCGGTACCCACCTCCCTAATTTCCAGGCTTTTCCGATTGAGTGAAGTCGACGGTCGACAGTCATATGACTGACCCCAAGCGTGAGGGAGAGATCCCGAGTGGTAAGATACGGATCGGCTTCAACTTCTGTACGCAGTCGATCGAGATCTAACTCATGAGGACGACCGGATCGATCCTCTTCTTCGATGGAATAGTCCTTATTCTCAAACTTAGCGTACCATCTTTCCACTGTCCTCACATTCGGGGCATCCGAGGGGTAAACTTCAGCGATTCGACGTTGGGTCTCGGGCGGTTTCACTCCGGAGAGGAACAAAAATAGCATCACATGACGGAAATGGGCTCGGTCGGGGACGAAGTTGTGGGGCATTCTCGCCTTGGGGACTAGATAGAACTGAATGGTAAACAGGCTGTGAGAGAAGGAGGGAACCTCCTTCTAGTGTAAACACGAGGGCAGCTGGCAATAACAAAAGAGCACGCACGAGAGAGCTGAATTCAGACCCAAAAATACGACAAAACTTATGTTACAACCTAATACAATATCTACGTGCAGATTAAAATTTCCGTCTCATGTGTACTCCCTCTGTGTTTACTCACATTTGCAGCGTAGATAATATCGGTGGTTGGCCGATCTTGAAAGATATTTTGAGGGATATTTTTGAAACTAGAACTAGATTTAGCTACGTTTGTAGCAATGCTTCATTGCTAAAACTTTCACGGACCCTATACACGTGTAACAATTTCGTACAATTCGTTTTTAAGCCTCGGCAGATGATTTTCTTTAAAATTTGATTTTTGAAACTGTTGTGAATACAAAATTTCGAAAACAAATGTATACAAGTTATGAATATACAATATTAAAATAGCGAAAATTGAAAGTTTTGGGTGCAGATACAATCTTGGAGAATATCATACTAGTGATAACTAGCTCCCATTTTTATGCTGAAGTAATTCGATTTTCTTGACTTTTGATACGAAATCAGTGTTCCTGTGTTGCGGTGCACGACGATGCCCACGGACATTCGTGAAAAAATAAAAATCTGCGGTGCCAAGTGCGTTCAGACAGTTCAAAAATGTACTCTTTAGCACACTAAAATTCATCTTCGTTTCGCCTTGAAAATCACGTATTTTCTGAAAACAATCTTAGTTTGCAGGCCATCAATTCTGTAATTTTAGTGCCTGGAAAGCTGTCTTCAAACAAATTTTTTGGCACTTGGTCATGGTTGGAAGCTTCACAAGTATTTGTTTCGTTCTATCGATATCACATTCCAAATCTGCACAATCAATTTTCACTATCTCTATACTTTTGCGGGTTCGAACAAAAACGATGGTGTAACTGAAAAACTGATGTATTGAAGCTGTTCTCAAACAAACATGTTACCGGCTAAAATATGCATTGGCGATGTGCAACTTGCCTATTTGAACAGTGTTTAAAGCATTAATTAGCCTCTTTTCTACATGGTTATACATTACCCCCTAAAAATATTCAGTTCATATGCTTGAATTTACTGCTTGAATAAGCACAATGCTCTCTTACGCATATTGTGAGGTCTGAAGTCTTCACATATTTAAAATAGTTGTCCAATTCCGGGTCGGATAGGTCCTCGAGATATTCATATAGGCAACGGTCATCATAAGCGACGATTCTTTTGTTCTGATGAAGTAGAAATTATCCGATATCACTAGTAATTTATCGAATCCTGTGGATAGAAATCTATGTGGGGGGGGGTGTCCAACTCGTGAAACGATATTTCAAAATATTTTGACAATTACTTATAACTGCATTTTGTTCATCAAGGATCACTTACTGATAAGGTGATGCTTTTAATGCCTCGATATCCTGCTACAATTTCGATTCCTCTGAGTCGAGCATTCAGCGAACGGGCACTTTTCCGATCGTGCATATTAAGCTTTCGAATGACCTCCGTTAGGATCTCGCTTGGAAGGTTAATAAACTTCATCTGAAATATGAATTGGAATCATTCATTAAGTTAATCATTAAACATTGCGAGCAATAAGGACCCATTCTGAGGATGCAGGTGCTAGCCGAGGTATGGCCGAAGTACGTCATCGACGTTTCCCGCCTATATTTACAAGAAAGTGCGCGAAAGACGCGACTACTTTCAGCATTCAAAATACAAAGCGCATTCGCAAAATTTTGATCAGGTTAGTCCGAAAAGAGATTTGTCAATATTTCTTGTACACATATTTATAAGACCACATTATTGTAAAAAAAGTGCAACCTTCAAGGCATCATAAAACAGGAAAGTGAAAAATACTTTGAATAATATCATTTTTTTGTTAAAAAACAAGGCAATACACGCGTGGTGAAGAGCAACAATCGCGCGGCAATCTTTCTAATTATTTATTCGAGCCTGTCGAACAATGCCGTTTTTCAACTCAGTCTTATTTCCTCGGTACACTCGTTGCCAGTGCATTCCGTTTTCTTTAGTCAATTCGTCCCTCCATCTTACTCTAGGGCGTCCACAGGTCTTGTCCGATCCCAAGCTTTCTATAAACGCTAAAATTGTAAAGCATTCTAGAAAGTGATTCGTTAAATTTGTTATTGTAATATATTGAAAATACATTCATCCATAATACATTCAGTACATGGGCACATAATTCATGCGTACATTTCCCAATTAATAATAGTTACTAATTAAAACTAGTCTGAAATGCGCGAAGCCCCCGGTCTCGGCTATAACTATAAGGTAATAGCCACTGGCGTAGCCATTGAATACAATTGTATTCGAGATGCTTAATCTTCCAATTCGGCGTAACATTAACGTCGTCATCGGTGCACAATGTTCTTACAAACGTAGCCAATTCGCCGTATTCTATGCCGCAACTCACTATTCTTTCAATTGAATTACAGACTCTCTGAAATATAAAACTGCATGAATGTGTGAGATAGTTTGTGCCTGGAACGCGGTTGCCTATCCCATCGAAGAAATTGAATTTTTCGATTCCGCGATATTGAGTTCACCGGATGTCTGCGTCTCCGAAGAGACGATAGCGAGGCATCGTTTGTCTGACCACTCCTGACACGCAAGGACCTGCAAGTCGATAATCAAAATAAAGTAACCAACTGCTCGAAATATCCGCCTGAAATGAAATTCATCGTGGTATTCCATAGCGACCATATTCAGAGCAAGTGCTGGGAGAGCGCTAATCAGTGTCCATGCCGATTCTCAGGTTCACTCGAGGAGGAGGCATGCGATAAGCTCGGGCTGCACCCATGAACACAAGGGACATCTCGGATATGTCCAGCACATGCAGAGTGCCTGCGAATGTTCTATTGGGGTGTCCGGAAAGTTCGTATAATGCTTCGGAAAAAAGTCAGTTCGCGATCAAATGCAGCGATTGCGCAATCTGTTTGTCAACAATGTATTGCATCATTCTGACGTTGAGTAGTGAGAGGATTTAATCAGTCTCCTAGTTGCTACATTGATTCTTGTGATGGACTCCCATCTCTACCTCCGAGCAGTTTTATTCATTACTACCGTCTTGGCCGATCCGTGAAGAAGGCCTACTCTGCCCTGGCCCAGTCGGAAGGAGCTGACGCCCTCTCCATACCCTTCTGCTACAAGTGGTACTCCCGCTTCAAGAAAGGGGAGTTTGGTCTCGATGATCAACCCCGCTCTGGACGCCCTCCCTCCCTCGATCAGCCTCTCGTTCTCCGCACACTGAAGCACAAGCCCATGGCCAGTGTGCGTGAGTTGAAGAAGGATACTGGTACTCCCAGATCAACAGTGTCCGATATCCTCTATCGATCTGGGAAGAAGCCGAAACTCCCACAAGTGATTCCCCATGACCTCTCCCCCGAACAGCTGAAAAATCCTGTTCAAGTCTGTCGGGAATTACTCCATCGTAGATCCAATCTTCGATGGGTCAATTCCATCATCGCTACAGATGAGAAGTGGATCACGTACGATAACCCTGTGAGGAGACTGCAATGGGTGGATGCAGATGAGAAGCCCACGCCCGTCCCGAAGAAGGAAGAGCACGGAAAGAAGGAACTCCTCTGCTTCTTCTTCTCAGTGCTCGGTCCCATCTACTGGGAGATCCTCGCCCCTGGCACCAGCATCAATGCCGACCTCTTCTCTGAACAACTGGAAGATGTCGCGATCAGAGTCCCTCCCAGACTCCTGAACCAGGGCAAAATTCTTCTTCTGATGGACAATGCTCGCCCACATCGAGCGAAGATGACCCAGAAGAAAATGGACGAGCTGAAGATCGAGAGGATTCCCCATCCACCGTATTCCCCGGATCTCTCCCCATGCGACTACCACTGCTTCCGCTCTCTCTCTGACTTCTGCAAAGGAAAGAAGTTCAAGAATCGAGATGAAGTTGCGAGGGCTTTCGTGAACTGGGCGGTCTCGAAGAAACCCGTATTCTGGAAGAGAGGAATCGAGACCCTGCCCAATCGCTGGAGGGAGGTAGTGAGAAAGAAGGGAGCATACATTGGTCACTGAGAATTGTAAAGCATTGAATAAAACATAAAAACAAAAAATTATACGAACTTTCCGGACACCCCAATACATTTCACTGCCAGTGAAGATGAAGCTTTTCGACGATGGTATCAAATGAGGTGTAAAGCGTGTTGGGCAGATTCACGATCTGAAATATGTTGTGTTAATATTAATATATTCTTGATAATAGTTATTACTTGTGCATTTCTGACTGAGCGAATTTGACGACGTCCGAGAAGAAAATTCTTGCTCGACCGTCTGACCGAACTTAAGTTTTTTCAGCAACTTGTCTGAAATATAAAAGTTGTGCGTTTTGTACACACCGTCTTTCGAACTTTTGAGCTGTATGAGAACTACCAATACATGCAAAATTCGAGCTTCTAAAGCGAATCTTTTTTTTAAGAATAAAGAAAGAATAAAGGTTAGGCTACAAAGGTACGTCGATTGCGAGCGATGGGTAAACCGTGCGTCACATATCACTGACACCGTTTATCTAGCGATATGCCTGTCAATTGCAGCTTAGTGTCAGTTTAAAACGGAGCATTGGTTCGATTTTGAGCATTTTTTTCACTGTCTTTTAGAGTTCGTAATTAGTAATTAGAGTAATTAGTAATTAGAGTAATTAGTAATTAGAGTAATTAGTAATTAGAGTAATTAGTAATTAGAGTTTTAGAGTTCGTAATTGGGGTCACCGTCTCTTCATTTCCCACGTTCTCTCACGACCCGAATTTCGAACTCTACTGTCTTTGCTTGTGTCTTTCCAGATGCGGACGCTCATCCTCCTCGTGTGCTTCCTAGCAGTCGCTCTACTCGCTCATCGTCACCATAATCACGCGAACAAATACTCAGAATTCCAGAATGGTTCGTATGAGAGTTCGGTAAACGGTTCCGCCACTCTCTTTATTTCCACTACCCTCCCACCCTCCCACCGCTCGACTGTTCTAGATAATGTGCGAAATTAACTACTACGAAGACCCGTGTACCGAGCTCTAGTTTATGAAGGAACTACTATCTCAAATTCGTCTAAAAACCTATTTGTCGGTCCCGCCTCACGTCCGTCCTTCTTCGACAAGATCTCGCGCGAGGCCAGGCAGGAGTACGTCGACAACATGTACGACGTGGCCACTAAATCTCGCCAGCAGATCTTCGAGGGTGAACTAGAGTGGGGTAGGGAGAACGGAATCGAGGCAAGTCGAGGCTTGGATCATTTTCAAAAATATTTTTCATCTTATGGATAATGAAGGCTGGAGCGATGCTGCAAAATCGTTGCAAAGATCGAATTTTTGCATAATTTTCCGGCAGAATCTTCGACAATCATTCGAATTTGATATTTTCAGGATGAGGTTCGCGACCATCAAACAGTTCGGATTGCCTTCTTCGACGGCCATATCGAACCGAGGCTATCAAGGAGCTGCCCGAAGCATTCACGAAGGTCAGATTTCCGGGTATTCGTAAAATATATGAAATTAATCATACTTGTCGTATTTAGATGCGCTCCTATCACCAGGACTTCTCCCTGACGCACGCCGAGCGTGAGAAGATATTCCATCGAGCGCTTAAAGTATGGACAATTTAGAATTGCATGTTGTACTATTTAAATTAAATTTTAGAAAATTTAAATTATGAAACAATTCAGGCAATGACTCCGGAGCTGCGCGCGCTCGTCCAAGCCACGCTTGCTTGGAACATCGAAAAGTTCGCCCACACCGACATGTTCCCGGATTACAGAAGAGTGGAGGAAGTCAAGGCGGATCTCGTCAGAGATCAGTAATATCCCCACTCTACGCCATTCCCATCGATAAAGTAGCTCGATATTTCGATATACCGATTTTGTTTTTCGATTACTTTATTCAGTCTCTAATGTGCTCGCCTCGGCAGCATTCGATACAGAAGGGCATCACTCTTATTTTTCTCCTCCATGAGTTCCTGTATACGCACGATCACTGCCTGCGTTTAGCATCGATTAGCCACAGTATCTCATCCACAATCTCACCTCTTCCAGCGTCCGGTATTGCTCCATCATGTTGAAGACGTGGCTCATCAGATTCTGCTGCCGACCGTTCACCATCGAGCTCATGATCGATTTGACCTACCGATTTTAGATTTAATTTATATTTTTGTTAAATTTCTCATTCTTCAACAACATCCAATTTTTCGAATTGCTCATGATCTATTCTGTTGATGATGCATGCTAACTTGGAGGCACAAGTAGACTTCAATCAGCGTCAATGTACCAAGTGTTGCAAACGCGCTGTCAAGGAAGATATTTCGATTTCGAGGTGCTCTAGTTGGCCAGGATACGTGACAAGCAACGCACCTGTTTGATTGACGCGTATGATATCATCGCGCACTCGGGGGCAGTCAACAAGTGCCTATTTGGAGACGCTCCACTGACATAATCGGAAAAGCGTTCAGGAGTGTGTGCATTCTATTCTGGACGGCCAAATCGCCCCGTCCTCGATAGCAAACCTGATCGATAGCGGATCTATCAGAGAGGGATTCACTCCAATCACGAATCAGGTGAATGAAAAAGTTCAAAGTTCTGGACATTCGGTACATCATTCTATCAGTTAGAGTCAGCCGAACACGAGGAACATTCAAATTCCCTTTTCCGATCAATTAAGTTATAATGTATGTTTTTTTGCAGCATACACCAGTGCTATTTTGCAGCTTATCGATGATGATATTTTGAATAATTTTGTCACAAAATTTCGAACTTGTGTTGCGTTATCCTTTCATCCTCCACCGGATTCCTCCACAGAGGAAAAAAAGGTGTATTATAATTAGTATACTGTGTCTTGCATAATATCTAGTTATTTTCATTTCATCACTTTCTTCTTTTTCAGCCCACTGGCTATCACTACGATGTCTTATCGTGCAATGGTTGCAAGACCTTCTTCCGGTATGCATTTACCGTGTTATTTGGCAACTATTAAATATATTATGAATTCGTAGGAAATGCGTAATATCAGATATGATCTATAAAGGAGTGAGGTGAGATTGTGTAGTAATCAAATATGTATAATCGCGCCACTCTTTTTCAACAAAATGTCTTTCAGACGGACGATAATCTTAGGACGATCGTTCATTTGCTCGAAAGGAGGACGATGTCAATTTGATAAAGGTGATTGATATGAAGAAAATAGTTATACCCTCCATTGTGGGGCTGGTTGGACAAAAATTATGGAGGTATGCCTGTAAATGATTGGGCTAGATGGTGAAGAGGGGGTGAGGAAAATGGTGACCGATGTTTTTTCTTCCTACAAGCTCGCCTGAGCACCTTATTCCCTTATCACCACACTTTCGCTCCTTCCAAAGCGTCGGTGAATTTTAATTAAAAGAATACAAATAAGAAGTAAACAAAAAAAATAATTACATATTTGCAGAATTCGGCTGTGCTTGTCGCTCCTGTCGCTTCCAGAAGTGCGTAGATTCAGGAATGAATGAAAAAGGTTTCAATGTTGTTACGAAATTCGCTTTAGTAATGTTTTCTGTGAAGTTGGTTCAGTATCAATTTTCTCTCTTCAGCTATTCAATGGCCAACAAACAGTAAAAGAGCGCCAATCTCTTCCCTATCGGAGCTGGAATACGGTACCGATCTGAGCGACTCTGCCCCAATTGTATGACAAGAAAAATATTTAGATTCAAATAGCCTTGTAGTCGCAGAGAGTGCTTGCAATACCCCAAACGATTGTGGATATATCCGAAATTAATTATTGCGGCGAAATTTTCAACTTGGTAAGGCATATACAAATTAGCGCGATGTGCAAATTGCTTGTGACATTTTGAATATTGAAAAAATAATCGATAGATAATGCCTAATATAATAGTAATATCATGCACTAGATGCAATGGGTCACAGTCACTTTATGATATACTAGTCCGGCTGCCCACCGCCTTCGCCGGGGGCCCCGTCCTAGCGGAGTAGGTTTCGCAATCACTCGTTTCGCAACTTGTTGACGCGCGATCTCTCCCTTCACATTTCGTAATCGTTTCGCAACTGTTTCGCAATCCGAACAGACGTACGGACACAGCGCTTTATATATAGGTATAGATTTTCAGATGGCAAAGGAGTGCCGAATATCATGGATACGTGATAAATTCAAACTTTTCACAAAGTACCAAATGGAAGACATTCTGGAAATGCCATCCATCTTCGGATCAACTGATCACGCCTTTCAACTACGGGTTAGAGTTCACAATTCGGTGTTCTGTCTCTTCATTCCCCACTCTCTCTCGTCACTGGACCAATAGTATGTAAAATGAGAAGACTATTACCCGAATAGCGAATAGCGAAGGTGGGAAGTTGACCCCTTTAGATCGAGATAGACAAAGATATGCTTCGACTAGTCCTAACATAGATATGGACACCCGAGACCTACAAACTAATAATCTTATATCCATTCACTTGTTTTACAGGAGGAGACACCTGACTACCGCGATCAGCAGTACAATCATAATCCATACAGGTACAAGTGCCCTGTTCCCGGCCTGGGCTGACCAAGCCCCCTTTACCCTGGGGGTCGGTGAATTGGCAGTGGCCTCGGTAGCGGAATTTACAGTTCCCTTGAAACACATTGGACAACAGGGACACATCGTCCTAGCAGTAGTCGGCCTCACCGCTCTATACCACCTAGCGTAGTCATCTCTTGACTGTAAAATCGATTGACGTAGCTGAACCTTTACCTTTACCATACAGGTATTGGATGATCGCTGATCTTCATCTGATCATTGAATACTGCAAGAGCTTCCCCGTCTTCAGTCTCCTCTCCCAGATTGATAAGGTGACAAGCACACTTGCCCACACCTGCGGTGACCCTCATGAGCAGGGTTTTAATTATCGCATTGTATATATCATGGCCATCGAAATCACCGACTAAATGAGTATTTTTGAGATGGTTCTGCTATCGCATATGGCACCACTCCAAACGATGCTCACTCACTCCTACTACTCGGCCAAGAATGGATATGGTTAGTGGACTAGTGTTTGTGTGAAAACCCGGGCAACCGCGGCGATAGGCATAACTCATGAAGTGCTTTGCATGGCCAACTATTTTCGCAAATCAAGAAATCCGATCGAAGGTTTCGCTCACGATTCACATATGTATGTTAAGGAATGTAACGTCATTCACCGCTCATTATACAATATTGTGCGGGATTTTAGAGAAAGTCCAGGATGCCACGTCAAATATCTCGGTAATATCCCCTCTCACTCAGGAACGAGCGTATTCCCCGATGGAATGATCGCCATTGAGACGATGCAGAGCGAAAAGTGAGATTATTCTTGAGTATTCCTGAATATAGTGCGAATATCACTAAAAGATGAGAATTCCTAGTTCCTTTCTTATGATTGCGGTGTGCTGACCCCCACTAAACATATTTTGCAGCTACAGATCCAGCCCAGCGCTACGCAGCATAGCCGACACTCCATGGGTGGCCCAATTCTTCTCCAAACCCGTCCAACTCATGCAGGACCTCAAACTTAGCGATGCTTCTTACGTCCTCTTGAGGGCAGTCGCGCTCTTCAACCCTGGTCAGTCGATAATGTAGCTAATGCAACCGATCGGGCACTAGGCCAGATCAGAGCATTGACGTCATTCTATGTGCTTTGGTACATCAAGAGTGGTATGAAGGCATAGTTATCGTCCGCTCTATTACCATCGAACTAAGCAAAGTTTCATGATGTACATGAAAATGAAGAGGGGAAATTTTGTAGGTGTCTAAGGCGCCATCCCATTTCATATCACCTGCTTCGATTCTAGGCCAAAGCCACTTTTTACGGTGTTTCGTATCAAGTCGAATTTTTAGCATCTTCAGTTGTGCAAAGTATTAGGTTGTTCGGAAAGTTTATTTCTTTTATTTTCCTCACGCCAATTCTTGTGGCATTCGACTTCAATCATTTTATCTGTGGTATATGTAAGGGCCTTGGCAGTGGAATACTACAGTATGTTCAAATCGCATTTCGGTTATATAGCAGGCTAGAAAAAATATGAAAAGTAAGCAAATTCCAAAAACACCTAAAAACAGAATTTCAGTGTTCTTTGTTGGGTCATTTCTTCCCGAGAACTAGATGCCTACCGATATTAAGCCGATAATGTATGATAGGGCAAGAGTTGATATTAATGATAACAAAGAAAAACCACACTTTCAACATTCGAGAGAGACGAGAGATATCAATATGTCACCATTTCGATGTTCAAATTTCGAAATAAATATTCTGAAGAAAGCCTGCTCTCGAATACGTAATTTGATTCCCACCTAATTAGGGATAGCAAGTGGCCATGTAAAGTACTTCACAAATAACAATCGCTTTGTTCTCTAGGTTGATCGGGGGAAGCACAAGTTCAACATTCAATTTCAACATTCTGCTCGAAAAACAAATCGTATTTCGGATTATCCAATCGACGCTTCGCTAGATTAGGTAATACGAGCTAGATTTAAAACTTTATGTTTAATAATAACCCTATTTGACGTACTTCACAATAGTGGGTCATTTGTATGCCTATCTATATTCTGCAAAGAAATGTGCGTCCTTAAAAATCTCGGAGAAAAGTCGACTGGGCTAACTTCGGACCTCCTTTACTCAAGATCTATTGATCGAAACGGTATGCACTACTGGTTGTTATAGAGAGTATCCAAGCCCACATCAACTACAAAAAACCATAAGATGATTGGTCAAGGTTAAATAAAGGAGAAGTGAAAAATGTCCATATATGAAAAAAAAGAAATTTACCGAACAACCAAATAATCGAGAATCTTAAAGTGTTTTTAGCGACACAAGAGTTGCATTCGTAGAACATGTTTATCATGAGCATAGAATATGAAAGTAAATTGAGTTTACGACGATCTTTCCCCCGAGGGACGCATAATGATCTCCGCGGAGAGAGAACGACTGATTGATTTACTCACAAGGAGACTCTTCAGAGAGGTGTGTTCAACTCTAAAGGTTCAATTTTTGAGCGTTTGTGTGGGGATTGCGTTTTCATTTTCGCACATATTGATTGTGTGATGTATGTATGAACAACCTATAGCCACTAGCATCTAGTCTCTCTCTCTCTCTTCCCAGCATGGTTCGGCAGCGCCGATGCAGATTGTGGGGATTCAGTCGATGCTCCAGACGATGTTCCGACTCGAAGAAAAAAGAAGAGCACAGTTCGTGCTTTTCAACACATTCATGAAGGATATGGATTTGGCCCCTCTTGGAAAGTCAGTTTTTCTTCGGGAGAGGAGGTCCACCTGGCCCATCCCGAGTGCCTCATCCTCGGTAACCCTCCCAATCAGACCAGACAAATGAGATCAATCGCTTTCCCATTTTCCGTGTTTTTTAATGAATATTATATGTTTTTCATTTGACTAAGTGCTCATTAATCATAGTTCACATAGCCCTAATGGCATACGATACATATTTGAAACATTATGGCGGCCCATACTTTATGTATTATACGAACATGATGCAAAATACGAAAGCAGTGTAGATCTATCCTAGCGATCCGTTGTTTGTCACATTGACTCACTTCGATATCACGATCTTTTAACGTGATATGCACGCGAATTTTTACATATTATGGTATAATATCCTGCTCAAACATACGTTGACTTTCAAGCTAATTGTTGTTTTTCATTCCGACACGCTTTCATATCTCGAACGTTGTAATTAGTATTAACGGGTCTGCCTCGTTCTCATATCGCTCAGACAAGATATATAAAGGAATTCATGATCTCTCCAAGATGTTATCCAATGAGCTTCTAACGTAATGCGTAATCAACGGAAAATTTCGAAAAATGCCGCTTATAAAATTAGCAGTGGGCGCGAATTCCCGAACGTCTTACGAAAATATATAAGCTCAATATACAGCCCGATTCAAGATGTACGATATGCATGTATTAGGTTGGTGCATAAGTTTCTTTCCTTCTTATTTTTCAAATTTCTGTTGACGTGTGTAGACTCTCATGATTTTCTGAATACCTTGTGTTATGGCCATGATGGTAGATTACTACCATACATTTGATTTGGATCTACGCTTCATCGTGATAAGTTGGTAAATTTCAGAAAAGAAACATCGGAAAACGGCTATTTTTAGCATTTTGGGTTGTATTCTGCTTAGCGAATACTTGTAGGATTCTGATTCTGCCCAACTAAGAAACACTTGGAGAGGAGGTGATTGTTCTGCTAAGCACGAAAAATCCGGATTATAACGTGTTTCGGAGACAGGGAACACCAAAAAGTGATGATTTCACCGGATAGATCTGAACATGATGATTTCGAAAACTGGAGTTCTTGAACCGGAAGACCTATATTTTCCTAAATGTGCTAGCATAATTATAGGGCAAAGTACTTCACAACCCACCGCAATTGACCACTCTTCAACGTTGCGTAAGAAAATGGCGCTCAGTAATTATAGATCAATGATTTTCAAAGATTGTAGATATTTAATTGGGCCAATATCTCTGGTAGGTTTCTCATGGCAGATTTGGTGGGCTATGTCGTATGACATACCCAGTCATAGTACTTTACAAAGATGTGCTAATTGTAGCCTCTGCGCTATTCCCCTTGGAGCCTAGAACAATTGAAAAGTCGGATTGATCGACCAGGTCCTACTAATTCCGAACCAAATTGTTCTATTCTAATTGATATTATCAACATATTATAGTATTCGATATCGAGTGTATACATGTTTGTATCAACAGCAAAAACAATTATTTGATTGGTTCATTGCGACGGTCTGGGGAGGTCAGAATGTTCGACCATGAAAAAAGAAAGAAACTTTTGCACCAACCTAATAATTATTGTCAATTGTAGCCATCATGTACTCCGTTCTGTCCAGCTTGTTGATGAGCATTGAGAGCTCTTCGTTTCAAAATTGAAAGTTGACCTGTCATTTCAACTGGATATTCAGATTGATCGCATCACGTTGGACAAGATAATTCTCAATATTTTTTAATCAAAATTCTTGAGATATGTCTTGAGGATAATGCATTGTTTGCTCAAGTTCATTTATTATCACATCTTCCAATAGTAATATGAGAAATTGGGCTTATTCAAAATTTACAAGCACTTAACTAGCACCGTAATTGAGTGAAGACACCTATGATACTCTACAGGGTGCGGAGAAAGTACTTTGACATGGATTTAACCATGTATCTTCCTTCAATGGCATCGTTTTTTTTGAAACAGTTGAGATTATTTATCAGAGACAGTAGGAAGATAACAACATGATATTACTAGATTTGACCTCCATTGGCCTTCACGGCATCCTTGAGACGAGAAGGGACTGACTCGATGACGGATCGCAGGTAGTGAATATCGATTTTCACCCATGCGTTCTTTAGGGACTTCTTGAGACTCTCCAGATTCTGGTTTCGAGTGGAGCAAGCATCCGTCTCCAGAACCGACCACACAATAATGTCGAGGGGATTCAAATCGGGGCTGTTGGAGGGCCATTCATTCGATGGAATGAAATCCGGAAGATGGCTCGCACACCAGTTCTGGGTGATTTTTGCGGAATGGGCGAGTGCAGAATCTTGCTGGAAGGTCTATTGGCGCCCTTTGAAGTGGAAACGTGACCAGAGAAGAAGAGTTTTCTCCATGATCTGCTTGATGTAGTAGTGCTTATCGACCTTCACACCGGTCTTGACGAAAATAAGTGGAGTCTTACCGGTGGCACACACTCCTGCCCAAACCATCACTGACTGTGGGTGGGAAACTCGAGAGACGGTTTTGCCCTAGCGTTGGCTTGCTGGGCAGACTGGGTAATCACTCTCGTGATCTGACTGTTGAAAGCCTGCTCCACCGTGTCATCCGAGTATAGAGTCGTGAGATGTTCGCCATGTGCGATCCTCCCTAGGAGCTTCTTGCATCCCTTGAGCCTCTTCTCCTTGTGAATGCCAGTCAGACCATGGCCCTTACGCATCTTGTAAGGGTGGGACGTGAGACCAGAGTGAACTACCTTGCGCACCGAATGCTCGTCGATTCCGAGATCACGGTCCATCTTTCTCATAGATCGGATGGGATCACGTGCAACTCGCATCTGTAGGATTTTCTTGTTCTTCCGAGTGACAGCAGTGTGAGGTCTGCCCACTCTAGTACGGTCCTTAGTCGTGCCCAGCACTTTGAAGCGGCAGATGGTATTGTGAACGGTCTGACGGGAAACTCGGAGATTCTTCGAAATTCCAGCTGGGGACTCGCCGAGGGTCCAAAGGTCAATAATGGATTTCCGGTACTGGTGGGGTCGAGTCATTACTATGGTATACTAAAACGTGCATTAACAGGTTGATAGGACTGATGAAATATTCGAGTTCAAACTTTGTCAAAGTACTTTCTCCGCACCCTGTATTTAGAGTCTACTCGAGATATCATATCATCCGAAGCAAAATAAGCTGTATTAGTCACGAGAGAGAGTATGCTCCTCGTGGAAAGTGATCCCATAGCGGTCATTTTTCCCACGAAGCCATCCGTATGGCAAATGCAAATCGAGAGAAAGGCATAAGCATGCAACGAAGTTGATCTGCAAGCTTCGATCAACTAGAGGGAGCGATATCAACACGGTTCGTACGTTTACAGAAGACTACAACGGTGCATTGATAAGACTACACTGCAGTTGGGCTATTCGGTTCTTGGCTAGCATTCATGCGACAAAGAAATAATACATATAATGTGAACCGTTCGCTCCTAATTGATCTATCAATAAACAAGTCGGATGAGCGAAATGAGGACAATATGATATGGAACAGATCGACACGAAACAATTTAATGTTAATCCGAAGCAAGTGTTGAGTAGAGGTAGTGGGGACGGAGAATCGGATAGGTGTGAATAGTTGGACTACTTTTTCAACTGTCTGGAGATAGAAACGTCTGTTCAAGTGAAGACGCAAGCCAAATTACGAGAAAAAAGTGCTTGAAATTTCAAGTGACAAATTATTTCACCTTCTAATGTCTTACTATATTTCCAGTTCGAAATGTGCTTGGGTAATTTATGCAAAATCGGAATTTAATCGTCTCTGATGCAAAAAATATGTTCTCAGTGACATATCTAATCATATCTACGTGCCGATTCCAATTTCCCGTTTGTACCCTCCCTCTGTGTTTCCTCATACGTGCAGATTGTGATATTTCGGTGACATTGGCAGACACGAGTGGTCACATATTGATCTCTCCCTCCTATCTTATCGTAGAGAGGGCACTCATTGGTTTTGGTGTTAGTCACTCTGATCGGTCGATTGAACTTACTCCTCCTGCATTATTTTCTTTTCATATTCAAGTGTCTATATATTGATCGATTAAGTGCCAGCGCAATATCTACAGTCGCGCCAGAAAGTGAGTAGACGATTTTTCTTTTGATATAACTTTTGTTGTAGGTGATTTCGCAATTTGGATGTTGTGGTACTATATACCAAATCCATCGAGGAATACGATGCGTGCATTGCGTCTTCAAATGCATCATCGCTGATTGCGTAGTGATGACGCAATCAAAGTGTACTTTTTCAAAACGGCATTATTCTTACATAGATTTTTTCCTACTCGCCAAACATTCTGAGGTTGGAGATATGGCTGAGGACTACCCAGAAAACAATTTTGATGTTGCTGCGCGACCGCACATTTGCTGCAGCCTTGCTGCAAAAACAGGGTCGCAAATTCAGAACTCGGCTTCTAGATGAGCTAGACACTCGTCCAAAGCATCAAAATGATCGTCATCATGAGTGCACATGATCCTGAGAATGAGAACGTTATATCTCGAAATTTGCCCTCAGGGCATGAAAAAATCACTTTTTTGCATGACCATTATTTGGACATTCATAACTTTACGGAAAATTTATTTAAAAATCTGATTTTTGCTTAGGCATGTTCACGATGTATTAAAGATATGATTCCCAACTTTTTCGAGCGATTGGATTCCTTTCTTGTCCGCGGCGTTCGTTTTTCTGAGGAATACTAGGGCCGGGAAACACATTGTTTATGCCTGTACTCTCTCGCTCATAGGGGTAAACATTGTGTTTCTCGACACCAGTATACCTCAGAAAAACGAACGCCGCGGGCAGGAAAGGTATCCAATCGCTCTGAAAAAGTTGGGAATCATATCTTTAATACATCATGAACATGCTAAGCAAAAATCAGATTGTTACTTAAATTTTCCACAAAGTTATGAATGTCCAAAAAATGGTCATGCAAAAAAGTGATTTTTTCATGCCCTGAGGGCAAATTTCGAGATATAGCTTTTTCATTCTCAGGATCATGTGCACTCATGATGGCGATCATTTTGATGCTTTGGAACGAGTGCCTAGCTCATCTAGAAGCCGAGTTCTGAATTGGCGACCCTGTTTTTGCAGCAAGGCTGCAGCAAATGTGCGGTCGCGCAGCAACTTCAAAAAAAATTTCTGGGTAGTCCTCAGCCATATCTCCAACCTCAGAAAGTTTGGCGAGTAGGAAAAAATCTATGCAAGAATAATGCCGTTTTGAAAAAGTACACTTTGATTGCGTCATCACTACGCAATCAGCGATGATGCATTTGATGACGCAATGCACGCATCGTATTCCTCGATGGATTTGGTATATAGTACCGCAGCATCCAAATTGCGAAATCAGCTACAACAAAAGTTATATAAAAAATAAAAATCGTCTACTCACTTTCTGGCGCGACTGTATGTGAACCCGATTCCAATTGATATATTTTTTGAGTGCTTCCTCCCTAATTTTTACAGGGTTGATCTCGATTTTCTCTATCAGCCCTCTCTCTCTCTCTGTGCTTTAATTAATAGTCGAGAAGTTGCTTATTTTGAAATCATTATCCAATGAGCGTCCTACTGGTCAGGTCAATCGCGGGTAGGGGGACATAAGGACTGAAAAACACAATTTTCTTGTACATTTTTGCATTTTTTTTCATCCATTCATTTATCAGGCATTTGTCCTTTCACTGAATAGTTCCAGCAAATGCAATCAAACGGAGCCTCTGCGAAGAAATTCAAAAATGTTAAGAAATTAGACGGATTCGAGTGCAGTGTTTGTGGAGACAAAGTGAGATTTACTTGACACTTCTTTATAACTGCAATCGTTTACCTATGTACTTCGCATTGTTCTTATCATCATTTCCTTCCTTTCAGCCCACTGGCTATCACTACGATGTCCTTTCATGCAACGGTTGCAAGACCTTCTTCAGGTACCCATTATATTTTAATCATGGTCAATCAATCAATCAATTTATCATGTCAGGCAATAGGTGCTCAGATGAGGAAGTTTTAATCATGTTATTTGGCAATAATTGACTATGTTAGGAATACGTAGTACTATCAGATATGATGGCGTTGGTAGGCAACAAAGGAATGAGATCATTGACTGATGAGGGCACACTCAAAAATTGTTCAACAGTTGCTCAACAATGTCTTTCCAGAAGAACGATAATCTCAGGACGATCGTTCAATTGCTCAAAAGAAGGCCGATGCGTATTTGATAAAGGTGATTGATATCAGCTATTCGAATTTTTGGAAATTATTCGTTTACTGGCTACCCGCTTCCTCGAATTTCCCATCTCATCCAAACTTCGAGGGGTTGATAATAATGGAAGTAGATCTATAAAGATGTGGGCTAGATGAGAAAGAGGGGGGTGGGCACGAATCGAAAAAAATGCTGAATATGTCACATTTCTTTGGTTGCCTTCCCATAAGTTCGCATGAGCCTATATTAACCTGAACTACATATCAAGACACTCCAGCCCCCTGTGTATGTGAATAAATAATACGAATAAGAAGTAAAATACAAATAATTTAATATTTTCAGAATTCCGCTGTGCTTGTCGCTCCTGTCGCTTCCAGAAGTGCCTTGATTCGGGAATGAATGCAAACGGTATCGATCCTGTTACGAAATTAGCGGATCAAAATATGCGTCCGTTTGCCTAAGAATCGTGCAAGACCCGGCACAGTACTAAACTATTATTTCTCCGAAATTCTGTAATTTGGGGTTATTCGATGTGCTGAAAACGATGGGCACATCCATTTTGTATTTTTACAGTAAAATTGGTGCAATACCATTTGTCTCTCTTCAGCTATCCAGTGGCCGGCATGCAATAAAGGCGCGTCAGTCTCTTCCCTATCGGAGCTGGAATACGGCACAGATTTTGGCGACTCTCCTCCAATTGTATGAAATGATAAACATTTAGATTGCAAATATCCTTTCAGGCGCAGAGAATAATTACACTACCCCGAACGATTGTGAATATTCCCGAACTGAATTATTGCGGCGAAATTGCCAACTTGGTAAGATGTGTAGCACGCTTGTGACGTTTACAATATTGACGGAAAACATTATGTATTGATCGAGAATGATTACAAAAAAGAGAAATTTCAGTGATATTCTTTGATGATGAGTTGTAGTTTGTATGTATTAGTGTGTATCTGGATTGTGCACAAATTTTACGGTTTCTTCATCCCGCATACTCGCTCGCTTGTAGGCAAAGAAAGTATACGGAATAAAGAGAACGTTAAATTTGTGCAGAACCCAGGTTTGTATGCTAATTATTGCTTTTCAGTTGGCGAAGGAGCATCGACTCTTATTGATTCGTACTAATTTACGTCTTTTCACATCGTGCAAGATGGAAGAAATTCTAGAAATGCCGGCAATCATCGGATCAATTGATCCTGCAGTGCGACTGCGGGTAGGTAGTAGTTAGAGTTCGAGAAATGATACCTCTCTCTCTTCATTCTACACACTCTCTAGACCGGTCGATCGGGCAAAGAGTGTATAGAATGAAGAGAGCACGGTATCGTTTCTCGAACTCTAGTAGTAGTGTTGGCAATACGAGGCGACGTAGCGAGCCCGTTACGCCTCTCCCTACTCGGATTTGCGAAATAAGGGGAGGAGGAGGCGTAACGGCCTCGCTGTCTCGCTTCGTATTGCCAACACTAGTAGGTAGATCCACTCTCCTTGAGAGGAAGACTGAGAGAGGATGATTGAAAGAGGGAGAGGCCTACGAGTGAAAAGAGATTTCTTAATGGCAAATCGGCATAAGTTCCTACAATTAATAATTCAGTTGAATTTAAGGAGAGAAGTGACTACCGCTCTCAGCAGTACTCCTACAATTTAATCAGGTTTTGGATGGTCTCTGATCTCCATCTGGTCATTGAATACTGCAAGAGCTTCCCCATTTTCAATCAGCTCTCCCAGATGGACAAGGTAAGCAGCCTATTTGGAGACCCCCATGGCAAGAGTTTCAATTTTAAGTTTGTTGGGTCACATTCGGATTTATCTCATGAGCTATGCGAAATAAACATAAATTACCTGAAAATTGAAACCCTACTCATGTCCTTCATGGGATATGCACTGTCTGATAGGCCTTGTGAGCAACTATGGTGACCAGAGTAACAGGGAGAATCGCCATCGAAATCATCGACTAAATGAGTTTTCTTGAGATGGTACTGCTATCCCATATGGGAGGACTCCAACTGATGCTCACTCAGTCCTACTACTCAGTCAAGGATGGGCATGGTCAGTGGAAGAAGGTTTGACAATGACCAAGATAGTCATCGCTCATGATTTGCTTTGCATGACCAAATGCTTTCCGAAATCTCCGAAATCGAATCACTAGAGTATGCGCTAAAGATGCCTAAATATAAAGCAATTTAAATTAATTCGCAGTTCATTGCACAATATCGTCCGGGATTATATTGGGGTATCCGGAAAGTTCGTATAATGCTTCGGGAAAAAAGTCAGTTCGCGATCAAATGCAGTGATTGCGCAATCTGTTTGTCAACAATGTATTGCATCATTCTGACGTTGATTAGTGAGAGGATTTAATCAGTCTCCTAGTTGCTACATTGATTCTTGTGATGGACTCCCATCTCTACCTCCGAGCAGTTTTACTTCATTATTACCGTCTTGGCCGATCCGTGAAGGAGGCCCACTCTGCCCTGGCCCAGTCGGAAGGAGCTGACGCCCCCTCCATACCCTTCTGCTATAAGTGGTTCTCCCGCTTCAAGAAAGGGGAGTTTGGTCTCGATGATCAACCCCGCTCTGGACGCCCTCCCTCCCTCGATCAGCCTCTCGTTCTCCGCACACTGAAGCGCAAGCACATGGCCAGTGTGCGTGAGTTGAAGAAGGATACTGGTACTCCCAGATCAACGGTGTCCGATATCCTCCATCGATCTGGGATGAAGCCGAAACTCCCACAAGTGATTCCCCATGACCTCTCCCCCGAACAGCTGAAAAATCGTGTTCAAGTCTGTCGGGAATTACTCCATCGTAGAACCAATCTTCGATGGGTCAATTCCATCATCGCTACAGATGAGAAGTGGATCACGTACGATAACCCTGTGAGGAGACTGCAATGGGTGGCTGCAGATGAGAAACCCACGCCGTCCCGAAGAAGGAAGAGCACGGAAAGAAGGAACTACTCTGCTTCTTCTTCTCAGTGCTCGGTCCCATCTACTGGGAGATCCTCGCCCCTGGCACCAGCATCAATGCCGACCTCTTCTCTGAACAACTGGAAGATGTCGCGATCAGAGTCCCTCCCAGACTCCTGAACCAGGGCAAAATTCTTCTTCTGATGGACAATGCTCGCCCACATCGAGCGAAGATGACCCAGAAGAAAATGGACAAGCTGAAGATCGAGAGGATTCCCCATCCACCGTATTCCCCGGATCTCTCCCCATGCGACTACCTCTGCTTCCGCTCTCTCTGACTTCTGCAAAGGAAATAAGTTCAAGAATCGAGATGAAGTTGTGAGGGCTTTCGTGAACTAGGCGGTCTCGAAGAAACCCGCATTCTGGAAGAGAGGAATCGAAACCCTGCCCAATCGCTGGAGGGAGGTAGTGAGAAAGAAGGGGGCAAACATTGGTCACTGAGAATTGTAAAGCATTGAATAAAAAATAAAAACAAAAAATTATACGAACTTTCCGGACACCCCAATAGATAACTGTCATGTTGCCTCTTCCCATATCTAATATCCCCCCCCCCCTATCAGGAACGAGCGTCTTCCCCGATGGAAGGGTCGCCATACAGGAGGCGGCTGACAACAATAGGTGAGAATATTCCAGACATTATCATGTGAATATTATTAAAATACAAGCTTTCCTAGTTCCATTTCGCATGAATGTAGTGTGCTGCCTCATTTTAACATCATTTCTGCAGCTACCGAGGCAGCTTATCCTTCCGCAGTATATGCGAAACTCCCTGGGTGGTACAATTCTTCTCCAAACCCGTCGAACTACTCCGGGACCTCAAACTAAGCGATGCCTCTTACGCTCTGTTGAGGGCTGTCGCGCTCTTCTCCCCTGGTCAGTCGATAATATAACCAATCCAATCGATCGGGTCAGAACTCTGACGTCATTCCGCCTTTGAAATCAAACGCGGTATGACGTCATCGTAATCATTAGACCTAGTGCCATCGTGGTCTAATGATTTTGTTTGCGAAAAACGTTGCTGAATCATTCATGTTGACTCGTAGAGCATGTTTATAATGGACATATACTCGGAAAAAATAATTTGAGTTGACGACGATCTTTCCCCCTTGGGACGCAGACTAATCTCCGCAGAGAGAGAACGACTGATTGATTTACTTACGAGGAGACTCTTCAAAGAGGTGAAATTCACGGCATTATCGTTTCATTTTCGGCTATGTTTCATGTGTGCTGTATGTATGAAGAACCAGAACTATCTATTCTATCAATTGAACTATCTATCATCTATGATCTCTCCAGCATGGTTCGGCAGCGCCGATGCAGATTGTGGGGATTCAGTCTATGGTCCAGGCGATGATCCTACTCGATGAAAAGAGAAGAGCGCAGTTCGTGTACTTCAGCACCTTCATGAAGGATATGGATTTGGCCCCCCTCGGAAAAGCAGTTTTCCTGCGGGAGAGGAGGTCCACCTGGATCATACCGAGCCCCGTCTCCTAGGTATCCCTCCCAATCAGACCAGATGGATGATGACAGTTGCTTAGGCTTTCCCGTTTTCGAATTCATAACAGGGTACATTATTTAAAGGACACTTTGATTTTGAAGATAAATGTTGTTTTTCATTTATATATGCCTTCAGATGACAAAATATGCAATGAGGTATGTTGGGAATAAAGTCTCGCCAGGAAAGTATTGGGTGGCTTATTCTCTTTATTCTTTTTGAACAACTCCACTTATTGAGCTAACACTTGGACTAGAAATAGCAAATATAATGGAGAACAATAGTGCGCCATTGTGAACTTATGTCAATTTTTCACTATTACATAGTGATGACGTAAGCGCACACCACTTTTTAAAAATATTACTTTTCCTACAATTCAAATTTCTTGATTGTTGAGGCTTGGACTAGTAAACAGTTTTCAATTTGATGCGACCTCGCACCTCTTTGCTGCAGCTGCTGCAAGTTTGAGAAAACAAATAACTCAGCTTTTAGGGAAATTATCTAGAGACTCGCCCGCAGCAGAAAAGGTCGATATCATGACCCTAGACGATCCTGAATGGTTAGTATTGATCGGTGACCATTTGCCCATAGAAAAAGATTTGTTTTCGAATGATCGAACTTTGGGCGCTTACCATTTCATTTTAATGTTAAAACATAATGTGTTTCTTGGGTAGGAAGTTGCAATACCCTTCAAATAATAGGAATGCGTGCATATCTTCAATGTAAAAGTAAAATACAATACATGTATCGATCATCCTATTATACAAAAAAATAATCAATTTGTAATAAATCCAGACCACAGGGAGAATAAGAAATGTATTAGGTTGAGTCATAAGTTTTTTCCAATTTTGGAGGTGCAATTCAAAGTCACCTAAAATGCGCTCTTAAAGTCATATCAGTACATATCCGTAGGATAATGTAGGGGTATAGTTCACATTTATAATCATATGTTCGAATTGTGCCGTGCTTTTAAATCATTGAAGTAATCGATCGTTAACCACGATCGAATTTTTTAAGAAAATTTTGAAAGAGTTGGGCTAGCTGTTTCTTTGCAGGGAAAATAGGCTGGACATCTTCACATACATTATTGAGAAGCCCCTTGAATGCTCTTTCAAAAAAGTGGTTGAAAGCGGTGTTAGCTTACTCAATCCCAGGATTAGAGAATTGCAAATGAGCCATGTAGAATAGAAATCACACTTGAGTTGGCAACTTTCTTACCTTTTATGTTATAGTGACTGGTTTTTGTATAGGAGCGCTTTAATCTTACTTTATGGGGTAACTTTACCATTCGTGAAATTTGGGACCTCGCGTCATCCCCTTTTCAAAAATGATATTTATTTAAAAATCCGGATATTGACCTCACCGATCAAAATTTTGACTTTTAGTGGTTATTTTTGGAGTACCATTTCTGAATTCGCAGGAATCCCATGACTATGCGAAGCTAATGAGGGATAGTATGAGGATAACTGATGCTGAAAAACACTCAAATGTGGGACCTTCATCTATCATCTAATCAAGAAGCTTTGAAATACACTGATTTCGATGTGTAAATTTCATCATATAAGTGTTGATGACTGCAGCTTGTGATTGTAACGATGACAGCCCACCATAAAGCAAATATAAGCCCCTCATGTAGGAAGCTTTACGATGAGATAGGTTTGATTTCGATAGGCCAGTGTGTGCGGATGCGCAGTAAACGAAACACATTTTGGTCATGGCGAACTGAACACGACTCTGAAATTTGCACCTTATTTGAACAGGTCTTCTGTGCCAAATCCGAATCACATGTATTATATACGTTCATCACTCTTCACGATAGTGTTTATTATTTTGCCCAATCACGATTCATTGGAAAGATCTAATCTGAGAAAGTCGCAGCTACATTCGTAGCTGCGGATATTTTGACTTCAAACTATGACCACTAGGCCCTCTCAAGAGGCTTGGACTAAAGTGCGCTAAAGAGAGCATCCATGCACTAATAATATGTAAATATCAAAATGATAATCAATTAGAACCAAGACCAGAATATGCAAAATATTTAAAAGTAAAAATTGGAAAAAAACTTATGACAACCTGATAGGTATAACTTATGTTTTCCCAGAAAAAAAACTCAATTATTCTCTGAACTTTATGTTTTTCTGAACCGACTGTACGGCTCGGAAGATCTCATGATCACGCAAGGAAAAACACTCCAGGAAACAATGAAATATTCAAGGTACGCCCCCGAATGGATATCTCGCACAGTGCTGTTAGTAACTTCGAATTTCGTTCTGTCCAGTTGTTGTATCCACATTACAAGTTCGTTAGGCGCGATTCCAAACCGAATTTTGCGGTCTTGTGTAGAACTACAGACGATCTGAAAATTATTAAAAATTAGGAATAACTATATTCATCAAGACAAGCGTTGATTTCGGCATCAAGTCCTGAATAAAACGTTTGTGACCACTGTAGTTAAGTGTGAACATAAATCAAATTACAATAAGTGGTGTGATATAATCTAAAGTGTACGATGTATAACCTCAAATGCTCGTGCAAGTCCATATGATGTCATTGCTGTACCACTAATCGAATTGTCAGTGTTTTGTAAAGATAGGGTCGTTGAAGTGTTGCTGACAAGGTGCGCCATGATGTCATCGTCGATTATCACATACTTATCAGATTGTATTTGAAGAATAAACGAATATATAATAATACAAAAAGTGTGATTAATTCTCACCCCAGTAGTGATAATGCACTTCCTCGTGACGGGAAGGCTAATCAGAGCCTCCTTTGCAGTGTCCATATTTTGGCCGAGCACACACCAAGTAATGTTAACTTCCTCAATCCGCCTTTGATTTCGTACCAAATGAGTGATGAGTCTTAATGATATAACTTTAGTACCGTTTTGTCACCTCTTCATACCTGTTTGATGAATCTTTCTGCAAAGTAACATCAAGATTGTGAAATGTGAGAGTTTTACAGGCGAATATCAGCCTTTGTTCTACATTCGAGTCAATATAATCGCCCTAAAATCAGTGATAATTAATATGGGTGTATGCATTAAATTGTAGTTTCGTGCGTGATCATCTTGATGATAAGCTTATCAGCCTCTTCTTGTCTGAATAACGTTTCGAGTTCCATGCTGGATAGAATTTTCTCGGATCGCCGCTTCTTTCTCTCGTAGATATCCAGCTTTCCCGTGACCTGAAATTCGACTTTTGTTCAATGTAATATCGCTTAAATGTGAGATAATTGGAAATATGATGCGATGTTCCCTTACCGAATCAATAACGATTATATCAAATTGACGATGATCAGCTTGTTCTTCTACATCGCGGAGCCATTTGTTCACAGCGCCGAGTCTCATCCGATCTGCCAACTTGAGCTCAAGAATGATCTTTGTCAGAATCTCATTCGGAAGATCGAGCAAGGTTTTCTGAAAGGGAAACAATTACATTTTTACTAAACATGTCACAATGATTTATGTTTTGTTTCTAAAAAGCTACCTTAGGCTTCTTTCTCATCTTTGTCATCAGCTTTTGTATCGTTGCTATCTTCTTGGACACGAAGCGAGCCAAGAGACGTGAGAACCAGCAGCACATCATTCTAAATTCGTGGTGTATTTGCGATGAAACGATCCAGTTCACGCCACGAAATATGAACATTTTGAATGGGGAACATGCCAAGTACTACATATCAATAAACAGCGCATAAGCAACACTATTTCAGTAACAAATTATCGTTGGGAGAAAGGTGAGAACAGTTTCCCGCCCAATTTTAAAAAAATCACGCACAATCCGCGACGCGGAGCACTCATGCGTAGCGTATTC
This sequence comes from Pristionchus mayeri, assembly GCA_036245805.1. Lineage (NCBI taxonomy): Eukaryota > Metazoa > Nematoda > Chromadorea > Rhabditida > Neodiplogasteridae > Pristionchus > Pristionchus mayeri. The sequence continues at coordinate 6,543,399 of BTRK01000002.1, forward strand.
TATCGTTATTCGAAATGGAATGAATACAATTGCGTTTATGCATTTATAACGATAATGGTGAAAAAAACATCCACTTCTATTTCCTCTGTATACGTCTCATGCTCCAATCCTCGATTCATATTACTTGATATTGCATTTTCCTGTTTCAGATGCCCTTTCTCAGCCTTCCACCCGAGATTCTCACTTCCATTATTCGAAAGCTTGATATAAAAGACAGGAAGATCGTTCGTTCTATTAACGATCGTCTCAGAAGAATTGAATTGAAGGCGGGACATCGCCGTATCAATTGCATTGTTGTTATTTCAGTAAGTGGAAACAATTCAGTAATTTGATACACGCAATAACCGTCATTTTGAGGACACGATTAGCGTATCTGATCATCCCGTAAATCACGATAATTACGAGAACATTTTCGGCCGTTCAGATGAAGAATTTGTCTGCTATTTTCAAAATGCCGAAACCGAACAACTTGAAATTAATGTAAATGAATAATCTGAAGTTCATTCAATAACTGTGCGTTTACATCGATGATGACAAGTTGGTGAGCTCAAATATGAACGCTTTTAGGAGTGTCAAATGTCAAAAACTGAACATTTTCATATACACTGCGGTTGCAAGCAAGTATATTTGTTCATTTGGCGAGCACTTGTAACGGTTAATTTTCAGAGCCGTCAGCGATTGTGTTAAAAACCATAAGTCTATTGATGAAGTGATTATCAACTGGAGGGTACCCGCTGATGATATCGATCGTTCTCAACATGAAATGTTCAACCTTCCATCAATGGGAAAATGCGAAATACGCTCCAACGTAAAGTCAACTTCGAAAAGCGTGGCATTTTGGTCAAATTCATTTTTTTTTCAGAATGATCGCCCCATCGATGATGAGATATTTGCGAGTCTAGCAAACAAAACTCGTGAACTATACCTCGGAATTGAGGTCGCCACAGGCAACGGGCTGAAGAGAGCATTTAAAGTACTTTAACCTCAATAATTTTTAACTGGCATGAATTGCTTTCAGATTGTCTGCGACTCACAAGTATAAAAAAGCGTGCATTGCAAAATATCGACGACTGAATTCTTGACGTTTTACTATCTGCTAGATGGCAACGAGTTCACGTGTAATACAATTGACAATAATTACATGCATATTGTGCACCTCGAATCAGGCTCTTTCTTGAGCTTCCCTTCTCGCGGAGGACGTATATATGGCAGGCGAATATCATTGTCTATGAGCAGCAAAGTACGCGTCTAGGATCTCGGCATATTGTTAAATACACAAGTTTTCGAATCAAAGACACTCCTCGAACTCATTACTTATCTACGATTCCACTTCTCTGCTGAGCAATCATATCGTATTGATCACTTTTTTCAATCAGTTCTCATGTTTACCTCCGCTCTTTATCATCATATTATGTATACAAATATGCTTTTGATCTTCATCCATAAAAGAACCCATTACATGTTTGCAATGCACTCAGTTTGTTACACTAGATATTCCGCGTCGTAGCAAATTCATAAGTTTCCTCAGATAACATCATGCTCTGGCCCAATGGAGAAAATAAAGGTTTAGAATTCTGGAAATTTCGGCATTACCTACCAAAATTTCACGAAAGGTTAATTAAATAATTCTTTTAGCCAGTTTATACGTCAAAGCTCATTTGGCATGATTGGTCGGGATTGACATGAATTTATCTAGTGTTTGTGAAGTGAATGTTTCGAGAACAAAGTCAAAGGCAATGCAACATATTTTGTGTTTGAGAGACTAGAACTGGGTAATGTTAAACGCATACTTATGGGTTTCGGTCAAAAATATTTGCTCTCCTCACATTGAGTAAAACCGATTTGGAATCTCTTTTCAATTGAAAGTAAAAGACCAAATGGACTGGTCCCGTCTATCTTTATCTGGTGGGATTGAGAGGTTTACCGAGGATGAGGCACTGGGGGACGGACCAGGTGGGCCTCTTCTCCCGCAGGAAGACTGCTCTTCCAATGGGAACCAAATCCATATCCTTCCTGAAGGTGCTAAAATACACGAACTGCGCCCTTCTCTTCTCTTCGAGTCGGTACATCGTCTGGAGCATAGACTGAATCCCCACAATCTGCATCGGCGCTGCCGAACCGTGCTGGAGAGATATTAATATAATGATAGAATCGAGATAATTCATTATTGAGAGAGATAGAGGGAGAGCGAGAGAGGAAATTCGGGAAAACCTAGAGTGGATCTTACCTCCCTGAAGAGCCTCTTTGTGAGTAAATCAATCAATCGTTCTCTCTCTCCAGAGATCATTATGCGTCCGTCGGGGGAAAGGTCGTCGTCCACTCAAATTGTTTTTTTTGAATTTACGGTCCTGCCATCAAAAATACGGCCACGATCGGCGGATGAAATTTTCACCGGCCCCGTATTTTCAGACTGTGCGGAATCTACAACTAAGCAAACACTCAAAGAAGCAACAACACTAAGCCGGATGAGAACTATGGCGTCATGTCGCATTTGATGTATCAAATTTCTGGATGGCTTTGCACAACTGAAGATAGAGATTCGAGTTCTTCTCACGAAACACCGTAAAAAGTATAGCTACGGCCACGAATTGAAGTCGGGTGATATGGAATGGCGCCTTAGAACTACAACATTTCGCCTCTTTACATTAATTTACCTCATGAAACCGTAAAACTTTGCTTCGATCGATGGTATTAGATCGAATGATAACTATGACATCATATCGCATTTGGTACATCAAAGGCGTAATGACGACAACGTTCTAATCTGACCCGATCGATTGAATTGGTTATATTTTGGACTGACCAGGGTTGAAGAGTGCGACAGCCCTCAAGAGAACGTAAGAAGCATCGCTCAGTTTGAGGTCCCTGAGGAGTTGGACGGGCTTGTTGAAGAATTGGACAACCCAGGGAGCTTCGCATATGCTGCGGAGGGTTAAGCTGGATCGGTAACTGCAAAAGATGAATATAGGGGTAGATATTTATTTCTCTGTCTCTTTATATCTATTTATATCCATCTCCCTCTCCTTCTCTCCTTCACTCCTTCTATCTCTCCTTCTCTCTTTCAAGCAGGCCATGGAACTAGGAAAGCTCGTATTTTAGTGGTATCCACACGATATTCAGGAATAATCTCACTTGTCGTTCTTCATCGTCTCTAGGGCGACCGTTCCATCGGGTAAGACGTTCGTTCCTGACAGAGAGGGAATATAACCTAGACATCGGACGTGGTATGACGTGGTCTGTATCTTCTCTAAAATCCCGTGCAATATTGTTGAATGAAGGGTAAATCATTTTACATTCCTTAACATGCATACAATTGTGTGAATCGTGAGCGAAACGTTCACTAGTCGATCTATTTCCGTGATTTCGGAATTTATTTGATCACGCAAACCAAATGCATAAGCAATGATTGTGTTGGGGGGTTGTCCGGTATTTTGCAGAAACACTATTCCACTAACCATGTCCATTCTTGGCCGAGTAGTAGGAGTGAGTGAGCATCGTTTGGAGTGGTGCCATATGGTTAAGCAGCACCATCTCAAGAATACTCACTTAGTCGATGATTTCGATGACCCTTCTCTTTTCTCTGGTCACAAGAACTGTGGCGGCCTGTCAGGTGCTTTATTTTTTTAGGTATTTTAGGCTTATTTTCGGCAATGTTTCAGTTGCTCTCGATGGCGCATGATCTTATCATCTCGCACACCTGAAACACACCCGAAGGTGACTCAAAAGATGACCCAAGAACTGATGTTCCAATTTACCTGAAAATTGAAACACCAGTTATGGGGATCCCCGCAGGCGTGGGCAAGTGTGATGCTCACCTTATCCATCTGGGAGAGAATATTGAAGACGGGGAAGCTCTTGCAGTATTCAATGACCAGATGGAAATCAGCGACCACCCAATATCTGTAGAGTTCGTAATTCGGGTCGATTCTTCATTTCCCACACTATCTAGACCGGTCAAGCGGCGAGAGAGTGTGGGAAATGAAGAGACCGATTACGAACTCTAAATACCTGACTGGATTGAGAGCTTTTTGTTGTACGAGGTAGTCACTTCTCTCCACCTGTAAAGCAAGTGAATGGCGAGAAGATATAATATTAACTGGTAGGAACTGATGCGACTTTGTCAGTCTTGCTAAATCAATGATGACTAGCACCGATAAAATTAATAGTCGCTCTGGATTATGTTCGAGCAGCCCTCTAAAACATTCGAATTTCAGCTCAGGAATTGCCATTATCTCGGAGGTTTCCTATTTGCTTGCACTCGTAAGGTTAGTCGATGAATGGATTGCATCGGCTATATCTCTCTCTAAAGAGGTTCCCACCATAGTTGCCCGGCTCTGGCGGCGCCTTGTCCGTCCCCGAGCACCCATGAATATGCGTTTTTATTCCCTCCCCGTGCACTCGCCGCCGACGTGGGCAAATACGGTTCCCACCCGTATATAGTTCGCTATTCGGGTAGTAAGTCTCCTCATTTTAGAAACATCTCGACCGGTCGAGTGACGAGAGAGAGAGTGGGCAATGAAGAGAAGGAAAAATGAATTGCTCATTCTCTAACCCGCAGTCGAATGGCGTGATCAGTTGATCCGAAGATCGATGGCAGTTCTAGAATTTCTTCCATTTGGCACATTGTGAAGAGATTGAAATGTTCACGTATCCATGATATTCTACTCTCCTTTTCCAACTGACACAAATGGCATGTAGATACTATGACTCAACGTATATAGTTTATGATATTACTATTATTTATAGACATTATCTATTAATTAATATTTTTTCAATGTTGTAAATGTTACAGGCTAGCTACACATAGATCTTACCAAGTTGGTAATTTCGCCGCAATAATTCATTTTGGAGATGTTCACAATTGCTTGAGGTAGTGTAAGCACTCTCTGCAATATTATTCTGAACCCAAATATGCATCATTGCATACTATTGGAGGAGAGGCGCCCAGTTCGGTTTCGCATTCAAGCTGAGAAAGGGAAGATATTTGCGCTCGTTTACTGCATGTTGGCCATTGGATAGCTGAGCAGAGCAAAATGATATTGAACCAATTTCATTGGAAACATATTTTTATAGCAGTGAATCTCGTAGCAACATCGATTGCATTCATTTGTTACCCGTTACATTCATTCCCGAATCGACACACTTCTGGAAGCGACAGGAGCGACATGCGCAGCGGAATTCTGCAAACATTTAAATATACTTTTTAATATTATTATATTTTAATATTAATATACTTTTTAATATTGTTCACAGACGCTGACAACGGACAGGGGTGCCATGATGAGGATTGCAAACGGCACTCAGGCTCGGGTGAGCTTGTGAGAAAGTAACAGAAGCGATGCGAAAACACTTCTTCGGTTTTTCTTCACCTCCGCATCCCATATTCATTATCAAGCCCACTCATTTCCAAGTCTACCTCCTTGATTTTGAACCCATCAGTGATTATGAGCTTCAAAAATTCGACTTTGCCTATATTCCTCCTTTAACCGAAAAAATGCCAGAAATTCGTTCAGTTCACTATTTTCTTCGCATCAATCACCTTTATCAAATGTGCATCGGTCTCCTTTCGAGCAACTGAATGATCGACCTGAGATTATCGTCCGTCTGGAATGAAATTCTGTTGCGAAGGAGTGACGTCATTATATATATGTGTTCACTACACAATCTAATCTCACTCCTTTGCTGCCTAGCTGCGACATCGTATCTGATGTTACTCCTTTCCTACGAATTCATCAGATTGTTAATTGTTATCAGATACCATGATAAATGCATACCTGAAGAAGGTCTTGCAAGCGTTGCACGAGAGAACATCGTAGTGATAGCCAGTGGGCTGAAAATATGGACATGAAGAGATGGAAATAATTGTATATTATGCTGCACAGTATAATAATAATTATAATACGCATTGTTCCTCATCTAATCTGAATTTGTGGCGGATGAAAGGCAATAACTGCAATAGTTAGTTCAGCCTATATTAGTATAATACAAATGTCCGCATGATATATTGGGGTGTCCAGAAAGTTCGTATAATGCTTCGGAAAAAAGTCAGTTCGTGATCAAATGCAGTGATTGCGCAATCTGTTTGTCAACAATGTATTGCATCATTCTGACGTTGAGTAGTGAGAGGATTTAATCAGTCTACTAGTTGCTACATTGATTCTTGTGATGGACTCCCATCTCTACCTCCGAACAGTTTTACTTCATTACTACCGTCTTGGCCGATCCGTGAAGAAGGCCTACTCTGCCCTGGCCCAGTCGGAAGGAGCTGACGCCCTCTCCATACCCTTCTGCTATAAGTGGTTCTCTCGCTTCAAGAAAGGGGAGTTTGGTCTCGATGATCAACCCCGCTCTGGACGCCCTCCCTCCCTCGATCAGCCTCTCGTTCTCCGCACACTGAAGCGGAAGCCCATGGCCAGTGTGCGTGAGTTGAAGAAGGATACTGGTACTCCCAGATCAACGGTGTCCGATATCCTCTATCGATCTGGGAAGAAGCCGAAACTCCCACAAGTGATTCCCCATGACCTCTCCCCCGAACAGCTGAAAAATCCTGTTCAAGTCTGTCGGGAATTACTCCATCGTAGATCCAATCTTCGATGGGTCAATTCCATCATCGCTACAGATGAGAAGTGGATCACGTACGATAACCCTGTGAGGAGACTGCAATGGGTGGATGCAGATGAGAAGCCCACGCCCGCCCCGAAGAAGGAAGAGCACGGAAAGAAGGAACTCCTCTGCTTCTTCTTCTCAGTGCTCGGTCCCATCTACTGGGAGATCCTCGCCCCTGGCACCAGCATCAATGCCGACCTCTTCTCTGAACAACTGCAAGATGTCGCGATCAGAGTCCCTCCCAGACTCCTGAACCAGGGCAAAATTCTTCTTCTGATGGACAATGCTCGCCCACATCGAGCGAAGATGACCCAGAAGAAAATGGACAAGCTGAAGATCGAGAGGATTCCCCATCCACCGTATTCCCCGGATCTCTCCCCATGCGACTACCACTGCTTCCGCTCTCTCTCTGACTTCTGCAAAGGAAAGAAGTTCAAGAATCGAGATGAAGTTGCGAGGGCTTTCGTGAACTGGGCGGTCTCGAAGAAACCCGTATTCTGGAAGAGAGGAATCGAGACCCTGCCCAATCGCTGGAGGGAGGTAGTGAGAAAGAAGGGGCATACATTGGTCACTGAGAATTGTAAAGCATTGAATAAAAAATAAAAACAAAAAATTATACGAACTTTCCGGACACCCCAATAGAAGGTCAAATGAATTGATTGGTGCAATAAATTTAAATTATATAAACAATGCCAAATAAATCTCACTTTGTCTCCACAAACACTGCACTCGAATCCGTCTGATTTCTTAACATTATTGAATTTCTTCACATGAGGTTCGTTTGATTGCATTTACTGGAACTATGTTGCATACAACAGTCAACGGATAAATGACTGAACGATGTACGGATGAAAAGAAATGCAAACATTCCCAAAATGTTGTGTTTTTTTTTGGTCGTCTTGGGAAGTCCCCCACCCGGAACGCGACCCGTTTCACAAAGGCTTGATATTGTCAGTACAACGCCCATTGCGAATGGATATTGGTTTCGACATTTGAAATTGTCGACTATTGCGAAGCCAACGAACATAGAGAGGGGTAATATAAAAAGAGAGGTCAACCTTGTGAAGATTGGAGAGAATAGGTGAAATAGGGAAGCTTTAGGAAGAGAGATCAATTGGAATCGGCATATATTGCACTGGTACTTAATATATAAATGCGAAGTAAATTAGCAATGCGTAAGAGAATAATGCACATGGAGTAAGCTTCTTCGTACGTTGTTCTTGTTTACAACTTGTAATTGGATATGTAGGCACACAAGTTCAGAGCAAGCACGCTTGCAACGATGATACACCGGAGCCACTCTATTCGGAAGATGAGGGTGGACTGAAATTTTGATAAGATAGGGGGAAGAGACCGATAGATGACCATTCTTATCAGTGGTACCTGTATTATCTATGATGTACGTATGAGCAAACACAGAGGGAGTACATATGAGATGGAGAGGTGGAATTGACACGTAGATACTGTACTGATTCAATCGTATTTTGTGCATCAACAAACATCATAATCGATAAATGTAGGTTTTTTTATAAATGACACACAAATCTTTCGCACTCCAAATACAGTAAGACCTTGGCGTTCAGACTTTGCTTGAACATTCGAATAATTTTATCGAAATTTAGCTTTTATATTGAGTGACATTACAATGTTGTCCACTTTATATCTCATTTTCATCTTCCAATCAAGTACACCAACAAGGAAATGCATATTCAGACATAAAAACATTACTTTACCAATCACACAAATCAAGGTATTTCTTAAATTAACGATGTAATATACATATTTTTTCCAATTAATGTAATACGAATTTGTAGTCTGAAAATGCAGGCAGAAAAGCACAATTATTCTTCGATTGACATATTGGGCGGAATGTACGGCTCGAAAGATCGCATAATCACACCGGAACACGAAAGCCAGTTTTCAATATAATGCGCCAGATATGTCCCGGATTCGATATGAGTCACTGAGCTCTCAGTAACGACGAATTTAGTTTCGTCCAACTGCCTTTTCCAAGTCGTGAGTTGTCGTGTGGAGATCCCGAACCGAATTTCTTTCATTTCGATATAATTACAGAGACTCTGTAAATTACCAAATTATTTAACTATGCGTAATAAACAGAAGGATGCTAAGAAATCAACGTAGATTCTAGTTTGTAAGCGAAGATCCGCTAACCATAGCAACCAGCCATAAAACAAGAATCTACCTATTAGGGTGTTTCAAAAGTTCGTTCGTTTGTTGTTCGGAGGAAGATAAAATCTGCCGCAATTATTGCTTACCCCAATTGTCAACACTGTTGAATAGAGTAACCATTACTCGACCGCATCACCTATGGAATTTTCATCATCTGCACTCCCAGATTTTATAGAAAAATGTATGTTTATGTTTATAGATTTTATAGAAAAATGTATTGACATATTGGGCGGAATGTACGGCTCGAAAGATCGCATAATCACACCGGAACACGAAAGCCAGTTTTCAATATAATGCGCCAGATATGTCCCGGATTCGATATGAGTCACTGAGCTCTCAGTAACGACGAATTTAGTTTCGTCCAACTGCCTTTTCCAAGTCGTGAGTTGTCGTGTGGAGATCCCGAACCGAATTTCTTTCATTTCGATATAATTACAGAGACTCTGTAAATTACCAAATTATTTAACTATGCGTAATAAACAGAAGGATGCTAAGAAATCAACGTAGATTCTAGTTTGTAAGCGAAGATCCGCTAACCATAGCAACCAGCCATAAAACAAGAATCTACCTATTAGGGTGTTTCAAAAGTTCGTTTCAAAATCATATTTATCCTGACGTCAGGCACAATGGTCCTGCAGGAGGGTGACTTCAGTGTGGAGGGAATCTTCGGTCTCAGAGCGTCGTTAGGTCAAGGGATGGGATCTTCTTTGGCTTCTCTGGTCAACTGTAGGGACGATCGTGACGGATCTCCGTTGAGCATCGAAGTAGATCATCCTGCCGCCGAACACCTGACTTGCGCCGGTTAGGAACTCACAACGCAGACAGCGGGGCTTTCTTGACGGTAGATCACTCGAGACGATGGGAATCCGTCCGTGCTCCTCCTCTTGAAGTGTACCAAGTAGGCGATACTCTCCGGGTTGCCCAAGCTGACGGGAGAGGACATACAATTTGCCATATCTTAGTTCTCCATGGATTGCTGGACCAAAATGTTATCAGTGCAACTCTGCACCGATATATTTTTGACTTCAACATGTATCCTCAATACCAAATGGAAAGGCTTGAACCAATGTGCGATAGAAAGAGTATCCAATGACTCAACGAGTATAAACATCAATATGATAATCAGGAGGAAACAAAAGACGGGGTTCCTCAGAATCTAATATTCGAAAATCTACAATTACTTTCCTGACAACCTGATATTTATCAAAAATTCATGCGCAAGCAAAACGTAATTATCATTTCAATTTTCAGAAAACACTGCTCGACCTTCCGAATGAGCTGCTAACAAAGATCATTCGTGAGCTCAAGTTGGTAGATCGGACGAACTTCGGAGCAGTGAACAAACGTATCCGAGGATTGTAACAACACGATGATCATCGACGATTCGAAAAAGTTTTTATTAATTCGGTAAGTGAAGATGAATAGTGCACTTTTTGCCAAATATTTCATTTTAAATGTGCGATAATGAAAACTCTGCGTTCCAGGCCACTCGAAAGTGCAGACAAAAGTATTAAAAATTACATTTTATCTCAAATTTAAGAGACATTCCACGAGAAAACGTACATTCTGGGGGGGGGGGGGGGGGTTGACGGAAGAGATTTTTGCAACCCCGTTCAACTTTTTGCTGGTGAAGTTCTCATACCGAGTGCTGATACCTCATATTTCTCATATTGCTCATATTCTCATATTGCCCAATATGAAGGGTCATGGTGCATTTCCGAGAAATGCCAGACCGGGTCCAAAAAAAGTCGAAATTTTAAAATTTCAAAAAAGGTCGATGTTATAGGTTTTCTGGAGTATTTTCCGATGAAAAGAACGAAAAAGATAGTTAGGAAGCCCTGCGATTATGAGAAAAGGTAAAAAACTGAGATTTTCGTCTAAAATCGAAATTTAGAAAAACAATTGTCCTGCGTCGACTTTTCTAACCTATAAATTCGGATTCCGCGTGCAATTCTGCATCTGGTGCCAAATTTCCGTCAAAAAATAAGAGGACACTAGATGACTACAGTGAATAATGTGAGGCATACTTGAATGTCGCTCCAGAGCTCCCTTCGCATATCGATTAAAGAATGGCATAGAATTGTAGATAATTCTGAGCTGAACATTATATCTGTTGAAAGTGAGCTTCTATATTTTCATATACGTGAGCTACAGCGCAAAAAAGTTGATAGAAACGGGCTATCGGGGATACAATCCCTCGAGAGCGCGCGCTCTAACCGTCTGTCGCTCTCGCCGCCTGACCTCCCTCTCCCTGCCCTACGGCCCCCGGAGCATCGACATAAAGAAAGGGAAAACGTCCAGGGGCTGTCCACGAAATTGCTTGAGCTGTATAAAAATATGCTGCAGAATTACCGCTAAACATAGAAAAAATGCCTGAAAATCAGGGTTTTAGTTGATCGCAAACTGAGTTTGCAGCTCGATTCGTGCAGATTAGGGGTGATCGTTATGAGACTAGACCCCTTTTCACTGATTCAGGCAACATTCTGACTATACTTTTTTGAAAACGTGCGCCTTTTCCTTGATGCCTGCGGACGTTTTCCTTTTCCTTATGTCGATGCTCCGGTGGCCGTGCTGCCCTCCATTTAGCGCTCCCTCGCGTGCCTCCGTCGCCGTTTTTGACGAGTTCTAGGCGCTGTAGCTCACGTATATGAAAAGATAGAAGCTCACTTTCAACAGATAAAATGTTCAGCTCATAATTATCTACAATATTATGCCACTCACTAATCGGTATGTGAAGGGAGCTCTGGAGCGACATTCAAATATGCCTCACACTACTCACTGTAGTAATCTAGTGTCCTCTTATTTTTTGACGGAAATTTGGCACCAGATGCAGAATTGCACGCGGAATCCGAATTTCTAGGCTAGAAAAGTCGACGCCTGACAAACTTTTTTGTAAATTCCGATTTTAGAAGAAAATCGCACTTTTCGACCTTTTCTCATAATCGCAGGGCTTCCTATCTTTTTCGTTCTTTTCATCGGAAAATACTCCAGAAAACCTATAACATCGACCTTTTTGGAAATTTTAAAATTTCGACTTTTTTTGGACCCGGTCTGGCATTTCTCGGAAAGTGCACCATGGCCCTTCATATTGGGCCAAATATCAGCACTCGGTATGAGAACTTCACCAGCAAAAAGTTAAATGGGGTTGCAAAAAACTCATCCGTGGACTTGCCACGTTTTCTCGTGGAATGTCTCTTAAATGTTTTGACATTGCATTTCAGGTAACTGGGAAACTGGTTATTTACGAGAGGAAGACGTATCGGCCCGGGAATATTCTAAGCTGTGTGGAGCTCGAAAAGTTATTCAGAACAGGAGAAACGAATAAACTTGTGATTTCGGTGAGTTTATCTTCGAAAACAATATTAATATCGCTTGCCAACGTTCACTGACTTTAGGGCGATTACATCGATGTGAATGTCGAGAAAACTCTTATGTTCGCGTGTAAAACACTCAAATTTCACAATCTGGATGTCACGTTGAAGAAAGATTCATCGAGCAGGTATGAATGACACAGTAGCGCAAAAAATTATTGAAACGATTTGAATTTTAGATTTATCTTTTTCTACCATTGCCTTAGCAAATTCGATGTTGGAGCGCTATATATCAAATCAATCGAAGAAGACGATGCGAGCATTGCGTCATCACGTGCTTCATAATTGATTGTGTAGTGACGCACTCTCGTCGTCTGCACTCTCTCGCCTATAGCGGTAAACAGGGTGTTTTCCGGCCCTAGTATACCTCCGGAAAACGTATGCCGCCTGCAGGAGAGATATCCAATCGCTCTAAAAAGTTGGACATCAGTCCTTCAATACATTTTGAACATTCCTATGCAAAAACTATAGTTTTACCTAACTTTCCCACAAAGTTATGGTTGTCCAAATAATGGTAATGTGAAAAAGTGATTTTTTATGCCCTGAGGGCAAATGTTGAGATATTGTTTTCATATTCTTAGGATTATTTGCATTCATGATGACGATAATTTTGTTGCTTTGAACGGATCTCTAGCTAGTCTAGAAGCCGAGTTCTGAATTTCAGACACTGTTTTTTTGCAGCAAGGCTGCAGCAAACGTGCGGCCACGCAGGAACCTCAAAAAAAAGTTTCTCGGTAGATCTCGGGCATGACTCCAACCACAGAAAGTTTGCCGAGTAGGAAAAAATCTATTCAAGAATGAAGCCTGTTTGAAAAAAGAAAAATTTGGTTGCGTCATCACTACGCAATCAATTATGAATCACGTGATGACGCAATACTCGCATCGTATTCTTCGATTGATTTGCTATATAGCGCCCAAACATCGAACTTTCTATGTCAACGGTAGAAAAAGTTATATGACAAATTCAAATCGTTTCAATACTTTTGGGCGCTACTGTACGTAATTAAATGATATAGTTGTTTCATTAAGACTCGTCACCCATTTGGTACGAAATCAGAAACGGATTGACGAAGTTGACCTTGACTGGCAATCCCTGGGCCACTATATGGACTGTGCAAAGGCAACATTGATGAGCCTTCATTTTATGAAGGCGTGCACTATCAGCTCCGGGGTGAGAATAAATCGTTTGAAATTTTTTTTTTAAAATTATAACTATAAAAATGCTTTTTTTTAATTTTAAAAATATTTATAATTTATTATAATGTTTTCTTGCAGTTTTTCGTATCGATAATCAACGACGACATCCTGGTTCATCTTACAAGTAAAACTTCAACAACCCTCTCCCTACGAAACGACTACTCAAACGATATAGACATAACGTCAGAGGGATTGGCGCGAGCATTCGAGGTTAGAAGTAATACGTAACATTTTTTCATCCTGTACACGGATGTCTCGTTTTTCATAAAAAAAAGATCGTTGTGATTTACTCTCTTCAAATTTTCAGATTGTCTGCCATTCCAACGAGAACCGCAATATCGGATTCGGAATAGCGACTAGCGAACTAACGATGTGGAAAGCACAATTGGACAAGGCAAAATTCGAAGTTACTGAGAGCACTGTGAAAGATCTAAAGACTGGAGGATATCTTGAGCATATCGATTATTACTAGAACTTAACTTCTTTTGTAGTTATGAGTTATGATCATGTGACGAAATCTGGCTAGGTCAATAAGTTTAAAGAGTCATATTTTTTATGACAGTGTATCACTTTAAGTCTGCACCTGATAAGTTAGCATCCTTTAAAAAAATATAATATATGAATTTCAGTTGCATTGTTGGGAAAAAATTTCCTTATTTCTCGTATAAAACATGAAGACAAAGAATGGATTCTCTTGTTTTAAGGACTTGATGAATTATAAAACAAATAAATATATCACTAGAAAAAATTATAAAACAAATAAATATATCACTAGCGAAATATCGCGATCGTGATCCATCTACAACCTCAGCTAACACTAGAATGGTCATATTGCGCCCGTCCTGCGCAGCGCATACTCTTAGCAATAGCCAAATAATTCAATTTACAGCTTTACGAATATGATGATACGCCAGAACCATAACTGATTAAAAAAAACCAAGGAGTACTGCAATTTAAATAAAAACTATCGAATTCGCTAAATAATGGCCGCATAACATGCTCATAATTACTAATTTCGCGAGTTCGAGAAACGAATCCGCAGTCATGTCGCTCTATGCTGTATACTCTACACTCTTTAGACTATACAATAAATACTATGTAGACTACACGCGCTCCTATTAGGAAGTTATCTGTTCATGCGTTCATCTTCAACCATTTTTTTTCATTTATTCCAATATTAAAACAAAATAATTAGTGCAGTTCGACCGGTTGAGAGGGAAATGATGATTATACTTGAATTTCGAACAGCCCTTGCTCATTTTTAAGTGTGTCTCGAGTCGTTTCGTTTTACTTAGTAATCTAAAAATAATAAATTATGTTTTAAAGTTTCAATTGTGTTAGATTACGCAACGCTCGAGTGCTCCGCGTCGTGTATTGGGCGCGTTTTTTTAAACAGGCGAGAAACGCCGCTTCGTCTTGCCTTTTTTCTTCCTTGCCTCTCCCACAACTATTCGTTTATCAGGTTGTCAGGAAAGTAATTGTAAATTTTCGAATTTTCGATTCTGAGAAACCCCGTTCTTTGTTTCCTCCTGATTATCACATTGATGCTTATACTCGAGTCCTTGGCTACTCTTTCCATCGCACGTTGGTTCAAGCCTTTCCATTTGGTGTTGAGGATGCAGGTTGAAGCCAAAAATATGTCAATGCAAAATTGAACTGTTATAATTTTGGCCCAGAAATTCATGGATAACTAAGATATAGCAAATTTTTTGGCATATGCGAAAAGTACGACATACGCACATCACAATGCAACATATCACTCTGATCCGTAACGAAAGTCCTGTCTGAAAATTCAGTCATTTGTGACATTGCCCCGTACGGAACGTCATCATAAATGCTTTAACTGATCATGTACCCGTAGCAATAAACTTATGGAAACCAAATGCAGTAAAATTAAAAGCACCTTTCGTGCTCAGATTAAAATTTTATTTACATATGTTTGCAATATTTCTGCCAAAACATGCAGCTCTCACCACCCTGAAGCTGAGATTTGAACGTTAAAATTCGACTATACGATAACTTCCTGACACCAGCATTGGCGAAAAGTCCTAACTTTTGTGGATACATGTTAGAGCTACTCTTTACCTAGCAGTATTCGGCTGGGCTAAGTCAGGGGATAGTTTAATTTTGAGGAAATGTATTCATTCACCGTACACCAAAAGTCGAAATTTTGGCTATGTTGACCTTTATTCAACAATCCTGAAAATCAATGTTTTCTAAAAGTAGAAAAGGCTACAGTTGAAATGTTTCTCAGCGATAGGTAGCTCCATATTGTATCATGGAAGCGCAATTATGGAGAAGACAGTCTGAATACTCATCGATGCAGGAAACAATATCGCTTGAGAAGTGTTAAATCGGTAGGAGTTGAATTAAATGATATGTAAATCGTGCTATGTTGAGGCAAGAACGGCCTTAGACCTAATTTTCGAAAGAACTGTGAATGAACTTCTCACTACACTATATGAATAGATACAATCATTATTCCCCTCAAAATACGAGAGGAGAGAAGTATTTTCAGAAAATTGAGAAAATGTTACAGATGGTAAAACTTGAATTTTTCGGAAACCCAAAAAGCATGAAGCGATTTGAACACATGCATATATTGACCAAGTCAACCCCTAATATGCACTAAAGAGCTAGCTTGAGATCTTTAACGAAAAAGATTTTCGGATGGTTCAAACATCAAGGTCCAAATCTACAATTACCTTCCTGACAGCCTAATATATAACGAGTTTCTATAACACATTTTGTTCCAAGCTCGCAATATCTTCTGTTGAAGCTCCTCTTCTATTTTATTAGTCTCCTATCTCTCTGCATTCCTATAACTAATACTTATAATGACTCCAATGTGATTCATAGTTTTTACATGCACAACCTATTAATTTTCGCCCAACAACAGTAGTATTGAGCTCACAAATTTAGGGATGATATCATATTAACCATCCGTTTTATTTTCTTTCAGAAAATTAATCAATACATTCCTTTGGATAAACCGAACAATGCTTGATATATTCACAAATATAATTTCGTTTGTCCATTATCATTTTTCACTTGTTAGACCCCCCCCCTTAAGCCTAAATTAGGAATATTGAAACAATCATTGCTCACCTTGCTATGTTTGGACTATGTGAATTATCTGAATCCGTTGTAATCTTGCAATACAATGCATCATTTTTTGTGTGTGAAAAAAATGCGCAGACAATTGTGTGGTGATCGAGATTTACAATTCATTTTCAAAACGCTGTCTCTGTAAAAAAATGGAGGGGTAGCTGACACAATCATTAAAAAGCATAACTGAATTTAAAACTTTATGGTTGGAGTTCGTATTGGTATAGGATAAATTTTAGCCAAATGACTAGACCCTAAATTTGATCCTAGATCTATGGATTGCGTTAAGGTTTGTTTAGCCCCGAGTGTTACACGTCATTATTAACTCTCATTGATTTTTCATCTTACATTCAATCAAAATCATTCCTACTATTTTCTGTTATATTTAAATAATTCTTATATTTTCGTTTGGATAAAAGCAATTTAGATTGTCACCAGTTCTGTTCAAAGGATATCAGCGGAATGGACGATCAAATGATTCCCGCGACTGATCAGGTGCCGATTATTTTCTTCCTAAAAACATGAAATAACATTTTTTTCAGAATACATTCCTCGATCTTCCTAACGAGATATTAACAATGATAATTCGTAAGCTAAAATTCTTAGATAGAGCGAATCTTGCTTGTGTGGACGGACGTTTGCAAGCACTTGAAGAAAATGCAGATCATCGCCTATTTGACAAGGTGGCAATAGATTCGGTAAGGAGCAATGGTCTGACTCTCCTCAGTTTGCACGCTCTCTCTCTGACCGACGAGAGAGTATGCAAACTGAAGCGAGTCAGACCATTACTCTCGGTAAGCCTAGGGAATTTCTGAGCTTTGTTGAGTATTAATGAAGGATATGCAATCAAATCCCCCCCCTCATTTTCTACATGCATTTTCAAATAGAGACGAAGTGGTGTAGTGGTCTATGGCGCGCCCTCCCATTCCATCCCACCCGGGCTCGATTCCCGGCCGTGACACCGTCTCCGCCTCACCAAGGCGCCTACCCATTGGGGACGGGGAATTGGTAGCCGTGATTAGATCACGCAGGTAAATAGGTCTGGCGAAAGGTGGGCACTCCGGACTGAATCTGCCCAAATTGACACTGACCTAGCAGTGTTCTCCCGCGAGCTGGTCTCGAAAACGGGATGTACCTTTACCTGTACCTTATGCAATCAAATTTGTCATACCTTGTATTGGCATAATCGAATTTATCATAGTATAAATTTAGAGCAAGATAATGGCGTGAAATATTGTATAAATATTAGGCTGAGGCTGGATAAGTGTTGACACTTTTGCTTGCTTTTCTTATTCCTACTTTGATGATCAGAGATGGATGGATGGAATTAGGGGCGCTACAATTGTTTTATCTTGGGCTGTCATACCTTTAATTAAATTTAAGAACATCGGTCTCCATCTTTTTAATATATATATATATATATTCCAAAATTTAAGACCTGGTTACAGCCGATTTATACAAAACATATTCATCCCCAAACGTATCAAAACCATTAAATGCTAGAATACGGGCAGCTTTTTTCAGTTTATCACGAACAAATATTTAAAAAAATATCTACTTGTGAAAGAGGAAGCTGTTAGAAGTAACAATTTCATTACTGATTTTCTACATGCATTTTTGGAATTCTTCAGACCTTTAAAGAAGAATCGCATACTCGTCAAAATGAATATAAGAAATCAGGAATATGATCAAAACGTGTGTTAACGCGACAAAGGTCGGTCACAACAAAATGTGAAAATCGATCAAAATTGATTTCTGATAGAAATAAAACATGCATAATTTAGGTGACCGGGTTTTTGTTGCTTTACGATGTTGAACCAGTAACTCCTGTAAACGGCATGTCCGGTATGGAACTTGCGCGGTACTTCAAGAAGGGAAAAACGGAAAAGCTTGTTATTCGGGTTCGTTTTTTTTCTAAAATGTAATGATAAACTCGATGAATAAGAAATTTCAGGGGGAAAGTATTGATTCGAAAATTGAACAAGACATTTTAACAGGCTTCAAAGATCTGACTTTTCATAATTTATGCGTTGATTCGATGAACGACTCATCAAGCCGGTCAAAATAAACTTATGACATATTTAAATTTCATCCATTCAGATTTATCAGTGAGCTGGTTCGAAATCATACATGGATCAGTGATGTAAGCATTTCGTGGCGGTCACTCAGCGGAAATAGAGACATAGCCAAAGAGACACTGTTGAGTCTTCCCAAAATGCAAAATTGCCGATTGTTCAACAATGTGAGCATTCAACGTTTTAAAACCTTTCATGGACTATATCATTGCATTATTGTTCAGTGTTCACTAACAAACGATGTGATAGACGATGACATTTTGGAGCATCTTCTCAGCAAAACTGCATCCATTCTGAATATAACTGGTACCTACACAAAAATAACAGCAGTTGGACTGGCGAGAACATTTCAAGTAAGAAAACACATTTACTATTCTATTCACACACACATACTAAATGTATCTAATGTTGCTAAATATAGCTGCTACCAAATTTCGGCATTTAAGGAAGTATGCAACTCTCGTCATTATCGAAATGTTCAATTCATAATAGCCAGTGATGAAGTTATGCTTCGGAAAAGTCGGTTGGACTTGACAAAGTTCGCTGTAACAGAAACCGTATCAGAGACTATAAAACACCTCGAGAGCGGAGCTTACGTTGAGTATTGTGATGATCCCCGTGACAGTGAATCCTGGATTATGATCAGCTCATCCGATCATCTTTTGTCTTAACATTTTTCATCAATATGAATTATTTGTTCGAAAAATCATTATGAACTGTTATTTTCATCATGTTTTATTTGTATACACCCTTTTTCATGAGTTAAATGGCATTGCAACAACGATAAAAGCTTTTGGGTGGACATTACAACATATTTTCGTTGCAAAATCGCTCATCAAAATCGCCTCTTATCAGTAAAGTTTAACAATTTGCTTGATGTTGTAATATCCTGTCATTCTCCCGCTCATTTTCATCACTCTACCCGTCCATCAGTTGTTTATGCAAAGCGTGCACTATGCGTATTTTTCTGGTCTCCCTTTGCACTTGTCTATTTGATATACTCATGAAAAATTCCGTCAGGACATTTCATTTTTCTCATTTTAAGACCTCGCGTAATCTTGTATGGATATCAATAATTAACACATGTATGGTCAGTGAAGCTAAATTAGACCACTCGCGGACATTTTTTTCAAACCATTTAAAATCGATCGTACTATGGTTGTATGTTGACCCAGAGACAAGATTACGAAATAACCGGACCATTTGTCCTAGAGCCGGCTTTAAGTAATTTTCCGGCTCTTGATCCGACTTTACCATATTTCAACTCCCAGTTGAGCTACAGAGAAGAAAAAGACAACAAAATGTTCGGAAAATTATTCTGCGCAACTTTCATGTTGACAACTTCCTACGAAAGTGAAAACAAAGAGAGTGGTGTTCGAAAATTCGACGTCCAAATGTGATTATAAATCATTACACTATCAAGCAGGTGCGTTGTAGTGAATTTTATTGCGGAATATAAAAGAACAATTCACTAGGTGTCTAACATTGAAATATAAAGGGACATTGGGGGGGTCCCTTTTTCAATATCCGTGACCAAACATGAGGCACCAACGTGAGTGACCTTGAAATATTTTAGTTATGCAGCTCCATCTGCATACATTTGCGGGATTCCAGCTGTTTTCAATGTTTTATGACTGAATACAACATAAACTACTGCGAAAATTCACATCTTCTGACTTCCGAAAATTCTCATTTTCAGAACTCGGATTATGCACAAATTTTGACATTCGAAAGTTTTTTTTTTCTAATGAACGACCCGGTACACAGTATCCGACCTACATAGCTTCCAATCTACTCCTACGATATTTGTTCTTGAAAACAGCGGAATCGCAAGTTCAAAAAATGTAAAATTAATTTTCAACGACATTTACGCGCGGATTGATCGAATTTGATAAGCAAATATAAAGTAAAGTCCGTATCAGTTTGAAAACGTTTCGTTAGACACAATTTATGACACTTAAAAATAATCAATATTTTTAATTTGTGATTTTACATATTTCATAATCCTTCGAAATTGGTGATTATATTCATTAATTCTTAATGATGTTGACTGTTATAGATAAATAGTTATCAAATTCGATCAATCCGCGCGTAAATGTCGCTGACAATTTTTTTTATACATTTTTTGAACTTGCGATTCCGCTGTTTTCAAGGACAAATATCGTCATTATTAGGAGTAGATGGGAGACCGAGTTGGTCGGATACTGTGTAGCGCCAAATGTTTTTTAAATTGGTTTTTTCAGTAGTTTATGTTGTATTCAGTCATAAAATATTGAAAGCAACTCGAATACCGCGAATTTATGCAGATCGTGCTCCATAACTAAATTATTTCAATGTCACCCACGTCGGTGCCTCATGTTTGGTCACGGATATTGAAAAAGGACCCCCCTCAATGTCCCTTTATATTTCTATGTTAGACACCTAGTGAATTGTTCTTTTATATTCCGCAATAAAATTCACTGCAACGCACCTGCTTCATAGTGTAATGATTTATAATCTGATCTGGACATCGAATTTTCGAACACCACTTCCTTTGTTTTCACTTTCGTAGGAAGTTGTCAACATGAAAGTTGCGCAGAATAATTTTCCGAACATTTTGGTGTCTTTTTCTTCTCTGTAGCTCAACTGGGAGTTGAAATATGGTAAAGCCGGATCAAGAGCCGGAAAATTCCTTAAAGCCGGCTCTAGGACAAATGGTCTAGTTATTAGGTTGGTTCATAAGTTTCTTTATTTTTTCATGCACGAACATTCCGACCTCCCCAGGCCGTCTCAATGTCGCCAATGTACCTCAATGTACGTCTCAATGTCTCAATGTAATCAAATAATTGTTTTTGTTATTGATAGGGACATGGGTACACACTACAGTGAAGACTATAATATGTTGATTCGATAAATAAGAATAGAACATTTTAGTTCGGAAGTAATAGGGCCTGGTCGATCAATCCGAATTTTCAAGTTCTCTAGGCTCCAAGAGGAATAGCGCCGAGACTCCAATTAGCACATCTTTGCAAAGTACTATGACTGGGTATGTCATACGACATAGCCCACCAAATCTGCCTTGATAAACCTACTAGAAATATTGGCCCAATTGCATATCTACCAACTTTGAAAATCATACATCTCTAATTATTGAGCGCCAATTTCTTACACAACAGTGTTTGATTGTGGTGGGTTGTGAAGTACTTTGCCCTACTATTATGCTAGCACATTTAGGAAAATATAAGTCTTCCCGTTCAAGAACTACAGTTTTTGAAATCATCACATTCAGATTTATACGCTGAAATCATCACTTTTTGGTGTTCCCTGTGTCCCACACACGTTCGAATCCGTATGTTTCGTGCTTAGCAGAACAAACAGCTCATCCCCAAGTATTACATAATTGGGCGGAATCAGAATCCTACCAATACTCGATAACCAGAATTCCACCCAAAATGCTAAAATAGCCGTTTTCCGATGTTTCTTTTCTGAAATTTACCAACTTATCACGATGAAGCGTAGATCCAAATCAAATGTATGGTAGTAATCTACCATCATGGCCATAACACAAGGTATTCAGAAAATCATGAGAGTCTACGCACGACAACAGAAATTTTAAAAAAAATAAAAAGAATGAAACTTATGAACCAACCTAATATTTCGTAATATTGTCTCTTGGTCAACATACAACCATAGTATGATCGATTTTAAATGGTTTTGAAAAAAATTGCAGCTTCCTCCACTAACTCGTGATACCTGAGTTAACTTGCTCTCGAAAAATGTGGAAAATTTTAAACAATTACACTCTTCTGATTTGATTATTTTCCTGTTCTTAGTGAATCTGCTATGAGCAGGACAAAGTGATACGCAACACTTTTGACGTTCATTAATACTCACATTGTACCCTCTGGTCGACCTTGCACTTCCCGAGACTCCTATTGTTTATATGCTGCCCAGTGGTAGGGCTATACTCTTCTGAGGGGTGGATGCATCCGATCTCAAACATATTTGCTTTACTGTGTCACTACAATTCATCAATAGTTTGATGCCAGAAGACGCATTTATGTAACTGTTCTCGTATCGATATTTAATCCCATATTTGTCACTCTTAGACATAATTTTATAAGCCCATTTTGAAGATATACTTATACATATGCATTATTTATTCTCTTCGCAAATGGACTATGACAATATTTGCGTAGACACGCGCAAATCTCAGGTTCGAATTCTAGGAGACGCATCTCTCGTCCGATACATTTCTTTCACGATTGTTTTGCGATTTAGACCGCTTTAATATGATACAATTCACTATGTTCAGGTTGTTCCATACTTCAGGACCAAGATGAACGATGAAGATGATCCCAAAATTCATGCGAATTTGAAGGTACCGAACCATGACCATAGAACACTTAAACTTTAGCAGAAACATTCGAGCAACGTCCTGTGTTCTTCGATCAATTCGCAAACATCGTATCTGTAAACGCTTATAAAGCTTTTTGTTGAAACCTCACGTTTTGAGGATGATTCTTTACTAAAAATCCGCGTAACTCACCCAACAAGGATCACAACTAATGTAAATCTTGCAGAAACACTTCCTCGACCTTCCGAATGAGATGCTAACAAGAATCCTTCGTGAGCTCTACTTGGTTGATCGAACACGACTTGGGTCTGTGAACAAACGCATTCAAGGACTTGAACAAACAGCAGGATACAGACGATTCGAGACCATACACATTAATTTGGTTAGCGTATTTATTAAATTGTATGAATCGAACAGTTACATTTGAGAACCAAAACCGTGATGTGCACCATTTACTCATTTTTTTCCAGGTTTTGTGGAAATTACTGATTTACGAAAGAATTTCGGAATTCAGTGATTTGTTGTGCAAACATGATGAAATTCCCTCCGACGTGCAACTGACCAAGTTATTCGAAAATGCAGAAGCGAACGCGCTATGGATCAGTGTAAATTATTTTTGAACTATGACAACTCAGGTCGGGTTAATTGCACCCGTTTCAGGGAGAATATGTTGATGCAGAAGTAGAGAAAAACCTTATCTTCGCATTGAAATTTCTGAAATTTAATAATTTATCGATTGATATGAGAGACGAATCATCAAGCAGGTAAACATACTACTAATTATTGATTAATTATGATATATCCAGGTTCATCACTGAGTTGGCTCGTAATATGAGATGGATTAATGAAGTATCCATTACTTGGTCGGCACTGGGCGTAAATGCTGAAGCTGCAAGGGAAGCTCTAATGAAGCTTCCACCTATGAGGAAGTGTCAGATCGACGCAACCGTGAGCTATTCAAATGAAAGTTATTCTCCTAATGGAGCTGTCTTTAAATACTCACTTTTCAGTACACAGGAGTGCTGCTCGACGATGACTCTTTAGCTAATCTTGTATCCAAAACGCAACACATTCGAGCATTTGTGGAGCCAAGCATAACGAAAACAGGATTGTCGAGAGCGTTTCAGGTGACTTTTGACGAATATTTCCACGAAAGTTATTCACATTAATTTTCAGATTATATGCGATTCGAATGAATATCGTTCTGCTGAATTCAAAATGTCCACTTCCGAATTTGTGATTTGGAAAAGCCTGTTGGACGAAGCCCAGTTCAACATTTACTGTGACGGCGTGCAGCACATCGATTCAGGGGCATACTTCGTGCACGTCCGAAATCTCATCGGTCCCCTTAATATTTTGAAAATTTATACCTCCGATCGACTTATGCCAATAGAAAATTGAATTTATTTATTGCATGCTAAGCAATTGTGAAACTTTTCCTACACCATTTTTCATCGACTTTTTTTTGACTGAATTGACATTTATAAACCGATAAACATTTTTGACCATACAATTAAGGAAATATCGCATAGATGAGAAGATCGATTTCAATGTTACGTCTTCTAGTGATGAAAATTTCATGACGCATGCAATCACAATCATATCTCTAGTGCCTCCACAACCTCCCATAGTTCGGAAAACTGAAACAGTTGTTCTCTCGATTCCAATGCAAATGAATTCATTGGTCAACAATCAATTCCAAATTTAGTGATATATTTTGCGAAATATGAAATACGTTGAAATATTTGGACAATAATTGTTGGATATAAAGAAGTAAAGATATCTTGACAATCTTCGGTAAATTATTGTTTAAGACGTAGGCACGCAAGTCCTCATACACACGTTACATTTCTGATACCAATATTCATTGCATTCCATTCGAGTTCCGGACTCGATATGATTGAAAATTGTAGTAGAATCTTCATTTAGAATCGTAGAGTGATCCATTATTTCCTTCCACACGTTAATGATTCGATTTGAGGCTTTAAAATTGATTGTTCGATATTCTTGAGAATCACACATATCCTGAATATAATTATTAATATGTTATCGTGTGATTTATTTATATTTACAACATCGAAGAAAATAGCAAAACACATACCTGGAATGCTCTAGCCAGGCCATGTCCCGTGATTAAGCGGAAATATCGAGTTCGAGAACGGAACATTTTCCGATCAAGTGAAGAAATACATCATCATCCACGACTGCATTTGAGCCCTGTACGAAATTAATTGATAAGACCAATTATTCTATCATATAAACTAAATAATGACATCATCTTTAAGGAATAATGGTAGTGTTCGACAGGCTGCCGCCTTGATGACCATATAAATGGAAAAAAAATATTCAAGGGAAAAAAGTCACAAACACTAATTTGAATTCGGCATTTCTTCAATGGCGGAAGGTCCATGAGTGCTTGCGCAGCGCTCTTCGATTCATTGTCGAGGTACATATACCTCATGGATATCTACCTCCTCAACCTCTTGATGTTCTCTTATGAGCTCACTGATTAATCTAAACATAAATGTATACTTATGTTTATAATTATCGCTAATTAATATCCAACCCTGCTCGAACAACCGGAGAACGATATGGCCAACTTCTTGAAATGAAGTTTCTTGAAAACGTTAAAAATTAAATATTCCATCGAGGCGTTCATTTTCCCCTACAACACAAAATATTTTCAGAAATATTTGTCCAGGCAAACTTTGTGAATCTGGATAAACAACTCCTCAGTTGATCCATTTTTGAAATATTTAGCGAGTTCTTCTTCTGGCTGATCCAATTTCAGTATGTAACACTCATTATCCTCTCAGACTCTGATCCTTGGAAAGCGCTGAAATAGATCCGATTGATACTTGACCACAGGAAAATAATTTGATTATTGAATATATTTTGCTAGGTATTCACAGTACAAATAATTTATTGAAACGACCCGTCATTCCTTGTTCTTTCTCGTAGTAACCAAGAGTTTATGGAACCCAGCTTTAAAATTATACTCGACCTACACCCGTCGAAAAACGGTTTCTATGCGACGATTGTCTGTTGTTTCCTCGTCTTTTGGGGCGGGAATAGATTGAAGCAAAGTTTTTTTCGGTCTATCATATTAGTTTTTTGGTCTATCATATAACTTCTGAATGATCTTGGTGATTATCTCGTTCGGAAGGCTCCGAAAAGTTTTCTGAAAATAAGGATGATCGATATGTCAATGACGTGCCTAAAAGCTGATGAAAAGGTGAATACGAGCGTATACAGAAGCAATACGGGGATCGTACCCATGCGTTACCTTTGTCGAAATATCATCAGCTGGTTGTTCATCATCCGCAAGCATTTTGTAGACGATTTACTGTAAATTCGCCTGTTTAATGTAAACATATAAATGCGATGCCACACAAATACATATTAAAATTCTAAAAGTGCCGGGCGATTAGTTACCACTTTGGACGGTTAATGCGGCGTGACTTATTGAGTATTTAGTCAATATTTTGTTATTGTTTTGTATTTATGTTGCATTTGTCAGAGTCATAATTGAAGATGCTAACAGGTAAAGAAGAGCATGCAGTTGGAGAAGTCGAGAGAAAGGTAGTGCTCTAATTCTTACTATTCTCAAAATTATATATGTGCCTTAGATTAACACAACATATAGTAATGAGAAGGGAATGGCGGTCTTAAAGCTTACCAAACAACAGATTCAGAAAACGTTCCTCGATTTGCCGAATGAGATTCAAACAGGGATAATCTGTAAGTTAAACTTGATCGATCGTAAAAAGTTCAGTCACGTGAACAAACATATCAATGGACTTGAAGAAATAGCTGGACATCGTCGATTCGAGCACATAATATTCAGGTAATCAAACCTAGGTCAGAATTATATATAATGGAATGTGTTTTTCTTGCATGTCTATATCATCACTTTATATTTAGGAATATTGGGGAATCCATGTATTTGGACAAAATCGTCTATACAAACGAGCCAACAACATGTCACACTCAAATGTTGTTAAATTTTTCTCTCCAGGGAGAAACAAGAAAGCTCAGGATCGGTGTAAGTGTCGTATTTGATTTTTTACTGGTGTAAGAGTCGCATTTGTTTTGCGGCGCACTCTAAAAGCGCCGGATTAGAAAAATGCGAGGAGCGTGAGCTTAAGTGGATGGAGTTAGCCTTGAGAAAGCGGGCGAAAAAAACGTAAATCGCTACCAGAATTTCGATTTGTTATGCTCTCACTTTGCGATATCGCTATAGTGTTATAG
This sequence comes from Pristionchus mayeri, assembly GCA_036245805.1. Taxonomy (NCBI): domain Eukaryota; kingdom Metazoa; phylum Nematoda; class Chromadorea; order Rhabditida; family Neodiplogasteridae; genus Pristionchus; species Pristionchus mayeri. The sequence continues at coordinate 6,570,533 of BTRK01000002.1, forward strand.
TTTGGCCGTCCGTAATGTAAAAAAATGTTAGGGCGAACAATTTAGGGAGTACCTGACGACGAGATGAATATTGAAAGCCTTGTGTCGCGTCTGAAGACCCTCCGATTTCATTCGCTGGATTTTTTTATTTAATTATCGCCCGATGCTTCATCAACTAAGTCCTGTTTTTTTTTAAAAGTTTTTTTCCTATTTTTTAAACAAACTATATTTTTCAACTAGTATCCCGAACGATATAATCACCAATATCATTTCAATATGATAGACCGGAAAAAATGTGCTTCAATCAATTCCCTCAAATAACTTCAGCAGACCGCAGACTGTAGTCGCATAGAAAGTGTATTTTTCGATGGGGTTGGTAGTGTATAATTTGAGTTACGAGTCATTTTCTCTTCAATTCCAATGTTCTCTCGATTTTGTTTGGGCTAGGCTGCACTAGGTCGGATGAGAACTATTGCGTCATGCCGCCTGCGATAAATCAAAGCCGGAATTACGCAATAGTATCATCCGGCCTAGCGCCGGCTATGCATAGCTGCTGAAATGTCTTCACCAATGTAATTGGTATAAGTCGGATATATTTCAGTGCTTTTTAAGGATTGTTTCCGAGGATACTGAATATTACGTACTGAAATTGGATCAACCAGAAGAAGAACTCGGTAAATATTTCAAAAATTGATCAAATGAAGAGTTATATATCCAAATTCACAAAGTTTGCGTGGGCTGCAATATTTCTGTTAATTTGTAAAATTGTATACTAAAATGAACGCCACTATGGAAAGCCTAATTGTGAACGTTTTCAAGAAACTGCATTTAAAGAAGTTGGGCATATCTTTCTCGGGTTGTTCAAACAGGTTTTAATACTGTGCTAACAATTTACTTACTTAGATACTTAGAAGATCCATCTTCAACGGCCGGTGCCGCGTGGATCACAAGTCCGCCAGTCTTCTCTATCGCGTGCCCGCGTGGTCCAATGGCGGTAGGGGGCTCTCGTAGCGGAAGATCTGGTGGATCGTCCGGTGCTGTAGGGCATCTTCGCGTACTCCTCGATCGAATCTCTCCATCTGGCGGGTGGTCTTCCTTGTGGGCGAGTGAGATCGGGAAGAGGGAACCACTGCGTGACTCTCGTAGACCATCGATCGTCGTCTCGTCTCAGTACGTGTCCAGCCCAGCGATGCTTCGCTCTCCTGATGTAGTCGACTGGGTCGGTGAGGAGGGAGAGGCGTCGGATATCTTCGCTGCTTCGGTTCGCTTCTCGCATCGTGTGAAGGCTCGTCCCGACAAGTGACCTCTCCAGAGCACGATGAGTAGTCTGCACGAAGGAGAGGACTGTCGTCGTTAGAGGGCAAGTTTCGGCAGCATAGCAGAGGGCGGGAAGGACGTGAGAGTCGAAGAGAGAGGCGCGTAGCTTCGCATCTTGGAGTTGCGATGTGACCTCTCTGATTTTCCCGAAGGCGGCCCAGGCTGCTCTCTTCCTCCTCAGAAGCTCCGTCCGTAGGGATCCGTCACAACGGAGCTCACGTCCGAGGTACACGTATGAGTCCGTCTCCTCGAGTGGGTCACCGTGAAGGGAGATGGCGGGGCCGGGACACCACTCGTTCTTCATCAATTGGGTCTTCTTTCGGTTGATGGAGAGACCTATCTTCTCTCCTGTCTCGGCTAGCTCATTCAGTATCCTTTCCAGAGTTGATGTATCCGTACCGAGTAGTACGATGTCGTCGGCGAAGCGAAGATGGGAGAGGTTCTTCCCGTCGATGGTGACTCCGACTTCGCTCCAGTCGAGATCTCTCATGCAATCCTGCAGGGCGGCCGTGAAGAGCTTGGGGGAGATCGTGTCTCCTTGCCGTACTCCCTTGCCGATTGGAATGCGAACAGGCCGTTCGAATGGCTTCATCTCGGTGTAGCAACCGGAATTCAGCGACTCGAGGCACTGTACGTAGGAAGAGTCGACTCCAGATCGGGCAAGGGCATTGAGCACTGCCGGCACCTCCACGCTGTCGAAGGCCTTGCAGTAGTCGACAAAGACTAGGCCGAGTGGAAGGTGGAACTCTCGATGGTGTTCGATGATGGTGGACAAGGTGTGTATATGGTCGATGCATCCAAACCGGCGGCGGAATCCTGCTTGCTCAACTGGCTGAGCATCGTCCAACGTCCGTTCCATTCGCGTAACAAGCACCTTTGTGAAGAGCTTGCATGGAATGGAAAGAAGGGCGATCGGGCGGAAGTTGTTGAGGTCGGCGTGGTCTCCTTTCTTGTGGATGAGGATGGAGTTCGACCCTTTCCACTGGCTGGGGAAGTCCATGTTGGCGAAGTAGCGGCTAAATCGGCCGGCAAGGAGAGAGTGGAGAGGGGGACCACCGTTGCGAAGCATGGCTGTGCTGATCCTGTCGGGGCCGAGTGCTCCATCCTTCTTCGTCCGGGATATGGCGGAACGAATCTCCGATGGGAGAATGGCCAGTGGAGTGGTTGGCGGAGGGGTAGGGCAGCGGGGAACTTGGGTGTCCGATCGAAACAGGTCCGAGTAGAACTCCTGAATCCTATGCTCCATCGCCGAACGGTTCGTAATCGGCTCTCCATCTCGGTCCAGCACTGCGTCCATCGGCGTTCGTCCCTGGTGGAGAGACTGCTTCGCCTTCTTGAGTGATCTCTTCTCTTCGGCGGCCTTCAGCAAAACTCTCTTGCGGTGCTCCTTGAGGTCCAACTTGACTGAGGCCTGGCACGTCCGATGTGCCATCACCTTCTCGAAGGTAGAACATGTAGGGTCTCGGTTACATTGTCCTCTCTGGATCCAGAAGCGAGACTTCTCTGAGAGGCGAGGAGGAGGAGGGACGGGAGGGATTTCCGCTCTTCGGGAGCACTCCTTCAGCCCAGTGGCTAAGAGGGAGTAGTCCTTCGAGGGATCGGGGTCCGTTCTCCATTCGTACTTGCGGATGGCTTCCTCGTATCGAAGGGGATCAATATCGGGACGGGGCGTCTTCCTCTTAGAGTATCTCCAGCTCTTCTCAATCTTCACATCCAGGCGAATCCGTGCACGGACGAGTCTGTGGTCGGAGGGGAATGTGAATCCACTCACGACCGAAACGTCTTGGGCCATCCAGCGGCGATTTGTGATGAAGTGGTCTAACTCGAGACGGGTCTTTCTGGCTTCTCCCGCAGACTCCCATGTCCATCGCCTACTCGACTTCTTCTGGAAGAAGGAATTGGCATGGAAGGAGCGCGTGCGAGAGAGGAAGCGGAAGTCACCGTCTCTCCTTGGGCCGGCTCGCAGATTGAGATCTCCTCCGATGATACGGTAGAATGACTTCTCTCCACTGTAGACTGCGGCTACCTCCTCGAAGAAGGATTCCCGCTCTTCCAATTTGGCTGCCGAAGTGGGGGCGTAGATGGAAAAGACGGAGGTAGAAGATCTGCCGATTCGAATGCGGAGGACGGCGATACGGGGGGAGTGGACGGTGAAGGAGAGGATGGAGGGGACGAGACGCGGGTGGATGAGGAAACCAACTCCGCCTACGTTTTTTCCAGTCACCTTAGGTCCGAGGATGAGTCGGGCGCCTTCAGTGAGGGTACGTTCGACGAGAGTCAGTGACTTGGTCTCCTGGAGGCACACTACATCGTAGCGAACAATTTAATTGCTAATAATTTTATTTAGAATCATAAGTGAGCTTATAAGATATGATAAAGCTATTGAGAGGTGGATTTACATTGGTGGGATCTCGAAAATAAAACAGCGAGTGCTAAACAATCATTATTGGACCTGCCTCCGTTGAAAAAAGTGCCGAATTCAAACCAGTGTTAGTGAAATTTTCCCCGTTTTCTTTGAAAATTGCTATTATTTGTATTATTATAATATTTTCACACAGGGATTCAGTAAATTCAGTAGTGGATGACGAAATGTTGGTTCACTTGATCGGGTAATGTTCCGTTCTCGAACTCGACGTTTCCACCTCTGAACGAATCGCTGGACATGGACTAGCTAGAGCATTTCAGGAATGAAAAAAAACATGTGTTTGTTATTTTTTGATATTGTAATTAAAAGTTTCCACCGGTTGAAAAATGACATGTATGATTTTGAAGAATATCGAAGAGTCAATTTTAAATTCTCAACTCGAATCCTTGACGTGTTTGTGGAAACGATGGATCCCTCAAAATTCTCGAGTAACGGTAGGACTCTCCTCGATTTGCATGCTCTCTCGTCTCTCTAACCGATGAGAGAGTGTGCGGTTTGGAGAGAGCGAGACCATTGCTCAAATTTTCGATCTGTAAGGAAGAGTTACTCACGATTGCCTCACATATCGAATCTGGCACGCGACTGGAATATATGTTGAATGTCGGTAAATTACCATTATTTTATTGACATTAAATTTTTTGTTCAAAAGATATTTCATCAATTTTGGAATTTATTTCTGGCATGAATTTATGGAGAAAATGATGTTACATTAATCAGAATAAGATAAAAATGACTTACTTCGAAAAAGGATAATGGATGACGTTTGGCCATATGTACAGTATCGGAGCTTTGTTTACAACGCCAATTCTGTCAGCTGAGTCTTTGTTTTTGCCTGATGACATATTGGCTTAATCAAATTTCACCCATGTTGAATCAAAACAATCACACATGACAGTTGAAATAATATTCAACTTGAAAGATACTATATCTATGTAAGAAAATACAAAGAATATTTTATATTAGTAATATACAGTAGCGCCAATAAGTATTGAAACGATTTGTTATTTTGCTATAACTTTTTGGCTGATATATTTAGCAATTTGGATGTTGTAGTGCTATACACCAAATCGATCGAGGAATACGATGCACATATTGCGTCATTACATGCACCATAACAGATTGCGTAGTGATGACGCATTCGAATTTCACTTTTTCAAACAGGCTTTTTTCTTACATAGATTTTTTCCTACTCGCCAAACTTTCTGTGGTTGGAGTCAAGCCCGAGGCCTACCCAGAAAAAAAATTTGAGGTTGCTGCGCGACCGTACGTTTGCTGCAGCCTTGCTGCAAAAAGGGGGTCTGAAATTCAGATATTGGCTTCTTGATCAGCTAGAGACTCATTCAAAGCACCAAAATGATCCTCATTGCGATCCCAGATGATCCTGTCAATATGGAAACGATATTCCAAAATTTGCCCTCAGGGCATGGACAATTCACTTTTCACATGATCACTTTTTGGAGATTCATAACTATGTAGGAACTGTATATAAAAATCTGGTTTTTGCTAATCATGATTTCGGAGCTATCGAAGCCAATTAACTCCAAACTTGCACATATGTATGCGGACCATCGTAGTATGTTATTCTACCAATTTGAGCTTGATTGCTTCTTTAGAATTAAAGTTACAGCCATAAATGTACCAAAACTTTAATTGGTCAAAAACATGTAACTTTAATTCTAAAGAAGCAATCAAGCTCAAATTGGTAGCATAATATATTGCGATGGTCCCCAAACATATGTGTAAGTTTGGAGTTAATTAGTTTCGATAGCTCCGAAATCCTCATTTTTAGTATACCTTCCATTGGCGGTCGCTTCAGTCTCGATTTTTTCGGGAACTCGGAAAGTGAGTTGAAGATTCTGCGATGCATGCCGAACAGTTCTTTGAAGATTGGAAGCTATTGGTCACATTTCTTTATAGATAAGATAGTTTGAATTTTGGAAAAATCGTCAAAAATGGTCAAAAACATGCCATTTTCGTCCAAAATGACCCATTTGATAAACAAATTACTCAGTGAGCGCATTCGAAAGCCCAAAAGATGCTCTTTCGAACCTGCTAATTTACATTTGAATAAATTTATTTCTAGATTTTTGGCATTCATTTTACTAGAAACACCGATTTTGCTCGACATATTGATTTCTTAGTGACCTACCGTACACTACCACGATACACACACCGCATAGATGATTATATTGGTAATCATAAAAGATTAGTATATCTGCAATTTTGTGAGGATTGGAAAAGTTTGAGGAAAGTTATGCTTGAAAAACCCCAAGGTGATAGAATTTTGGCCGCTACTGTAGCCCGTTATTTTCGTCGGTAGGCGGAGGCCGACCACCCCTCCCCCTCAGGGCGCAACCGCGCGCGCGTGAGTAAATGTCGGCTCTACTGGTGACCTACAGTGCATTGCTGCCAAGTAAGCTAGCAAGGCAAGGTAGATCACTAGACGGTGAGCGCGGACGCGTGGGAGGGACAGGACAAGAGAGCAGACCCGGAGCAACAGCACGCGAGAGGGTAGACTGACAAGACTGGCACTTAACCTCTCTCCTTATCATAAACTCCGCCCATCGCGCAAACGCTCAGTAAGTCTTGCATACTCTTCCTTCATTAGACAAATAAAACATTGTTCTTAAAAAAGGGGAGGATCTTATTTCTTTTAATAGGCCTAGCATTGATTTCTCGTCATTCTTCAATTATGATAACTTCGCAAATGGTGACCGAACTCTCAGTTCATCAGATTCAATCTCCCAAAGAGTTTGCCAATGTACAGCACGAAATCCCTCCATCCAATTCACAATCTACTCCCTTTGCCACGCTTGAAAATGTCAATGGTCAAATTCATTCAATAATTCCCGAAGCCACTATCCCTCAAGACAAAAGCATTCAACAATGTTCAGCTAGATATACTCCCAACTTATTCACAACCATCTGTAATAGCGCAGGTCAAAAACTGTGACGATTCAACTATTCCTCCTCTCCCACAATATCACAATCCCGATACATTTCGCGATACACAGTTCGATACCTCTTTGACAAATACACAGCCGACTGTAATTGCAACAATGGATAACAACCCCTCTTCTTATTCTCCCATCACTGGCAACTCTAGGCATTTCTGCCAAGCCAATATTGCTCGTCCTATGGTAAGTTTTCTCATTTATTAGCAATCTTATAATACTATTTATTTCAGTCAAAAAAGCAATGGTCATTCCGTCCAAGAGGCGTACAAGTACTACTCTGCAACCCATGCTTTCAGCTCTTCAAAAAAGAACATTTGCTAATTACGGACGCTGAGACAGTTCTCTCTATCCGCATATGCTCAAACTGTGTTCGACGCAATCGATATTCACGCTTCGAGTTCAATAACTAACTGCTCGGTCATAATGTTTATCATCTCCATAACACCCTCATATATTTAATCGTAAATGTACCATTCCCACTCGATTTGTCATTGTGTACAAACACTTTTTTTAAAATCAACATTTTTATCAATTCCAACAAGTTCCAACAAGTTCATACACAAACTTATTAGCATTTACTCGGGGAAGACAATTCTCACGTAATAGTCACGAGACATTGCCAATTCATTATAATGAGCAATGCTCTTAATATCCTCCTGCGCGAGGATAGAAGCAGAGCTCAAGTTCTCCTCAAGAAAGGGTCGCTCTCCCGGATTATCGGGCCCACCAACTCTTCGTTATTGACCAAGACCGACCAGACAGCATGTGAAATGATTGTCTGCACACGCTTCACGCTCATTACTGAAAGACGTCTCATGTGTCGATATTCAAGAACATCGCCCTTCCACCAACAATCTAAATGTTTACATCACCAAAAACTCCTGTAGGTATATCTCACTTGTTCAGTTGATCCGTCGAGTGAAAATCTTGGAATAGCAATGGTTTATAGGGGGATATCTTTGATGATAGTATAGATGTGCCTAGTTTCTCTTGAGTGAGAAGGATGACGATCGAATTTGTTAATAATATCCGGCATATCTGGAGAAAATATTTTATATACGCGCGGAAAACTTACCAATCACCGCGCTATGACGGGGAAAAGAAAAGTATGAACAAATGATGTAGGAATGTGTCTTGAGAGATCTAACAGGCGTAAACGCTCTGGTGAAGTTTACGATGCGTTTGTGCAATGGGCGGAGTTTATGATAAGGAGAGAGGTTAAGTGCCAGTCTTGTCAGTCTACCCTCTCGCGTGCTGTTGCTCCGGGTCTGCTCTCTTGTCCTGTCCCTCCCACGCGTCCGCGCTCACCGTCTAGTGATCTACCTTGCCTTGCTAGCTTACTTGGCACCAATGCACGGTAGGTCACCAGTCGAGCCGACGTTTACTCACGCGCGCGCGGTTGCGCCCTGAGGGGCGGGTACGACCTGGGGGTGGTCGGCCTCCGCCAACCGACGAAAATAACGGGCTACATTCCACTATTACTTACGTGATAATTGATTGTTTGTAGATTGGTGTATGCTTCTCGCTAGTGTAGGTAGCGACGGTGAGATGTTGTAGGCATCTGTGTTTCGAATAATGTTATATATAAATTCAATAAATCTTGAAAATATATCATTCAAGCGACGTGATATGCAACAGTAATCGCGAGGAATAAAAGAGCATGGAATAGACGAACTAATTTAAAAGAGTGAATGATGGGCTAACTACTCAAGGCTGTTTATACCAATTTCGTGACCGGAACCTTTCAATCTGAGAGGGCGGTGCAATTGCAAGCATACCCGCTGGCTAGTCATCGAGGATTGTAAACAATGAAGCTTCGAGGTAAACCCTTCTGGCAACCCTTCAGCAATACTTGAACGAATCTTACTACTGGGAGGTCAAAGAATAATGTAGATTCCAATCCACAAGAAGTTCGAATCACCATTATTATTTACAGTACAGAAAGGGCATTATTCCAAACCAACTACGAATCGAGAGGGCTAATATGATATTTCAGATTCCTGAAAATTGAATGTAAAAAAACGAGAAATTATCAACCTCTCCATCCCCGCAATAAACACACACGCGGAATTGCTCACACATCTCTGACTATTCCAATTTCAAAAGTTCTTCCACGTAAAAATGTGTGTATTGGTTCATTAACATTCGTTTCTTACCATAAACATGTGATCTACTCAATATTAATCATTAGACCATATAGCACGCTGTAAACTAAAAATTCTGCAATAAGTGCTCGGACAGTGAAAATTAGCCTCACCTGGACATTTATTATTAATTGCGATTTCATTGGCAAAAAAAGATCATTCGCATACAATATGCGGGGGTATGACAGAAGCGCAACGACAAAAGCGCAGTGCCAAAAACGACAAAAGCGCAACCGACAAAAGCGCAACGACAAAAGCGCAACTCTAAATATCTCTCGAGAGAGGGGTGATTATGGTTCGAGGTTGGCATCAATTAATTACTATTAATTAGCAGTATCTTCCCTGAGGGCATATTAGTGACGTCACTATTTTTAGACATATAGGGGGTCATGGTAAAAATCGGGATGAAAGTTTGTGTTGGATCTAGACGACGTATCAATGCCTACACAATCTACAATACACCATCTTTAATTTGTCGGCTACCGTATCCCGATACACCATAATCTAGCAGAGGCTCACAAGTTGATGGAGAACGACCCTGTTTTCTCTGAAATATCTCAACTAGGAAATGGTGTATCGGGATACGGTAGCCGACAAATTAAAGTTGGTGCATCGTAGATTGTGTGGGCATTGATACGTCGTCTAGATCCAACACAAACTTTCATCCCGATTTTTTACCATGACACCCTATACGTCTAAAAATAGTGACGTCACTTTTTTCAGTGACGTCACTAATATGTCCTCAGGGAAGAGACTGATAATTAATAGTAATTAGTTGATACCAACCTCGAAGCATAATCACCCCTCTCTCGAGAGATATTTAGAGTTGCGCTTTTGTCGTTGCGATTTTTGAAACCTAGTTGCGCTTTTGTCGTTGCGCTTCTGACATACCCCCCAATATGCTAAATCTTACCAAAAATGACCTGCTCTCAAAATAATTTCCGCAACAAAATTGCTTGGCAATTTTTTCATGGTTTTGAAAACCGTGAAAAATTGTCTAGACAATTTTTTTCACGTTTTTGGCTCGAATTGAACATCACTTGCACGCGTGCAAAAGTCGAGAGCATTATAAGGGGATCGAACCAGTAACTGAATAGATACAATTGAACTGCTTTACCAATATACTACTTGTTCGTGTTTATGTCATTCTCCCTTTGGAGTAATGGCTGCGCGGTCTGTGAAAAGTTAGATGATTTGCATCCGAGGTAATCACAACCGTGCATTCATTGTCCAAAATGGACAATGATAAAAGTATGAGTGAATAGTTCAGTGATAAATCGACCTTGGTTCAAATCCCCCATTGTTTCATCGAATTTTGCGCATGTGGAAGAAGTGTCGAATTAGAGCGAAAAACGTGAAAAAATTGTCTAAACAATTTTTTCACGGTTTTCAAAACCATGAAAAAATGGCTCAGCAATTTTTTTGCGGAAATTATTTTCAGTTCAATAAATCGTCATAATTTGAACACAAGTCAAAAAAAAATTGTTTCTAAATATCAAGCAATTTTCGGAAATCGAATCTTGCCGAGCACTCATTGCAGAATTTTTAGTTTACAGCGTGCTATATGTAACTTTGTAGCCTAGCCTTACAGAAATTCCTGAAAAGTTGATGTTCATTGTCAGTTCAATACTTGTAAAATGTCACAACAGGTTTATCTCAAGATGCTGTGCCTAAATTGGAATTACATTGGAAAAAGTGTTTGGAAATATGCAGCAATCGCTTCCATCATTAACAGCCTTGTCTTCAATTGTCTCCAATTTCCAGATGGCGTATTTTCACTTCGGGAGGGATGCTCGGATGGAGCGCTGAGCATGTACAAGATAGGAAAATATTTTTTTTTCCGAAAAAAACTTCGACATTTTGACTCGTCCAATCTCCGGGTTTCACATAAAGTATTCGAATCAGCTTAGCATGTTTGATACCTTGAGCATTTTCACTTCCTCCCTCCATTCCTTCTTTGCAATTTCCTTGATTGCCTCGATGAAGAGTCGCTTGGCCTTCTGTCCATTAGCACGAAGAGTCGCCATGACCAGTTCGACTGACACCTGCACTCGGTTCTATCATCATCGTGCAGATCGATTCTATCATCACTACGCAATAACTAAGCAATGACGTCATGCCATAATACCATGATCATAATGTCCGATGAATTTGGTGCATCAAGCCTTAGTACCGGTATGATGCCTTTCCTGGGCAAAAAGTTGCAACAAATTCAAAAAGTGCCCGGTGACTTTCCGGCGCGACTGTACGTTTGAGTGCAGGTGTCAGTCGAACTGGTCATGGCGACTCTTCGTGCTAATGGACAGAAGGCCAAGCGACTCTTCATCGAGGCAATCAAGGAAATTGCAAAGAAGGAATGGAGGGAGGAAGTGAAAATGCTCAAGGTATCAAACATGCAAAGCTGATTCGAATTTCTCATCGTACGCCTCCTTAAACTCGATCTCCATTTCGATGGCCATGTTTGGATTCTTGCCTCTCACGCGGGTGTTGTGATCATCCGCGAGCACTCGCGCATTTCCAAAACCCAAACATTTTTTGTTTTGTTTTTACACTCTTTCTCAGCGTAAATTTACTCCAATTCGATATTATATCTTAACTGTTTTTGACATACCAAGAAGCGTTAGATGCCCAAGAGGGTCTTTGGAGCAGTTAATGCACATATTTCCAGGATGCAGGTTTCGATGGCTAATCTGAATTATATAATAAACACATTTAGATTTTAATCTCAGCGTTACGTAGCGAAGCAAACACAGAGATCATGCTCGTTTGTAACGTTCTTGAAATGTGTATCTTGACTTAATCAATGATATGCAGCTAAAAGGTTAAAAAAGGGAAAAAAAGTAAAGGGTCAGCCACGTCAAGCGACTTTACAGTTGTAACCGAGTACGCTAGTTGGTGTAGTGCGGTTAGACCTTACAGCTTTGCGGGCATCCAAAGGTTATACGTATGACATTATACGATGTGTACGCCCACTCATAGTTGCCCACACCGGTGGCGGCCCCCATGACCCCATATTCATTGTTTCGCACTGCTCCCATCGCTCCCATCGCAGTGCGAAACGACGTGTAGGGGTGTCATGGTCTGAAAACACCTCGCCGCCAGTATAAGGCAACTATGCTCCCACTACTTACTCCCATTGAATGGATGTGCTGCAACGCACTCAGCAGCTCCTTAATCCACTTCTTCACGCTTCCCATTGAGTATTCGGGATTTGCAATTAAAGTGGAGAGCGGGGAGCCGCAATGTTCCGTGATGTGGTAGCTGAAATGTGCATGCTCAAGCTATCGCTAGTAGAGTTCATAAGTCGGGTCACCATCTATTCATTTTACACATTCTTTCGACCGGTTGAACGGAGAGAGCGTGTGTAGAATGAAGAGACCGTGGGTTCATTTCTCGAACAAGTAAAGAAAATACATACACAGACTGGATGTCCCGAGCCGTTTCGTCTACCGTGTACATTCCAATTAATCGAACGATGTTGCGATGCCCGTTCAGCTGCAAGCTCTTCAGAAGATTTAACTCGCGCAGCACCAGGGCGGCCTGAAGATTGAGAATAACGATTTGAATCAGAAAACATTTACATAATCGTCCCAAAAAATTCGAAGGGATCATATCTTCCGAGTGTTCACAGCGTATTCTGCGTGTCTTCTCTGTCCGGCGTCCAGCGTGACATATTTACCCTCTTTTCGCAACACTCTCCACTCATCCAATATTACAATGTTACATATATCTGCCACATTTCTCCACCCCAGAAGCTCGCCCGAGCCAAAATACAACTTCATCATGTCAGTTCCGACCCATTGGAATGTTGCTGAATAAAGAATAATAATAAGAAAAATTCTCCCTAATCTGACAGTTGAAAATGTTGGAAGAGTGAAGATAGTCAGTTCTTGAAAGCCATCTCGAGTTCAAAGAATATTCACAGGCAAAGAGACTCACGCGATCTTTACTTACAAATGGAGTTGTCATCTTTTTCACTGCAATGGAAAGCGACCCATCCGGGCTGTTGAACTTCCTGTAGTATTATTGTTTCACATTCGATTAAGAGACAAAACAATGTTTGTGGATAAATGAAAATATTAACTTTATTATATTATAGCCGCCACCAGAACCAGTCAAATCCAGGGTATATCTGCAGTACTTGACAGGGAGGAAAAATGGTTGAGATATTTGATGCTGCACCAGAACAAATTGCTGAAAAAATGATAATTGGAAAAGACTAAGAAAATAATATTCGATTCCTCACATTCTGCATTCCGAGAGCTGTCTGGCGAAGGTCGCCCGATCAATGCCTACGATTATAGGCGTAAAGTATGTGCAATGTTGAAAGCGATATCGATTCATAACACGTCAAACACCGCGCGGCTTATCAACATTCCCTCTGCATCACCCTCACGCTCGTTGCTAGTGCGTGTACGATCAAATCAATAGGTGACCGAATGCTAGCCAGTAAGTACACGCATTGAAACAAATAATAGATGCCAAATAGTGATGCCAAAATGGCGCACGCTCTCCTCGCCGGTCAGACAGAGCGAGAGACGTGTGAAACGAGGAGAGCGCGCGCCGTTTTGGCATCACTAATGCCAACCTATTAAAAAATGGATGGTAGCTCGTGTTGGTGTGCGGAAAGGATGATGTGGCGTTAACAATCGCTAGTTCGATCGATTTGATTCGAATTCCCGCAATTCCATACCTCCGGTTCCTGAAGATCTAGCGACCGGCAATGTGGTTTATAGGTTTCACTGGGTCGGAAAACCTTAAAATTCATATGTCTAGACTCTAGCTCTTCAGGGAACGGAGATATGGATTTTAGGGAATTCAAATCAAAGATCGAAATCGCAATTTTTAGCATCGCAGTAGAGTCGACTAGGAGAATGTGTATCTCGCATACCGGCCAAGAGTGAAAGGATATGACACTCTTATAGTGTGGCAACAAGTGGGACAATAATGAGATCTAGATCGTAAGATATGCAGTGAAATTACAGAGATGGGGTAAAGACATGAGGAAAATGGTTCGCTGGAAGGGTGAATATTACCTAATGCAATCTATTTTTGCAGCGTTAGTTCCGGAAACATTAACGTCACCTCTGCTTCTCTCCTGTCTATCTCTATGTGATGTCATGTAGTCTCCACTTGTGCAAACAGACACACCTAGTATTGATAAACCGCTCATTCGGACACTTCTCTAATATTTCTGACGCTTCCTGCGTTCACTCCAAATTTAAACAATTACACTCAAATTCGATAATAATCAATTTCAAGAAAAATGTTGTAATTCGTCACATTAAAAAATATCATGATAGCATGTTCGGAACGATGTCGAACATGTGTTATTGAAATAAAGTTTGCAGAAAACCTGAGTCAAGCGAAGAAGGAGTATGTGGAATAGCGGATGTCGTTGAGGACAAAAACCCAATGAGAAATCACTTTATCCGAAGTGACACAGATATCTCTACTACGAGATATGAGAAAGAGAAGATCGGGCCTCCAACCGAGGCGAAAGCGCGCGTATTTGAAATGAATGAGAAGAGCAGCAACAGTGAATCGAACCTAGCTGGATTCGAACCCACGTTGCTTTCGCTTGGCGCGCAGGAGTTACCCACTGCGATATGATCATGATTGGTTTGGGCTGAGGGGAAACATTATACTAACACGCTCATCAGAATACATTACCTTCTCATCTCTTATTCGTGTTACACCTTCTTTAACATGAATTTGAACATTTTAATTCTCGTGGAACGTCTCTTAATAATAATAATAATTTATCATATGCGACAGCACAGTTATAGAATGGATTGCTACAGGAAATCAGGACATGATATTACGATGCCATAAGTTGATGACAAAGGGAAAAATGACAATAAATAAGTTTAGGAAGATCTAATTAGCAGTAATGAGAGTAAGCAATATTATGAATTGATTGTACTCTAAGTGAGAACAATTCACTATTTCTAAAGATGACAATATTATGAGGGATACAGTTCCACTACATTGGAATCGTAGAATTTGTGATCATTGAGAAGGAGCCCCGTGGCAACATCTAAGCTCACATGATCCTTTCGCAGCTGTTATAGCTCCATATTCCTCAACTCCATGCACGACGCATTTTGTTGAATTCAGCATGTATGTTTCAATCATTCTGATAAATCGTGATTAATGACGTCAATTCTTCATCAGTGCTGAACTTCAAACACAACAACGAACATTTTTACATTTGGCTACGCATCTAGCATAAATGAGTCTGCCAGAATTTCTTCACACGTTGGACGCTGCTCAGGATCTTTGTTCATAATGCTACGGACGAACTTAATCTAAACATTTCAAATTAGATATTATTTGTGATGCGAACAAACCAATGTTGCATCATTGGTGAAGGGAAAGTCCGACCCGCTTTGATAATGCCCGAGTATCTGAAAATAGAGTCCACTGGTTAATTTATATTGTGAATGTCTAGAAAGTAGATTTTGCTGTAAGATCTCATTTTGTTAAATATTTTAAAATGAGTCACCACAGCTCGTTCATCGGAGGTCATAGGCATCCAAAGTTCGATTAAAATGAGACCGATAGAGAACACATCGGACTTTGAGCTGTACTTGAATGGGAAGTCCCTCTGCAAAAAAATCAATTTTCACTCGGTTCACATCATTACGTATTATTTCACATTGATACATTTGACTAAATAATACAATCGGGATATCGTCGTGGTGGGACTTCCCAGTGTTCATTCGTACCCTTATTTCCGGATCTAGGGAAATTCTCGAACTCATACTTGTTCCGGGCTCATGTACAGTGGTGTTCCCACACTGCACGTTCGCGAGAGAACCGATTTATCGTCGTCGTACCGTCGAGTCTGAACGTCGATTTTACGAGCCTAGTGGCTAAAGGGAACCTGCTTACGCGTTGGTTCAAACCATTTTGACACCTCATGTTTTGCCAATTTTTTTACTCACCGTTGCGATGCCAAGATCGCATAATTTGAGCACGTCATGGCCGTTATTGCTCATGTAAAGGATGTTTCCGGGCTGCAAAATGTAGCAATTACCTTCAATTATTAAAGAATTACGTTTATAAACAATGGTTGCTGGATTTTCACATTCATTTTATATCTTGATTATTTTCTCGATTAAAAATGCGATTGACTGTAAAGTGAGAGAATAATCTATCACTGAACCGTTAATTGAATTTGATACCACGTTCACACTTTTGGATTTTGGAACTCACGTTAATTGGGTTGTTCGGTCCACGTAAAAAGCGGACCTTGAGATCTCGGTGGATGATGTTCTTGCTGTGGATGTGCTCGACGGCGGAGACGATCTGCTTGAACCACTTCTTCATACGCGGTCGCTGTCGCTCGCGCTCGTTCTTGCTCTGGTTTTGGTCCAACTTCAGCCAATCCGCCAGAGAAAATTCGCATAGCTGCAATCAGTATTTAAAAACTATCAATATCTACCATATTTTTGCGATAATCATATGGGTGAAATCGATTAATATGTGAAACGTAGTCAATACTCTCACTTGAGTCTGAATGTATACGAACGCACTGTCGTCTTTGTAGCCCATCTGAAGTGTAACTGTCATTTCGTATTGAACTAATAGAATACCATTGAGTGAATAGTTCGAATAGATTGAAGAGCCGATATTTTCGGAAGTTAGGAGGTATTAACAAATAACTTACAAAGCGAGCTCTGGCTGAGGGATCCAATCGCGATCCTTAGTCCTTCACCAATTTTTCATCCATATCGTGCTGCAAGAACGCATGTAAGAACGCATGTATTGTTTTTCCCTATTTTCTTATCGGATGAGACCCGATTGAGACCCGTACCAGTTTACTACTTTAAAAATCTCATAATTTTACATTTCAAGTATAGTATATGGTACTTCCAACAAGATTTCACTCTCAATGTCTCTCTCATAAGAACGTTCTTCCTATCACAAATCTACTGTAACAAGATGAATAAATTAAAGAGTATTGTCTCACTTGCCATCCCGGGGGTGGTTTCTCAGCCCAGCAGTTGTTGTACCGAACAATGTGCGGATGGTCGAGGCGGGCTAGCGCTTGAGCCTCTTCGTAAGCTGTTTCGAGGTCACTTAAAATGACACTAGGTCGGAGGAGAATTATGACGTCATGCTGCATTTCATACATCAAAGGCGGCATAGCGTCATAGTTCTCATGACATCATAATTACCATATTGCCACAATATCTCTGCCTTACCTTGGGTCAACTGCGATTCTTTTCACAGCGTAGAGGGTTTTCTCGACTTTTTTGTACGCCTCGAATACGCATCCAAAGCCTCCCATTGCTCGAACGTTATTCACAGTGTACTGAATGTGGAACCTGAAAAAGTGATGTTGCCAATTCAGTGAACGTATTCGAAACAAAAAGAAATTTTCAATACTCTATCTATGTATGTGATCCACATATGAACGCGTACATCCATGAAAAAGTGTAGGAAAAGGAAGAGAACAACTCACAAGCATGGATATTCGTTAGATGGTACTTGTTGAGGCACCATTTGAGCAGGAATCTGAAATGAATTTTGATTTGTCACCATATTACTTGTCCAGCTTATATTTTCTTGGTTTTTTTGTTACTTGTTGCGGAAAATCAATTGCTATCAAAGTAGCGGAAGCTTAGAACCAAATTCAACGTAACTGAAAAATGCAAAAACCGTGGCGATGGAGCTGGTGGTAAGAATTTGTTGTTTTTTGCAATACCTCGCTATCTATTGTAACCTTCCGTCCACTTCGGCCGCTCTCTACATCCTAGTCAGTTGATCTCAATTCGGTAATTTGAGCGGTGGTTGCTTCAGTGAAGCCAGAGTCCTGGAAATCATTTTGCGGCATATGCTGACATGTAGCCCATGCGTTAAATTCTAATTTAGATGGCCAAACCGGTAGACATAATGCTTGTGTAAAGCAGTACCGGTTGAACTGATTGTGAGGGCGGCTTTGGTGCTTGGAATGTTTGCAGGTCGATGAGAGGCTTTGTTTCAGTGGCTAAAAAGTCATCCATCTCGGATATTTTAACTCATGTATTTTTTGCTAACCTTGGTTATTGGATGCGGCAATGTTCTCCTTTAGTTTCCCATTCCCTCCTAAAATATGATGATAATTATAATTTCATTTTAGTAGATATTCTGGAGATTAAAAAATTAGTGAAATACGAAAAACAAACATTCGAGTATTAAATTTTAAATTCAAGAGTGCCGTTTAATTCATTTTAATGCTCACCTCTCTTTTTCCTCCGCATCTGTCGGCACGTAAATGCAATAACGCACACAACAAGTGATGCAACGATCAGAGAAGCAAGTACTCCGAAACCGACAATCGAGGCAGTGGAGAACCTGGAAAAGGGGCTTATTTCTACCGACGTCATTGCCGTTAACAAGGGCGATGGTTCAGATTTGTAAGCTTGGAAGCGAGAGCTAACAGTTATACCATAGTTGTATATCGAAATCATTACAATCCTTCGTGATACTGATCCCTAGTCGTTTTGATGTACAACTAATTGTGGCAGAGTACGAGAAATGATGCCACGTTATCATCACTCTCTGCATTATCGCGCCCTCGCTCAGCTCTACTTATTCGCGAAAAGAACGGATGGGTGCGTGCTTGTCTCGCTATCTCGAGGTCGCGGGTTCGACTCCCGCCGCCTGCCGTCTTTTGCCGCCTTCCCTCTGACCGAGAGTGACGGCAAGATATCTGGCCGATTTCTGACTCGATTTCTGAGCGGACTGGCCGAAAAAGTGCGGACGCGTCATCAAATATCGAGACGAAAGAGTATAAAGAAGGGATGAAGGTGCAGTGGTACCCTCCGTCGTTCCTCCAGCTCCTCCTCAGTTAGGTTCTTTCTTGCCGCCGCATCGTCCTTAACACAGAGTTGTTTTTATTGGAACTCCGGGATTCAAATATAACAAATAGAGAGAGAGCACGCCGATCGAAAGATTGCTAATGGAAATCAATAAGTAAACTCTACCTTAGCATCATCCGCTCTCTGCGCCGCTTCGACCGCGTCCACGATCGCTTGCGGCGCGGGCGCGGCTAGCCGCGCGTCAGCCGCACGCTTGGCAGCCGCGTGCTGCTGCACGTCCGCTTCGGCCGACGCCTCAGCCGCGGCTGCTGCAATAACGCGTTGTCTTCTATCCTCGAGCGTCGCCTCCGCCTCCTTGTTGCGCTGCTCGGCAGCTTTGATTAGCCTATGAAGCCGTTGCGAGGTCGCGTCGTACTCTTCCAACTGTTGCTTCGGAAGCCGTAACTCCTCCTCAGCACTTGTCTTATCTGCTCTTGCCGCATCTCTCGAGCTCTCTAGCTCTTGAAGAGCCCGCTTAGAGGTTTGACATGACCGATCGTCCGGCTTCCGATCGCAATTCCTACTGGCAAACTCTAGCTTGCGTTGGTTGAACTTCTTCTCCAGTTTGTCCAACGCATTATTCTTCTCGTTGAGATCTCTCCTCAGGGCGAGCACTGTCCTGGCCAGGTCAGTCTTTTGGGAGGGAGCAACGCGAGTTCTGCCCGCCATGTTGTGAGATTGGCGCTCGAGTCCTCGCGAGCGTTGAGTCGGGCCTGAATATAGTCGTTGTTTTTCGATGTTGAGCACAATTAAGTCATACTCAAATAGCCTTAGTCAACAGCGTGAAACATGAAAGTCATGATTTCGGTGTCCATAATTTGAAATCCAACTTGTAAAGGAACGGAAATCTTACCTGATTTGCGGCTTCAAATTCCTTTTTCGCCTGAATGTGTGATCTGTATGCTGTAGACAATACTTCGGCCAGTCTCTTGTCCTCCTCGACTACTCGCTCCGCCTCAATCCAGGGCTTCCGCAGCTCTTCGGCTTTCTTGTGAAGCTCAGTCCATCTGGAAAAATGTTGTATTGCAAGTCAAAAAATATTCCATCTAAATGATAACGGGAGCATCAATTTTGGCACATTTACGTAAGTGAATTTAGTAACGTAACGAAATGAACCCACAATTTAACTTATACATTGAAGCCGAATCAACGACAGAAGCGACAGAACGTGATAGCTATTCAATTACGAGTGTTGAGACTCACGCCGTATTCTTCTCCTCATATACTTTCGCAGCTTCTTCAACTTCTTTCTCCTTCAATCTGACTCTTTCCCTGGCAGTTTCAAACCGCTTTCTCGTCTCTGTAGAATTCTGCTCTGCTCTGTCCCACCGCTCCCTCAGTTTGCTTAGGGACAACGCATCGATTGTTACGACCTGCAAGTGTTCCGCGTACACCTCAAGTTGAATATGAGGAACTCCGCACGTAATCGGTGAATTCGAGCCGCATATTGGGCTAACTTGGCACAATTTTCACCATGCGCGCTTTCCGCTATGGTACAAGTCGAGCAAAATAGAGATTTTGGAATCACGGGGTATAAAGTTAATAAAGTACCTGCAGTAGCAGAGCCGTAGCCAACAGAAGCGCCCTCATCTCATTTCATGCTGGGCATATACGGAACTGAGGGAAGATTAGGTGGAATCAAATGAGGGGAGCAGTAGATCATGCGGGAGCCGATCAATGAACGAGCAGTGCGAGGTCAACGGAATAGTTTAAGACGAAAATAGGGAGTAGCGTAGGGAGAGATAACTATCTGGTGGGAGAGAGAAGGAGTAAAAGATTGAGGAGAGTGAAGGGAGAGAGTGTGTGGAGTAGAGAGGGGAGAGAATGAGAGATACTGACAGATGCGGCGCTCTCTCCTATCAATTCGAAGTGCGCTTGTTTGTGCACGGGACGATAACGGCACGGCAACCCGGTGAGAGAGCACTGGGGAGGAGAGAGAAACAGAAAAGGCGAGAAAAGATGGCAGTGAGGAGAGAGATTAGAGAAAGAGGTAGAGATAGTGGTACACAAATCAGTAATCCATTCGGTATTATTTCGACACCTCAAGTGCTCCCGCTGGTCCTTGCGAAATACTAGAGATAGGAAGTGAGGGTCCAACTGCCGTGCGTATCGCATAGTGATGTATTGCTTCTTATCACGTTGACGGCTCACCCGGGGAAGAGTTGAGAGAAAGAAGATCGCGATAGAGAGAAAGAAGCGAGAGATGTAGAGAGTTTATGCGTGTGGGGCAGTTGATAAGCCCTATTGTTTACATTGTTGTGCATTGATATCACCGTTGCTCCTCGACTCAATTCGTATTCACACACAGGTCAGAAGTTGATCCATTCAACGGGTTCGCCTGATTTTGTCGATAGAATGAGCGTGAGTTTCATCGTTCCCCCTCCTCAGATCAATGGTCTGACTCTCTTCAGTTTGCACGCTCTCTCGCCGGTCAGAGATACGAGAGAGAGTGCAAACTGAAGAGAGTCAGACGATTGCTCCCTCGTCAATCAATTCGCATTGTTCCAGGAGTACATTGTGGTGAACACCAGAGCTGATTCTCCCTTCCACCTCCCTGCCAAGTATCGCAACTATCAGCTCGATGTGACTGGACATGCCGCTGGATCGCTTGGAATTATAAAGTGAGCACTTCTGAGCACAACGTACCTAGGGAAACCTGTACTCCTTATTCGTTTATGGTTGCCCTATTCAGGAAATTCGACAAATTGGTGAAATACGTTTCATTCACAGCAAAAATTGTAAGAGCAAATAACCAATTTGGCTAATATCTTTCTCATAACTCGTAATTGTTTCGAGTGTGTGTTCTTATTTGTAACCCACATCAAATCACTTTTTCATCCACATGGATACCTAATTCAGGAAATTCA
The DNA here is from genome assembly GCA_036245805.1 of Pristionchus mayeri. Classification (NCBI taxonomy): domain Eukaryota; kingdom Metazoa; phylum Nematoda; class Chromadorea; order Rhabditida; family Neodiplogasteridae; genus Pristionchus; species Pristionchus mayeri. The sequence continues at coordinate 6,592,073 of BTRK01000002.1, forward strand.
ACTGCACCGATGGCTCGTTACCCACATCGATTGCCGTTAAGCAGTTCACTCTTCCCTTCCAAACCAAGCCGAGAGTGAGCCAATCTACGTGTATTTCCTTTGAACGCGAGGAAGAGAACGCAAACATATGTTCTCCCTCGCGCATAGGGACCGCTCTATTCAGTATGCGTGCTCTATCACCCATCTCAGCTTCAACAAAGTACACAAATTAAGATACAGTGTAATGCGAATCCTTTCTAACCTTCGATATTCATCGAAATGAGTGGTCGAAAGTATAATAACTTCCAGGCGAGCTTGGTCCTGCGTGAATTGAATCTTCTGAAGAGTATGAAGCCTCCCAATGATCACCCCAACATCGTCCGATTGATTGAGATGTATACGGTGGACAGAGACGAAAGGGAGATGCAAGCGATGTATGAATCAGTAAAATAGACGTATGATAAGCTAGAGTAACATCATTACACATTACGATAGAAACTTGCCATATTTCAGCTATCACATCACGGAACATTGCGGAACACCTCTCTCAATCATGATAAAAAATGCCGGCTACACGATGGAAAGTGTGAAGAAGTGGATGAGGGAGCTACTCAGTGCTCTACAACACCTCAACTCGATGGGCGTAAGTTAAAAACTGAAAAAGACAAACGTCAAAGAGGAACGTTTTAAAACATTGCAAGAACAATGCTCAATTATTGCAATTTAGAAGGTGTAATTATTCAAAAACATACACAGCCAATTCTGCCAGTTGTTGTCGCTTTGATACTTCAAAGGCGGCATGACGTCATAGTTCTCATCCGACCTAGTGCCGTTGTTGTTTCAGATAAGCCATCGCAACCTGCACCCTGACAACATGTGCATCAATAGCGCCTCCGATAAGCTAGGCAAACTCACTCTACTTGGTAAGGATCATAGTTGTTTTAAGCATCTATCAGAAAAAAATTGTAGGATTCGGAAAAGCCCGCGTGCTTGCTGACGATAACAACACGTGCAGGCAAGCATTAATCATTAATCACAATTTTGCCATCATGCCCTCATTTCGCTCTTTATGATATCGTAATCTGGTTGCTATGCAGTTAGACGATACGATACGGTAAAGGCAATCGTTATCTTCAGGAGAGGCAAGAATCCGTACATGGCACTGGAAATGCAGATCGAATGGACGGAGACCTACGATGAGAAGGGTACGTTCCTTCTTTTTTTGTTGTTGTTTTGTTATTCGAAATTCCTGATTTCCTTTCAGGGATGTATTCACAACATGACACTACCAATTAAACCTCATACCAAATGGAAAATCTTGATACTCAAAGATTTTCAGTTGACATCTGGAGCATGTCCACAATCCTCTGCGAACTCCTAACTGGAGTTCCACTCTTCGATCACAATGAGAGGAATGTGCTAAAGGCCATGATCCGATTCTGCGGAGAGGTCGACGTTGCCGTGATCAACAAGGTTTGCTCCATTGTATGAAACATTTTTTTGCAATACTCATTATACGCTAAGAATTAATATATTTATAATATCAAACATGTATTCGCACAGATGGCCAGGAAAGAAGACCGGGAGTGCTTCACGAAAGAATCAAAAGACTTGGAACGCTTTGACTTCGTTCATTTGATCAAACAAAGAGCGTATGGAAGGAGGGGAATCACCGATGAAGACATTGGGAAAGAACTCCATCTGAAGGACTTCATCGACAGGACACTCCAGTTCAATCCTCGTCGCAGGTTCATATTCAAACTAGTGATACTAAAACGACGCGCGCTCTCCTCGTTTCACAAGCTCTCTCGCTCTATCTGACCGGCGAGAGAGCGCGCGTCGTTTTAGCATCACTAATTCAAACTATCAGTGGTTACACTTTCAATCGTTACACTCAAATTTGTGATGTAACAGTGCAGAAAAAGCTTGAATCTTGTAAATGTATTGGGGTGTCCGGAAAGTTCGTATAATGCTTCGGAAAAAAGTCAGTTCGCGATCAAATGCAGTGATTGCGCAATCTGTTTGTCAACAATGTATTGCATCATTCTGACGTTGAGTAGTGAAAGGATTTAATCAGTCTCCTAGTTGGTACATTGATTCTTGTGATGGACTCCCATCTCTACCTCCGAGCAGTTTTACTTCATTACTACCGTCTTGGCCGATCCGTGAAGGAGGCCCACTCTGCCCTGGCCCATTCGGAAGGAGCTGACGCCCCCTCCATACCTTTCTGCTATAAGTGGCTCTCCCGCTTCATGAAAGGGGAGTTTGGTCTCGATGATCAACCCCGCTCTGGACGCCCTCCCTCCCTCGATCAGCCTCTCGTTCTCCGCAAACTGAAGCGCAAGCCCATGGCCAGTGTGCGTGAGTCTCCCCATGCGACTACCACTGCTTCCGCTCTCTCTCTGACTTCTGCAAAGGAAAGAAGTTCAAGAATCGAGATGAAGTTGTGAGGGCTTTCGTGAACTGGGCGGTCTCGAAGAAACCCGCATTCTGAAAGAGAGGAATCGAGACCCTGCCCAATCGCTGGAGGGAGGTAGTGAGAAAGAAGGGGGCATACATTGGTCACTGAGAATTGTAAAGCATTGAATAAAAAATAAAAACAAAAAAATTATACGAACTTTCCGGACACCCCAATATATATATATTTTTAATATATTAATTCATGGTATGTTTTTTTTAGAATGTCCGCTCATCTCGCCGTCGGTCATCCCTTCCTGACCAACTCGGTGATTCCAATCGAGTTTCCTCTACCAACACAAGAGGATGATGGCATTGATGCATGCAGGAAGTGCATATGGGATGTGATCAAAGGAAGCAGATGAACCATTCAGATAGCATTAATAATACGCATTTGTGCATATATGGAAATATGTTGATTTGTTACCTTAAATTTCAAGGTATTCATAATGTAATTGTTTGGTAATTGCTGATGATAAAATCGAAAAATTATTATGCCTTTTGGAATTAGATCATAACGCGAAATATCAGTTTTAAATACTATGATATCAAGTACAGCTCAAAGTGAATTTGTTTTGCTTGCGCATTCTTAACTAGGCACGTTTATTTGTGCAATAGGTGAGAAATCCTGGTTACAGTTGCAGGGTAGAGAAATACGTTGAGAAAGAGAGAGGACGGAGAAACAGAATGAAGGGTGGGGATAAAGAGAGGGAGGTACCACAGAGGGTTAATGATTCGGAAGCAACTATGTATGAAACACCTGGATTCTAATTATGCACACCATACAGTGTTTCGAAATATTATGATCAACATCTGAATGTTAGTAAGAGGAGGTCTAGGTGTCTAACGTAGTTGCTTTTATCGATTTATTGTTGTGCTCTTATAAATTTGACGACTCACCCGTGTGAAAGTAGCGCGAGATGTACAAAGCTTTTGCATGTGGAATGTTGATAAGCCTTCACTGTTTGCCTTGTTATGCAGTATTATTACTGCCAGTTCGCAACTCAAATTGTACTCTTCCAGACAGGATATGCTTGGCCCTCCTCAACACTATTCCCAAAACGATATATATTTATATTTTATCTACGCTCGGCGGCGCAACGAAAGACGAATAATTACTTATGTGTTATGATACAAGAGAGTTGACTCTCCTCACACTGAGGTCGAATACGATAGGAAGGGGGGAATGAGGGGGAAGGAGGTGCAATCGTAAAATGCGAAGATCCAATCGGCTGGTCTCATCTGTCTTCGTCTGTTCTGATGGGGAGTTTTATCGAGGAGGAGGCACTCGAGGTAGACCAGGTAGACTCTGCTCCGAGATCCAGCGTCAGGGGATCTCTAAAGGGGGGAGGGGGTGAGAATGAAGGAATGTGGTAAGGTAGTGGAAGGAGGGAATACTATTGGAAAATATATTTCCGAAAATCAAATTCTAGAGTTATCAATCTCTTCTTGAAGACAGGGATGCTGGGGGATGACAATACATGGGTGGGGAGAGCGTTTAAAATCCTAGCAACTCTACGAGAAAAACAATGATATCGAGGTGTGGATTTGGTTCTCTCAATATAGATTCCAAAGTTGTTGGTCCTTTCTCTTAGGGGAGCAAACAGGAAAAATTTACTTCTATCGAGTATGGTGTCTCCATACATGATCCTACGGGCCAGGACTAGATCATAAGTGACTCTCCTCTCAAAAAGCGCTTGAAGACCGAGGAAGGACAGACGTTGAGAGTAGGAGGGAAGACCAAGAGGATATGATGGAGATGGAAAGCATCTATAGTATAGAATACGAGTGAATTTCTCTTGTATTTTCTCAAGCTTCTGACTCTGTTTCTTGATATGAGGGTTCCAGAAGGGGCAAGCGAATTCAATGTGAGGGAGAACATATGTTTTAAAGCATTTGATAAGGATAGTGGGATCATTAACGGATACAGCACGAAGCATAATATGCATGACAGTGGTGGCTTTTTTTACACGATCATCAATACTGGCAGAGTTATTTAGGGTGGGCAGTACTTGGACGCCGAGATCGCGTTGTTGAGGGACTTGCTCGAGGATAACATTATTAATGAGATAATGAGGAGCAAGAGAAGAACCTATGTGGAGATGTGTGCATTTAGATTCGGAGAGAGATAATTGATTGGATACAGTCCATGAATAGATAGCATCTAGGGCATACTGTAATTGGGCAGTGCGAGAGGCTTTATTTTTAATAGAATAGGAAACATAAATCTTAATGTCATCTGCATATGCTTTCACAAACACATCGGGGAAGGGAGCAATGACATATGTAATATCAGATATATAAAGAGAGAATAGAATAGGCCCTAGTACAGATCCTTGTGGTACGCCGGAGAGAACAGGGAAGGACTTAGATACGGTAGTACCTAACCTTACGGAGAAGTGCCTATCCGTTACAAAATCAGAGATTATGAAGGTACGTTGCGATGAGATTTCCTAGTTTCCCTTGGATTCCGATTCAAGTCCACCCTTTCCAGTCTACCCCAATCCGAAACTTGTATAAATTCTCAGTGAAACATATTGAACATCCTTACAAATAAAAAGTATATAAGGGACGAAGAGGGAATATGGTCGGGCCGGAACCATAGTTGCCCACGCCGGCGGCGACCCCCATGATCCCATATTCATGGTTTCACACTGCTCCCCTCGATTTGAGGGGCAGTGCGAAACGACGTGGGGTCATGGTTAAAAAAGGTTGGTAGGTCAATGGTAGGTCAAGACTATGTACCGTACCCAATCGATAGTACTGTACCCCCCTATACCGTATACCACTACCGTAACCCCCAAATATCGCAAACTACTTTATTTTTAAAAAGTCCTGGTACCGTGCCCAATCGATTATACAGTACCCAAGTGACTACAGTAACCCAGTTCCTTGGGTCAGATCCAGTTCCTTGGGTCAAACATTTTTCTAAAAATCTGGATATGGCCCAAGGAACTGGATTACTGTAGTCACTTGGGTACTGTATAAACAATTGGGCACGGTACCAGGACTTTTTAAAAATAAAGTTATTTTGCGATATTTGGGGGTTACGGTAGTGGTATACGGTATATGGGGGTACTGTACTATCGATTGGGTACGGTACATAGTCTTGACCTACCATTGACCTACCAACCTTTTTTTGACCATGACCACGTCGTTCAGCACTGCTCCCCTCAAATCGAGGGGAGCAGTGCGAAACCATGAATAGGGGGTCATGGTCTGAAAACACCTCGCCGCCAGTGTTGGGCAACTATGGCCAGAACACAAAGATGTGCACAAATTCCACCCATATTACAATAAAAGAAATCAGCAATTTATTCTCAACTCTCCACATTTCCATCTCCCGTCAAAGTATAGCACGTTATGTCAGTTCAATGACCGTGTAGAATTGCAATACTTGATAATCTCTGCGCATCGGGCGATTATTCATCATTTCCTCACCAACAGTCCATGTGAAGTCGCACTACCAATTGATGGAAGTGATGGAATCGCCTCGTGCAAAGAGCACATCTGGAGTGCGATCAACTCGAGCAACTGACCATTTGAACGTGAATTTCATATTTCTAATGATACTAAAACTAGAATTCCGCGCAATATAGAACACGAATCGACAGCGGCGCCATCCTAGCCAATATAACTACGACGTTTAGCAAGCCAATTTTAATACTCAATCTCATGAATTTCTTGAAAACATTATCAAACAAATACATATTTAGAAAATATTTATCGAGTTATTGAAAAACATAATACGCATTGTTGTTACTGATGTTTTGACAACTTAGTACGCATTGGATGGGAACACGGGAGTGCGAACCTCCACGAAGATTTGGTTTCTCAACTCGTCAACTGCTGCATCATCCGCACTTGGAACATTCGTCTCTCTCGGCACTTCGTTCGAATACACGAATGGATGCTCGAGAGCGTCAGCTGCTGTCATTCTGCAAAAAAAGCTGCGAATCGATAGCACCAAATCTTAATTTCCCAAACACTCTCAACTCAACAGTCTGAATCTTTTTATGTGAAACTATCACTAAAAATGTTCAAATGTAATTCATGAAATTAAATGTTCGGGGGGGGGGGGTGACAAAACGGCAACGACATAACGGCAAGCGACAAAACGGCAACGGAGCATAACTCAGTGGAGAGTTGTCCTAGAACATCGGGAATGGTCTGTATCACATCAGTAGATTTTCTACGTAATTATCAATAACATGATCTTTGATCTTTTGGAGGTTGACGACAAAACGGCAACGAGCGATAGTACCACTCTGAATAATCCCAGAGCTCTAGGGAAGGCATCAATCGATAGCTAATGACGTGCCCTATCCATTCAACATCTGATCTTTGATCTTTGACCAAATGACGACAAAACGGCAACAAGCCATACATCGGTTCAGAAACATCCCACAGCGCTCAGATCGACACCAATCGATAGCTAATGACCTGTCCTTTTCATTCGACATCTGATCGTTCATCGTTGACCAACTGACGACAAAAAGGCAACGAGTAATATCTATGTTAACTCGAGCTTCTGGATGATTCTGAGTAGTGTTTTGACTCGTCGCCGTTTTGTCGCTAATTGGTCAAAGATCACAGATCAGAGGTCGAATGAATAGAGCAGACCATTAGCTATCGATTGGTGCCGATCTGAGCGCTATGGGATGATTCTGAACCGTTTTATGACTTGTTGCCGGTTTGTCGTCAGTTAGTCAAAGATCAAAGATCAGATATTGAATGGATAGGGCAGGCCATTAGCTATCGATTGATGCCTTCCCGAGAGCTGAGGGATTATTCAGAGTGGTACTATCGCTCGTTGCCGTTCTGTCGTCAACCTCCAAAAGATCAAAGATCATGTTATTGATAATTACGTAGAAAATCTACTGATGTGATACAGACCATTCCCGATGTTCTAGGACAACTCTCAACTGAGTTATGCTCCGTTGCCGTTTTGTCGCTTGCCGTTATGTCGTTGCCGTTTTGTCGTAAATAAGCCGTGTTGCCGTTTTGTCGTTGCCGTTTTGTCACCCCTCCAAATGTTCGAACCTCTCGCGTGGGTCCAGTTGTAGAGTCCCATCAATGAAATCACGCAGATGTGGCTCATCTTCGATGTGTTGAGCAGTGATTCCACGGTCCTTGTTCACATTTTCTTTCAGAAACTCGCGAAAATCCTTGCGCAAAAGTGTGTTCTTCTCGCAATATTCTTTCAATTGTTTTTTGTCATTTTCATCCGCCATCTGCAATTTAGGTTAATTCGTAATGATAAATTATACAAAATATTTTTAAAATTAAAATAAAACAAATTGTGTCACCTTGCCGAGGACATCTTCGCTGACCGGACCACAGTATTGTAGCATCAATCTCATCACATTTCCGTGCTTTTTGTCCTTGAACAGAATCGATCCCGTGACCATTTCGCATACGATCGTTGCCAGACTCCAGATGTCCACTGAAATGTGCGTGTGTTCATCTCATTTCATTACTTGAATATTGTAATAATAACAAGTGTGTCCCATGCATGGGTATCTAAATATTGTATTTGTTTTCCTCTTTGTACACTATTGTTGATGAACGAACCACCATTTGAATATTACTATTTTTCTCATATGAGGCGATTCGCGACAGAATCGACCATTTAAGGGGGGCCAGCGGCGGTAGGATTCAAGTTCGTCCACTCTCGATAAAAATTTGGTTACAAGTACTTCAAATGGCGCTCTTTCAAACTGCGTCGTCAGAATTTTGATATCCCTTAAAACAGCTCAAAGAAAAAGGGATCCTGAAAAGGGGATCTTTCGCTTGAGGAATCCAGGGAAAGTCCCACATGTATAGGATAGTTCAAAATAGACTTAGGGGGTCCGCACTATGGCTTAAAATGTAGAGCAAGATGTGCTGAACATTTCATCTGTTGAAAGTGAGTCTCTATCTTTTCATATAAGCATGCTACAGAGCCTAGAAGTCGAGAAGAAACGGGTTAGAATCCCCCGAGAGCGCGTGCTCTAACCGTCTGGCGCTCTCGCCGCCTGACCTCCCTTTCCCTCCCCACACCCCATCAAGAGGGGGAAAATAGCTCATTTGCGTGGGAGATCGATTTTCTGCTCGATTGTGCTCTCTCACTGTGATCAATTACCAGCCCTTGAATCGGTTTATGAAAAATCTCGCAATTCGCCTCTACTTCATGCCCAATCTAATGAAATTGTTGTGAAGCGTATCCAGATTGATTTGAATTCAAAAACGTCGCATTTCCCCCATGGTCCTTCCGCCGTGAAACATATCTTAATTTGAAATTGCCCAATAAAATCTGGGCATTTGATTATAATTTTTCGATGAAACATAACAAATTTCGATGAATATAACCTTGATTTGCTCACCATAGACCCTACTCCTCAGAGGGGAATGAAGCTATCGACATGGCGATTGTGCAGAACGGTGCGCAAACCCTTTGGCCACAATCTGATAGCACAGCATTTTCAATTTCATCTTTATTCGTTAGCTAAGTTCATTTTAGTGCGAAAAACCCCGCAATTCAGACCGCTCCATTGTCTCGTTAATCCGGAATGAATGGGATTGGCGTTGCCACGCAAATGAGCTTTTTTCCCCCTCTTGACGGGGTGTGCTCCCCTCTATTTAGCGCTCTCCCGCACTCGTCTCCCGTCGGTTTTGGCTTAATTCTAAGCTATGTAGCATGCTTCTATGAAAAGATAGAGACTCACTTTCAACAGATTAAATGTTCAGCACATCATTTTAAGCCATAGCGCGGACCCCTAAGTCTATTTTGAACTATCCTATACATGTGGGTCTGTCCTTGGATTCCTCAAGCGAAAGATCCCCTTTTCAGGATCCCTTTTTCTTTGAGCTGTTTCAAAGGGTGTATGTACATTACATGGAACCCATTTAGTGCGTTTGGGCCCATCTAACGAGTCAACGGGGGTCAAAATATCGATTTTCAAATTTTCGACCCGACGATCATTTTAGGTCAATAAAAGTGTTATAGCATGGGGGGATTCAACAGGTAATGTTGTTTTGGACGTTTTTGAGTGGATTTTAGCCTGAATCAGGGCAATTGAAGATACGGTAGTACACTTGTCCGGAACTCATTTTGAGTTGCCCGCACAAAAGTGTAACCTTTTTTTTGTTTATACTCCGATTTTCCTAATTTTTGGAGGGAAGTAAGCCACATGCATGTACTGCAACTTAAGCATGACAACCCAATATCTTTTTCCGATTTCCAAAGTTACGTCACTTTTGGTGCGCCCGACCACCCCGAACCAGGATGAGCACCAGGAATGATGACTTCAGCAAAAATTTGTAGGGCATGATGGTAGCTTTCAATGCAAACAAAGAAAGACATTATATCTTCATTTTAAACGGAGATATGATTATTTAAGTGCGCCCGATTTGATAGTCGAAAATTGACAGTGCCAAGTTTGGCCTTCTGAATGTCGACGATGACGACCGATATCAAAATTCTGACGACGCAGTTTGAAAGAGCGCCATTTGAAGTACTTGTAACCAAATTTTTATAGAGAGTGGACGAACTTGAATCCTACCGCCGCGACGTGGTCGATTCTCTCGCGATTCGCCTCATATGCTTTCCTACGTGTCACGATCACATTCCGTTGTATTGTTATGCATACCGTGTATTATTGAACAAACGGATGTCGTTATGAACGTTCCTTTTTCTTGTACCATTCCGTGTTTGCTGCGTACCTTTCTCGCCGTACGCCTTCCTCATCTTTACATGCATCTCCATTGCCATGTAGTAGTCGGTTCCTCGATGAGCGGTGATGCTTTTCTTCATATCCTCGACCGCCCGAGCTCTGCTAAATCCTGAAATATACCTACGTGTTAGCTATCAAAACGGTCCTGTGTTGGTTTAGAACTAATATCGTGCCATATATAAAAGGCAGTATGACATCGTAGTTTTCATGTACCGATAAAAACAAAGCCTATCGTTCCCATATAAATTGCACTTAATTGAACTTGGTTAAGAGTGACATAGATATTAGGTTGTAACATAAGTTTTGTCGCATTTCGGAGGTTCACAATATTTCCATGAAGGATACTTCTCAAACATTATCAATGCCTGACCTCCTAGTATATGTTTGGGGTGTTCATGCACATTCAAACCATAGGGTAGAGCTGAACTGCGCACGCTGGCTATGCGAAAAATATTAATATGAACTGATTTAAATTTGGTGCAGATTTTTTTAATTTGTTTGATCAGGTGCTAGTTCGCAGAGATGAATAATGAACCAAACTTCTACAGCATGGTGATATACCCCGTCAATGCTCTTTCAAAATATACGCCAGATATGGTGCTATGTTGAGCGGAACAAAAGATATACTTCACTGAGTGTAAGGTTAGCCGCTGATTCGTAGCCAACTTGACCAACTCTTCTGAATCCAGAATTGCAACAACAGTGACTAACATACGTGCGTTCCAATTACCACTCATGGAGGTATAATTTATCATTAAACAAGTGAGAGAAAGAACACTCCACTTGTGGGAAATTTGAATTTTTATTAATTCAATTCGCGCACAATTTTACCAAAATATGCAAGTTTAGGTGTTTCGAATTAAAGATTGTCATTCAAAAGCTATTTATTTCCAAACTTATCCCAAGTAGATACTAGTAAGGGAAGGGTTTATGGTTAGGATGGACACAACAAATCAGATATTGAACATGTGTGCGAGGTAGGAATATGAACAAAGTGCCGATTTCATTAGTTTAATTTACATACCATCGTTCTGAATGGAGCCACTTATCTCAACAGAACCCAATCTACCCCAAACTTTATCTGCATACTGACCACTTTGGGTGAACTATATTCCACCACTATTTGGATCTGGATATCTATTGAGAAGAAAATTCGGCTTGCGAAAGTTTTCGCGACCGTCACCAACCATCCACATTATACAAACTCGTCTACATTTCTAGAACGATTTTCGTTTGTCATTATCCGTGAGTGGTTCAAAATTATGCACATATGTAGTACTTTACGCAAATCACACAAAATCGGCATAATTTATCCTTTTCAAGAAGAGCTGATGCGTGAAAATGATTTGTAATCCTTATCTCAGTACAACTTTGTCTGACTAATGTGCCTCCTCAACTGCCTTGACAGGACTGAAGTAAAGCGCGTAAGAAAGAGTACGAAGGCCCTCACTGATGATGAATAACGAAATTGAGATTAAATTAATTTGAAGAATTTCTGAGGTTAAAATGCATAAGAGATTGGACGCGACAAAACTTATGTTACAACCTGATATATGAAAAAAATATTTTGTGAGCGATGAAGCCATTATACCAGATTGCACATACCAACTAATGTTAGCTGGTTGCTTTCATTGATGCAGAGCTTATCAGGTTTGAGGTCTCTGTGGATTACCTGAAAAAATACACGAATAGGTAAAACGCTTGATATAACACGCTAGAAATATTATATATTGCTTTAATTTTTCTTCTGTTTTTTAATGAAACAAAATATGAAATATGCACCGCAACACCTAAATCGGAAAGAAGGAAAGAATAAATTGCTATTACCAATGGTTCCAAGTTGTGCAGGTACTGCAAAGCGTTGAGCGCGTCTCGAGTCCACCTCTTGACGGTATCCATCATGTAGTCTCCCTTCGTGATACGAGTTGAGAGAGGCACACCACAGTAGTAAGTGATTGTGTAGCTGCAACATCACCGAATTGGATGCCTAGTGTCGGATGGTGCCAACAACAACTATGTACCTCGGTTGCACCCATTCTAGTACCAATTTTTTCGGAGTGAATTTCGAAATCTCTCCTGGCGAAATTTGTTTATACACACGCTCTCTTTCGGTCGCACACCGAAGTTTTCGAAATCCGGAAAGACGATACACATCGCTAATCTTTCTCGGGGGGGGGGGGTAGAGGATGCGATAAAAAGTGGCCACGAGCGATTACGAAACCTACTCCGCTACCACGGAGTATTATAGGTGCTACTATATGGGAACTGCTGTGAAAAATATTAAATCTTGTATTATTTGGTTCAATCTGGTTTTCGAGCGAGTCATTACCGGTAGAAATAGTGTTGCTAATATGATAACACATACATTGAATCCATCTGTCTCGGTTCTTCAGCTTCAGTTAGATTTTCCTCGTTCACTGCATACTTCTCCACGACCCTCACTACGTTGGGATGGTTGACATTACGAAGAATGTTCAACTCTCGTCTCAGTTTTAGAGCCTAAAGTTGTCACTATTGAATTATTAATCATTTCAATTAGGTCACGTATGAAGTACAGTATCGCATGGAAACATTGGGCTGTGATTGCGCCACCACTGTACAACGAACAAGAACTAGAGTGAATAATCGAGATACATTTTGATAACTTTTTAAAAAAAATAGCCGATTCGGGAACTGAGGGCGATAATCCTTTTGTCGATATTGTCAATGAAAAGAAAAACAAAAATTGCAGACTAAGAATCATAAATATCATACAGTATCCTTGTCCTGGAAAACACGAAGATACTTCTTTATCATAATAGACGGATGTCCGGGACTATCAAACTTCCTGTAAATGCGATACTTTGGCAAATAACAAATGGACTTTTTGTTTTTTTGACCTTTGACCTTTTTGACCTCACGATTTTTGTTGACATCATTACGCCTAGATTTGTCGAGTCTATAGCGTAACCATGCTCTTCTACGAGATGCGGAATGTGGATCGGTGTGAAGGGCGCTCCGGGCAAGCGAACCGCTTTGAACTGCTTAATATGATAATAATAATATCCTTTATCTCATCAGACAGTTGTGCACAGGTGAGGAATTATTGCTTAGTATGCTTATTAATTATGAATTGATTAAACATTAAAATAACTGTTATCAAATAACTCACACGATACACACTCATTCTCAGTCAGTTAGTTTGGTGTGCCGCTGTGAGTGAAACTGGGCGAAAATGAGGCTGATAAGATGTGAGGGGTGTGACACAGGAATGGAAAGAAGGTAGGAGGAGATGGCGGCTTATCTGCGGAGGTCAGAATTATGAAAGTGTTGTCGGTGATTGTTGTGATTGGTGATTGTTGTTGGTGTGTTGTCGATAGTGAATGATTTAAACTTTCAAATTTCAAAGGGTTGTAGGTTTTCACACCTACATTCGAGGATTTATCGCATCGACAAACCAAACGAGCAGAGCTGAACATCACGCATTGCATTCAAATTGAACGCTATTGCAATCAAGGCGTCGAAACATATTCATTATTGAACTCAATCGATTACTTATGCAGCGCTGTTTAGAGGCAGTAAATTCGAAATTATTCTTAAATGCTCGAGTGCCACACCGCTTGCCGGCACTGGCGTTGATAAGCAGACACTGACACCGACGGAGAGGGGAATAACTGAGAGGGAAGGGTACCGTCGAGAACACACTTCTGTCAAGGATTGGAGAATTTTGAAATCATTTACAATCAAAAATCTAGGGTTTATTACATTTTGTCAATTCTTGGATTTAATTTCTTGATTAGTTGAAGTATTGGGGTGTCCGGAAAGTTCGTATAATTTTTGTTTTTATTTTTTATTCAATGCTTTACAATTCTCAGTGACCAATGTATGCCCCCTTCTTTCTCACTACCTCTCTCCAGCGATTGGGCAGGGTCTCGATTCCTCTCTTTCAGAATGCGGGTTTCTTCGAGACCGCCCAGTTCACGAAAGCCCTCACAACTTCATCTCGATTCTTGAACTTCTTTCCTTTGCAGAAGTCAGAGAGAGAGCGGAAGCAGTGGTAGTCGCATGGGGAGAGATCCGGGGAATACGGTGGATGGGGAATCCTCTCGATCTTCAGCTCGTCCATTTTCTTCTGGGTCATCTTCGCTCGATGTGGGCGAGCATTGCCTATCAGAAGAAGAATTTTGCCCTGGTTCAGGAGTCTGGGAGGGACTCTGATCGCGACATCTTCCAGTTGTTCAGAGAAGAGGTCGGCATTGATGCTGGTGCCAGGGGCGAGGATCTCCCAGTAGATGGGACCGAGCACTGAGAAGAAGAAGCAGAGGAGTTCCTTCTTTCCGTGCTCATCCTTCTTCGGGACGGGCGTGGGCTTCTCATCTGCATCCACCCATTGCTGTCTCCTCACAGGGTTATCGTACGTGATCCACTTCTCATCTGTAGCGATGATGGAATTGACCCATCGAAGATTGGATCTACGATGGAGTAATTCCCGACAGACGAACACGATTTTTCAGCTGTTCGGGGGAGAGGTCATGGGGAATCACTTGTGGGAGTTTCGGCTTCTTCCCAGATCGATGGAGGATATCGGACACCGTTGATCTGGGAGTACCAGTATCCTTCTTCAACTCACGCACACTGGCCATGGGCTTGCTCTTCAGTGTGCGGAGAACGAGAGGCTGATCGAGGGAGGGAGGGCGTCCAGAGCGGGGTTGATCATCGAGACCAAACTCCCCTTTCTTGAAGCGGGAGAACCACTTATAGCAGAAGGGTATGGAGGGGGCGTCAGCTCCTTCCGACTGGGCCAGGGCAGAGTGGGCCTCCTTCACGGATCGGCCAAGACTGTAGATGAAGTAAAACTGCTCGGAGGTAGAGATGGGAGTCCATCACAATAATCAATGTAGCAACTAGGAGACTGATTAAATCCTCTCACTACTCAACGTCAGAATGATGCAATACATTGTTGACAAACAGATTGCGCAATCACTGCATTTGATCGCGAACTGACTTTTTTCCGAAGCATTATACGAACTTTCCGGACACCCCAATATATTTAATTATTCATATTGAAATTCACTTTTGCATGCAAATTCACTGACTGACATGCCAAATGTATACGTGTGTACAATGTATAAGTTTTCATATTTAAATGTTATTTCAATACGTTTGAAGTAATCACAATTTAGCTAAATAATTTCACCATTTAGTAGTTATATTGCCGAATAGCCATTTGAACTAAAATTTACGAAAAACTTCACTAACATATGGTACCGAATCTATAAGTAGTGAAACATGATGATTATAAAAATATCTAAAAATTGACAAAATAACAGTGCATGCTTTTCGACCGAGACATAAAGAGAATCGTAATTTGTTGGGAGGATTTGGTTCATGCATCTCGTTCCTGATGTGGTTACGCAGCATGCCAATTGCGGCTACTTCCGAACCATGTATACTCTCCCTCGGTGGAGTCAACGAATGTGTGCGCCAAGGATTGCATTTCTCAAATCAATTACAACAATATTAACCAAGCTTTATAACAATATTGTTCAATTATCAGTTTTCGGATAATACTCATACAAAATTTTCTTATCAATGCGAAAACTATGTTAATTTGAACTTGAACTGAATACTGAATACAATCTTTTAAGAGTGATGGAGTGACGCGTTCATGTTTTCCATGTTCTTGAAGGAGGCCTACGGCGGGGTTGCTTTTGCATCTCGTTCGAGATGTGGTTCAGCAGCATGTCAATTGCTGCTGAACGGCAGACTCCTCGTGCGGTCTCTCGGCACCACGGCGGTTTCAATGAATGGATGCGCCTGAGCTTCCCCAGCGGTCATTCTACAAAATGTGCAAAACATCAATGAATTATGGGTAATTTTCGAATATCAAAACACTTCACATATCTCAATCAAATTCACTAACCGAGCTCTGGATTTTTGTTGGAGTGTACGGTCGATGAAATCGAGCAGTTTGGGCTCGTTATCGATGTCTTGAAGAGTGATGCTTCTGTTCGATCCCATCATCTCCTTCAACAACATGCAAAAGTCGGGAACTCTCTTCGACTTATTCGATTCACCGCTGATATTTGACGGGTTCAGCATCTGAACATTGAATTAAGATTTCGGACTATTAGCATACAATTAAGATTTCGAATTATTAGCATATCAATTTTTTTAATTTGGAAAAATATAAAAAGCGATATAATTTACCATCTGAATGACTTCGTCATCTACAGGTTCGCAGTACTCGATCATTTGCTTCTTCACCTCCTTCCCATCGTTTCTCCAAGTGAATAGTTTGGTTCCAGTAAGCATCTCACATAGCACCACTGCTAGAGACCAGATGTCCACTGAACGATTGTTGATTTAGCATACACTTTATGTTTCAGATCCCTCATTGCGTCGGAACTCGAAGGTGCAAGGGCAGGTACAGTTTCGAAATCGGTCGGCACTACAGTAAAAACAATCTTTTCAATGACTGCAGCGAAAATAATTCTAAGCGAAAACAGTCCCAACGATTTTGAAATAAACCCAAAAATGCGCAAGCGACAATGAATAATTTTGTAAAACAACACTTATTATCGTATTAGAAGATGGAATGCAAATAGTCAACGAACCCTTCTCATCATATGCCCTCTTCATTTCGACTTGCATCTCAATGGCCATGTAGAAAACATTGCCTACCTTCACTGTGGCCGCACTAGATCCCTCAACCTTGCGCGCTTTGCTGAAACCTGAAATATAACATTTATCTAATTATTAATGTGACAGGCAGGAACATGCCTAGCAGCGTCAGTTGCTCATTCGCTTTACTTATGCACATGCTGTCAGGGTTGAGATCGCGATGAAATACCTGCAGTATCGAAGTGTATTCTCCGAGAAGATCACATGTTCAATTAGGTATGGTTTGTTTTATTTGTGACTAGCACGGTGGTGCCCCCCGTGCTAGCGGAGTAGGTTTCGCAAGAGTAGATTTCACAATCACTCGTTTCGAAACTTGTTGACGCGCGATCTCTCTCCCTCCACGTTTCGTAATCATTTCGCAATCCGGACAGACGCGTCACACAACTCTTTATATTTAGGAATAAATAATTGTGTATTCCTTACGCCCAACGAATGGATGCACTCCAGTCCACTCAACGCTTCTCTAATCCATATCTTGACATAATGATAACGCCTCAAATTTAGCATAATACACGATAATTAACATAATTTTCCGTACATGCATGCTGCCACTTTGAATGATACATTTTTTTGATACATGTCTCCTTACAAATTATTTGTTGAAAACGAAAATATCACAGATATTAAAATGTTTATGTGTACAGAATTGTCATCTCTGAATTAATTCTGAGGGACGGGAAAGAAGAAATTACAATGCATCCACGATAAATTTGCATAAAGTAGTAGTATGGAATATGTTGTTAATAACATAATTTCGTGGTCTTCATTGTTCCTGAATTGTTTAGATCGTTGAATCATACTATCGTAACGCACTCCGATTTACAACGCCTCGAGTTGTGGAACAGTCATGTCTTCGATTTTGAGCTCGTTCATGTTGTTTGTTTTTGCCCATGGCATCTGGATAGCCAGAAAAGGCTGCGTGAGAGCGACTTCCGCTGCGATCCTGCAAATTATCGCTAAGGAAATGCAAATATTTATTTATTGTTTACGTTTTAATTCCAAAAACAATCATATCTGACACTGGAGAACAAAATGCATGCAAATCTCGCAATCATATTCCAAAATGAAAACACACCTGCGTTCGGGGTCAAACTGCAGCGTCTTGTCTAGAAAACTTCGCAACGCCTCTTCGTTCTCGGTTATATCAGAAGGCCTGATGCCTCGTCCATGAATCAATTTAGCACGAATAATTTCAATGAGGTCCTGAATTGATTTTTGTATTTAATTTTATACTTGTGTGCTTATAAAAGCAAACCTTTCTCTCATGTTGTTTGGAATATTCCGCGAGAGCTCGTCTGTCCAATTTACCTAGAACACGTGCGTTTGATTCATGAATATTCGATGCTAAGCTAACACTGACGCAAATGCAAAGTTTTTACTTTATCGAGAACTCGTTGATCGACGTGACCGCAGTAATCGATTTGTTGTTTGATAGAGTTGCTAATTCGCTTGCCCTCGAACATAACTTGTCCAGTGATGACCTCGAAAAGAATCGTTGCCATACTCCAGATGTCCACTGAAAACAGGCTTGTCGTTTCAACCCTACAATATACGTTCAAAAGTCGATTACAAACTATTGTGATGTGATTACCCTTGTGGTCGTACTGGAAATCCCATTCTACCAACTCTTCCATGGGCATGTATGGTTGCCCCTCTCATGCGCATTATGTTGATGTGCGTCTGAAGTGTAGATTGTGCAAAAATACAATAAAAGACGTCCATGTTTTCAATAAATGATTTTGTATATTGAAAATTGTAAAGATAAATGCGTATTTTAATTGTCAAAACATAATATTACTTTCATTGCTTTTCAGCTGAACTTGTTGTTCTAAAGCCATATATCACGGCGTTCCCCTATCAGAGGTCATATTGTTGTTGCGGTTCATCACTCGAGCCTTTCCGAAACCTACAATTTGCGGTTTCCGCAATCACTATTTGTATGCTCCAGATACCGAATTCTCTGAAACTTACCTGACATATAATATTGAAAAAAAATCACCAATCAATGTTAGTTTCTTGTCCTCATCGATACAAAGATTCCTTGGATTAAGATCGCGATGAATTTCCTTCAATTATTGGGGTGTTCCAAAAGTTCGTCGATTTTTTTCCAACAATTATTTCTTTGAAGTGATGATTGTCACTGACTAATAGTACATAACATTGATTGGGGCAATCGGTGTTCTTCAATTTCCGCCCTACATATATAAGAAATTTCAAGTTTTCTCAAAAATGACCAAACGTCAAATTCTTTCCTATGAAGAGACAGAACTCATTTGATAATGCCTAGTTACTTTGTAGTTGCCAACTAGCTTACTGGACGTATCCTGGCCCTCTGAATCGCGCTGTATATTTATTACAAGACTCAAATTTTCAACGTGTTTTTAAAATTTTCATAGATTTCGATTCTAACAATGGTTCCAAACGAGAATTGATAATGTATAATGAATTTACATTACAAAGTTACTATATAAAGAAATATCGTAACGTCTGTCTGTCCGTCCGTCTGTCCGTCTGTCCGTCTGTCTGTCACGCCTTTTCTTCAAATCGCTATAATTCGCCTCAAAATCATCGTAAAAGGTTAGGACCTTGACCGTTGGTGACTACTTGATGAGAGCTTTCAATATTTGATCTTCGAACTTTGAGCTTTGATCTTTTTCTTCAAATCGCTCTAACTCGGCTCAAAATCATCCTACAACGCTACGACCATGACCGTTAGCATCCTCACGACGAACAATTTCAGTACATTTTACCAAATCGCAGAAAACTCAAATGCACCCCGTGCATCACCCACCACATCATCCTAACCTGCTCTCACCCCCCGCAGCGTAAGCGTTGTGAAAGGCTCGTGATGCCAAGGGTGATTGGAAAAAGTTGGGATGGGGCGAAGCCCGGGATGGGGCGGGGGGTGAGAGCAGGTTAGGATGATGTGGTGGGTGATGCACGGGGTGCATTTGAGTTTTCTGCGATTTGGTAAAATGTACTGAAATTGTTCGTCGTGAGGATGCTAACGGTCATGGTCGTAGCGTTGTAGGATGATTTTGAGCCGAGTTAGAGCGATTTGAAGAAAAAGATCAAAGCTCAAAGTTCGAAGATCAAATATTGAAAGCTCTCATCAAGTAGTCACCAACGGTCAAGGTCCTAACCTTTTACGATGATTTTGAGGCGAATTATAGCGATTTGAAGAAAAGGCGTGACAGACAGACGGACAGACGGACGGACAGACAGACGTTACGATATTTCTTTATATAGTAACTTTGTAATGTAAATTCATTATACATTATCAATTCTCGTTTGGAACCATTGTTAGAATCGAAATCTATGAACATTTTAAAAACACGTTGAAAATTTGAGTCTTGTAATAAATATACAGCGCGATTCAGAGGGCCAGGATACGTCCAGTAAGCTAGTTGGCAACTACAAAGTAACTATGCATTATCAAATGAGTTCTGTCTCTTCATAGGAAAGAATTTGACGTTTGGTCATTTTTGAGAAAACTTGAAATTTCTTATATATGTAGGGCGGAAATTGAAGAACACCGATTGCCCCAATCAATGTTATGTACTATTAGTCAGTGACAATCATCACTTCAAAGAAATAATTGTTGGAAAAAAATCGACGAACTTTTGGAACACCCCAATAATTGAAGGAAATTCATCGCGATCTTAATCCAAGGAATCTTTGTATCGATGAGGACAAGAAACTAACATTGATTGGTGATTTTTTTTCAATATTATATGTCAGGTAAGTTTCAGAGAATTCGGTATCTGGAGCATACAAATAGTGATTGCGGAAACCGCAAATTGTAGGTTTCGGAAAGGCTCGAGTGATGAACCGCAACAACAATATGACCTCTGATAGGGGAACGCCGTGATATATGGCTTTAGAACAACAAGTTCAGCTGAAAAGCAATGAAAGTAATATTATGTTTTGACAATTAAAATACGCATTTATCTTTACAATTTTCAATATACAAAATCATTTATTGAAAACATGGACGTCTTTTATTGTATTTTTGCACAATCTACACTTCAGACGCACATCAACATAATGCGCATGAGAGGGGCAACCATAC
Organism: Pristionchus mayeri; assembly: GCA_036245805.1. NCBI lineage: Eukaryota > Metazoa > Nematoda > Chromadorea > Rhabditida > Neodiplogasteridae > Pristionchus > Pristionchus mayeri. The sequence goes on from BTRK01000002.1 coordinate 6,612,959, forward strand.
ATGCCCATGGAAGAGTTGGTAGAATGGGATTTCCAGTACGACCACAAGGGTAATCACATCACAATAGTTTGTAATCGACTTTTGAACGTATATTGTAGGGTTGAAACGACAAGCCTGTTTTCAGTGGACATCTGGAGTATGGCAACGATTCTTTTCGAGGTCATCACTGGACAAGTTATGTTCGAGGGCAAGCGAATTAGCAACTCTATCAAACAACAAATCGATTACTGCGGTCACGTCGATCAACGAGTTCTCGATAAAGTAAAAACTTTGCATTTGCGTCAGTGTTAGCTTAGCATCGAATATTCATGAATCAAACGCACGTGTTCTAGGTAAATTGGACAGACGAGCTCTCGCGGAATATTCCAAACAACATGAGAGAAAGGTTTGCTTTTATAAGCACACAAGTATAAAATTAAATACAAAAATCAATTCAGGACCTCATTGAAATTATTCGTGCTAAATTGATTCATGGACGAGGCATCAGGCCTTCTGATATAACCGAGAACGAAGAGGCGTTGCGAAGTTTTCTAGACAAGACGCTGCAGTTTGACCCCGAACGCAGGTGTGTTTTCATTTTGGAATATGATTGCGAGATTTGCATGCATTTTGTTCTCCAGTGTCAGATATGATTGTTTTTGGAATTAAAACGTAAACAATAAATAAATATTTGCATTTCCTTAGCGATAATTTGCAGGATCGCAGCGGAAGTCGCTCTCACGCAGCCTTTTCTGGCTATCCAGATGCCATGGGCAAAAACAAACAACATGAACGAGCTCAAAATCGAAGACATGACTGTTCCACAACTCGAGGCGTTGTAAATCGGAGTGCGTTACGATAGTATGATTCAACGATCTAAACAATTCAGGAACAATGAAGACCACGAAATTATGTTATTAACAACATATTCCATACTACTACTTTATGCAAATTTATCGTGGATGCATTGTAATTTCTTCTTTCCCGTCCCTCAGAATTAATTCAGAGATGACAATTCTGTACACATAAACATTTTAATATCTGTGATATTTTCGTTTTCAACAAATAATTTGTAAGGAGACATGTATCAAAAAAATGTATCATTCAAAGTGGCAGCATGCATGTACGGAAAATTATGTTAATTATCGTGTATTATGCTAAATTTGAGGCGTTATCATTATGTCAAGATATGGATTAGAGAAGCGTTGAGTGGACTGGAGTGCATCCATTCGTTGGGCGTAAGGAATACACAATTATTTATTCCTAAATATAAAGAGTTGTGTGACGCGTCTGTCCGGATTGCGAAATGATTACGAAACGTGGAGGGAGAGAGATCGCGCGTCAACAAGTTTCGAAACGAGTGATTGTGAAATCTACTCTTGCGAAACCTACTCCGCTAGCACGGGGGGCACCACCGTGCTAGTCACAAATAAAACAAACCATACCTAATTGAACATGTGATCTTCTCGGAGAATACACTTCGATACTGCAGGTATTTCATCGCGATCTCAACCCTGACAGCATGTGCATAAGTAAAGCGAATGAGCAACTGACGCTGCTAGGCATGTTCCTGCCTGTCACATTAATAATTAGATAAATGTTATATTTCAGGTTTCAGCAAAGCGCGCAAGGTTGAGGGATCTAGTGCGGCCACAGTGAAGGTAGGCAATGTTTTCTACATGGCCATTGAGATGCAAGTCGAAATGAAGAGGGCATATGATGAGAAGGGTTCGTTGACTATTTGCATTCCATCTTCTAATACGATAATAAGTGTTGTTTTACAAAATTATTCATTGTCGCTTGCGCATTTTTGGGTTTATTTCAAAATCGTTGGGACTGTTTTCGCTTAGAATTATTTTCGCTGCAGTCATTGAAAAGATTGTTTTTACTGTAGTGCCGACCGATTTCGAAACTGTACCTGCCCTTGCACCTTCGAGTTCCGACGCAATGAGGGATCTGAAACATAAAGTGTATGCTAAATCAACAATCGTTCAGTGGACATCTGGTCTCTAGCAGTGGTGCTATGTGAGATGCTTACTGGAACCAAACTATTCACTTGGAGAAACGATGGGAAGGAGGTGAAGAAGCAAATGATCGAGTACTGCGAACCTGTAGATGACGAAGTCATTCAGATGGTAAATTATATCGCTTTTTATATTTTTCCAAATTAAAAAAATTGATATGCTAATAATTCGAAATCTTAATTGTATGCTAATAGTCCGAAATCTTAATTCAATGTTCAGATGCTGAACCCGTCAAATATCAGCGGTGAATCGAATAAGTCGAAGAGAGTTCCCGACTTTTGCATGTTGTTGAAGGAGATGATGGGATCGAACAGAAGCATCACTCTTCAAGACATCGATAACGAGCCCAAACTGCTCGATTTCATCGACCGTACACTCCAACAAAAATCCAGAGCTCGGTTAGTGAATTTGATTGAGATATGTGAAGTGTTTTGATATTCGAAAATTACCCATAATTCATTGATGTTTTGCACATTTTGTAGAATGACCGCTGGGGAAGCTCAGGCGCATCCATTCATTGAAACCGCCGTGGTGCCGAGAGACCGCACGAGGAGTCTGCCGTTCAGCAGCAATTGACATGCTGCTGAACCACATCTCGAACGAGATGCAAAAGCAACCCCGCCGTAGGCCTCCTTCAAGAACATGGAAAACATGAACGCGTCACTCCATCACTCTTAAAAGATTGTATTCAGTATTCAGTTCAAGTTCAAATTAACATAGTTTTCGCATTGATAAGAAAATTTTGTATGAGTATTATCCGAAAACTGATAATTGAACAATATTGTTATAAAGCTTGGTTAATATTGTTGTAATTGATTTGAGAAATGCAATCCTTGGCGCACACATTCGTTGACTCCACCGAGGGAGAGTATACATGGTTCGGAAGTAGCCGCAATTGGCATGCTGCGTAACCACATCAGGAACGAGATGCATGAACCAAATCCTCCCAACAAATTACGATTCTCTTTATGTCTCGGTCGAAAAGCATGCACTGTTATTTTGTCAATTTTTAGATATTTTTATAATCATCATGTTTCACTACTTATAGATTCGGTACCATATGTTAGTGAAGTTTTTCGTAAATTTTAGTTCAAATGGCTATTCGGCAATATAACTACTAAATGGTGAAATTATTTAGCTAAATTGTGATTACTTCAAACGTATTGAAATAACATTTAAATATGAAAACTTATACATTGTACACACGTATACATTTGGCATGTCAGTCAGTGAATTTGCATGCAAAAGTGAATTTCAATATGAATAATTAAATATATTGGGGTGTCCGGAAAGTTCGTATAATGCTTCGGAAAAAAGTCAGTTCGCGATCAAATGCAGTGATTGCGCAATCTGTTTGTCAACAATGTATTGCATCATTCTGACGTTGAGTAGTGAGAGGATTTAATCAGTCTCCTAGTTGCTACATTGATTATTGTGATGGACTCCCATCTCTACCTCCGAGCAGTTTTACTTCATCTACAGTCTTGGCCGATCCGTGAAGGAGGCCCACTCTGCCCTGGCCCAGTCGGAAGGAGCTGACGCCCCCTCCATACCCTTCTGCTATAAGTGGTTCTCCCGCTTCAAGAAAGGGGAGTTTGGTCTCGATGATCAACCCCGCTCTGGACGCCCTCCCTCCCTCGATCAGCCTCTCGTTCTCCGCACACTGAAGAGCAAGCCCATGGCCAGTGTGCGTGAGTTGAAGAAGGATACTGGTACTCCCAGATCAACGGTGTCCGATATCCTCCATCGATCTGGGAAGAAGCCGAAACTCCCACAAGTGATTCCCCATGACCTCTCCCCCGAACAGCTGAAAAATCGTGTTCGTCTGTCGGGAATTACTCCATCGTAGATCCAATCTTCGATGGGTCAATTCCATCATCGCTACAGATGAGAAGTGGATCACGTACGATAACCCTGTGAGGAGACAGCAATGGGTGGATGCAGATGAGAAGCCCACGCCCGTCCCGAAGAAGGATGAGCACGGAAAGAAGGAACTCCTCTGCTTCTTCTTCTCAGTGCTCGGTCCCATCTACTGGGAGATCCTCGCCCCTGGCACCAGCATCAATGCCGACCTCTTCTCTGAACAACTGGAAGATGTCGCGATCAGAGTCCCTCCCAGACTCCTGAACCAGGGCAAAATTCTTCTTCTGATAGGCAATGCTCGCCCACATCGAGCGAAGATGACCCAGAAGAAAATGGACGAGCTGAAGATCGAGAGGATTCCCCATCCACCGTATTCCCCGGATCTCTCCCCATGCGACTACCACTGCTTCCGCTCTCTCTCTGACTTCTGCAAAGGAAAGAAGTTCAAGAATCGAGATGAAGTTGTGAGGGCTTTCGTGAACTGGGCGGTCTCGAAGAAACCCGCATTCTGAAAGAGAGGAATCGAGACCCTGCCCAATCGCTGGAGAGAGGTAGTGAGAAAGAAGGGGGCATACATTGGTCACTGAGAATTGTAAAGCATTGAATAAAAAATAAAAACAAAAATTATACGAACTTTCCGGACACCCCAATACTTCAACTAATCAAGAAATTAAATCCAAGAATTGACAAAATGTAATAAACCCTAGATTTTTGATTGTAAATGATTTCAAAATTCTCCAATCCTTGACAGAAGTGTGTTCTCGACGGTACCCTTCCCTCTCAGTTATTCCCCTCTCCGTCGGTGTCAGTGTCTGCTTATCAACGCCAGTGCCGGCAAGCGGTGTGGCACTCGAGCATTTAAGAATAATTTCGAATTTACTGCCTCTAAACAGCGCTGCATAAGTAATCGATTGAGTTCAATAATGAATATGTTTCGACGCCTTGATTGCAATAGCGTTCAATTTGAATGCAATGCGTGATGTTCAGCTCTGCTCGTTTGGTTTGTCGATGCGATAAATCCTCGAATGTAGGTGTGAAAACCTACAACCCTTTGAAATTTGAAAGTTTAAATCATTCACTATCGACAACACACCAACAACAATCACCAATCACAACAATCACCGACAACACTTTCATAATTCTGACCTCCGCAGATAAGCCGCCATCTCCTCCTACCTTCTTTCCATTCCTGTGTCACACCCCTCACATCTTATCAGCCTCATTTTCGCCCAGTTTCACTCACAGCGGTACACCAAACTAACTGACTGAGAATGAGTGTGTATCGTGTGAGTTATTTGATAACAGTTATTTTAATGTTTAATCAATTCATAATTAATAAGCATACTAAGCAATAATTCCTCACCTGTGGCTCCCGGCCAACTATCGATAGCTCTGTTGGGAATGGAGATATAATTATGAAACTTTCGGAGCTTCTTATCGTTGGGGAGATCTAGGCCGTGCATATGAAAGCTTCAAACATTTAATTTTGCCTTTGCTCCTCCTTTAAAGGGTAGTTTTGCATGTAGATTCCGAAAATGAAATAAAAAAATGGCTATAACAGTAAAAAATTTTCAGGACGGCCAAAAAACTTTCGACCTCTTTCGGTTTCCAAACTATCTTTTTCGTTATTTTCATCAAAAAATACTCCAGAAAAACCTATAACATCATACTTTTTGAAAATTTGAAATTTCCGATATTTTTTGGGCCTTGTCTGGCATTTTTCGGAAAGTGCGCCAGAGGCACTCATATTGGGCCAAATATCAGCACTCGGTATGGGAACTTCACCAGCAAAATATTGAGGGGGGTTGCAAAAAAGTCATCCGTCGACCACTCCCAAAAGCTACGTTTTCTCGTGGAACGTCTCTTATGACGAACTTATCAGCTGTATGCCGATAATTCAATGGGCGAGAGTGTAGAATGAGCCTGTCTCCTTTGTTCTGCCTCATTCGAGCTGGTCAGATAATTGAATTATTCTCCATTGTCCTATCTCGTCCATTGAATTGTCGACATAGAGCTGATAAATGAGCCATAAAATGAGGTATAGCGAAAAAATGTCTAGCCTTAACCCAACACAGTATACGAAAAATGACCCTCAGAGCATGGTGCATCTCACAATATAGTTCGTGGTTTTAGTTTCTGCCTTATATTTGAGATCGACGAAATTATAACGTTGTCACGAAAAAGCATGTGCTATTTTGACACCTGCGGCTTAACAGTGATGCTAGCAATCATCTATGCAAATTTCAAGTTTTTTCATAAATCGGTTACCGAGTTACCGAGTTATGCTCAGAAGTCTATATGAAGCCAATGTGCAGCCTGACTTAAGCGGTCGAATTGGTGCAAAATGAAGTTGACCACAATGATCAGCACCTTCGACAACCCCTTTCTACAACTTTTCGAGATTTTGGTGTGCAAGAACCTCCAGCACTTTGTTCGACTCTTACGCGAACGGCCTCTTACATGTTTATATGAGAGGAATCGCGAGAGAATCGAGCACTCAGCGGCGGTGAATTCAAATTTGTCGTATCTGGCTGAAATTTTAGTGAGAAGTATATGGGATGATGCTCTTTCAAACTGCGTCGTCAGAATTTTGATGTCGGTCGTCATCGTCGAGATTCAGAAGGTCAAAGTTGACACTATCACTTTTCGACATTCAAATCGCGCTCACTTAAATGATCATAAATCCGTTTAAAAATACGATAGAAGGCCGTTCTTTGTTTCATAAGAAAGCTACCATCATTCTCTACAACTTTTATGTTGACGATGTCATTCGTTGTGCTCGTCCTGGTTCGGGGTGGTTGGGTTCACTAAAAATGACTGTTCTCAAAAAATCGGAAAAACGTCTTGAGATCGGGTGCTTTTTTGATTGACCCTATGGTGAGATATCTTGTGCCCAAAAATCAGGCAAATCGAGATGGAGAAAAAAAGTGGGCTCACTTTTTGTACGGTGACCCCGAAATCGGTCCCTGAAAGTAATACTTCCAAAACTCTAATTGGACGCTATTGGGTGCAAATACATTCAAAAACATCAAAAACAACATTCTAAGTTGTTTCCCCAATAGCTATACCAATTTCATATGTCAAAATTACTGTAGGACCTCGAATTCAAAAATCGAGATTTTGACCCTCAACAACCTATGGGATGGGTGTTACTGCTCTAAATAGGTTCAAAGCCATGTAGGAACATCCCTTGAAACATCTCAAACAAAGTGGGCACGTATAAAGACGCTATTTCATCGGCTGGTTTCAAGGAAATGCACAAAAGTGTAAATCGGTTCGAAATTGACATTCCCACCTGCCCCTAGGCTAGAAATGTAGAGATCAACGAGCTAAACATTTTACCTGTTGAAAGTGAGCTTCTATCTTTTCGTTGAAGCAAGCTATAAAGCCTAGAAGTTGGGAAGACATGTGCTAGAATCCTCCGAGAGCGCGTGCTCTAACCGTCTGGCGCTCTCGCCGCCTGTCCTCCCTCTCCCTCCCCTCCATTTAGCGCTCCATTGCGCGCCTCGACCGCCGATTTCTACCAACTTCTACGCTCTGTAGCGCACGTAAACGAAAAGATAGAAGCTCACTTTCAACAGGTAAAATGTTTAGCTCGTTGTTCTCTACATTTCTAGCCTAGGGGAGGTCCGAATGTCAATTTTGAACCGATTTACACTTGTGCATTTCCTTGAAACCAGCCGATGAAATAGCGTCTTTATACATGCCAACTTTGTTTGAGATGTTTCAAGGGATGTTCCTACATGGCTTTGAACCTATTTAGAGCAGTAGCACCCATCCCATAGGTTGTTGAGGGTCAAAATCTCGATCTTTGACTTCGAGGTCCTACCGTAATTTTGACAGATGAAATTGGTATAGCTATTGGGGAAACTACTTAGAATGTTGTTTTTGATGTTTTTGAATGTATTTGCACCCAATAGCGTCCAATTAGAGCTTTGGAAGTATTACTGTCAGGGACCGATTTCGGGGTCACCGTACAAAAAGTGAGCCCACTTTTTTTTCCCCATCTCGATTTGCCTGATTTTTGGGCACAAGATATCTCACCATAGGGTCAATCAAAAAAGCACCCGATCTCAAGACGTTTTTCCGATTTTTTGAGAACAGTCATTTTTAGTGAACCCAACCACCCCGAACCAGGACGAGCACAACGAATGACATCGTCAACATAAAAGTTGTAGAGAATGATGGTAGCTTTCTTATGAAACAAAGAACGGCCTTCTATCTTATTTTTAAACGGATTTATGATCATTTAAGTGAGCGCGATTTGAATGTCGAAAAGTGATAGTGTCAACTTTGACCTTCTGAATCTCGACGATGACGATCGATATCAAAATTCTGACGACGCAGTTTGAAAGAGCATCATCCAAAATACTTCTCACTAAGATTTCAGCCAGATAGGACAAAATTGAAATTCTCCGCCGCTAGCCCCCCTGAAATGCTCGATTCTCTCGCGATTCCTCTCATATGCTGCAGTACGACTCCCAGGCCAAATTTGAGAGCAATTTGAGGCTATTAACATAGTTTAGAATTAAACGAAAAGTTGAGATTTCGCATATTCCAGGCGAAAAAGGAGAATGACTGCTAATCGCGATTCAAATTTTGATATTATGGCCTTAAAACTTCAAAGTATCTGACCTTCAAGTAAGTCTACCATGATGTTTGGTTGAAGACTCTCAGGAGACACGTGATATGTGTAATATGCATTTTGATAACGACTAATGAATCACGTGTATTAAATAGTATGCATTATATTGAATGTTTAATATCAGTTACGTTGTCACCGAGTATTGCGGCAGGCCACTAAGTCAAAAAATAGAGAGCGGTCAATACGACATAAATGATGCGAAAAAGTGGACGAGAGAACTTCTCAGTGCTTTTCAACATCTTCACTCGTACGGGGTGAGTACAAATGATTGAAATTAGTTCGGTTAGGTGTTGAACGAGTATGCAAAATTATGTATATGTACCCCAATTACGTGCTCTTGACAGTACGCGCAGTTGGATTTATAACGCAGGGAATACGTAATTGCTAGTATTGGGGTGTTCCAAAAGTTCGTGTAATTTTGTTCTGAATTTATTTTCTCACGAATCATAAGTCAATGAAATTAATCATCCCTCATACTTAGTATAGATCGACCTGAAATATATTTTGCGAAGGCTATTTATTTAAATGATTATTTAGTAATGATGCAATTATAACGAATGTGCGTTTTTTAGCCCCTGTTTGAAACATATATAATGTAGTTTTCTTTGAAGTTTCAAAACTGTGGTTTATTGTGTATTAGAGGTAGCAATAGAACTTTCAATTGAACATTTCAAATTGCATCTTTCTTTAACGACCGCCAAAAAAAATCAAAACTTTTCATTTTAATCTTGCCGAATGAAGGTCATTTTCGGAATTTTTCAAATTTTCATGATTCTTTGCTAATCAATCGTCCTAACGAAAAAGTTGGGATGGGCTTCGCCCCATCCCAACTTTTTCGAATCACCCTCGGCCTCACGAGCCTTTCACAACGCTTACGCTGCGGGGGGTGAGAGCAAGTTGGGCAGATTTTACAACAGCTATGTGCTATTTTTCTAAACGATGGGTTGTAAATGCATAAATAATTACGTTACCGTGTTTTAAGGTATGCAAGTAGAAGCCTGCTTAAAACGTTGTATCGCGCTGTATATTTATTACAAGACTCAAATTTTCAACGTGTTTTTAAAATTTTCATAGATTTCGATTCTAACAATGGTTCCAAACGAGAATTGATAATGTATAATGAATTTACATTACAAAGTTACTATATAACGAAATATCGTAACGTCTGTCTGTCCGTCCGTCTGTCCGTCTGTCCGTCTGTCTGTCACGCCTTTTCTTCAAATCGCTATAATTCGCCTCAAAATCATCGTAAAAGGTTAGGACCTTGACCGTTGGTGACTACTTGATGAGAGCTTTCAATATTTGATCTTCGAACTTTGAGCTTTGATCTTTTTCTTCAAATCGCTCTAACTCGGCTCAAAATCATCCTACAACGCTACGACCATGACCGTTAGCATCCTCACGACGAACAATTTCAGTACATTTTACCAAATCGCAGAAAACTCAAATGCACCCCGTGCATCACCCACCACATCATCCTAACCTGCTCTCACCCCCCGCAGCGTAAGCGTTGTGAAAGGCTCGTGATGCCGAGGGTGATTGGAAAAAGTTGGGATGGGGCGAAGCCCCATCTCAACTTTTTCGATTTGCCCGAGGAAAATGCATATTACACATATCACGTGTCTCCTGAGAGTCTTCAACCAAACATCATGGTAGACTTACTTGAAGGTCAGATACTTTGAAGTTTTAAGGCCATAATATCAAAATTTGAATCGCGATTAGCAGTCATTCTCCTTTTTCGCCTGGAATATGCGAAATCTCAACTTTTCGTTTAATTCTAAACTATGTTAATAGCCTCAAATTGCTCTCAAATTTGGCCTGGGAGTCGTACTGCAGCATATGAGAGGAATCGCGAGAGAATCGAGCATTTCAGGGGGGCTAGCGGCGGAGAATTTCAATTTTGTCCTATCTGGCTGAAATCTTAGTGAGAAGTATTTTGGATGATGCTCTTTCAAACTGCGTCGTCAGAATTTTGATATCGATCGTCATCGTCGAGATTCAGAAGGTCAAAGTTGACACTATCACTTTTCGACATTCAAATCGCGCTCACTTAAATGATCATAAATCCGTTTAAAAATAAGATAGAAGGCCGTTCTTTGTTTCATAAGAAAGCTACCATCATTCTCTACAACTTTTATGTTGACGATGTCATTCGTTGTGCTCGTCCTGGTTCGGGGTGGTTGGGTTCACTAAAAATGACTGTTCTCAAAAAATCGGAAAAACGTCTTGAGATCGGGTGCTTTTTTGATTGACCCTATGGTGAGATATCTTGTGCCCAAAAATCAGGCAAATCGAGATGGGGAAAAAAAAGTGGGCTCACTTTTTGTACGGTGACCCCGAAATCGGTCCCTGACAGTAATACTTCCAAAGCTCTAATTGGACGCTATTGGGTGCAAATACATTCAAAAACATCAAAAACAACATTCTAAGTAGTTTCCCCAATAGCTATACCAATTTCATCTGTCAAAATTACGGTAGGACCTCGAAGTCAAAGATCGAGATTTTGACCCTCAACAACCTATGGGATGGGTGCTACTGCTCTAAATAGGTTCAAAGCCATGTAGGAACATCCCTTGAAACATCTCAAACAAAGTTGGCATGTATAAAGACGCTATTTCATCGGCTGGTTTCAAGGAAATGCACAAGTGTAAATCGGTTCAAAATTGACATTCGGACCTCCCCTAGGCTAGAAATGTAGAGAACAACGAGCTAAACATTTTACCTGTTGAAAGTGAGCTTCTATCTTTTCGTTTACGTGCGCTACAGAGCGTAGAAGTTGGTAGAAATCGGCGGTCGAGGCGCGCAATGGAGCGCTAAATGGAGGGGAGGGAGAGGGAGGACAGGCGGCGAGAGCGCCAGACGGTTAGAGCACGCGCTCTCGGAGGATTCTAGCACATGTCTTCCCAACTTCTAGGCTTTATAGCTTGCTTCAACGAAAAGATAGAAGCTCACTTTCAACAGGTAAAATGTTTAGCTCGTTGATCTCTACATTTCTAGCCTAGGGGCAGGTGGGAATGTCAATTTCGAACCGATTTACACTTTTGTGCATTTCCTTGAAACCAGCCGATGAAATAGCGTCTTTATACGTGCCCACTTTGTTTGAGATGTTTCAAGGGATGTTCCTACATGGCTTTGAACCTATTTAGAGCAGTAACACCCATCCCATAGGTTGTTGAGGGTCAAAATCTGGGTCATTTTTCGTATACTGTGTTGGGTTAAGGCTAGACATTTTTTCGCTATACCTCATTTTATGGCTCATTTATCAGCTCTATGTCGACAATTCAATGGACGAGATAGGACAATGGAGAATAATTCAATTATCTGACCAGCTCGAATGAGGCAGAACAAAGGAGACAGGCTCATTCTACACTCTCGCCCATTGAATTATCGGCATACAGCTGATAAGTTCGTCATAAGAGACGTTCCACGAGAAAACGTAGCTTTTGGGAGTGGTCGACGGATGACTTTTTTGCAACCCCCCTCAATATTTTGCTGGTGAAGTTCCCATACCGAGTGCTGATATTTGGCCCAATATGAGTGCCTCTGGCGCACTTTCCGAAAAATGCCAGACAAGGCCCAAAAAATATCGGAAATTTCAAATTTTCAAAAAGTATGATGTTATAGGTTTTTCTGGAGTATTTTTTTGATGAAAATAACGAAAAAGATAGTTTGGAAACCGAAAGAGGTCGAAAGTTTTTTGGCCGTCCTGAAAATTTTTTACTGTTATAGCCATTTTTTTATTTCATTTTCGGAATCTACATGCAAAACTACCCTTTAAAGGAGGAGCAAAGGCAAAATTAAATGTTTGAAGCTTTCATATGCACGGCCTAGATCTCCCCAACGATAAGAAGCTCCGAAAGTTTCATAATTATATCTCCATTCCCAACAGAGCTATCGATAGTTGGCCGGGAGCCAAATCAGGGAAAGCTCAGGCAACGAGCGAGAGAGCACGCGACTTGAAGAGAGTTCTCCTCTAATTGAAACCTATTTCAACCGGGCGCGCTTTTGTCTTTACTCCTCCTTTAAGTCAAATTTTCGCGAAATTTTATCAGTGCGCCCGGATCACTCTGGGAAAAGTGAAGTCTCATTTTGCGAATTGGGCTTCATTAGTACTATTTTACATGCGCAATCTTAATATTATATGGTTTTGATTAATTTGAAACCTTGCTGAAGCAGTTACATGCCTTATTTCGCAAAATTGAATATTTTTGTAAACTCGATTTTCTAGCACTACGTGTACCACAAGATTGAGGCTATAATTATGCATCGCATGGACCAAACAGGGGTCTAATCGATGTATAATGAGTTATTACATTATTTCAAGCTAATTCCATATGAATTGTGTTTCATAATATGAAGTATTCTTTCGAAAATTCGATGAAATTCGTCAAAATCCGTTTTTTAACGATATTTCCGATTTTCAAAGTTGCGTAGAAATCGAATTTCAGCTTCAACCTTACATTAATTCGGTTATAATGAATTGGGATTATCCCTAGTTCATTCTCAAGCAATTTGGAGAGCATCTGAGAAAATTTTATTTTTTCGAAAAACTTGCTCTGTCTGACTTAGGCATGGAAAAATGAAAAAAATAAAATTTTCTCGGATGCTCTCCAAATTGCTCGACAATGAACCAGGGACGATTCCAAGCCATTATGCGTTAATTTATGTGGGTTGAAGCTGGAATTCGATTTCTATGCAACTTTGAAAATCGTTAACAACCGGATTTTGACGAATTTCATCGCATTTTCGGAAGAATACTTCATAATATGAAACACAATTCATATGAAATTTTCTTGAAATAATGTAATAACTCATTATACACCGATTTGACCCCTGATTGGTCCATGCGAAGCATAATTATAGCCTCAATCTTGTGGTACACGAAGAGCTAGAAAATCGAGTTTACAAAAAAATATTGAATTTTGTGAAATAAGGCATGTAACTGCTTCAACAAGGTCTCAATTTAATCAAAACCATATAAAATTAAGATTGCGCATGTAAAATAGCAGCTAATGAAGCCCAATTCGCAAAATGAGACTTCACTTTTCCCAGAGTGATCAATGAGCGTGCCTTCTACTGGGAGCCATAAGTTCCGGGCGCACTGATAAAATTTCGCGAAAATTTGACTTCAAGGGTAGTTTTGCATGTAGATTCCGAAAATGAAATAAAAAATGGCTATAACATTAAAAAATTTTTTTTATGTTATAGCCATTTTCCAAAAAACTTCGAAAATCTAGGTTTTCGACCACTTCTCGACCTCTTTCGGTTTCCAAACTTTCTTTTTCGTTATTTTCATCAAAAAATACGTCAGAAAAACCTATAATATCATACTTTTTGAAAATTTGAAATTTCCGATCTTTTTTGGGCCTTGTCTGGCATTTTTCGGAAAGTGCGCCAGAGGCACTCATATTGGGCCAAATATCAGCACTCGGTATGGGAACTTCACCTGCGAAATATTGAGGGGGGTTGCAAAAAAGTCATCCGTGGTGGAAGTACGTTTTCTCGTGGAACGTCTCATAAAACGAGGTGTAGCGAAAAAATGTCTAGCCTAAACCCCACAATGAGATGAATCGCGAGAGAATCGACCACGCCGCGGCGGTAGGAAATAATGTGTCCTATCCTCCAACAAATTTACGTACAAATATTTCAAATGATGCTCTTTCAACCTGCGGCGACACGCAAAATGGGGGGTTCAAGATACGGCGTATATTTTGAACGGCTCATTCAAACCCCATAAATGTATCGTAATTCTGAAAGATCTCGACGAGAGCTTTTTCCTATGGTCAGTTCTCTCAGATAGCCACTCGTAAGTTCTCCGCCTCAAATGTAATATCACATGTCACTATAAATATGTCGTTCAACCAACTTACGAATGCAACCACAGATAATCTTTTGCGAGGCATCGGCATGTCGAGGAGTAGCATATTTTCGATTTTCCTATTTTTCTTGTCTTTACATCAACGAATTGTCAAATCATCAACGGTGCACTTTCGAACTAGAGCGTCAATAAACCTGCAAAATTGGGATGAGACGCACAACTTAATAGTGTCATTGTGATCTCATAAACAATTTGAACTAACAAAGTGGTACGCAATTATTTGTCTAAAAGATTATTCCACTAATACTGAAACTTCAGTCCGCGAATTCGCAAATTATGCTACATGTGCATTGTATGGCTAAACTTACATCAAAAGCCCGTTCCAGTCCCATGGCGGAAATGGTAGTTTTCTCACAAAGTAACTCCATGACAGGAGGCGATCGCTGGACGAGTTTCTGCAGTCTATCATCATCTATAATTAGCCCGCTTGTCTGAAATGCGTGTTTTTAACATATTGAAAAAATCGATATTAGAACGCCGTATCTTGAACCCCCCATTTTGCGTGTCGCGCTGCACTAGGGTGATCGGCTTTTATAGGCGACATCCAGCATCTCCAACTCCCGATGTTTGACCATCTTGAGCAAGATCTGGATTATCCAGTCAGATTGCTCGTCGAAGTGACCCTGTAATGAAATTAGTGAACCCATATTGGCATTACACCGCTCAGTGGTAAGGAGTAACTCAATCTTACCGAAACAAATGCCACAGCACATAAATCGAGTGGTATTCCCTAAGGCTTGTCTTCGTGGGAAATCTATAGATATGATCGGTTTAGGAATATGAAGAATTAATAGATCATTCCATATAAAACAAGGAGCAACGGTCTGACTCTCTTCAGTTTGCACGCTCTCTCGTCTCTCTGACCGGCGAGAGAGCGTGCAAACCGAAGAAAGTCAGATCATTGCTCAAAACCAGTCCTACATTTCCCCACCTCAATGATCAGATTCCGAGTATTAGGTTGGAACAAAAGTTTTGCACGATTATGACCATGAAGTTTGAAATCACTTAAAAGGCTTCACTTTAATCGGGCCGATCTAAGGTAGAATATATTTAGGGACTATTTGTAAAATACATCCGCTACTTTGAATCGAATCCTGCTCTGAGGGTTTGCGAAAAAAAAACAGGTTTCATTAAATGTAAAATTTTTTAGTTACATGAACATTTGTTTATCACGCTCCTATTCTGACAGAACAAATCATGGTATAATCTCACATAGTGGAGTGAAAAGCCCGTTGGTAGTTCTCTCTAAAGCTATGTAGGATCTGGTGGTTACTTCAATTTAGCAAGGATTACAGGCCATTAAATTCCAACATTCGCGAAGTAACGTTGCTCACTGGATCGCTTTTCTTGTCTCGACAATCAATCATACTGGCTTGATCTTAAGTGTTTTAAATATGCTACCGTGGGGTTTTATAACATAGAGGAATGCTGGATCATACCCTTTTCCCCTTCAAGAAAATTTAGATTTTCTGAAATTTTGAATCATGATCATCACAGCCAAAATATTGAAATTCGGTGTACATAGTTCAAGTCGATCTCCTCAAAAGGAAGCTATCCCCTGAGTCGGCCAAGCCAATAAGTGATAGAGTAAGAGTTGCTCGTTCAGTTAACCATATAAAGTCTGAGCTCCCTTTTCTGCTGGAAACATGGCATTCATGGAAACATCAATTTGGACACTAAAATATCAGTATCTGAGTATGCAATATTGCATTTTTTTTAAATTGAAGCATTGTATATCCACGCAAAAAGAATTTTAAGCTTATCATGGAAGGTACTTAAAGTTTAAGTGCATTTGAGATCGATAGACTTACGGCTACGGCTATGCGGTAAAGGCAACTAATTCAGACCAAGCCCCTTTTGGCGCGAGATCAAACATGACCTGAGTTTCTGGAACGCCATTTGTGATAATCACCATTGTCATAGTATCTTATGATGCCTGTTCATCATACTTTCCAAATACACCTTTATATTTGCATTATCATCGATGCCCATAGAGTGCAGACCCCAAAATTATGTTGTTCAGTTCTCAAATGTAGTAACTTTGACTTTAAAATATCGCCACAATATGAAATGGTATGGGTAATACTAATGTGTGATAGAAAGAGTATCGAAGCCCTCAATGAATAAATGCAACAATATTAAATAATTTTGTAAATAAATGTCAGGGTGTGCCGGAAAAGAAAATTTGAAAATCGTGCAAAACTTTTGTTCCAACCTGATAGATGAGAGATTGAAGAAGGATGTGATCTCGTCTTCAGTAGTTGACTCGGTGAAGGATTGTTCCATGCTATCATCTATAGCTCTGATATTCAGAGAGTAAGGCATATATTTCTTATTCTGTAATGCACACAGATTTTCCCAATTATCATTGGTCTTTAAGTGATACATAATTGATTATGGCAAAATAATTGTTGCAACTTGCCATGGTGATTTGAACGAGGGAAAAGCATCGTCATCCCGCTTGCAACTCGATCCCCTTCATGCGAGGATTGACAGAGGCTATAATTTGGTGATCTGCCAAATTTAATTTCGTGCAGATACATGTGAGAATCTCATTCGGGAGATTTATGAGTGGATTCTGAAACAAGGAAATTCATTTATTTAAATATATATATATTTATGCTATTTCTGTCGAAATAACGTTACAAAATTGAAATAGAATAGGCAATTAATGACGGTTAAAATGACGAGTGAATAATGGTACAATAGGGTATTGGGATCTTCTCAGGGTAACTGGTTTGATTCTCGGAATTTACTAAAAGCCTTGCCGCTCTTGGAAAGAAACTATTGTGTCTGTAGTTGTGGTTCGATCCAGGATTATTGAAGTTCATTCCGTTTCGAGTGTAGTAAATTTTGAAATAATGTGGTTTTCGGTTGGAAATACTATATTTGCCTCGGATGAGATTTGTGGCTACTCTCTTATCAATCGCTATTCTACGCTTCTCTAGGGACTCAATGCCTAGTCTCTTGTTGCGATCGAGAGCAGTGGGCATGTTTTCCCAAGTATGATTAAAACAGCGCATAAATAACCGTCGTGTGAAATAGTTTTGTACCCTTTCGAGTTCCTTTTTATCCTTGTTTTGGTAAGGGTTGAAGACGGGGTGAAGCGCTTTCTAAAATTGGTCTAATGTACATTGAGTACGTTTTGACGAGTACTTCTATATTTTTGGTTCGTAAGGCTCTGAGGATAGTGTGACTAGTAGTTTTGGCTTTAATGGATACGGAAGTGCAATGATCGGAAAATGAGAGGTTTTTCTGGATAACAAAACCGAGGTCTTTCACTTTTTCTTTTTGTTCCAGAGTTGTGGTTCCTATAGTATATGTTCGCTTTGTATTTGCTCTGCCTAGGTGCAATGAGTTACACTTATGCGCAGCAAGAGGGAGTTGCCACTCTTCAGAAAAGTTTACCATAGTGTCAATCGCAGCCTGTAGAGGGGCGGGTGAATTCCCCTTCCTAAAGGACCGATGTATTTTTATGTCATCGGCATACATTCTTGCAACGACGCCATGATTTTGTACTAGAGTAGGGATTTCTGAGGTGTAAATAAGGAAGAGCAAGGGGCCTAGGACTGAGCCCTGTGGGACGCCGCTAGTTACAGGCATTGAGGTAGAAAGCGCATCTTTTACTCTCACTTGGAATGATCTATCTGTGAGGTATCCTGCTATCCACTTGATTGTATTTTCGGAGAGACCTATATTGCTAAGCTTGAGTTTTAGTTTGGGATGGGATACTCTATCAAAAGCTTTTGCAAAATCAAAGTAGATAACGTCAACAGGTTTCCCATCACTAATCGAGGATGTCCAGTGTTCGAGGACTTCGAGCATTTGGAGCTCACGCGATCGTTTCTTGCGGAATCCGTATTGCTCATCGGGGAAAATGTTTAATTGTTCGCAAAGGTTGATAATAGATTTGCACAAAAATGCGCTCGAAAACTCGGCAAAAGAAAGATGTAATAGAGATGGGCCTGTAGTTTACGGGATTGGAAAAAGGGGGCGATTTCTTAACAGGAGTTACTATGGAATGCCTCCAATGGGAGGGGACCGTACCAGATTGGTAGGAGATCCTAAAAATGATTTCAAGGGCTTCGGAAATGGGCACGGCAATTCGTTTTATGAATGAAAGGTCAATGTTCTCAGGGGTTTTGCAGGAGGAGCGTTTCCATTTCTCAATAAGGGCGCAGATCTCGTGCCTAAGAAAATGGGGTTCTTCGTAAGTACCTATATGAGGGAAAGCACCGGTATTTGGCAATTTTCCGTTATCGATTGTGAATACGCTTACAAAAGTCTCCTCGGCTAGTAAGTTTGCTTTGCCTATGTCATCCATAACCAGAGTGCCATCAGCTCTCTTTAAGCCTTCGACTCCCTTGGATTTATTGGCACAGCGTTTCATAAAACGGAAAAAACTTGTTCTTATCGTCGAGGGGAGAAATGGTAGTACATATAGTTCGAAAACGGTACCACAGTATCTACATTCTGTGCACATGTACATTTTTGTTCCCTCTGTCACGAGTGCATGATAAAGATCTCTCGAATTGGTGTATTATATTTTTGGAAGTTGATACTATTGTTAGATTTTTCAACTACTTCAGTGTAATCAAAACAGTTTTAAATTTCAAAGAAACAAAAAAAATCACGCGCCGAAATTCGACGACATTTGACGATTTGTATACGGTTGAAATATTTCGAATACATCAGCGTGTTACTGAAATAGCGCAATTAAAGAAGACCTCACAAGGTACGATAACGAATTGAGAATGAGTGTTGTGTAGTATTGGGTCAATTTTTTCTTCCAGTCTGAGTGGGCGGAGATTAAGCAGGCAAACCTGGTGGCATCCCTTCAGGGGATGAACAAGATAACAGTAAAAGAAGAAACGAGATCACTTGCCCTCTGGTAATGCTGCAGCATCAGCAATAAAACAATTCAAAATAAAATAATAATTATGTTTTGTGAATTTAACTTTAGTCAAACTGTTTTTACTTAACAGACTGCAATTGGATTATATAAAGGTTTAGAATATGTAAAATATTTTTTACTCTTGCATATTAATGAGTCAACGTGCACGTTTATCAGACATTTGTTGGTTCATGCGACAATGATGGGCGGATCTCGATTGGTCTTTTACAATGTCATGCCTCCGACAAGCAGGATAGACACTATGAGGGAAATCGATTGTTCGAGCGAGGCGGCGATATTCTATACAAATATTGATTACCTCCGCCCGATTCTCCCCGTCAGCAACTTTTGCGGATTTCTCGGTCTCGAGCCTTTCATAACGCTCACGATGCGGGAATGAGTGCAGGTTATGGCTGTGAGCAACGCCAAAACCGAAATTAGTGACCGCTGAACGCTATTGAAATGATTCAACTTTTTGGCATAGTTTAAAGCGTGTTAATATCGAAAACATATTATTTTGTCATATTATCAGGTTGGTGCGAAAGTCTTGCGGTTTTTTGTGTCCGTACTATCATAATTCTATCATAATTCTCTCATCCCAAATCGAAATGACTAACAAACATAGCAGTGTTTAGAGGTATGCTTGTACTTTACATACACACATTTCAATCAATCCGATATCGCAATCAACTCAATAAATTATGATAAACCCAATTACAATTGATGCTCAAAATTTTGCATTAAATGTATTTTACTGGATATTTGTGGGCAAAATTCACGAAACCTGCTCATACTGATGTCTGAGAAGTATTTCGTATACGCTTTCAGAAAATATGTTTCAACTGTGTCTCGATTAAGTTTGGACCGAATTGCATGCTATTGAAAATATGCTGTCGATGCTGGCTGCATGAAACTTTTCGGATTTTTTGCATCGAATACCAAGCATACAGGCTTCACTATGAGTGCGCTATATTCAACCGCCAAGAGAAAAATATTCTCAGAAAAAAGATTGGCGCCTGCACCTTTCCCGTTTCAGAAAATTTGAATTTCTCGTTTTTCAAAAATATGCGAAATCAATATAAAAAATGTAATATGTAGTCATTTAGAGATCACTGCATGTCTCAAAAGGATGTAACTTACATTATCCATTAGAAAAAGTATGTATAAGGTAAAGATGAGAGCTTCATATAACCACCAGGAATTGAGCATTCATGCTTCAGAGGAAACATACTATTGATAAATGTGTCGTTTTCGATGGATAAATTTTCGCAATTTTAACTTTGTCCTGCTCTCGCCTCTCCGAGTGGGCAATGCTGACGGGGTGCGTATAAGAAAGAGTATGCAAGGCCTCTTTAGTAATTAATATACGGAAGGTCATCGGTCAAACTGAAAGGAAGATGGAAGGCAAAATATCAAAAAAACCGCAAGACTTTTGCACCAACCTAATATATAATGAAAATGCAACATCAAAATGTGAAGGAGCTCAATCTAGGGAGTCGAATGGTCAAGGTCATGGCGATGACTTTGACGCGAGATTAGACGAAAAATATTTCATCATATGGCACAGTGACGATTATAGAAGATTATAGAATGATTATAGAAGTCTGGCAAGTCCAATGGTCAAGGTCCGAGTTCTGGGCGATGCTTGGTAGCCGAGATATGCAAAAAAAAACAATCAGACATAAAAGATAAAAATGTTAAAAGAGCTCGCCGAGGGGGGTCGTACCCTAGTAGGTCTATGATGTGTTTGAAGAGTTGTGAGCAAAAAAGTGAAGCGTGACCGCCATACAAATACACATACGCACTACAGATATACATTCGCGCCCATAAGTCACCGTCGCATTTGTGATGCAGCCTTGATGCAAAATCGAGTTAAAAAATTCGGATCTCGCATTGTAGAGAATCTAGAGACTCGTTCAAAGCGTCAAAATGACCGTCATCACGATCCAATGAGATCCTGACAATATGAAAACAATATCTCGAAATTTTCCCTCAGTGAAAGAAAAAATGATCAGATTTGAAAATCTTTATGGGAAAGCTAGGTGAACATCTAGTTTTTATTAGGTTGTTCGGAAAGTTTATTTCTTTTGTCATGTACGGACATTTTTCGCTTCTCCTTTATTTAACCTTGACCAATCATCGTATGGTTTTTTGTAGTTAATGTGGGCTTGGATACTCTCTATAACAACCATCAGTGCATACCGTTTCGATCAATAGATTTCGAGCAAAGGAGGTTCGAAGTTAGCCCAGTCGACTTTTCTCCGAGATTTTTAAGAGCGCACATTTCTTTGCAGAATAGAGATAGGCATGCAAATGACCGACTATTGTGAAGTACGTCAAATAGGATTATTAGTTAACATAAAGTTTTATATCTAGCACGTATTTCCTAATCTAACGAAGCGTCGATTGGATAATCCGCACTACAATTTGTTCTTCGAGCAGAATTTTGAGCTTATTGTGCTTCCCCCGAACCACCTAGAGAACAAAGCGATTGTTATTTGTGAAGTACTTTACATGGCCACTTGCTATCCCTGATTAGGTGGGAATCCAATTACGTATTCATGAGCAGGATTTTAACAGTTTATTTATGCTGAAATTTGAACATCGAAATGGTGACATATTGATATTTCTCGCCTCTCTCGAAGGTTGAAAGTCTGGTTTTTCTCTGTTATCATTATTATCAAATTCTTGCCCTATCATAAATTATCGGCTTAATATCGGTAGGCATCTAGTTCTCGGGAACAAATGACCCAACAAAAAACACTGAAATTATGTGTTTGAGGTGCTTTTGGCATTTGCTAACTTTTGATATTTTTTCTAGCTTGCTATAAGACCGAGATGCGATTTGAATATACTGTAGTATTCCACCGTCAAGGCCCTTACATATATCTTTGACAAAATAATTGAAGTCGAATGCCACAAGAATTGGCATGAGAAAAATAAAAGAAAGAAACTTTCCGAACAACCTAAAACATCAAAATGTTTAAAATGTATTGAAAGACGGATGCACAACTTTTTAGAGCGATTGGATAACAATTGGATCCTGCCGCGTCGAGCGTTGTTCGGAGATTTTCTAGGTGTATTTTTTGGATGACCATTTTTTTGATATTCATATCGATGTGGGGCATGTAGGTAAAAATCTGGTTTTTGCGTACGAATGTTCAAGATATATTGAATATTTGATTATCAACTTTTTAGAGCGATTGGATACTGCCCGCGGCGATCCTTTTCCGGAGGTATACTAGGGTCGGGAAACACCTTGTTTACCCCTAACAAGGGAATGGTCTCTGGGCAAGGTAAAATTATCCAAAGTGACATATCTAGCATTCATCTAGGCTATGGGCACGTCCGAAATCAGTTTTCAAAAAGTGCGCATATTGATCTTTGGTCGAGAAAATTGATTTTTGCTCATGTTCTGCAATCCTACTCACCTCATCTTATCAGGAGAGCGGTGTAGTACGAATGGTCAAGTGGTCGAAGGCGCTTGCGCCAGCTCGCAAAGTTTTAGCTCAAGTTCGATCCCTCTACCGCTAATTATTCTTGTGCCTCATTTTGGAGCTCGTGGGCGATTGTTTTGGTGCCTTTGTGAACACCGCTGACATTAGAACCAATACCAATGCATTAGCAAGGACACAAACCTTCGTATTTCATTCTGTTGCAGTGTGATACTGATGAATTAGTGATGGTTCTAATGACAGCGATGTTCACAAAGGCACCAAAACAATGGCCCACGTGCTCCAAAATGAGGCAAAAGAATAATGATCGGGAGAGGGATCGAACTTGAGCCAAATCTTTGCGAGCTGGTGCAAGCGCCTTGGACCACTTAACCATTCGTACTACACTGACACCTGATAAGATGAGGTGATTAGGATTGCAGAGCATCAGTAAAAGTCGATTTTCTCGACCAAAGATCAATATGCGCCAGAGACCATTCCCTTGTAAGGGCGAGAGGGTACACACGACGAGAATGCGTAAACAGGGCGTTTCTAGACCCTCGTAAAAAACGCACGCTGCCACGCTGCCGGAGAGACATCTAATCGCTCTAATTGTAAAAACTGTTCTATCAGTTTTTCAATACATTTTGAACATTACTATGCAAAAACTATATTTTTTACCTAACTTTCCCGCAAAGTTACGATTGTCCAAAAATGGTCATGAAAACAGATTTGTCATGCCCTGAGGGCAAATTTCGAGATATTGCTTTCATATTCTAAGGATCTCAGTCATAGCTCCAACCTCAGAAAGTTTGGCCAGCATTACAAAACAAACTTAATAATAATGCTGTTTAAAAAAAAAGTTCATTTCGATTGCGTTCTCACTACGCAATTACTGGAAACCCCAATGCCAAAAAGAAAATTCTCCGATAAATTCGGAGCATAGCGTCCTAGCCAGAATTATTTATTTCCTGTGCAAAAAGTTCAAACCCATTTCAAAAGTGCCCAGTTATTAGTAATAAATGGAAGCGACTGACCATCTTGATTTTTGACACACAACACACAATAATACCTTGACAATTGTATCATGAAGAATGGCTTCGAATATATTAATGAATCCAAGAAGTGCATATTGTGCTAAACGTAACAATACGGCATAGTTCGGGTCAATAAAAGTATTAAGCACGCACATAATGGTAATGGCGCAAAAGTTTGCATTTGTTCATTTTAAAAGTCTGACATTTTGTATGAACGTATTTATCATTTTATCGTATTTTCAATGCGTAAAGCCAACGCATACAACATCATAACAAAAACAACATTGTTTTGCATCCAAAAATAACAATTATTTCCATCTCATACAAGAGCGTAAAATATAATATTTTGTTCGTGCGACTATTACTCTGGTGGAATCTTGATAGAAATAGAAGCCACAATATATAGTCGCTCACGTATAATTTCAGCTCCAGAGGCGACGTGTGTTACCGTAGGTTTCGGATAGTCAAACCAATCATGATCGAATCGGTATGATGGATCAGCTCCTAAATTATACAGATTAGCTAGTGATTAATATTGAAAATCAATGAACAACGATCCCCACCTTTTCGAGTTATGAATTCGGCAAATGTATGAGACGGCACACAGAGCTTAACCTTCTCCACCTTGCGTTCGGTATATAGAATCTAAAATAAATTCGAATCGGAATAGTATGAATAATATGCTACGCATTTTTATGGACACTAAATAAGTGCCACCATTTAAAATGTATTTACGAATTCTATACTATAACATGTATATCAAGATCCTGCATAACTGTTGTTTACAGTTTACCAGCTTGATTCAGATAAAATCATAATTAATTGGGAAAACCTCGAATGCCTTTTCCAGTGCCTCGACGGTAATTGAGGTGCTGGTACAATACAATTCCATAACTGGGGGGTGATCGTTTGATGAGACTATGAAGTCGCTCATCGTCCAGAATTGGCTTACCCACCTGACATAATTTATAATGGTAGGAAACTATTGTATCTAAATTAAGCTA
This sequence comes from Pristionchus mayeri, assembly GCA_036245805.1. Taxonomy (NCBI): domain Eukaryota; kingdom Metazoa; phylum Nematoda; class Chromadorea; order Rhabditida; family Neodiplogasteridae; genus Pristionchus; species Pristionchus mayeri. Next base: position 6,637,717 of record BTRK01000002.1, read on the forward strand.
GTCATGTTTTGTGAATCAAAAGTTTTTAATACAATGAGACATTTTAAAATTCCAATAACTCACAAAACCATTAAGGGAAAATTTTCGGCGTGGCATTGGCAGATCTTCTAGAAGCATTTTCTCACATTTCTTGCTTGTATTGTCTCTCGACCATCTAATCGGCAAATCGTCAACTGTCTCGCACCCGCGAACTTGGCTGTCAATCAATCTGCAAATCCTACGATAACACGCAACCCAGACCTTGTCGTCTGTACTCCAGCGATAATGCCCCAACAATTCCAAGAACAATAGTTCTCGAGTTAGAAAATGATATCACAACATCATGTGCGTTTTCTAATAAGAGAAATGAAAATTACCTAGCAGCTCGTTCGTTGTAACAATGGACTTCCAAGTTTTCAAATGCGAAGGTCTTGAGCAATGCGCGAATTTTTGGTTCCTATTTTACTTCAATTTTGCCCTGTAATTTCACATAAAAAATTGCTCACGATCTATTAGGAAACATAGACCCCGCCGAAGAAAGACGACTTTTCAAATGATGTACCTCAATCTCGAGCTTCCAAACGTACGAATGTTTGAAGAATGAAATGATCATGTGATCAGCAGTTGATTTTTTGAACGAATATTCCTTGTTTTCATCACTGGCAAAGATCTTTATAAAACTAGATTTCTTGTGCTTCTTCTGCAATTCACTTGATTTCTAGAATTATCTTTAGCCTAGCAACAGATAATTAATCCTTTGTTAAGAATTAGGAGAGAGATACACAGGAACGTACCACAACAATAAGGACATGCATGAAGTTACGCCCTCCAGCTGTCTGCTCGATTCCTTTCAGTCGAGGATTGAGAAGGGAAAATTTTAGACGATCTGTCGAAGTCAGTTTTGAACAGATTTTCGAGAGAATCTCATTTGGGAGATCGATGAATTGATTCTGAAAGAAAAAATGATAATAAACTCAGCAAATATAAGGTTGATGCAAAAATCTTGTGTTTTTTTCTATTTCGCCTTCCATCTTCCTTTAGTTTGATCGATGAACTTTCGGATGTTGATTACTAATGAGGCCTTGGATACTCTTTCATATGCGCACCCTACCATCATTGCCCAATCAGAGAGGCGAGAATAGGATAAAGTCAAATTTTACGAAATTCAGCTGTCGAAAATGACACATTTCTCAATATTATTTTTCCTGTGAAGAACGAATGCTCAATTTCTGTTGGTTATATGAAGCACCAAACTTTACTCTATAAATACTTTTTCTGATGGATGTGTTACAACCTTTCGAGAAATGAATTGATCTGTAAATGACTACATATTTCATTTTTTATGTTGATTTCGCATATTTTTGAAAAATGAGAAATTCAAATTTTCTGAAAGGGGAAAGAAGCAGGCGCCAATATTTTATATGATAATATAGCACCTTCGTGGGTAAATGTAGCGCACTCATGGAGAAGTCTGTATTATTGGCTACTGGAGAAAAAAATCCGAACAAATTACGCGTATCCAAAGTTCACTGCTAATTTTTATCTATGCGCCATGTCTAGCATATTTTCTGAAAGGGTATGCATACTACTACTCAGACAACCATATGAAGTTATTTCATGCATTTTGCCTTCTATTTGCCAGATGAATATATCGACGGCAAATTTTTGTACATAATTTGCAACTAGTTAAATTATAATTCCTTGCGTTGATTGCGAGATATGTGTGATTGAAATATGGGCAAATAAAGTTCAAGCATACCACTAAATAATGCTATGTTTGTTGGTCATTGGGATTGGAGACACGCGAATAATGATAGTTCAAAGTAGGATCACAAAAAACCACAGGACTTTTGCATCAACCTTATAAATTCATGTCAGCAAACTATTGACAATCGCAACAACAATAATGATCACTTACGGAAGATGATTTGACGATCTGTTCATTATTTGAAGAAATGTAGTTCATGAGTGTGCTACGAAATGAGGGAAGGACAAGCTCAGGTCAAGGTACGAGGAAAAACTGAGAATGAGTGTAGGATTATGTCAATTTATACTGGGAATGTTCCAGTCTGGGTGGGAGGAGATTTGGCAGGAGCACCCGGTGGCATTCCTCAAGTGATTGAACAAGATCACGATCAATGAAGAGATTAGATCACGCGCCCTCTGGAAATGATTTTGCAGTAACTTATATTTTAGAAATATCGGCAAGTAATAGATTGAGAATCTATCACGGGTATCACCAGCCAGAGGTATGCGGGAACAATTTCCAACTTTTATTTCTTGTTTGCCTTCATATTATAGTGGTAGCATACACTAAAGCCAACCTCCCGAAAAATCTAGGCCACAGGTCCCAGAGCCGGCTTTTAGGAATTTTCCGGTTTCACTCCCGGCTATACTGTATTTCAGCTTCCAGCCGAGATAGAAACATGGAAATGGGCTCAAAATGATGGGAAAAATATAATAAGAAACTTTTATGTTTTGAACTAAGCGATATAACCAACGCTCATAAAGTTATGCTCGAAAAAGCAGATTTTGATCGAGATAAAAAATCTTAGCTTTTTCGAGAGTCTGCGTTTCAAGCAATTTTATTGCAGAATATAGTAGGCCGAGTTCATACACGAATATAAAAAATACAAAAATCGACTTCTGTGATAGGCGTTTTTTGCAATATACATTTGAATGTTCCAAAGTGACGTTGGCAACAGAAAGATGGTCGTTACCCTGCTTTGTTTTGGACAATATTTAATAGTTATTAATATATTTCAACATTTCTGTAATAGAAGACTTCAATCACGTCAAAAAATAAGAGATTTCACAACTTCTGAAAATTCGATTTTCATACCTTATTTTCATCAAATTTACGGCTATAAAAATCAGAAATTTTACAACAGCTACCATCAACGCTGGATGGAATCTACAGTAGGCTTCCACGTGAATGTATTTCAATACACAGAATTTCTATACACGCTCTAAAAGTTTTTATATTTTGCTTCGAAAATGCTCGTTCGAAAGGGAATTTTCAGAACAATTAATTTTTTTGATGTTCAGAATATGATATTTAGTACGGTTCAAGTATATTTCTCAATTGTTGGTAACAATGTATGGTTAAATCAGGATTATAACTTACAAGCTTTGCGATACGTAAATTTGATAAAAAATGAGGTCTCAAAATCGAATTTTCAGAAGTTGTGAAAAATGTTTTTGTTTGGACGTGATTGAAGTCTCCTATTACAGAAATGTTGAAATATATTAATAACTATTAAATGTTGTCCAAAACAAAGCAGGGTAACGACCATCTTTCTGTTGCCAACGTCACTTTGGAACATTCAAATGTATATTGCAAAAAACGCCTATCACAGAAATCGATTTTTGTATTTTTTATATTTGTGTATGAACTCGGCCTACTATATTCTGCAATAAAATTGCATGAAACGCATATTCTCGAAAAAGCGACGATTTTTTTATCTCGATCAAAATCTGCTTTTTCGAGCATAACTTTATGAGCGTTGGTTATATCGGTTAGTTCAAAACATAAAAGTTTCTTATTATATTTTTTCGATCATTTTGAGCCCATTTCCATGTTTCTATCTCGTCTGGAAGCTGAAATACAGTATAGCCGGGAGTAAAACCGGAAAATTCCTAAAAGCCGGCTCCGGGACCTGTGGCCTAGATTTTTTGGGAAGTTGGCTCTAGTGTATGCTACCACTACAACATGAAGGCAAACAAGAAATAAAAGTTGGAAATTGTTCCCGAGGGGTAGTTTTTTCCTCCACTGAGCCATGATTCACGTGCTATATTGAAGCGATGCGGCAACAACTAAAAACGTAAACGTTTTTTTTTTGAAATTGTAGTCTGATGTTTTAAAATTTTTTCAACATTTTACTTATACAACTATTTCTAAAATGTTTAGATTAAGACAATGCTGCTGCAGCATTGTTGTCAGAGCATTAAATCTAGACGCAACATTGACATTTTTTGTTCATCTACTCCAGGAAAGCCATCTGATATGATGCTTAAGCTCCGCCCACACAAACTGGAAGGTCACCTCTCCTCTCTCAAGTCTCCTCTCCGAGACTTGAGAGAGGAGAGGAGTTGTTGCGATAGGCAAGCGCGCTTTTCTCTCTCTCTCTCTTTCTCTCCCTCTCTCTCTTATTTAGGCTTTTTAACTTAAACTTTTCTTTCCGTTTTTCTCTATCCATGATTCTGACTCCCCTTATCCACTGTATTCTTACCTTGTTTAAAATTAATTTGTGTTATTAATTTGTGTTTTTTCTTCATTTACATATTAATGTATCTCACGGATTTGTTTCCATCATTCCGGATAAATCATTGTATTCTAGTTTCTCACAAAACAAAGTTCTTCCTATATACACCAAGAAGTCTCTAGTAATGAGTTGTCAACTTCGAAACTCGAAAACGCACCAACATGTTTTTTTTAATTCTTTAATCTTTATCGTAAATTAATGAACAAAGTTTAGGATAAAAAAGGCAAACGTCAAAAGTTGTCCCGATCCAAAAATGTCACGAATACTAGAGGGTGTAGCTCAACATTTTAGTGTCATATTTCGGCGAGGAGTCTATTGTCATGCATCTTTCAACCGACGCGTGTTACTGTACATCTAAGCGCAGTATGGTTCAGAACATTAAACAAACGGCAAAAACAATATCCTTTTCTCTTCATCCACTCGACGGATGCCGCAGGTTACGCATGAATAAACTCATCCAATTCAGACAAGAAATTTCCGGCAAATTTGATATAATTGCATCACCATTCGAGCATAAATGCGTGAAATTGAACAGTTGATGAACGAAAGATAATCACAAGAAATAGTGAGATAAAAACTCTAGCAGATAACATTTGCGCGGGTTCCTATACCTTTCTGCTTTCTCTAACTTAATGTGCGCTCATGCGTTTCAAAATACCTAGTATATCTTAAAAATGAGCAACACATATTATTACTGTCAGAGGCATTTTACTGTCTCTTTAGGCGCGTCCTAGTCATCCCCACACAAGGTATGCCACGGGGTATGCCTGTCTAAACCCTTCCCCTCCTGGACGATTCCGGTCAGTCAGGAGAAACTGGTCCAATCATGCATTCATTCATTCTTAGGTTTGTATCGTGACTTGTGCACTCTTCCTTATAGTCCTTATTTTCGTAACGCACCCATGAACTCCATTTCTTCCAACAGAAGCCAAATCGTGAAATCCTCTTCCGTAAGTGATCATTATTGTTGCTAACATTGAAAATGGTTTGATCACACTAGCGCATTTGCTGATTATTATCAGGGTCTTTTCCAGAAATATATAAAAAAATATATCAATCTCATGTTTTTACAGAATCAATTCATCAATCTCCCAAATGAGATTCTCACGAGAATCAGCACCAAACTGAATTCGGCAGATCGCCAAAAAATTGCCCTTCTCAATCCTCGACTGAAAGGAATCGAGCAGAGAGCCGGAGGACGCAAATTCATCTATGTCTGCATTCGTGTGGTATGATTCCTCATGTTCACATATCTCTTAAAAATGGACTAAATAGAAGTTAGTAACTATACATAATTTGAAAAATCTATTTCAGGAAAAACACACGACATGTACTGTAAAGATTGTTGCCAGAGATGAAAGCATGGAGTATTCATTCGACGAATCAACTCCTGCGCTCGAGCACTTCTTCAAACGCGCAAGCACTCGGAATCAGGAAATTCCAGGTGAATAATTGTTCATAATTGTAATGGTTGTGGATCAATTTTTACATAATACTACTACAAATAATAATAATGTATATTGATGGGTGACAAAAAATAATGTTCATGAGTAATGTAACGGTAACTACATCGAAATTGACTCTCTGATTCAGGAATCGGCGATTGCATTTATGCTTTCCGATCTCAAGTCAACCAAGACTCCAATAAGATATATATTGGATAGCGGCCCGCTCTCGAGGCCCCCTCCCCTCGAATATCTATCTCGCGCGACTCAAATCGGAAGTGATCTCTCCTGCCCCCCCCCCAACCCTCCCCCCATACGTTTCTTTTTTTCTCTTCTCTCATCTCGCCCTCCCCTCTCATTCTCGCACATTTCTGTATCTGATGAAGCACCTACCCTAGTTCGTAAGTGCAAGACTGTTGATGGTCTTACGATTCGTTGGTGGAAGGACAATAAAAGCAAGGAAATCGAGAAGATGCTCCTAACCGAGCTGCCAATACCACGCAAAACCTTCAGTGTTAATGGACTCGTGAGTTATTTAAACGCGTTTAGGAATTACACACTTTTCTTACAATCATATGGACGGCGAATTTATGTATAACACTTTATTACAACTTGATTTCAGAAATAATTTACATTTCAGGTAAATGGGCCTATTATTTATGATGCAACACTTCAAAACATGATCACGAGATCGCCCCCTGTCCTGAAGTTGAATTGTACTGCAATTAGAACTGCAATTACCGTCATGGGATTGGAAAAGGCATTCAAGGTAGGAAATACTTGTTTTTTTTTTAAATTCTGAAATGGTAGCTGCAGCGTGTTTCAGTGAATAATAAATATAAGTTGACTAGGGTCTTTATATCAATCCGAAAGTGAAGTATTTTGACACGACTGATGGCAATTATATTCTATCCATACGAGTGTGTGTTATTCATAATATTTCCAATATATATATTTTTAGTTGCTCTATTCCGAACGCAAGGTGGAAATGGTTAAATTCTACGTGCCGTATAATGAATGTATTCGCCGACTTCGTAACTCGAAAGGATACTGATAATTGAGCGTTTTTCATGTAACTTTATATCCAATTAGTCAACAGATGTTCAGGATCAGATCCTTCTTTCCGGTTCGAAGAAGATCGGCTCGGTTGGAGTTATTCGCTGATTCATGTTACATCCGGCGCAAAAATTACACGTGGACCACAATATAGAAGCGAAGCGTGCTCAATTTCTATCACGATTCCTTCTCAATAAACGAGAATATATGTATTAACGTATAACGTCAAGCTTGAAAATAAAACACTATATGCAATGGATCAGGCATATCTGAACGACTGAATTGTATACCCGTCGAATTTGACGAATAATGTGTTTTTGTTCTGAACTAGTGTCAATCGATTCATTTAGCATTCGATGAATTTATATTACTCCTAAATTTATTCGAATCCCATCCTTTCTGGATAAAAGTTTATCTTTGTACTTACTAACTCAAATTCTTACAATGCATTTGCAAATTCATTTGCAAGAGGTTTGCATGTTTACCATGTAATGTTTCAAATTTGTGGAATGTTTCCAATTTATTGAGATCTGAGAACGTATTTTTTAATCGTTAAATCCAGACTGTGCTTCTATCTTGGAACCTTGAAATCAACAATTTGTGAAAGATTTATTAATGTAATTTGACCCTCAGTGCGAAAAAATATTTAAATACATTTATTTCTTTTAATTTAGTTATTTTACAATTTTGAAAAAAAACAATTGTATTAGGCTGAGCATAAAGTTTTGCGATTTTGGCTAACGTGCATCCTGACATCTACCATCGTTCGTTGTTGCCCAATCACCCCAGATGTTTTAGTGCTAGATAGGGGCATGTATACTCTCTTTATTGCACACTATCATAGATCTGTCCGACCAAGGGAAATAAAACAGCGAAGTAGCAAACTTCATGTGGCGAACCAACGACATGATTATTCAAAGGATTATAATTTCTTTTAGAACGGAGATAGGACCCTAAGTTAACCACAGTTGTAAAGCATGACTGGCATATATTGTAATGGTAATGTTGAGACTGATCAGCCATAAAGGGCCTACTAGAAATAAGTGCGTAATCTGAATTTGAGACTCTATGACGATTATCAATAAAAGTTTTTGGAGCACTGTATGTATACCGACAGTTATTGGGATTTCAATTATTCATAAATGAGAACTCCCTTTCTAGTACAAGTCAACATTTCATTTGTGAGAGAATGGGGATCTCCATTCATGAACAGGGTTTTTCGGATTTTATGTGTCCAATGTAGAACATCGAAAAACACAGTTTTGGCGTTTTTGTGCTAGCAACGTGGTTTGAAGGGCGGTTCTTTCGTGCTAAAATTAACGAACAATCCTTACCCTATCACTCACTAATTAGGAATATTGTGGATGCCGCTGCAGTGCCTGAAGAACCTCCATATCAGCGTTTTCGACATTTTCATTGAAAACTAATTCAGGAGCAAATGTCTTTTTTTTAGATGAGAAAGTCAAGTGGAATATTAAATATCGTTGTAATAGAGAACCCTGTAAGTAGTGATAACAGCGCCCATAGGTAGCTGTCAGTCTCGTTAACACAAGTCTTCTGAGAGATCGCAGGCGTCCTTTGACAAACAGTTCAAACTGCTTCAATCTCTTCCAAACTTTGAGGGTTTATGCATCTAAGGACATGAAATTTTATTTTGACTTGGTGTGGCCGAGATCTCAAAATCTCCAAAAAGCTGGCTCTCGCATTTTTGAAAATTAAAAAAATCATAACTTCCTTCAACGTTGAGCAAATCGTTCGTTCAAAACAGATTAATGTCGGGCTCATCGAGATGAACACTTTTACTGTTGAGCACTTTTCAGGAAAACTAAGGTGAAATATCGATTATCTGAAAACAATTTTTTTAATTTTTTTTTTGGAAAAATTGCGGATTCCAAAATTTTTCGCTAAAACTGCATAAGATTGTTAAAGATTCGTAATCTACGCACTTTACTGCTACGGAAAATCTATCGCCCATTTCTTATAGACTAGCTTATAATATGGTTATATCGCTGAACTTCGAAAAAAATCGAAAATTCAAGGTTCGAAAAATCGAAATTTTTAAATTTCGGCCGGGACCGGTTAAAAGTTTCAAGAAATGTTTGTATGTAACACATATGTTATTTAGTGCACAAAATAAACCATATTTCCTCCAAAAAATAAAGAAACGGGCAAGTTAACTGAAAAAGTTCATAAAGATATCATCATTTGACGCTTTGCAGCAAAAAATGGAACAGTCTATAAGAAATAGGCGATAGATTTTCCGTAGCCGTAAAGTGCGTAGAATATGAATCGTTAACAATCTCATGCTGTTTTAGCGAAAAATTTTCGGAGCCGGCAATTTTTTCCAATAAAAATTTTAAAAAAAATTGTTTTCAGATAATCTATATTTCACGTTAGTTTTCCTGAGAAGTGCTCAACAGTAAAAGTGTTCATCTCGACAAGCCCGACATTTCTCTGTTTTGAACGAACCATTTGCTTAAAGGAGGAGTAAACTCAAAATTCAATTTTTGAAACTATCATATGCACTGACTAGAGCTCAACAACGATAAGAAGCTCAGAAATTTTCACACTGATATCTTCATTCCGAACAGATTTATAGCTAGTTGGCTGGGAGCCAGATCAGGGAAAGCTCAGGGAAGGGGCGAGATAGCACGCGACTTGAAGAGAGTGCGTCCCTAGGTGAAACATATTCCAACCGCGTTTGCATTTACTCCTCCTTTAACGTTGAAGAAAGTTCTGAATTTCTGAATTTACAAAAATGCGAGAGCCGGCTTTTATGCGATTTTGATATCTCGGCCACACCAAGTTAAAATAAAATTTCGAGACCTTAGGTGCATCAACCCTCAAAGTTTGGAAGAGATTGAAGCAATTTGAACAGTTTGTCAAACAAGGGTATTTCATTCATGCATTCACTCAGAAGACCTGTGTTAATCCGCGAAACAGGTGATTTTTCGACAGAACTGTGATTTTTCTAAGTACACGTTATTTATTGACCTATTCGAAGCGTATACTGAATTCCACAGCTCTCTCTTTTTGGTACTAGGTAGTGCACGCCTCGGGCTTTTGAATAAATTTCATGAGCTTCTATCTAAAAATTTCTCCGCGAAGTACAGCAATTTAAAAGAAAATCAATATTTTTCTGAAAAATCCAAAGTTACGCAGACCTTGATTTCTCGCAAAGTAGAGATATTTGATCTAGTTAAAAGGTATTATTCTAAAGGTGGAACATGTCCCTATATATCGACGTCAGGACAACAGGTGGTTATTTGAGCAAAATAAACTGCACGAACTCAACGTTGAGGTCCAAAATCGCGCAAAACTTTATGCTCAACCTAATATTATGTCCACGGTTTTTCAGAACCAATGCCAGTAGGCATGTGATATAGTCACTTTATTGACGTTGGGCATACAAACAAGCGCTACCACAGGGTTTGCCCGCCTAAGCTCCTCCCTTTCTAACTGGAAGATTCCGGTCGGTCATTAGAATGTTGCCCATTACTTTACTCAATAGCATTTACCTTTTTCCTCTATATCTTCCTTAATCAACGCTTTTCTGTCAGTCGCCCAATACGACTTTTCAATGTATTTCATTGTATTTCATTGTATTTGTATTTCCTATTTCAGTAACTCACTGTTAATGGCTGCTCTCTTTGCGGACACTATCCAAAATGCGGACTCCGAGCAGGTACGTGTAAGTATACCGTGTAAGTACGTAAGAACGTGTAAGTACGTGTAAGTGTACGTGTAAGTATATTATACCGTGTAAGTATAATTGGGGCAACTTCATCATATTCTCTACGATCTTTCGAAATGTAAAATCGTGAATACAACAAACACAATGCTTCAGGAAGTTGATCATTTCAGCGTTCACTCATTGATCCGATCGCCAAAGTCTTTCCCTTCTCAATCCTCGACTGTATGGCGTCAATCAGCGTGCGGGAGGACATCACTTCACGTCTGTCAATATTCTAGTGGTAAGTTTCCAAAGTTGTACCTCTTACCTGAGTTGTCGATCTAAATTTGTTAATCTTTTAAGAAAGCAAACAAATCCTTCCTGGATGGGGATCACATGTACTCCTTATTCAGAAAGCCATACTGAACATCGTTTGCACAAGTGCATTCGATCAATTGCAAAAGTGTTATTTTCTACAACAGGAACGATCGCTTACCGAATTGGACTCGACGTCTTGGACGCTGTCGAGAGATATCGAAGTCATTAATTCGTTTCTGAAAAGAGCACAGCTCGTATGAAACGACTATCAAAATATGTAAAAAATATTGATGAAATTAGAAGATTGGGGAGATAACTGAAGATAGGTGATTGGCTCAGACAACTACATTCTGCCAGATCCGAAGATTCCATTCAGAGTGGGCGGAGCTTATGCAGGCATACCCGGTGGCATGCCTCGATCGTATGTTCACAATAATGCGGGATAAGACGAATAATTCGCGCCCACCTCTGGTAATGTTCCTGAAAGTCTTTAACGAGAAAGATAGATAGATGCGCGGATTAAGGCGAGTAGATCGATGAGGAACTGTTTATAACGCGTTATCGCATGCTATTGGTGATAGGTAAAATGATAGGTCGATGATAGGTTTTATTTTGTGCCTTATGCAAATATTAGTCCGGCTGCCCAGCATTCGAAGGAAGCCCCGTTCTAGCTGAGGCCTAAAATGTTTAATCGTTGATCAGACCCACGGAATATTAGTCCATTTGATTGATATTGACACATGGAAACTTGGAACTTTTATAACTGGAGTGGCATAATATAAGATCGAATATGGCCAACATTGCAATTAGGCGAATCACGCAGCCGAGGTTTTACTAACTGATCGAAAGCGTTCAGCAGTACGATCATAAGATACTATGCAAATTCTAAATTAAATTTGGGGGTGTCAAAAGAGCAACGGTCAAAAAAAGCAACGGGGTGCCATTCGCTGGAGATTCGAGCTAGCCACTTGGTAGTTGGTTTATTGTAACCAGTATGTGCTACCCCACATTTACATATATAATCAGTGCTGTCCACGCCGCCGGCGACTTTGCAACCATGAACCCCGGGTCATGGATTTTTTAGCAGGTGGCGCGGAAACTTCAGTCTTTGAAGGTAGACCGAAGGTGCCATAACCATCGTTATATGCATCGACTAAAATGGTATTTGTCGGCTACCGTATTCCGAACTACCATAATCTGAGTGTAATAGGCACACCACGGTGTATCAAAACATACCTAAGACTGATCAGGAAGGCACTTTTGGTCTGCCCGACCGCCCTGCACCATGATGAAGACCATGAATGATATTGTCTAGATAAGATTGTAGAGCATGATGGTAGCTTTCATTTGAAACAAAGAACGGCCTTATATCTTTATTTTAAATGGAGATATGATCATTTACGTGCGCGCGATTTAACTGTCGAAAAGTGATAGTTTCAAGTTTGGCCTTCTGAATCCCGACGATGACGACAGTTATCAAAATTCTGACGACGCAGTTTGAAAGAGCATCATTTGAAGTACTTATATCCAAAATTATTGGGGAATCGAGAAAACTTGAATCCTACCGCCGCGGCGTGGTCGATTCTCTCGCGATTCCTCTCATATAATAATTGAGCCGGACTTTTCGACTAGGTTCAGACATGTTTACTGTGCGTTACACATATCTTTGAATTAATCAATCCTCATAATATTCTCTCAGTTCGCTATTTTAGTCGGTGCACAGAATGGATACCGTCGAGAGTCCAAGCAGTGTTATTCAATCAAAGGTAAACTACAAGTTGAAATAGTAGCGTTTGTGGCGATTAGTGGAATCGCGATTAGTGGAGTGGCGATTAGTGGAATCGTTTTTTTCCATGCTGAATTGTGCGAGTTGATCTCATGATATTATATTACAGAAAACAATTCTCAACCTTTCGAATGAAATATTAACCCAAATTATTCGTAAGTTCGAATTGGTTGATCGCAAGAACTTTGGCTTGCTTAACACAAGACTCCGGAACGTTGAGCATAATGCAGGATATCAGCGCTGCCGAAGCATAGTTTTCAACTGGGTAAGTTCAAGTTTAGCAAGTTCTCCATGAATTGTAGCAATACTTTCTGACAATAATGACAAGTCTCGACCTTTTTTTGCAAACTTGAGAACAGTAATTGTGATTTCAGGACACTCGGAAAATCATGATCAGTGATGACAAGCGGACCTATAAACCTTTGAATATTTATTTGGGCATCAATTTTGAAACATATTTCAATCACGGGGAACTTCAAAACTTGTAAGTATTGCATATGATTTATTGGGTTGTCCCATAATGCGTGTCGCCATTTTTTAAAATAATATTTCGCTGGAACAAGGAAAGTATTTGAGTTGTTGTATGATGAAACAGATACAGTGGCCAGCACTCTACATTTTAGGTGCATCAGCGGGTAAAGACATTGCCGTGGAGGGGAATTAGAGGATTGCGAAATTTTTGCTAAAAAATCGATGATCTTAAAATTGAAAAAAATCCACTCTAATTCACAGAAAAAAATAAGTGTGCAATGCATAGTTAATCTCTAGTGGCAAATAAGATTATTTGGCACAATCCCTGTTTCCTAAAATGCTTTGCGGGGTGACTACAAAACCCAAAATTTTCAAGGTGGTTCGAAAAATTCTGCGGATTTTCTTTCCGGAACAGTATGTAATCGTTTACAAATAATTGTATTTGAATTATAATAGCCAAATAAGCTGAGTTGGAGCATTGGAAATACTAAAATCATGAAATCGACCCTTTTGAAACTCCTCTCCGATGACATATTATGAAATATTCAAGCAAATGATTCAGAAAACTATGATTTAGAAGCATTACTGTGAAGTGTCGTGCATTACCCTTCCACCCTTAGTGCTAGGGATTTTAAACGTTATTCGTAAAATAACTATAAATTTTTGAAAAAAGGTCGGAAATTCCATATTTTCACTTATTGCATCATCATTAGGCAATGTAAGCCGGAGATAAGTGTGCGATAAATTACGTAACATGAGTCTTCTATTAAATACATCATGAGGTAATAAAGGCGTTTGATCATTTACGAAAAATTAAATGTAGAGCAAAAACGACACGAATTATGGGACAACCCAATAATAGGAAAAAAGGTTAGTAAATATTCGAAATTTTCAGGGGATAACGGACCAAAATGCGGAGGATAAAATGATCTCTGTATGCAAGAGTTTACGATTCAATAACTTGGACATTATCTCAGCCAAGTGCGATTCGTACGGACGGTATGAGCAAATAAATCATTAGATAACCAACCCTTAAATTCAGTTTCGTCAGTGGATTGGTTCGAGGAAAAGAAAGCCTTGACACCGTGGACATCGAATGGTCTGTATTAGACAGGCACCTAATTAGCGTGAAACAAGCGCTTTTGGATCTTCCGCCTATGCAGAATTGCCTGATCAAAATCGAAGTAAGCAATAGTGTGTTGTATTTGTGTATTCATTCATTGGTAAAAATAACTTTTCAGTACAAAAGACAGCTGATTGGTGATGATCTCTTCGTTCAACTGGTCAGCAAATCCAAGTCCCTCGTAATCAACTTTCGTAACACGGAAATAACAGCCGTCGGAGTGGTCAGAGCATTCGAGGTATGCATTTGGGCGGAATTTTTGTGTAAATTAAAAAAATTATTTATTAAAATAAATCGAATCTCGTCAGAATGTATTCAACTCTCGCGAAGAGCGCCATGTCAAAGTTCAAATTCGTGAAAACGAACTGTTCACGTATCTCGCAGCTCTTGATTCGGCATTGTTCAAATGGACAATAGAGGATGTCATCTCCCACATTGATTCGGGATCGGAGCTAAAATGGAGACCGGAAAATAATGGCGTCTACGAAGTTAATATGATCTCAAAAAACACAAAAACATAAATAGCCAATTACATAATGTGCGTGCATTCAGAATTACTCCTCAACCAGCTATTTCAATTGTTTTCAGTACATTACAAATGCACTGCATGTAAACGGTTTTTAAATCAAAATATATGTTCCACTGATTGGATTACATACAGTCGCGCGCATAAGTGAGTGCGCACTTTTTGAATTTGCTGCAACTTTTTGCCCAGCAAAGGCATCATTCTGCCACTACGGTTGGAGATTCATCAAATTCATTGGAGATTATGATCATGGTATTGGGGTATGACGCAATAGCCTAATCATTGCGTAGTGATGAAGCAATCAAAATGTACTTTTTCAAAACGGCTTTATTCTTACATAGATTTTTTCCTACTTGCAACACTTTCTGAGGTTGGAGATATGCCTGAAGACTACCCAGAAAAAATTTTTTGAAGTTGCTGCGCGGTCGCACATTGACTGCAGACTTGCTTCAAAATCGAGGTCGAAAATTCAGATCTCGGCTCCTAGAAAAGCTAGAGACTCGTACAAAGCGTCAAAATGATCGTAATAACAATTTCATATGATCCTGAGAATAGGAAACCGATCTGTCAAGATTTGCCCTCAGGGCACCAATGAATCACTTTTGTGCATACTCATTTTTTGGACAGCCATAACTTTCTGGGCAGTTTTTGGAAAAATTTGATTTGAGAATGTTCAACATGTATTAAAGATCTGATGCCCAACTTTTTAGACTGTTTGGATAACTTTCCTCGATTTTGCAGCAAGTCTGCAGCCAATGTGCGACCGCGCAGCAACTTCAAAATTTTTTTCTGGGTAGTCTTCAGGCATATCTCCAACCTAGTCTTCAGGCATATCAAGAAAGTGTGGCAAGTAGGAAAAAATCTATGTAAGAATAGCCGTTTTGAAAAAGTACATTTTGATTGCTTCATCACTACGCAATGATTAGGCTATTGAGTCATACCCCAATACCATGACCATAATCTCCAACGAATTTGGCACATGCTACCTTAGTGGCAGAATGATGCCTTTCCTGGGCAAAAAAGTGCGCACTCACTTATGCGCGCGACTGTATGTTATTAATTTCAATCTGATCTTCCTCTATTTTCTGTTATTTGAGATTTATTAAAATGCCAATAATGTAACCACATTGTCGCAAGTCAAAGTCATGAAAGGCGGAGATTTCTCGACGATAATATGCAGTGTCTCTTCGTCCAGAATCAGACCGTTTCCCTGAAAGGAGTGTGATTTCTGTAAATCGTGCTTGTACATCGTGATATATTGAGGCAAGAACGGCCTTATACCTAATTTACGAAAGAACTGCGAATTTGCTTCTTATTAATATCTAGAATCAGCATACAATCAAAACTTGCCCCAATTTCAAATATTTTTCGAGGCATTTGTAGATCGTTCAGTAGCTTCTTCACATCTGTCTTGCTGTCATTCTTCTTGAACCAACGAATCCTCAATTCATCAATGACGGACTCTCTAGTGAGGAAGTAAAGCAATCTGAAATGTTTGCCAGATGGTTAGATCTTGCTAGTTATCACTACAAAGTGCAGAAGAGACCCCGATGCTGCCTTCACTCAACAGGCCCATATCCTGATTTTGTTGTTTTTTTTTGGAATAAATATGTTCTTATGTATGTAGTTAGAACTTGATTCAAAATTTATTGTCATAAAATATCTCTACGTGCGATTGATTCATGTCCACAATAAGATCTGTACCTCGAAGAATGACCGTTGTAATGGGCCACATACAGCTGCGACAACTCTCGTAACTTAAGCATCTTGAGCACCGTGGTAATTAGCTTTTCAGATACCTCGTCGTGTGAGGCAAGTTGGTGAGTGCGGAGTCAAATGCAGTGGTATAGGGCACGTTTCCTCTGTTCTCGCCCATGAGTGGGGCCGAGGTGAGTACTGTGCTCTCGTGAAAGCTCAACAAGTCATCCCTTCGTCTTGTCCCTTCCATGAATGGCATAGGGGTGACTAGGGATATGAAATAGGGATATGAAGGTGACAATGCTTACCATGATCAGGAAACTAGGAAACGACTATCATTGTCCAAGCATGTGCGAGTTCAGCTTCCCTTATGGATGAGATCGAGATTTGCATTGATACGATCCTTGTCTTGTCTTAAAAGGAAAATGTAAATATGTTAACCATGTTTTCACACAATCATCTATTGAGCAACTTAGTAACAGCATTTATGAGCCAGCAAAAAAAAGCAATTTATTGAAACTTACATAGTGAATCAATCGTTCCGAGCGAATGGTATGCACCTAGGAATGAATATATTAGATTCAAACACGAATTGATCTAACCAGCATTATCAGGTCTGATATGAAGTCCTGTGGTTTTGACTTCGCGAAGCTTCTTAGGCACGTGATCGAGCATTTGCACTTCAGGAATTCTGTTGCAGAGAGTACGCTCTAAATTCCGGAATAGAGAACCAAAAATAATCTTCTTCCTCTTTGATGAGAGATTTGCTTCTTACTTCTTTGCTGAATAGATGCATCAATTCACAGGTTACAGTTTAGTTGATAGACCTACCGATAAATCACTATGTTTGATTTTGTAGAATCTCGTTCGGTTTTAGAGCTTGATCCTTTACTTTCAACTTTTGTAGTAATTAAATTAAACTTACGCGTTTTAGAATGAATGAAGATTGGTGAAACTGTTCGCTAGTGTAGATAGCGACGGCGAGATGGTGTAGGCATCTGAATTAATTATTCGAATTTGGAGTCAATAAAACAGGGAAGGTAAATACAAGCAAAAATATATTCAAGGGTGATCTGCGGAGAATTATTATTTGAAGTAATGAATAAAAGTGGGATAATGAAGATACGAAAAAAGGAAGTGAATGAATGAGTAGCTAGACGAGAACTAGGACGTCATGGCGCCTTTGATAGATCAAAGGCGGTATGACGTCATAGTTCTCATCCGACCTAATGCCGTTCTCTCGCCGGCCCGACCCAGCGAGAGAGCTTGCGAACCGATGGGAGTTCGCGTCGATTTGCCATCACTAGTAGATACAAATTGGAACAAAACCGTAAGCAGCTTACCCGTGGCTGCCTGAAACGAAAAGTGACGTCAATTCACGGCGGGTTAGTTACCGGATATAGATCTCCTATAATTTTCATAAAAATGAGTGGCGTATTTCTCAGATTGATTCCAGAACCTTTACTTTGTATCATCAGCTAATGTGATATATTTAAAATTGTTTTAAAAATGTGCTACTCAGAGGTTGATTTGTAAGTATCTTGAACCAGAAAGGAGAAAATCACTCCCAACGTAGACGCTATCAATGTGCAACATGCTGCAGGGAGCTTCAAAATGAAGTATACACAATAATACATTGGGGGCCTTTCTTGCAGGATGGCGAAAAATTAATAGAACTGCTTTGGGAATTTTATCCACATTCCCATTCTCAGCTCGATTCTCTCATGAGATGCGTTATATGTTTACAGAAAAAACGTCATAGATTAAATTAATTCATCGAACTCTAGATGACACGACGATGTGAACAACAATTGGATCATGCTTTAAGTTTTGATATTTGATATCAACATTTAATGCGATGGAATCGTAATAGAAATTGAGGTGAAGTAGCTATTTCTATGAATGGGCCCATCGCTTCTCATCTTAGCACCCGATGTCCGTTTAAAACATCTCTTTATCGGTAAATCGATGCAAGGAAATTACAAAATCGCTTGCTG
Organism: Pristionchus mayeri; assembly: GCA_036245805.1. Classification (NCBI taxonomy): domain Eukaryota; kingdom Metazoa; phylum Nematoda; class Chromadorea; order Rhabditida; family Neodiplogasteridae; genus Pristionchus; species Pristionchus mayeri. Next base: position 6,656,054 of record BTRK01000002.1, read on the forward strand.
AATATATTTACGGAAATAGTTGAAAGCAATACCTCGAGTACTAGATTATGCTAAGATCGGAAAATTCACGAGTATATTGATATTGAAGTTTACTTCGATGGAATCGTAATAGAAATAGAGGTGATGTAGCTATTTCTATGAATGGGTCCCTCGCTTCTCATCTTAGCACCAGATTCAATGTGCGTCACAGCATTATCAAATCGGAATCTTGGATCCGTAGACTTTCGAATTATGAAGTCAATGAGTGTATTATCCGGCACGAAAACTCGCAATGTTTCAGCTTTGCAATCGTTGTAGAGAATCTGTAATTTTTTTTCATGTATGCTAACCTGGACGTAATGTAACAATTTTTGAGCAAATTATGAATGGCTATTACCTTAAATTAAACACATTCGTACCTCAAATGCAGTTGCCAGCCCTTTTTGGGTAACTGACGTGTTTGTACATGCCAAATTCATGGTCGGAGGTGACCTCTTGCTCAGGTTATGCAGTGTCTCATCATCCAGAATCAGACCCTTTCCCTGGAATATATTTTAAATTATCCGAAAACTATTTTTTTCGGAAATATTTTACCGATTTCCCGTTCTTAGCGTAGATATCATCGAGATTGTAATTCAGTCACTTACTATTCCAATAATAGACAAAGTTCTTCGAGGCATGGGCAGGTCGTGCAGTAGCATCTTCACATCTATCTTGCTGTTCTTATTATTGCACCATCGGATCGTAAGGTCTTCAATGATCGTGTACGCTCTAACGCTCTAACGAGGAACGGGAAATCGGTAAAATATTTCCGAAAAAAATAGTTTTCGGATATTTTAAAATATATTCCAGGGAAAGGGTCTGATTCTGGATGATGAGACACTGCATAACCTGAGCAAGAGGTCACCTCCGACCATGAATTTGGCATGTACAAACACGTCAGTTACCCAAAAAGGGCTGGCAACTGCATTTGAGGTACGAATGTGTTTAATTTAAGGTAATAGCCATTCATAATTTGCTCAAAAATTGTTACATTACGTCCAGGTTAGCATACATGAAAAAAAATTACAGATTCTCTACAACGATTGCAAAGCTGAAACATTGCGAGTTTTCGTGCCGGATAATACACTCATTGACTTCATAATTCGAAAGTCTACGGATCCAAGATTCCGATTTGATAATGCTGTGACGCACATTGAATCTGGTGCTAAGATGAGAAGCGAGGGACCCATTCATAGAAATAGCTACATCACCTCTATTTCTATTACGATTCCATCGAAGTAAACTTCAATATCAATATACTCGTGAATTTTCCGATCTTAGCATAATCTAGTACTCGAGGTATTGCTTTCAACTATTTCCGTAAATATATTCAGCAAGCGATTTTGTAATTTCCTTGCATCGATTTACCGATAAAGAGATGTTTTAAACGGACATCGGGTGCTAAGATGAGAAGCGATGGGCCCATTCATAGAAATAGCTACTTCACCTCAATTTCTATTACGATTCCATCGCATTAAATGTTGATATCAAATATCAAAACTTAAAGCATGATCCAATTGTTGTTCACATCGTCGTGTCATCTAGAGTTCGATGAATTAATTTAATCTATGACGTTTTTTCTGTAAACATATAACGCATCTCATGAGAGAATCGAGCTGAGAATGGGAATGTGGATAAAATTCCCAAAGCAGTTCTATTAATTTTTCGCCATCCTGCAAGAAAGGCCCCCAATGTATTATTGTGTATACTTCATTTTGAAGCTCCCTGCAGCATGTTGCACATTGATAGCGTCTACGTTGGGAGTGATTTTCTCCTTTCTGGTTCAAGATACTTACAAATCAACCTCTGAGTAGCACATTTTTAAAACAATTTTAAATATATCACATTAGCTGATGATACAAAGTAAAGGTTCTGGAATCAATCTGAGAAATACGCCACTCATTTTTATGAAAATTATAGGAGATCTATATCCGGTAACTAACCCGCCGTGAATTGACGTCACTTTTCGTTTCAGGCAGCCACGGGTAAGCTGCTTACGGTTTTGTTCCAATTTGTATCTACTAGTGATGGCAAATCGACGCGAACTCCCATCGGTTCGCAAGCTCTCTCGCTGGGTCGGGCCGGCGAGAGAACGGCATTAGGTCGGATGAGAACTATGACGTCATACCGCCTTTGATCTATCAAAGGCGCCATGACGTCCTAGTTCTCGTCTAGCTACTCATTCATTCACTTCCTTTTTTCGTATCTTCATTATCCCACTTTTATTCATTACTTCAAATAATAATTCTCCGCAGATCACCCTTGAATATATTTTTGCTTGTATTTACCTTCCCTGTTTTATTGACTCCAAATTCGAATAATTAATTCAGATGCCTACACCATCTCGCCGTCGCTATCTACACTAGCGAACAGTTTCACCAATCTTCATTCATTCTAAAACGCGTAAGTTTAATTTAATTACTACAAAAGTTGAAAGTAAAGGATCAAGCTCTAAAACCGAACGAGATTCTACAAAATCAAACATAGTGATTTATCGGTAGGTCTATCAACTAAACTGTAACCTGTGAATTGATGCATCTATTCAGCAAAGAAGTAAGAAGCAAATCTCTCATCAAAGAGGAAGAAGATTATTTTTGGTTCTCTATTCCGGAATTTAGAGCGTACTCTCTGCAACAGAATTCCTGAAGTGCAAATGCTCGATCACGTGCCTAAGAAGCTTCGCGAAGTCAAAACCACAGGACTTCATATCAGACCTGATAATGCTGGTTAGATCAATTCGTGTTTGAATCTAATATATTCATTCCTAGGTGCATACCATTCGCTCGGAACGATTGATTCACTATGTAAGTTTCAATAAATTGCTTTTTTTTGCTGGCTCATAAATGCTGTTACTAGGTTGCTCAATAGATGATTGTGTGAAAACATGGTTAACATATTTACATTTTCCTTTTAAGACAAGACAAGGATCGTATCAATGCAAATCTCGATCTCATCCATAAGGGAAGCTGAACTCACACATGCTTGGACAATGATAGTCGTTTCCTTGTTTCCTGATCATGGTAAGCATTGTCACCTTCATATCCCTATTTCATATCCCTAGTCACCCCTATGCCATTCATGGAAGGGACAAGACGAAGGGATGACTTGTTGAGCTTTCACGAGAGCACAGTACTCACCTCGGCCCCACTCATGGGCGAGAACAGAGGAAACGCGCCCTATACCACTGCATTCGACTCCGCACTCACCAACTTGCCTCACATGGCAGTGGCAAGGGAAATGGGAGATCAATTGTTCAGTGCCCCCACAGCTGCAATGGGAGGCATGTCAAGGGCATCGATTCAGTTAAAGAGAGAGAATGAGGAGATATTTGGTGATTCACCCTCCTCCTCGAGTGTACCCTCTGATCTGAAGAATAGGATGATAACCTGTAATGGCATCCAGCAGAGAAGGGAAGATTACCCTACTGCATACGACTGGAATGCGTTGAACCAGTTCGAAGATAAACAGACAGCAGTGACTGATCTGATGCATAGAGGACTCCATCCCGAAAGATTCTCGATGCGCCTAGTAGGCCCGGTTTCATGAATCAATTTGGCGATACTCATGAGGACTATCATCACCCTAACGTGAACTATAGAAGGAACAGGGTGATGCCTCAGAGAGAATATCAGAGATCTGAAACCAGTATCAAGGAAGAGGAGAATAGAAATGCTGATATTAGACAGAGGGAAGAAATTGAGAGGCAATTCCAGAAAATAATGACGGAATCGACACCAAAGAGTGACCAATTACAGAGGAGGCAGTGGTTGATCGAAAGAGAACTGAAGGAACAGTGGTTGAGAGAGATGAAATCAGTGATGGACACACTGGGAGTTGCTTCTAATGTTGGAGAAGCAAAGAAACAGATATGTCATCTTCAGTCAGAGAACCGGAAGATGAGAGACCTATCTGCTGAGATGATGAAGAGGATGGAAGAGATGGGAAGAAGTTTTCAAGAACAAATGAACTCTCAGAGACTGCAGTACCTTACTGAGGAGTCGAGATTGATGGAGAGATTGAAAGAAGGTGAACACATGAACCAGTGCCACCATAATGCAACTCGACCTCCTACTATGATCGATAACGATGTGTCTATGCAGCTGAGGAGAGAAGTGTGCACCCCACCTCCAATGGCGCCTCATCGACATCTCACTCAGAGCAGAATCAGTCAGAGGGAGAAGGATCCACTGTCACCAACACCAAGTGAGAGAAGTTTCTTATTGTCTGATGATTACAACCATAATGAGATGATGGGTCACATGAACAATCTACCGAACCAACAATCCAACAGTGAGAACCCCGTGAACCAATTGCTTGCACAACTGGGGAGTGCATTCATCCAGATCAAACCATTCGATTACAAAACTGAGAAGTTTGATGAATTTATGGAGAGATTCGAACTGAAGCATAGAGGACAGTCAGAAAGGGACAAAGTGATCATGCTTGGCCAGTCCCTGGGGGATAACGATTCTCACCCCATGAAGGTTTTCCGATCTATCCCAGAAGATGTGAGAAAATGGAGCGATGTGGCAAAGATAGTGCAGGAGATGAAGAGAGCTCTAGATAGGAATGCAGAGTTAACGAAGCAGAAAGCTCAGCAGAAGCTGGATGAACTCTCTGGAAAGGGAGAAGTGATTCATATCTGCAGAGAGATTGAACAGCTAGTGGGCAGAGGTCTTTCATACATGACTGGATCCGTCAAAGATCAGTACATGAGGGATTGTTTCCTGAAGGCGATGAGAGGAAGACCCGAGTATGATAAGATAGTGGAGGCTTACTATATGGAAGGAGCTACCTTCGAGACCATGAAACGTGCTGCTCAGAAAGCAGAATTTATTGAGAGTACCAAAAAGAAGGAGAAGGAGAAAGAGAAAGCTCCCTCGTCCAAACGAGACGGTCTACTCAGCTTCAATTGTAATCGTAATGGACACATCCAACGTCTCTGTATGAAACCTCCTGCGAAGCTCCCTCATGCAAATTCGAGTCAATGGTACGGGAAAACGTTCACACCTACCACTACTCAGTTCAATAAACCATTCTCACATGACAATACCAAACATGGTAACAATGAGAAGCCTCAGAGTGGAAGCTGGAATCGAAACAATGGGAATGGATACAAATTCAATGGTGGATCGAATAATGGAAATGGGAATGGAGGAGGATATCAGTTTAACAATGATCGACCTTTTCCCCAGAAGAACCAATCTGGAAAGAATGATGGACCTCCCAAGAAACCTTTCAATAACGATGCCCGAGCCAGTGAGGTTCAAATGAAGGATGAAGAACCAGCAACAGAGAAGGATGGGATACGGGTCAAAGAAAATGCAACCGAAATCGAAGCAGTGACATATGTGGGCAACAGATTACACACTGAGATGAGAGTCGAAGGAGTGACGCAACGAGTGCTGGTCGACTCGGGTGCCCAAGTGTCTCTAATACCGAAACGGATCTTATGCCAAATACTGAAATCAAATGGATCAGATTGGAATGATTTCATGGATACGAGAGTGGAAATGTCAGAGACAAATCTGAGAATAATGGGTGCTTCAAAGACAGTGATGAAACTGGCTGGAAAAGCAGCATTGGATATACGACTGGATGGATGATAAGCAAGTCGGATTCTATATTACTGATTGCGATCAGGACGAAGTCTTGTTGGGAGTGAATGCGTTTAAGACGCTGAATGTGAGAATAACTGTGGGAAATGATGCGATGGAGAAGAGAGAGGAGAAGGATGAGAACGGAACTGCTATGGCTACAGTAGTGAAACCTCTTTCTGCCTATCCTGGTCAGACATCATTGATAACTGTGGAAGGACCAGCGAATATGGAATGCATAATGTGGTCGTTACGAAAGGAGATTGACAGTGGAGTGTGTATCCTGGATGAGAATGGACACACCGAAATTCCTATCACAAATATGTCTGATACTACATACCGATTTCTCAAAGGAGATCAGATTGGAACATGGAATCTGGAGCACATCAAGGAAGATGGTGACAATGTGATAGAAGGAAGGGTCGAATATGTTTCTATGGATAAGAAAGAACTGTCAAACGATGAGAGAATATTCGAGATTCTGAAACACCTCAAAGAGGAGAAGGGAGAGGAATTGTCTTCCCCGATGAGAGAATTGGTCACTAGATTCGAGGACGTTTTTGCTCTAAATGATGATGAGCTTGGTAAATCAACAGTAGTGGAACATACAATCAATACTGGTGACAATAAGCCAATCAAGCAGAGAGCTCGGCCAGTACCATTCACTCTGAGAGATCCTCTACAGAAGTTGCTCAATAACATGGAAGATACAGGAATAATTCGCCCTTCTACCAGCCCATGGTCGAGTCCTGTGGTACTCGTAAAGAAGAAAGACGGTTCGATTAGATTGTGCGTAGATTATCGAAAACTCAATGAAGTCATCAAGACTGATGCGTACCCTCTACCAAGGATAAATGATTGTGTCCAAGAGCTTAGAGGAAAGAGAATATTCTCGACGCTCGATCTCAAGAGTGGATTTTGGCAGATTGGATTGGAAGAGAGCTCGATAGAGAAAACTGCATTTTCCACCCTTGATACTCACTAAGAATTCGTCAAGCTTCCCTTTGGTCTATGCACCAGCCCAGCTGTGTTCCAGAGGACGATGAACATAATTCTCAAATCTGAACTGCAGAAGCCAATGGGTTACAGAGACGTGTTCTGTTATATTGACGATATTCTAATAGCTACCAGTAACGATATCGAACATCTGAAGGCGATGGAACGAGTATTCACATTATTAAGAGAGGGAAACATGAAACTCAATGTGAAGAAGTGTCTCCTGGAGAAGACACAGGTGCATTACCTCGGTCATACAATTGATGGAACTGGAGTTTCTATCCAAGAAGGAAAAGTAAAGGCAGTGTCAGAATTTCCTCGCCCATCTAATCTCACTACACTCCGACAGTTTTTTGGGAATGACGGGTTACAATCGAAAGTTCATCAGAAATTATGCTGCGATCGCAAACCCTCTCTATGCATTGACGTCCACTAAGAACATGTGGTCGTGGGGTGACAAGGAGGAAAAGAGTTTCAATCTCCTCAAAGAGAAGATGTGCTCTGCACCAGTCCTGGCACAGCCGAACCATGAAACAGCCGTATCCGGAGCACCTTTCCTAATCACTACTGATGCTTGCAAGGAAGGAATTGGCGCAGTACTCTCACAGAGAGGAAGTGATGGAGAGGAAAGACCACTTCAGTACTACTCTCGAACTCTATCCCCAGCAGAGAGAAATTACGGAATTACGGATCTAGAAGGATTGGGAGTGTACGAAGCAGTCAATAAATTTCGACACTTCATAATTGGTACTCAATGTGTGGTCAGAACTGATCATCAACCCCTGATATCAATGTTCCGAAGATTGAATCTCTCTCCAAGAGTGATGCGATGGGCTCAGCTGTTACAAAGTTTCAATATAAAGATGGAATACATTCAAGGAACAGTGAACAATGTGGCAGATGCACTGAGCAGAGCTCCACTACAGAGTGATCATCCAGTGAAAGATGGAGCACCATGGGACAGCATTGTGAATGTTGTACGCACTCGATTTGAAGGAAGTACATTGGAAGCAAGCTTACGAAAATGATGCATGGTGCAAGATGATAATGAAGAAATGGGAAGTAGTTAGCCCTGATGAGAGATGCAAACACGAATATTCGATACCTGACTCGAGAAAGAAAATCAATCTCGATGATGTCAGAGTAGAAGATGGATTGCTTCTAATTATTGATGAACGTCACAAATGGAAAGTTTACGTGCCAGTGGAAAAACGAACAGAAGTAATGAGAGACGAACACGAGGGAGTAGGCGGAGGACATTTCGGAACAGTCAAGATTGTCCCAAAACTGGAAACCCGATACTACTGGGGTGCTCTAAGGAGAGACGTACCGAAGTACATTCGCCAATGCAAGACTTGTGCGATTGTAAATCCGAAACCCATTTTTAACCCTCCTCTCACTCCATTCATGCCCACTCGACCTCTAGAGATAGTTGGAATCGATCTGTGCGATGTTGGAAGGTCGATACACAACAACAGATACATTCTCACGATAATCGATCACTTCACGAAATTTGTCTCTGCTTATGCACTCAAGGACAATACAGCGGAAGCTGTTACTCAAACACTTGTAAGTGAATGGATGCTCCGAGAGGGCAGAACTATGGAGCAGTTACTGTCTGATAAAGGGAAGGAATTCGATAATGCAATAATGAGTACAGTAACTGAACTGTTGGGCATCGATCAGATATTCACCCTAGGATACGATTCTAGAAGGAATGGAGTGACTTAAAGAATGCACAGAACAATCACAACAGTCATTAAGAAGATGGTGATGGATGGGAAGAGCAAAGGCTCGTGGGATGATCTGCTCCCATTCGCGGCGTACGCATACAATTCGACACCTCATACCACAACCACTTTCTCACCGTACTTTCTAATGAATGGCCGTGAGCCACGACATATCTCGAAAGTATATCCCAAGAGTGTATATTGCCTTAATGACGATTACAATGAGATTCTGAAGGAAGGATTAAGTGATATTTACCAAGAAGTTCAATCTGAGATAGAGAAAAATGGGAAGGAAATGGAAAAATCATTCAATAAGGACGCTACAGACAGAGATGATCTACCCACCGTGGGAGAATTGGTTTATATCAAAATACCAACAGAGAAGAGAGGGACTAAGTACCCCACATTGACCAGTGGAAGGGTCCATATCTGATCACGGAATGTCATAAATCGTCTGCAATAGTACAAAATACGAAAGATAACGAGGACATTAAGGACATACAATACCAGTTTCTCAAACGAGTATCGAGTGAAGTTAAGAATCCCGAAGTGGAAACTCTGAGAAATAGAAATGGGATGAGATGTTCAATGATAGAAGTGATAAATGAGACTGATTGCAGGAGCATCGGAATGAATCACCCACTACATCTGGACTTCATATGTCCCTCGTGCAAGCCTCCATTCAATACCACTGTGAGACAGAAGATCATGTCAGCTCGTCTCAAGTTGTCCAAGAAGAGTGCCAATGGATTCGATACGCTGGTTCAGAGAACTCAAGTAGGATTGGTGCCTTATACGGAGGAAGAAATCAAGATTGGATATCGCAAGTTGTGCTCGCACCGACCCGAGCCCCCATGGACATCAAGTACGAGGGAGAAGTACACAACCACCCAGAATCTATCACAGTCGGAAAAATCATCCGATCAATTCTCGCTGAAGCACTGAGAAAAGCTAAGAGAGAAGTGGCTGTGATCCCCAGTGAAATGAACGAGACTGCAAGCGAGTACGATGTAGACTTGCACCTTCTCGAGTCAACCCTTTCCGAGGTGGTCAATAAAATTCGATCCCTCATCCCCTCCCGAGCTCTTATTGTCGTCCCGAGGAAGTTGGACTCCCATGATTGGCTCTATGCCAAGTCCATAATGGAGTCTCTCCTCTGCAGTAATTGGGAGTTTTATGTTGTTCAAGCCCCACCATCCCTATCTACTTCTAAGTCCAAGTATTTCGATATCAACGAGACCCTCATCAAGTTTGAAACTGAAGTACATGAGATGGGACAACATTTGTCTCACCGACTTCATGTCGCGTTGCACGAGAGTAACCTCCACAAAGGTTTCTGGCCCCTATCCCTTGCGGGTGCTCACGACGCATCAGCCCTATTCGAGTGGTTTGGAGCCACCCTCAAGCCAGAGGATGAAGAAGAGATGGATGAGGAGGGAGAAGTGGAAGAAACCAGAGAGGACATTCAGTACAAGCACCACCCCGCTGCGCACTCGCACAAGAGTTACCTTCAGCAGAAGAACTCTCACTCTCACCCTCAAAAGTATTCATATTTCCCCTCTCGCAATTCCTCTCAGTCCCACTTTCACAATAATCTCTCGCAGAGAGGAGGAATATCTAAGAATAGAGTATTCATAAGAGGTGGTAAGGGCAATAACTCTCGTAGTTACAATAAGTCCCCTTCTAAAACATATCATCATAACAAATTCTAATTGTCACCTATATCTAAGCTGCAATAGCATAATTTAATTACAATATCCGATAGTGACATAATTATTAATTATATGAAACGTAATTTATGTAACTTTTTCCCGCCCAGTGGAAGGCCAGTAAGGAGGGCCGGCGAGTAGTTAGAATACAGTAATCCCGTTCTGATCAATCGAATAGTGATCCTTTTACATATCATTCTACATTTTAGTCGTCTCTCTCTCCCTTTGTATTTGCTTAGGATCTTCTCTCTTCTCCTGTACTTTACATGTCATTCCCTCGACCCCTCGTTTCTGTATGCTAAAGTTAGTCAGTCGTTCTTGTTTCGTTCGCGGAAGACACGTGTTGTCTCTTCCACGTCGTTTCGTTGTAGCTGTTGTCTCAGGATATAAGGTTCGTAATAAAGTTTCTTTTACTATCCTAGCACTATCTTAATACACTGTATACGTGGGATAAGGGATCAGAAGGGATCTCAGGTGTACTGTAGTCGTAGAATCAGTTGACCCTAGTACTATCTGGATCTAACTGATTGCATAATACACGCCTATGCTTGAAAATTCGGAAATCCGGGAAATCCGTATATACACGGAATACAAACAAATATTGTATACCGGGACTCATATTAAATAATTCTTTAAACATGATATGTCAATGTACAATGATAAAATTGCTTGGAATTAACGTTATATTTTTGAAAAATAGTTTCTACATACCGTCTTAAATATTAGAACAATACATACATACATACATACATATTTATTCAAGAAATCAGGGTCTGGGCCTGTTGAATGATGGCAGCGTTCCATGCATCGGGGTCTCTTCTGCACTTAGTAGCACAGTTGACTCCGAGATTCCTGACTATATCATCCCTCCATCGCGTTTTGGGTCTTCCTATCGGTCGAGTGTGCTGAAGTGGCGTCCATTCAAGTATTCTTTTCGACCATCTCTCGTCTTCGATTAGTGCCAGCCTTCGTGCCCACTTCCACTTTCTCATGATAGCTTGAACTCTTACATCTGGAAGCGGAACTTTCTGAGATAACCACTCATTAGTTCTTCGATCGATCCTTGAAACTCCGGCCATTTTCCTCATCATTGATCTTTGAGCTACTATGAGGCGTTGAAGAATCTTTTTAGATGTACTCCATATTTCACTACCATATAGCAATGCTGGTTCCACGCACATTTTCCATACTCTAGTTTTGTATCCCATCTCGACTCTGCGGTTGATGAGGAATTCCTTGAATCGGTTAAACCCTTTCCATGCGCTGTCAATCCTTCTGTTCACTTCCATCATCAGATCTTGATCAAAAGACATTCGAACATTAGAACAAAAGACATTAGAACAATATCAACAAATAACAAATATGACTATGGACAATGTGTATTCGACATATAAATAATATATTATTTATTAATTAAATTATTCGATCCATTGGTGATCATTGTCCGCTAAATCTGCAGCATTCTTCCCTGATCTCGCGGACAGTACAATATTTTTCGCAGCACATCGGCGTGAGCTCTTTAATTGTTATGGCCCTGTGAAAACGTGTGAGGAAATGTGACGACCCTGCAATAAATCAGTGATGATTAGAGTTATCTTGTAATGAAAATGTATTTCTATTTTCAGGTGCTATATTCGGTGAATGATTATTATGTAGCCAATCTAACATAGCCGAGAATGCAATACAACTTTTATAATTTTGTAAATATAGTTTGTCCCTTAGGCGCCATTATATTGTGTTATTCCTTTTTGTTCGAACATAACCAAACAACCAGGAACTCTTGAAGAACAAAACTAAAATTTCTAATATCTAATATTTGAAAATGCCGGAAAATATCCCGAATTGATCTCATATTTTTAAACAAAATTGCTCACTCTTAGGCTTAGTTTTTGGCCCGTATCCTTCGCAGTTATCTGGCTGGCAGAAATTTTCGACCATGATAAACTTCAGATCATCTGTTCCGCACAATCTGAAGATTGTGTCATCAGAAAAGCGTATTTCTTTTTTTGATTGAAGCATCGTGACTAGAGAAAACACATAGAGGATCCAGTGGAGATGCATTGGAAACGAACATGGAATAGCGAAGGAGGAGGCATATTTATACCACGCCAGCAATTCAATCAATTAATTTATAAAATCAATCAATAATTCAATCGATCAATATTTGATCATGCGAGGATCAGGTTTACTAACAAGGTAATTTATGTGGGTTTAACTAAATTATATGAAGGAGTCGAGTTGGGTGCGGTATGTAAGTAAGTTGTATTGGTTGTTACATTGAATTCGAGGCCAACTAGTTCTTCAGATTTGGAGATGTGATTATTCGGTTCACTCTTGGCAGGTAAGATTGCATGGTCAAGATGAGGGTAGTTAGATGAGAAGGATTTATTTTAAGGAAATGATGCCAGCCTCATCATTCTCGCGCTATTGTCTTGTCGTGATCTTTAGAATCAATGGTCTACTCATATAATTGATTGAGAATTGCCAGTGGGGATGTGATCTATCTTATGAATGCTTTAAATTATCATTGTCTTTCTGCACAAGGTGTGCCACGGGGTATGCCTGTCTATGCTCCGTCGACTCGTACTGGAAGCTTCCGATGAGATGACCAACATTGGCTACACCTCTCATTCGCTCATTCACTTTTTTTAAAAGACTTTCTGTCTTTCTCGTTTCAAAAAAATTCATCTTTTTCAAAATTCAAAATTCATCTCCCCTTCTATACTCGATCAATTGCCACAGATCTCTATCATAGTTGTCATCTTTTTTTAAAAATCAAAATAATTTAGATGCCTACACCATCTCTTCGCCGCTATCTACACTAGCGGAATTACGGATTTGACAGATATTCAATGCATAAGAGGTGCGTTAAAATACTTTCAAATATAATAACTATGAAATATCATTATTCAGAATACTAATTTGATGTTCAATACTACATTCCCTTCACTGCTCTCATTCAAGACCTTTCTAAAAATGAAGACGTTCAGTCATTCTGTACTGAAAATATGAGAATCCCAGGTTACCATCAATTATCATTTTGCGTCACTGTATAATAGGCACAGCGTCGCTTATTTCTGCATCTGATATTATTCGGTTACTCAAAATCTATATTGGAGGTATTGTAAAAATAATGGAACTCATTCAGTGCATCGATGGTCCCAAATGCCTGACAGCGTTTGTCGACCTAGATCCTTCCTTGCTCAATCTCGGATCTTTTCACATCTACACGCCCACGTTCGAATTCGCTCTGCACACATACACTTACAGCTACTGGTTACTCTAGATGAAGGGGATTCAAAAGGGAAGTGAATGATCTAATCAGAGACCCCAGCAGCCCGAACTTCCCAATTACAACCATTCGTATCGACCCCGTGTTTTTATTCATCCCCTAGATTTTGCATTATTGTTATTTATTCGACAGAAATAAAGACTATGCAGAGTACATTGTATGTGGCATGATGCGAAAACTGGTGGAATGCAACACTGGTGGATGTGGAAAAACACTGGTGTAATGCAAGGAACTATTATAAATTAGTGGGATAATTAGTCTTTAGCGCATCGATTGCTTAAGGTGCTCTAGAGATTATTCGTGTGTAAGCTCAGCTCACTTAGAGCAAATATGTCATAGTACAATGCAATTGCTGAAAATGAAGGATCTAAAGGGACAAAAAGTTGTCAAATATCGTCGTAAACATTGCAACATTATCAACCAATAAATAATATCGAAGACGGTAGAACGGATAATCAAATGTGATCTTTGTGCAATGACAATTGATAACGTGTGTTCGATTAATATTATATATTATTTATTTATAAAAATATTCCGGGTGGGGATCACACCTTCCTGCAGCATTCCTCCCTGACATCGCGGCCAGTGCATGTTTTGCTACAGCACATGTTCGATATCTTGATGAATCTAGTGTCCCGGAGAAAACGAGAGATTAAATGGGACGATCCTGCAGGAAATCAGTGATGTTCCCTACTAATTCAGGAACAAATTATTTTATTTTTTTCAGTTGGTTTACTGATTTATTTTCGATGATTTTTAACTAATAGATATTTACTCACTCTTTTCTACTGATTTTGGCGTGAATCCTTCGCAACTGTTCGGTTGGCAAAGCTTATCCTTATTGATATGGTCCAGAAGATATGGACCGCACTTTTTGAAGGGTACATCCAGGTTGACTTCAGTCGATTGAAGCTTAGCAACGAGAACAACTACAAGTACGATCCAGAAGTGAAGAAACATTGGAAACGAACGTGCAATAGCAATAGCCAATGAGGAGGCATATTTATACCATGCCAGCAATTCAATCAATTGCAACATTTACAATAAACTGGAAGTGTTTGTGTCTGGCGCGTTCGATTCGAGCGGGATTTTGATAGTTGGTGTGGAATAAAAATATTTGGTCAGCAGATGAAAAACATTCCCGAAATTTCCAGAAGAAAACAAAATGCGACCAAAATAGGGTGTTGATTGGGTTGTCCGTCCGTCTACCGTAACCTAGGCGTTGGGTCAGATCTTGTGTCAGACTCATGATTTGATCAGAGGATGGATAGAAATCATCGATACCGTACTCGTACCGTAAGCGAAAGCTACTGTAACCGCTACCGTAACCCGTGGCCGTGGGTCAGACACTGTGTCAGATTTATGATTTCGTCGGAGGATGGAAGGAAAACGTCAATAACTACCGCAACCAGTAGTAATGTGCCAGATGTTGGGTTAGATTCATGATTTGGTTGGATTTTTTTTCAGTACAATGCATCGATACCTAGCATTGGTTCGGACGCGGCGTGAGAACCATGATTGTGCCGCATTTTGGTAATCAATCGGGAAATTGTTTATTTAAACGTTTGGAGAGGCGTAGTTGCCCACTAGTTGCAACATATACAATAAACTGAAAGCTTTTTATGTCTGGCGCTTTCGATTCGGATGGGATTTTGGTAGTTTCTGTGCAATTAAATTACAAGGTCAGCAGATGAAAAAGATTTTAGAAATTTCCAGAAGAAAAATTTTTACGACAACAAATATGGTGTTCGTCTGTCAGTTAGTCCACAGTATCCCATAGTGGCGCTGGGTCAGATCCTGTGTCAAACTCATGATTTGATCTGAGGATGGATGAAAATCATCGATACCGTACTCGTACCGTAAGCGAAAGCTACTGTAACCGCTACCGTAACCCGTGGCCGTGGGTCAGACACTGTGTCAGAGTTATGATTTCGTCGGAGGATGGAATGAAAACGTCAATGCTTAACTCCTACACTAGCCGAGACCTACCGTAAACAGTGGCGATGTGTCAGATTTTTTGTCAGATTCATGATTTGGTTGGATTTTTTTCAGTACAATGCATCGATACCTAGCATTGGTTCGGACGCGGCGTGAGAGCCATGATTTTGCCGCATTTTGGTAATCAACCGGGAAATTGTTTATTTTAACGTTTGGAGAGGCGTACTTGCCCACTAGTTGATCTATATAATCAATCAATAAATCAAACGATAAATATTTGATGATGCTAGAATCACTTTTACTAATAATGTATACGTGAGTTTAACTTATAAGTAATATGAAGCCCTGTAATCGAGTTAGGGTGCAGAATGGTAGTAGGATGACCGAGTAGGATGCAATTGATTGCTGAATTCGAGGCCATATCATTCTTCAGATTCAGTGATATAACAGTTCGGTTCAAGTTTGGTAGGCGAGAAGGCCTGAACAGGATGGCCTGAACAGGATTTGGAGAAGGATCAATACTCATGCAGTTATTTCAGCCTTTACCGCGCCACCGCCATGTCATAATCTTTTGAATCCATCCTACTTATCTAACTGATTGACAATTGCCAGTGGGAATGTGGCATAGATCATTTACATGCTCACATCTTTCTGCACAAGGTGTGCCACGGGGTATGCCTGTCTAAGCTCCGTCGCCTTGGACTGGATGCTTCCGATGAGATGAACAACATTGGCTACACCTCTCATTCGCTCATTCACTTTTTCAAGCACTTTATATCCTTCTCTAATTCATTTTTATATCTATAGTTATATCATGTCTATAGTTATTCGCCCAATGTTTCATTTATATTGTTGATCTCTATCATATTTATCCACATTTCAATTTTATGACAATGATTATCATTCAGATATTCAGATGCCTACACCATCTCCTCGCCGCTATCTATACTAGCGTAATGGCGGATTTGATAGATATTCAATGTATCAGAGGTGCGTTAAAAGACTTTAAAATAACTAAAATATCCTGATTCAGAATTTTCATTTGATGTTCAATTTTAAATTCCCTTCACTGCACTCATTCAAGACATTTCTAACTGACAGAGATTCAGTCATTCTCGACAGAAAAGACGCAAATACCAGGTACACTGTCAATTATAATTTTTGATCGCTGTATACTAGGCACAGAGTCACTCATTTCTCCATCTGGTATAGCTCTAACATGAATTGGGGTAGGATAAAATCCGGCCCGCTGCCGTTGGGGGTATAAAAGCCGGACCGCGGCCCGTGAGGGGTATAAAATCCGGCCCGCGGCCCGTTCGGCGGACCTTCCTGTACCGATTTATATTCTTATTTATTGGTAATATATTTCAATTTTATGATACGAAATCACTATTATCAGTGATAAAACTTTTTCTAATTTTGTTTTCCTCAGCTCGATGTGGGACGATCCGCCTGGCGAATCTCTATCTCCAGGAGATAATCACTGCTCTAGAGGAGGATATGGCAGGTCACAGGTCTTCGGAGGCGTCCCTGCACTCGCACGAGTGCAGAATCTGCCTGAACTCCTCACCCGCTCGCCGGGTCGTCGGGGTCGAGTGCGGCTACCTAATATGTGATGGCTGTGCCGACCGCTTGACGGGATTCAACACCCGTCAGCAGTACCGCTGCCCGATATGACGTGTATCTTGTATCGACAAGAAGATCACTGTTTTTGATGTAGTTGCTATGTTCACATTATTTATTGTCAGTGAATGTTCCCTTGGGCTTCTTTTCGACCTCACCTTCTCCTCATCGCTTCTTTCCCCCTGTTTTCAATGTTATTCTGAGGTCGCACCTCCTCTCGCTCTTTGTATCTCCCCGCACTGCCATCTCCTCTAGCACTACTGTACCTGGCCTATCTCGAATCTCTGTTCTCTCTCACCATTTCCGCTATCTCTGCTGCTCTCTACCATTTGTTTGCTCTATAGTCTCTGTCTCGCCCCGCCTTTTCCACCCCCTACTTAATCAGCGCAAGAGCCGTCTTTCTCATCTGTCGCACCAACCCCACTTCTTTCGAGCAATTGTCTGACTCTCTTCAGTTTCCAAGCTCTCTCGTCTCTCTCACCGGCAAGAGAGCATGCAAACCGAAGAGAGTCAGACGATTGCTCCTTCTCATATTGCTCATTGCTTGTAACTCTGTGCTGGATTCATCGTCTGGCATCGAGTTTTCGAGTGTTGAGTCGGTGAGGGAGGCGGGTTCGACTCAGCTAATGTATGTTTCTGCTGAATAAATCTATGCTGAAAAAGAATAAATCGGTGCCCACGGGCAGAACTGAAATAGTCTCGTATTCACACAGTAGCACACACTAGAGTTCGAGAAATAAAACCACGGTCTCCCCATTTTGCACACTCTCTCGCTAATTGACCCGTTTAGAGAGCGTGGCAACTGAAGAGACGGCGTCCCGAATTTCGAACTCTATCACACACGCACACTAGACTACGACCTCATTCGCTAGCTTCACATGGCATATTTTCGAATTGTAGTGTTCGTCAAAACACAAATAAATATATATAGATTTATCAATACAAGGTCACACTAAATGCATTGTTTGTTACATTTCACAAACATCAGTTTTTTATTGAGAGACAACTTCTGCGCAAGATCCGAGTTCTTGTCATTTCTAATCCACACACGGGATTTGGGATTCCACGGATCATCATCATACTTTAAATAAGCTCCGGATTTAATGTGAGTCACGACACAAGAAATTAAAGAGGATTTGATGTTATCGAGAAGATCGATCCAAGGGAAGAGTTCGGTTTTGTCGATTATAAATTTTACTTCGAAATCATCTTGAGATAAAGAAACCATCTAAATTATGCAATATTACACTTTAAAAATGGCAAAAAACCTTGAATTCGTCCGCCAATTTTCGCCAGGAAGAGATGAGTTGGTGACCAGAACTCATGGTTAGTCTGAATTCGAGTGATATGTGAGCGCTGAACATATGAAATATGCTACTGGTTTCCCGTCCATATTTAAAAAAAATATTGCAATCTGCCGCGTTGCAGACAGCTCGCGTTACATGAAATTTGACTACCTATTATAATGACATATCACCGTTGAATTAATGCTAAATATTTAATTATTAGGTCATTTGATTAAAGTTGTATTTTCAATCGCTTTTTAAAGCGAATTGTTTTAGATCATTGTACGTAATTTAGAGTTCTCTACTGCCTCCACAATATAGCTATAGTACGATGACTACCATGGTATTCACTTTATTATTTGCCAATTTATCCGATTTTGTTGAACTGTTCATTTCAGAAAATCTTCCAAACGAAATATTTGCGAAAATCATACAGAAACTCAATCTAATTGATCGAGAAGCTCCAGGTTCTCTGAATGAACGACTCAAGAAACTTGAAAAAAATGCCAAACAATGGCGCTTCGAGAACGTATTTTTCGACACCGTTAGTTTATCAAAATGTTAAAACTAAGTGGCTTGAAATTTTGAAAAACGAATGTTAAATGAAAATTTCAGCGAGATCCGAGCATTAGAGCGTATCAATCGAATGGCATGTTTCAATCAGTGAATGTTCACTTCTATCTTACGGATCCAGATCTGGCAAATAATTTCATAAATTGCGAAACTTCAGAACTATTTATACGAGTAAGGATTTTGGTATCGTTTTTCACCGAATTTCAATAACATTTCAGGGGAACGTGAGTACTGAAATAGCGGATATCATTAGAGAGCCTTTCCAGAGACTCTCGTTTAAGAAATTAACAATCTAAATTAATGATACACTAAGCAGGTTGGAAACTTGGGTGTAAATGGAATTTATGTTTATTTTTCTTTTAGAATCATCAGTGATCTGGTGAAAGGTCGCAAGTTTATTGATGAAGTTCTTATTCACTAGTGGGGGCTCGAACGGGAGCTGCAAAGTGCCAAACAAGCACTCTTAGATCTTCCGTCTATGGGGAAATGCGTCATCAGATCATCTGTACCATCACAGTATCTCGAAACTTGTTTATTGTTGTCATAGTTTTTTACCGCTTTATCAAATACATAAATTTCGAATTTTAAACTACAGTACAATAAATCATTCGCATTGTAGTTATCAAATGACATGCGTCTTCTTGCCAACGATGAAATCTTCCTTCACATTCTCGAGAATTCGTCTGAATTTCTTGACGTCAAGGATTGCTCTTCTATTACATCAAATGGTTTATCCGAATCGTTTCGGGTATGTTGGTGGTCGCAAGGTCTTTTCGCGCATCGTGTTCAATCCTTTGGGTTAAGATACAAAATATGAGGGTATATTCATATGCCAGATACTGTAATCCTTCGAGTATCCATTTTTTATTGATAGTTATGGATTTTCCAAATATTTGATTCTTTTTTTTCAGATAATTCAGCTCTCGCAAGGATCCCGCACTGTTGACTTCAGAATGAAGAGGACTGAGCTCACTCTTTGGATCAATCGAATGAGCGCGTCCGATTACTCAGTAAAGGATGTAGACCATTATCTACCTCGAATAACTCATACCGCATCTGGCGTATGGCTAGAGTATAATCAAAAAGCGAATGGTAGCTCAATTGTGCGTATTGGCACTTCCAACTCAGTGTATGTATGAATGGAAGAATGGGTACTTTACCAACTATTTTCTTGCTATAGAACAATAGTGTGCACTATTCAGTTTAATGGACAATATATTACCACTTTTACGATTTTGTAACGATTCTCGGAATAAATAATGCACCTATTTTACAATATCAAATATTATCGGGGCGGGGGGGGGGTTGTATTCGATTTGAGGGAGTTGCGGCAGATGCTACAGGCATTGCTGTTTTCAAAAGTCTGCATTTAGCATATTTTCTCGTGCTTTTTTTCTCCAGCGTGTAGAATTCCCGCCCTTTTTCAAAAATAATCCATAGACCAGCGTTGCAATACTGCGCGCTTTACAACTATTATTTATTTATTATTTATTATATTTAATATTATTTATTATTATTATTTATTATAATGTGCGCTTTACAACTATGGTCGACTAGATTTCGGGTTCCTCAGATAAATAACATTTCAAAAACGCGTTGTTGTTCTTGCATTTAGATTCAGTGTTCAAAATAATTTGATGCAATTCAGCTTCGACAAGTACTAATAATAATTCAAATGGCGACAATGGTTTGTACTTTATATGTCATTTATTTTGGTCACACATAATTGACACTGGCCTAGCAGTGTTCTAACGCGAGCACAGCCTCGAAGACGGGGTGTACCTTAACCTTTTTACCTTTACACTTAATGAGTGTTCCGATTTATCAATGTTCGATTGCAGAAAATATTTCTCAGTCTTCCGAACGAGATTTTGACGCAAATTATACAGAAGCTCAGCCTATTAGATCGGAAGAATCTCCGTTCTCTTAATGAACGATTCGAAAAACTAGAGGAAAAGGCAAGCAATGGCGCTTCAGCTGGATATTATTTAACTCGGTGAGTTTATGGTTCAATGCCGTTTGCAACTTATTAGCACGGAAGATTAAAATCCGATTTTCAGCAATCTATAATCATCAGTGCTTGTGAGTCGAAGGATCACTTTTATGATTTTGTGACTGTGGGCTTTCCCCTTTCGGATCCAGACCTTGCGAGTTACTTCGTAAATAGTGAGACTTCAGTACTTCAGATTCATGTAAGCTCAACCATTTTCTAATGTTTCAGGGGAGCATGAATGCTTAGACAGGGGAACTTATTAGGAAGCGTTTTAAGAGACTCTCGTTTAATAAATTGGAGATCACCTTCGATGATTCATCCAGCAGGTTGGCAAAATACATGGACATTAAATTACAAATAATGATGTAGAAAATACAACACATTCCACAATGACATACTCTCGGTTCCCATTAGAGCTAGCGACTTGAAATTTGGAATATGAGGTTGAAAACCACTCCAAAGGGGAATCAAATCGCTAGCTCTACTGAGAGCCAGAATATGATATTCAAATTTGCTGGACTGCATAGTCGATCTGACCCTTGATTTGTTTCTGCAGAATAACTATCGTTCAGCATCATCACTGAAATTGTGAGAGGCCGCAAGTTCATTGAAGAAGTGCGCATTCACTGGTTGACACTCGAAAAAGAGCTGCAAAGTGCCAGACAAGCACTCTTAGCACTTCCACCCATGAGGAAATGCTGCATCCAAGCAAGTGTAAGAACATTTCGACATTCGGGCTTTATTTGGCATTATTTTCACTGCATTATCGGTCGCCCTAATCTCGAATTCAAAACTTTGCATATGATTACTATTGTAGTTAACGAAAGACTGGCATGTTCTTGTATGTGATGACATTTTCCTTCACATTCTCGGGAATTCTGCATATGTAGACGTCAGGGAGAGCTCCTATATTACTTCAAATGGACTAGCCGACGCCTTTCAGGTATGGTTATGTTGTTCCTTGGAAGGCCTATACGTGCCTTTATTTCAGTGTTAGGTTTCATGCGCATTAGCAAAGGTTAGATCGTTATAATACGTCAAATGTGGCATATAAGTGACGAAACATCTCATCAAGAGTATTTTTGATTTCGTTCTTTCAGATAATTCAGTTCTCCCAAGAATCTCGCGAAGCTCAATTTAAAATGCATACATACGACCTCTCTCAGTGGATCAATCAAATGAGAACTGCTGATTATTCAGTAAAGGATATATCCCATAGTCGAGCTCGAATTACTCATATCGAGTCTAGGGCATGGCTAGAGTATGAGCAACTAGCTAATAACACCTCAATTGTGACCATCAGCACTTCCAAGCCTGTGTAATGATCACACATGTTTCCACTATATCCTCTTGTATTTGCCACTCGTTCACATTCTACATATTGTGAATAAGTTTGGTTTTTTTCACCGTGTTTTTTTCTTACAATTATTACACTTATGAATTTCGCAATAAATATTGTTTGCATTTTGATAATATCGAATATTATCGGAATCGGGGAAATGTTTTTTTTATATCAATAAAATATGCTCAATTGAAAAATGTTGTGAGCGTATAGTTTCCCTCATCATTCTACGCACGCACGTTTCACTTGAAGAAAGGGGCGAGTTCCCGCCAATCTTTCAAATAAAGCTCACGCGTTAATGCAAGTGTTTGTGTTTGCTGTTTTCTGTATTTATGTTGTTATCTTCGAATAATATTCTATTTTTAATTTAATATCATGAAATAGATCGTGTTATGCTACTTATTTCCAATTAAGTATTATCGCATTTTTTTAGTTAAACTTATTTTAAAATAAACAATTCAGATTTGGGACACAACCATAATAGTGCGATGGCTACCACGGTACATTTTTTGTACTGCGATTTCTTTCTTAATCAAGGATTTCAGAAAATCTTCATCAGTTTACCGAATGAGATAATAACGAAAATTATACAAAAACTTGACCTTGTTGATCGGAAGACAGTAGGTTCTCTGAGTAATCGACTCAAGGAACTAGAACAAAAGACCAAATATTACCGCTTTGGACGTGTATTTTTCGACGCCGTAAGTGGACCAATTATGAAGGACGAAAGGACTTATTTTTCAGCGATGCCCGAGGATAGAAGTGTCTGAAGGGGAACTGGTGCATTCCATGATTACTGACTTATCGAATCCCGATCTAGCGAAATACTTCAGAAACTGCGAAACTTCAGAACTATGTATTCAAGTGAGTCTATATAACGGAACTGTTTGCGGATTCAGCACGAAAAATTTCGTGATGCCGCATTTAATATATAGGCGGTGTTACGAAATATGAAAAAAAGTTATCATGTTCTCATTGGACTCAAACATCAACGTATGATTTCAGGGGAGCATGAGTACTGAAATCAAGGAAATTATCATGAAGGCTTTCGAGGAACTATCTTTCAACAAATTGGCAATATCCTTCAATGATAACAGGTTGGGAAGATAGTAGAGTTCGAGGAAACGATATCAATATGATTTGTTGTATTTATAAAATCATTTGACTTCTCAAAATAGCAAACTCACTCGTTATCGTTATGATTCATTAGCGAGCTCGTCAAAGGTCGGGATTTCATCGAGGAAGTAGATATCTGCTGGTGCGGACCCGATGTAGGTCTGGAGAGTGGAAAACAAACACTCTTAGACCTCCCACCCATGGGCAAATGCGACATCCGATCAAGTGTAAGGAATCCAATTTATTTAGGATATTTACAGATTTTTTATACTGGTAATAGGCTAGCTGTGTTCTCCTTCAAGCACAGTCTAAGTATTGAAGACTGAATGCACCTTTACCGTTTTCCGTCCTAGGCTGCAGCGCTTCGTTTACGACCTATTATGAGCTATACAATGCAATGCAGACCAACACCCTCTCGCAAGCACTCTGAAAATAGCCATCTTGAAATGAGACGAATGTACTTTTCTGACCCCACATCTTGCTCTGCCCCAAGAAAGCGACAATATATAAATATTGTATAGCATTTTAGGTTGCAGCGCATGCCCATCCCCTCGTCAGCGATGAGATCTTTCTGGACGTCGTCGGGAACACTTCCGCAGATGTCCAGATCTACGATTGCTCTCGCATCACAGCGTATGGTATCGCAGAGGCGTTCCGGGTTTGCTTTAATTTCAGCAAACTTATTCACCTGCATTTGACTGCATTAGGTCACATAAGCTCAGTGGTAAGAAAATCCCCGGAATGATTACCAAGATACGCTTTTCCAATAGGTTTCTATCGATAGAGTATAATATGATCAGGTATTTACAGTTTGAAGTATAGCTTTCAGACCATGTGGTGCTCCCAAGACAAGCGCACGATCGCTTTCAAAACTGAAAGAAACGAGTTGGTCCAATTTCTCAGTCGGCTGAACGCAGCATGTTTTGCAACAAGAACGCTCAAGAATACTTCCGTTGCTCAAGTCACGCATAACGTATCTGGTTCTTGGCTAGAGTATGAGAATACAGCGTTCCCACGAATCCGAATTGGCACGTCGATGTGTGCGCGTGAATGATTTCGCTATGTTATTGATACGAGTCACTTTTAACTATCCATTCATATGAATTGCATTGCATCAAATATTATCATTTGCATACTGCTGAACAAATGAAAATTATTATTATCGTGCTTGTTTATTATTTCGAACGTGTCGCTAAATATAATATTGTGTATTATTATCACAAAAATAGCAGTAATGTAGATCGAATAAGGAGTATCAGCAACAATGAATCTAGAAGCTGACAAGCCAGTTTTGTGGATCATCAAAACCTTATTGGCATCCCCAAAATTGTTCTCACAGTTATCCCGCCAATATGTCAAATAAATACCATGAACCGCGTCGCAGTCGCCTCACGCGTTGCATCAAGTAAACATCGTTTTGTATCGTGCTCATGGTGTAATATCATAAAAATAATGTAAACTGATTAACAATTCTCATCTGTTATAACATTGTTTTCAATGAAAACTGTTGTAAAACATCCAAAATAATACAGTTTTTTCAGCTCCTACTATTGTAAAACTATAGTGTGATGTCTACCATGGTACGCACTTTATTACGTAATTATTTTTAATATATTATTTTTGTACGTTGTAGAAAATCTTCCTCAGTCTTCCAAATGAGATACAAACGAAAATTATTCAAAAACTTGGCTTGATTGATCGGAAGAGAGTAGGCTCTCTGAATAATCGACTCAAAGAACTCGAAGAAAATGCCAAATGTTATCGCTTTGGATGCGTATTTTTCGATGCCGTAAGTGGACAATTCTAACAAAAGATAAAAATGGTTAAATTTCAGCGATACCCAAGAATAAAAGTGTCCGAAGGCGAATTTGTGCATTCTATAATCGCTGACTTGTCGGATCCCGATCTAGCGAAATTCTTCAGAAACTGCGAAACTTCAGAACTATTTATCCAAGTTAGTTCACGGTACTCAGATTAAATACAATCACACATTTACAGGGAACAATTAGTGCTGAAATAGAGCAAATTATTCAGAAAACTTTTGAGAAGCTTTCTTTCAATAAGTTGGCGATTTCCTTCAATGATACATCGAACAGGTTGGGAAAACATGCCCTAAATCAAGTTAATTATGTGAAAGCAACAATAACGGCGGCTTGTTATACTATGTAATAATTCGCAAATTAAGCAAAGGATGATCCGATTTGAATTTTTAAAAAAATATACTTTTCGTTCAGGATCATTAGCCACCTTGTTAAAGGTCGTGATTTCATCGAGGAAGTGAACATTCACTGGTGGGGACTCGAAGGAGAGCTGGAGAGTGCCAAACGTGCACTACTTGACCTTCCACCTATGGGAAAATGCGTGATCAGATCAAGTGTAAGTAGATATTGAATGGGGAAGCCCAACCGACAGGCTATGATCAGGATGATCTAGTAGAGGCCCTTCTGATAACAATGCAACAACTCCCGTTTGCTAGGATGCTATGTCAAAGATGCAAGGAATGTTGAGTAATAATAATTTTATCGGGCGCAAGAAAATAGATTATGAAACGAAATAGATTAAATAGATTAAATAGATTAAAATAGATTAAAATAGATTAAAGGAGGAGGAAAGGGAAAATGAACTTCGTCTACTAAAGATATATCCGGATTTATTCCTTGAACGACAATAGAAAACCAAAATTTGAAAAACGGAGATCAAAGATCAAGGGAGATACGCGCACGGGTACTGTAATTGATAGCTCAGGGAAATGGCTGCGAAAAGATTGCGCAGCGCACACTATCTCACTACCTCTTTCTCCTCTTTCTAGTTCGATCTGTAGAGCGGCGACAGCGAGAGTGGGAAAGGGACAGGTTCGATTCCCGCCGAGGACTAACATTTTGCCGCGGTGGTTTCTGCATTAATGCAATGAGGGAAACCTATTTAGCATATTGTGACACTCATTTCCATTTCTTTTATCAAACATTTTCATTTTTACAATGCAATACAACAAAACAGTACAATAAAGAGATTGAAGAATTCGATTTTCCGTACAAATTCAATCCGGTGAACAATCATGATTGTAGATCATTCGTTTGAGTCTCTATTCTGACCCTTTAGACAAGTGTCTAGTCAATCGATGAAAGATGCACGTACGCAAAGAATGGGACAAACAGCTCTTTTCAAACGATTTT
Organism: Pristionchus mayeri; assembly: GCA_036245805.1. Classification (NCBI taxonomy): domain Eukaryota; kingdom Metazoa; phylum Nematoda; class Chromadorea; order Rhabditida; family Neodiplogasteridae; genus Pristionchus; species Pristionchus mayeri. The sequence goes on from BTRK01000002.1 coordinate 6,682,443, forward strand.
ATCATTGTCTTGATTGTTTTTTTTCATTACACAAGTTACATTATTGTATCACTAATTGATCGATTGATTGATCTCTAGATGACATCACTTCCCGATCCCTTTCTCCCCGACCCCAAGCAAGCGGACAAGATTCTGGCTAGAATCAAAGCAGCCAAGGAGAGGGAGCAGAAGATCTTCGCAGATGGGGTTGACCTCGAGAAGATTGTGGAGTGTTCCTGCACTCGTTGTCCCCCTAGAGATCTCGAGGAAAAGCACGATTACTGCTGCAAATCGCTGTTTCTCTACCCTCTTCTCAAGAAAGGAAATCTCTTCAAGGAGGGATTGCTGGATAAGCTGAAGGACCACGGTAGGAAAGCCTGCATTACGCAGGATCAATACTTCAAGGAGTACCTGCTCACAGAAGCGGTTAGTTACTATACTTCCTATTGTTGATAACTTTCATCTCAATCACTCACTTGAGGGTACGGAAGCTGCAGTTGCCCTCTACGGCTATGCGAGTGGACATGTGGCCATCGATGCGAATCAGTGAGTTCCCCTTTCCAACAATCGTTTACTCTACTGAAAGGCTATTGTATCCGGAATACACTACAGTACGTGCTAATCGCCTTGGTCATGTGCGTGCGCGGCGCTGCGCGGCGGAGCGCGGCTTGCGCGGATTGATTTTGCGTAAAGAATATTGCTTTTCACGATTCGAAGCTATTATTTTCGAATTCTCCGTAAAATTTCACAACGGAAGGACTATTCATTCATATTTTTAGAAAAAGAAATCAATATTTTGAATTCTGTAATGCTGCAACCTACCGTAATCCCAGTTTGCGATACTGTCGCTATCGTAAAGTGAGATTACGGTAGGGTGCAGAAATTCCGCATTCAAAATATTGATTTATAAATATAAATATATCTTTAAAAATATGAATGAATACTCCTTTCGATGGGAAATTTTACGGAGAATTCGAAAGTAATAGGTTCGAATCGTGAAAAATAATATTCATCCCGCAAAATCAATCCGCGTAAGCCGCACGCCGCCGCGCAGCGCGGCGCACGCACATGGTCAAGGCGATTAGCACGTACTGTATATCAATCAAATAGATACCATGGATAGAAAGAATGAAACTTGCTATTGAGGGCGAGAAGACACGGGTGCTATCGAGTGATAGTGGCCTCTCTTCTCGGACCACTCGGACGATGACAGAGAGTTCGACTCCCCGCTTGTGTCATCGATGCCGTCCGGAAGAAATGGCCAAGTGCCGATGGACATTACACCGGCTTCAAGCCATCTGCGCTATTCGATGAAGAATAGCTATGTCATGGACTAAATGATAAAGTATTTGTATACCCACAAGCTAGTATTGCTAATTGAAATGTAATATTCATGTGCAAACTATCGTCGATACTATATCGTCTGCTAATGTAATCCTCCCTATCAGATGCAACGACGAGCTTGCGTCGTGTGCCATCAGAGGAAATTCCAGAAAGAGATGCACGCATTTACGGAAAATGAGAAGAAACGGACAACGTGGATAAACGCTGTCCGTTCAACCCCAGAAGGAAGAAGATCTCTCATGGCAGTGGTGAATACATCCAAGTGTCCCTATCTCTGTGCAAGTCACTTCTCCCCCTCTGACTACACATACTCGGCAACTGCTACCGTACTTCGACCTGATGCTGTCCCTTCCTTTGTGGTGAGTAATATACACAATTAAACGGGAGAAAATATATTTATCTATCTCATACAACGGAAACAGAGGCCTTTAGGAGACGACTGCTCCATCTACAGTATCCCAACCATCTATCGTACTCCCTCCTACCTGTTCCCCTCTTCTCTCGCCCTTCCCCTCTTCATCTTCCTTCGTCTTTCCTCGCCCTCGTCCTCTTCAATCCTCTCTTCCGTCTTACGTCCGTCCTCCTCCACTCCTAACTCGATCTCCTCTTCTCTGCTGCGTCTGCTGTTGCCGACCTGAACAGGTATTCATTAATTATCATTACTGCATTCCATCTCGCACTAAACTAACTCAAATTAGATTATTAAAAAAATGAGGTATTTTTGATAACTACTTGAAGGCTCGAGATATGAACGAAAGCTCCGAATGGACTCCTCCTACCCCTGCCACTCCCCGCATCGAAAGTGTCCCTCTATCGAACTACATGATAGTGTCGAAGGAGTCATTGACCTCCCTCCTCCTAGAGTGTCCCAAGTGCGAACAGGGACAATGTCATCTATCCTTCCACATGGTAGGACTCGCGGCATCATGCACGAGGGAGTGCAACAGATGTGATTTCACTGCCACATGGCATAGTAGCCCCGTCTTGAAGACATCTAAGGCCTCGAATAAGGAGAAACTGCCTAAGATCAATGTAGATTTCGTCTCAGGAGCTATACTATCGGCAGTTGGAGGCACGGTCAATATTTCCTATACGCTAACGCTTCAATAAGTATTCATTGAAGAAACTGAGGCTTCTTCTCATGATGAGTGGAGTGACTCCCCTCTCTACCACTTCATTCCACCGTTTGAAGAAGTTCTACGTTAGTCCTGCAGTGGATGAATTATTCTTCAAGAAACAAGGAGAACTAATCGATGAACTCCGGAAGAGAGTTGCCAAGGTTCGATTAGAATACTTTTAATAATAGAAAGGGAATTGAAGGGAGAAAAGATACATATTTGTGGAGACGGCTCATTCGATTCGCGCGGTTATTCGGCGGCCTACTGCCGTTACTTCCTACTGAATGCAGAGACGGGAGAGGCAATTCACTATGTGCTAATCCACAAGAGTGAAACAGGAAGCTCAGCTAAAATGGAGGTGTGTTTGTCACATTTCGAACCAATAGGTGAACAAAATGTTAGGTGGCTGCACTGGAGCAAGGGCTACGGGAGCTCTCTCTCATGATTGGAGGATCGAAGGGAATTGCAAGTGTAGTGACGGATAGACACTCTGCTGTGGCCAAGATGATGAAGGAGAAGTACCCAGGGATCAAACACTTCTATGATCCCTGGCACTTCTTCAGAAATATCACTATGACTCTTCTCACAGTCAGTTCGGTAGATATGGCAATGGAAGAGAATCAGTGTCATTCTAGGTATGCAAGGCCAAGTATATGGAATCGGTTAGATTTTGGGTAAAACCAATCATAAACCGATGCTATGATGCCGTGATAAGTGCTCAAGGCAATGGGGAGTTGGCACAGGAGAAGTTCAGGGCCATTCTCCTCTGCATTCAGGGCAAACACAGATTCGATCAAGTGTGATATTAGAAAAAAAACAGCATGGGCGAAGTATTCGTGAATTATTCTAGGATCCCTCGTTCAAGCTCATCAACGAGTGTGGCCACACGTCCTCGTACAATCCAGAATATTATATCAAGACTAAAAGGATCATAGATAGGCTAGAGGAACAGGTATTATCATATCTAACCCCCTCCCATTATCACTCTCTCGCAATAAATACATATAGATATTCACCAGCAAGAATATCGAGGATATCGCATCTGTCTCATGGATTCTGCAGACATCTCCTTGTGAGAGCATAAACGCTCTCGCTTGGAGATACGCGCCGAAGGATTATTTTTACGTCAGGTATTTAGTCTTCTAAGGTAAATATTGAAACCATTAAATAGATCTGGACACGAAATGCGCACTCGATTAACTATACTGCACTGGAATCATCTCAAACAGGGTGTGATTGACGGAACGAGACCAGTGGTAGGAGAGCAATTCTAATAACCTGCACTAAATGTTTCTTTCATGTGGGAAAAAAATCATACACCAATCCGTCCCATAAAAACAAAGTGTGGAGAAAAGTGAGGAAAGATGCTACCCACACTTGGAGGACTGACGTCAAGAATCTCACGTACCTGGTTCGGATTGTGATATAAAAAAACGCGCCTACACTCCTACCCTAGGTACGAGGAAGGATGATCGAGAGCCCAGAGACTACGGAGAAGAAAAGAAAAATTGCTCTCGCCGAACAAAAGGTAAACAAGGAGAGGTAATCAATTTACGAACCATTTTTAATTAAGAAGTTGTGGGAGACACTCACCCGTCCTCTTCGTCCTCATGGAGTCGACAGCAACTTGGAGGAGGAGGCGCCCGAGAACGACGACGAGGGCGAGGACGACGCCCTCCTCCCCCCTCCTCTTCCTCATCTCCCTCTCCTCAATTCGATGGCAGACGAGGCCCTAGGATATATGACTGATGAGGAGTAGTAATAAAAAAAGTTTATCATTGCTACGGACTGATATTTATTGCTTTGATTAATTTTCTAGCGTAATATGTTCGTATATTTTTAATATTTCTATCTAAATTGTTATTTGAATATCCTTAACTTATTTTACGATAAATGAATTGAAAAGGTAATCATTCACAAATAAAACACGAGTAATATTTAAATATAGGCCGAAGAAAGAGAAACGAACCTTTTTCGCGATGGCCTTTCACCATCGGAAGGGCCATGATCTTGGCCGGACGACGTTGGACGTAGTTCTAAAATACAAGAATGAAATTAATCGATACAGCAAAGTGGGAAGCAGCCAAACTAACTGACAGGTCTGGGAGAAGCGAAGGCAGCACCGTCCATGCCCATTTTTTATCATCGGTGATGACCGCTGACCTGGCTTCAATGAACAATTAATTAAACGGTAGAAAATAAAGAAAAAATGAGCAATTAAGCAAGGTTGAAAGCAAAACATGTAAATAATAGATGGGCCAACGACGAAAAAGAAGAAGTAATTAAGACGACGCATTTAGGGAGAAATTGTGGCAATCGGGTCAAAAGTTAGTTGAAACAGAAGCAATTTAAATATTATCGACGTGGAAGAGTAGAATCACAGATAATCGCCCCAAAGAAGAAGATAGAACTCATGAATCCAACTGAAAGGAATGCGCGCGTGAAAGGGGTGGATGGGAAGAGATCACACAATCGATCGATTGAAGTAATATTGATTTTGAAATAACAGGATGAACTAGAGTACAGATATGCGTTTAGCAACAACGCAACACAATCAAAGCGAGCAAACGCAAAAAATAAGAAAAAAAAGAGAGACGCTCCGTAGCCAAGAGCCGCGTCGGGGACCGGTAATTGGTGTTACTTTCACTGTTTTTAGCATGGCCTGTTTTTAGCACATTGACAGCCGGGGCATTTCGTGGTAGGATGAAATACGTTCAAATTTCCAGCTTTCGCTTTCATCCTCCTTTAAGCAACGAAAAAAAAACATGAGATACGATGTCACAACTAGGCAACAAAGGAGTGCGATGAGGGTTGGAACTAAACGAGCTTTTTTACGGAAAGTAATGGCACTATTCGATAATATAATACTGTTAGAAAGAGAATTCCACTTATTGACTACACGATTACAAAGAAAATTATTTAGAGATGATCTATTAAAGCGATGATTTTTCAACTGGATACAATTACGACGGGACAGTCTATTACTAGAAGGGCGAAGGAAAAAATTGTCGTCTGTTATCTCTAACTCCCTATGTTCAATCTTATACGTACAACACAAATCGATGATTCTTCTGCGGCTCTCGAGGGAGGCGAGGCCAAGGGTGTGCAGTCGATTGTTGTAGTCGGTGGGGGGTAATCTGCACTTGTGGAACACTCGTTCGCTGAACTTTCGCTGAACATTCTTTATTAGCTTAATGTTTTCTCGATCGGAGGGAGATCATAATTCACTGCCGTATTCTAAGATGGGTCTAACATAAACAGAGAAAAGGCGTGCGTAAAGAAAAGGTTCTGGTAATATAGGCACAACGCGCACGTCCTCGGGAAACAATACACTTAATGTGGCTATCAAATGAAAGAGTACTATCGTAAGAAACGCCAAGATCCTTAAACATGTTAACGACAGGAAGAATATGATTGTCAATTGTGAAATTTATACTAGGATGCCTATTTCCTACTCTCATTATGACAGTTTTGGTGGTGGAAATTGATAAGCCCCATTTGTGGGACCAGTGAGAGAGAGCATCGAGAGCTGATTGTAACAAGGAGGGGTCATCAATAGCGTAAAGTTTGATGTCATCAGCATAGATATTGCAGTGGACACCTGGCGGGAGGACATGCGAAATATCGGAGACATATATACTAAACAATAAAGGACCTAAGCAAGAGCCTTGTGGGACCCCTGAGCTAACTGGATACGATGGGGAGAAATTGTTATCGACGATGACAGAGTTCTACCCTTAAGGAATGACGCTATCCATCTAAGAAGGCAACCGGTGATACCAAGTAGGGCACATTTCTGTTCGAGCAAGTCAATGGGAATGGAATCGAATGCTTTACTAAGTCAATGAAAGCTACAGAGATGAATTGGTTGCAGTCAAGGGCTTTATACCAATGGAAAAACGAGGAGAGTAAAGAGGAGATACAAGATCGCTTAGCACGAAAACCGTGCTGGAGTGCGCACATGAGATTCTTGGCACATAGATATTCAATAAGCGCTTTGCATATGATTCGTTCGAACACTTTAGACGACGTTGGGCTTTCGTCGTTTGGGCTGTTACCACCCATCGAGCTTATTAGGATCGAGTTTATCATCGAGTTTATTAGGATATATTGTTAGACAATATATATTTAAACGTTTAAGCATTCGTTGCAAGAAGATGTAATCACTGTTATGTAATTTTTGTAGCATACGGTTAAAGAAGGAGTGTCAGCAAAGTTAAACTTTTCACATTGTCATAACCAGGACCTAGCCCACCCTAAAAATATCATAGCGCAAAGATCTAGGATTATAGACAACTATCGGTTGTTATTTCAATGGTAGAGCAACCGCCATGTGATCGGGATGTTGCGGGTTCGATTCCCACCGAAAATTTTGACAGATCTTCAGGATATGTGAATTCCCCCACGTCCCTTCCCTTCAAGCCTCCTTGGCATTCTGCAAATTAATGATAAACTCGGTTCAAAATAGAGATATGAATGTGCTATTTTTAAAATCTCATAAGGTTGTGCAAAGATAGGTGATTTCAGATATTACTTACCTTGATATAATTTCTAGCACTAAAATATATCACAATTTCGCTCGTTTTAAAAATTCACGTCTCACAACTTCGAATCTGTCAATATTTGGACAGTATTGTATCGTTCAAGGTAAGTCCAATCCCACCAGTTCTGCATAGAGATAGTAGAATACCCTGACCTGTTTAAGAAAATCACAATATAAGTTTCACCTGTCATGCCCAAAATTCGCATTGTTTGTTCAAATCAGTGGCTAATCGAAATGTTGACTATTTTATTTTTTCGATTTCACAAAATCTATCACTCAAATCAGATAGTATTAATTTATAAACAATACATTGTCACTGGATAAGTGATCCTAGCGTGAAAGTACCGCTGTTTTGCATGCTTTTAAAAATCGAAAAAAATCACGTTTTCCCATTTTTGTGGTTCATTAACTAGCAGATCACGATTCCAATCCCTTAGCTTTTTCAATAATCGTATACATTGGGTTATTCTACTTCACAATTTCATTAAAGAAAATCTCAATAGGCTTTCCATTTGTGGGCAATATCTTTCGAACATGCCCTCATCAATCAATCAATCAATCAAGTTTATCACGTCAGGCGATTAACACCAGATGAGGAATAGGTCTATTCTTCGGCAGTTGCATGCCACCAGTTCGCGCCAAGGGATCTTCTTAGGTCATCTTTCCATCGCGCTCTAGGTTGTCCTTGGGGGCGGGTCTTGTTGTAAGGGACCCAGTCTGTAGATGCGCGGCTCCACTGGTCAAATCCCATGCGTCCCAGCTTCCGAGCCCACTTAGTCTTCCTTCTGAGCGCTTCTTCATTCCAGTCGCGCAGGTTGGTCGCTTTGCGGATGTTCTCGTTCCTCCATCGATCTCGTAAGCTGATTCCAAGCATTTTCCGCTCCATCTTACGCTGCGTCACACTAAGTCTCTCCTTCTCACTTGCTCGCAGTGCCCAAAGCTCGCTCCCATAGAATACTGTAGAAGAGACGCAGCTCTCAAATAGTCGTCGTCTAGTCTTCATAGGAAGCAACCTTGTGGAAAGGAGGTGGGACAATTTACTCCAGGCGAACCATCCCAAGCGAATCCTATGTTCAACTTCAGCCAGGTGATCGAGGGGGAGGGTGATTCTTCCTCCAAGATAGGTTGCAGAATCGGCGAAATTGAACACTTGATTATTGATGATGATTGGGGCTCGGGTTGTTGTACATGATGTAAGGAGCACTGTCTTTCCTGAGTTAACTTCCAATCCGACACGAGCACATGAATCCATCAGTTTCCGCAACATTCTTTCAAGTTCGGGGCGTGTCTTGGCAACGAGAACCACGTCGTCAGCGTATTCGAGGTGGATTAAATTTCTTCCATCGATCCTCAGTCCATCTTGCTCCCAGTCTATGTCGTTCATTGCTTGTCTCAAAACGGCATTGAATAGGCTGGGGGAGAGAGTATCTCCTTGGCGGACGCCTCTTCTCACATTCACTTCGACGAACTCCTCGTTGACTCGAATTCTTGTGGTGGATGACTCGTACAAACGTCTCAGAAGATGGATCAGTGTGGGGTGTACTCCGAAGGTCCAGAGAGCTTGCCAGACTGCACTCATGCCCTCATAGCGTACTTCAACAAAAAACGATGCGGGAGCATTTTCGAAAGATATTGCCCGCAAATGGAAAGCCTATAGAGATTTTCTGTAAAGAAATTGTGAAGTAGAATATCCCAATGTATACGATTATTGAAAAAGCTAAGGGATTGGAATCGTGATCTGCTAGTTAAGGAACCACAAAAATAGGAAAACGTGATTGTTTCGATTTTTAAAAGCATGCAAAAGAGCGGGGGGCGGACAAAAGAGCAACGGACAAAAGAGCAACGGATCACCGTTCGCTGGAGAGTCGAAGTAGGAACTTGGGAGTTGTTGCATTGTTACTAGTATGCGCACCACTACACCACCCGTTTAAATCATCTACCTAGGCGATCATGAGTTTTTCTCTCCTCCTGTGTATATAGGGGTTCATGGTATGAAATTGCGAATTTTGGTGGAAATCCAAGGTTAGATGAACTACAAATACCATAACCACCCAATATTACAATGCCCCAGTAACCACTGTAATCGATAATTATGGGTATCGATTGGTTACGGCATTTGGGGTTTACCTAACCATGAATTTCCACCCAAATTCTCAATTTCAGACCATGAACCCCTATACATAGATATGGAGTGAAACTCATGATCGCCTAGGTAGATGATTTAAACAGGGTGGTATAGTGGAGCGCGTACTAGGAACAATGCAACAACTCCCAAGTTCCCACTTCGACTCTCCAGCGAACGGTGATCCGTTGCTCTTTTGTCCGTTGATCTTCTGTCCGCCCCCCAAAACAGCTGAACTTTCACGCTAGGATCACTTATCCAGTGATAATGTATTATTTATAAATTAATACTATCTGATTTGAGTGATAGATTTTGTGAAATCGAAAAAAATAAAATAGTCAACATTTCGATTAGCCTCTGATTTGAACAAACAATACGAATTTTGGGCATGACAGGTGGAACTCATATTGTGATTTTCTTAAACAGGTCGGGGTATTCAACCATCTCTATGCAGAACTGGTGGGATTGGACTTATCTTGAACGATACAATACTGTCCAAATATTGAAAGATTCGAAGTTGTGAGAAGTGAATTTTTGAAACGAGCGAAATTGTGATATATTTTAGTGCTAGAAATTATATCAAGGTAAGTAATATCTGAAATAGTTAAAATCTAATCAAAGTTCTCATTACTTTGGCGAAAATTAATTTTTAAATATTTTGGATGATGCACTTGGAAAGTTTGAAAATTATTTCCCGAAAATGGAAAATCTCCCGAGACTCGCTGCAACGTGTATATGAAGCAACCTAGCTTAGAGTACAACGGGATTGAAACAGCTAAGGGATTCGGTTCCAAATGGACTAGATATGCAGCAAAAAGTCAAATTTTAGTTCAAAAAGTAATATTTAGAATCGATCGGATGTTGATCTAAATACGTTTTTATACACTTCTAGGCACCACGAGTGAAATGTATTTTGACTTTTGACTCAATTTTGTATCAATAAAAATTATGATTTTTTGACCATTTTACCCTTTATTAACATTTTCTACTTACCCAATGACTGTATTATATAATTTATGACAAAATTCAAGACATAGAGCCAAGGCACTCCTCCCACCATAGAAAAGACCCCGTGGATCTCGTTGCTTAGGCAAACGTGTCCGCGGGGTGCTCGATTCTTACGGAGCTGGTCTTAATTCGCACATCTTATCCTCACAGGCTACACGGGATTCTCATCGTCTCGTCAACGATTCCATTTTTCTTCACATTGTCGGCAATTCTACTGGAGATGTTGAATTATTCGATTGTTCGCGCATCACTATGAACGGGGTCGCAGAAGCATTTCGGGTATGTTTTATTAAACATTCGGCTTGTTTAATCTGTCAGAAATGTGCGAGAAAAGTTGCGTAAAAAGTTGCGAAAAAAGTTCGCGAACTTCTGATTCTCTCCTGTTCGTGTACTCTCTCTCTTTCTCTAACCAGGTCGTTGAAAAGTTCACGAACTTTTCGACGAACTATGTTCGAAAATCATACTTTTCTTTTGTTTTACTTATTTTTATAAACTATTTTTGCTTTTAACTTATGACTTCTTATAATGACAACCTTCCCTTAGCTGGAATAGCTTCAGAATACAGCGTAGTGAAAGTAAACAAGGTTGGAGTAATTTTTTCGAAAATGGGTCACCACTTTCCCCACCCTGTAATGTCAAGCTATTCCATCAGAGGGAAGGTTGTTCTTATAAGCAGTCATAAGTTGAAAGCAAAAATAATTGATAAAAATAAGTAAAACAAAAGTAAAGTACGAATTTCGAACATAGTTCGTCGAAAAGTTCGTGAACTTTTCAAGGAGCTGCGTGAAAAGTTAGAGAAAGGCGAGAGAGCACGCGTTCTTGAGAGAGGGAAAAGGAAGCAGTGATTGTTTACTTCCTTTTCCCTCTCTCAAAAATGCGTGCTCTCTCGCCTTTCTCTAACTTTTCACGCAGCTCCTTGAAAAGTTCGTTAAAAACCGGCATTAATTCGTTCGAAATTCGTACTTTTCTTTTGTTTTACTTATTTTTATCAATTATTTTTGCTCTTAACTTATGACTGCGTATAAGAACAACCTTCCCTCTGATGGAATAGCTTGACATTACAGGGTGGGGAAAGTGGTGACCCATTTTCGAAAAAAATACTCCAACCCTGTTTACTTTCACTACGCTGTATTCTGAAGCTATTCCAGCTAAGGGAAGGTTGTCATTATAAGAAATCATAAGTTAAAAGCAAAAATAGTTTATAAAAGTAAGTAAAACAAAAGAAAAGTATGATTTTCGAACACAGTTCGTCGAAAAGTTCGTGAACTTTTCATCGACCTGGTTAGAGAAAGAGAGAGAGCATGCGAAATGGAGAGAATCAGAAGTTCGCGAACTTTTTACGCAACTTTTTCTCGCACATTTCTGACAGATTAAACAGGCCGATTATTTTAACCTGGTTTTGATGGTGCGAAGTCGGAAAATAACAACCCAAAGTGTTATTTTCCATGTTTTCAAAATTAGTTCACCTTCTTCTACTGATTTGATGTATACTTTCAGGTCACGTGGTACTCCCAAGACAAGCGCACAATCTCATTCAAAACTGACAACAAAAACGGGCTTGACCAATGGATCGATGGGCTGAACGCGGCTCATTTTACAGTAAGAAGAGCCGAGTCGCATAGACGAGTCACTCATAATGCATCTGGCTCTTGGCTGGAGCGTGATGATCGAGAATATGGTGGAACAAGTGTTCGCATTGGCACTTCCATGCAAGGATGGTGTTACACGAATTAAATGTATTCGTGTAAATGTATCACAGGCTTTTTCTATTTTACAATACAATATTTTGCATCTTTAATTTACTATACTTATACATCCATTACCATTTTCGTAAAATGTCTTCTCTGATCGCCCAGATAATATCCGGGTCTGAGCTGGAGCGTAATAATCAAGAGTATGGTGTAACTATCATACACTGCAATCTCAACGGTACGCCGAAATAGCTGGGACGCACTGAAACTCTCAACTGTCTCAAGACTCGTATGAGCTTCTAAGCCAATATTTGTGATAACCTACATTTTCAGCCGCCTATTCTCTCGTTTGATAATTTAAACTCATTAAAATAATGAATATTTGGGGCTGACAATGCGTTAAGAAGTTTCACTGTGTTTAGCGAAAACGGGCGAAAAGCGAGTCGCCGGTTTTCACTAAACACCGTGCAACTTCTTGGCGCTGTTTTCGTAATTAATTATTCATTATTTTAGTGATTTTAAATTATCCAACGAGAGAATAGGTGGCGGAAAATGTAGGTTTAAAAGGATTATCATAAATATTGGCTTAGAAGCTCATACGAGCCTTGAGACAGTTTGAGAGTTTCAGTGCGTCTCAGTTATTTCGGCGTATGCAGTGTATGATAGTGTTCGTATTGGTACGGCGACATCTGGGCATGAATAATACCTCATTAATTATAATCTTGGATTTATTAACCTAATTTACAACGTTGATATAATATTTTACAACCATACATATTGTATTAGTTGTACTATTCTATTTCATGATAGTCGATAAATATATGTCTTGATAATTTTGTTATGATCAAGAAAATGTTAGTGTTCGTTTATAATGTTATGACAATTAAGTATGCATTCAATGGAGCATACAGGTTGATATTGTTCACACTATTTTAATTTTGTAAAGGGGATACCACAGGGTATGCCGTACATGCCTTACATGGCTCCGCCCGCTCAGGCTGGAGTGAAATTCCGGGCGTTCCCCATTCATGCACTTCTTTCACTTTCTTCCTTCTCCCCTCCCAATCGCTCTCTACTTTGCAATCCTTGATTATAGTCCATGCTTCTCCCTTAGCTTATTAATATTTAAGAAATGTATAACACGGGTATCACCAGTCAGTGGAGGTGTGTGGGAACAATTTCCAACTTTTATTTTTTGTTTGCCTTCATATTAAAGTGGTAGCATACACAAGAGCCAACTTCTCGAAAAATCTAGGCCACAGGTCCCAGAGCCGGATTTTAGGAATTTTCCGGTTTTGATTCCGGCTATACTGTATCTCAGCTCCCAGACGAGCTAGAGACATGGCAAGGAGCTCAAAATGATCGGAAAAATATAATAAGAAACTTTCGTGTTTTGAACTAAGCAGTATATCTAACGCTCGCCAAGTTATGCTCGATAAAGCAGATTGTGATCGAGATAAAAAATCGTAGCTTTTTCGAGAGTATGCATTTCAAGCAATTTTATTGCCAAATATAGTAGGTCGAGTTCATGCACGAATATAAAAAATACACAAATCGATTTCTGTGATAGGCCTTTTTGGCAATATGCATTTGAATGCTCCAAAGTGACGTTGGCCATAAAAAGATGTTCGTTACCCTGCTTTGTTTTGCCCATTATTTAATACATATTACTATATTTCAACATTTCTGTAATAGGAGACTTCGATAACGACGAAAAAATAAGAGATTTCACAACTTCTGAAAATTTTGAGACCTCAGTTTTCACCAAATTTACGGCCATCCAAGTCAGAAATTTAACAACAGCTACCATCAACGCTGGGTGGAACCTACAGCAGGCTTCGACGTAAATTGATTTCAATGCAAAGAACTTCTATATACGCTCTAAAAGTTATTATATTTTGCTTCGAAGATGCTCGTTCGAAAGGGAATTTTCAGAACAATTATTTTTTTTTATGTTCAGAATATGATATATAGTACGGTTCAAGTATATTTTTCAATTGTTGGTAACAATGTATGGTTAAATCAACATTAGAACTTACTAGCTTTGAGATACGTAAATTTGGTAAAAAATGGGGTCACAAAAAAGAATTTTCAGAAGTTGTGAAATCTCTTATTTTTTCGACGTTATCGAAGTATCGTATTACAGAAATGTTGAAATATAGTAATAGGCATTAAGTAATGGGCAAAACAAAGCAGGGTAACGCACATATTTTTATGGCCAACGTCACATTGGCGCAAATGCTTATTGACAAAAAGGCCTATCACAGACATCGATTTTTGCATTTTTTATATTCGTGTATCAACTGGACCTACTATATTTTGCAATAAAATTGCTTGAAACGCATACTCTCGAAAAAGTTACGATTTTTTATCTCAATCAAAATCTGCTTTATCGAGCATAACTTGGCGAGCGTTAGATATACGGCTTAGTTCATAACATGCAAGTTTCTTATTATATTTTTCCGATCATTTTGAGCACCTTGCCATATCTCTAGCTCGTCTGGGAGCTGAGGTACAGTATAGCTGGGAGCAAAACCGGAAAATTATTAAAAGCCGGCTCTGGGACCTGTGGCCTAGATTTTTCGAGAAGTTGGCTCTAGTGTATGCTACCACTATAATATGAAGGCAAACAAAAAATAAAAGTTGGAAATTGTTCCCGAGGGGTCGTTTTTTCCTCCACTGACTCATGATACACGTGATAAATAATTCAGATGTCTACACCATCTCGCCGTCTCTATCTACACTAGCGAAAATATTTCAAAGACCTTGAAGCAATGATGCAAATGGTATTCATGTGTAAGCATAATTTGTATTCAGAATCACATTAGGTTATGGATTTACATATATTTACTTTCTGAAATCTTGTCCTTGGCTCGTCCGGAAAATGCACTCATAACTTGCTCAAAACTACGATCGAATGTTTCGGAAAATTAATCATCCGAACCGTTTTTGTTTCAGAAAATCAATCATCCAAACATCCACTCCAATGGGAGATTTGTGGACAGAGGTTTAGGCCAAAAGATGCACAATATATCGCGCAGCGGTGAGCAATAATACCATCATGTTTTGATATTACACATTATCCAGCCCCTTAGTCCTGGTACAGTTGTCCAAAACTTCGCTCAAAGGCATTCGCTCTTTGCACGCGTGTCGTGTTGACCAGTAGATTTCGAAATTCGAGTTCCGACATTTGGACAGCTCTAGGGAAGGGGAAGTGTACAAGTGAAGAGACGTTTCCCATTACTTATGCAGTGTATGATAGTGTTCGTATTGGTACGGCGACATCTGGGCATGAATGATACCTCATTAATTAGGATTTATATTCCAGGCACCCCAATCGAACAGCATCTTTCGGCACATCAGCTACTCTACTTGTCGCTTGCAAAGACTCCTTCCCTCGTGAAGAGACGTTCTTGTATACGATACCGTGAACCCCAAAAACAAGAACGACAATCGTAACCTCGAGATCACCGGTCTGCGACATATTTGAACACTTTCTCATCAAGAAATGACCACACACTTCTCTGTCTTAAGAATAGGCGGTTACTGCACGAGACCATGTTACTCGGTTTTCCATCTATGTCATACACCATATGGATTATTATTACAGTTCAGAAAATTGCCCAATTTGCATAATGTAGACTGAATAAAGTTTCAAATAAATGCCTATTAATTGAATAACATAATGTGGGAATTGCAAATTCAAAGGATAGAACTGCTGGAGTTATTGTGTTAAAACAGATGCTGTGCATCATTCAGATCTTTCAGTTTTCTAAAACTAATCATGTTGACGCTTAGAATTAGGAAAAACAAATCAGGTAATGCTTTCTCAAGATACTGCGAATTCTGTCATCTGTATGTATGTTTTACAGCGTAAATCAGCAATCGAGGAGCAGATAATGACCAAATCGCAAAACAATCTTTTGATGGTTATTATCATATAAGTTCGCGTGATGACATTGATGCTTGGACCAATAGAAGTTCGCCCTTTGCTGATATATTGTTTGCACTACATCAATTACGTAAAAGGGATGCCAGAGGGCATGCCTTGCATAGCTCCTTCCTCTCAAACTGGAAGGTATCTTCCGATCAGAGGGCATACATAACTTGTAAATATGGCGCTCATTACTCACTTCATCTCGTTTATTCCGCGCCTTCTTTCTCCACGTATTTTTCTCACTAATCACTTACTTTATTTTTTTGTTGCAGGAGTAATTCTATTTTCAAATTTATCAATTCAGATGCCTACACCATTTCCTCGCCGCTACCTACACTAGCGGAAATGTTATAGGAAAAATAATCAATCTAAATGTGCGTGAAAACAATATTGTATTTTTCTATATTTTGATTTCGATTTTTGATGTTAGAAGGTCATTTGTTCTGCTTAATTACTCTTGATAAAATACGCACTGTACACGCCTCGGAGGCACTCGAGGAATCGTCTGACTTTCTCCAAATTGCACGCCCTCTCGTTGATTAGAGTGAACGAGAGAGTGTATGATATGGAGAGCGCGAGAAAATTGATCAGGCACACACTTTATCGCACGCCCTTGCCTTTTAATTGTATGCTCAACTCGCACTGTCAACTTTTTCCTATATGCATATTTTCTTGCAGATTCTGATCGGAAATCAGGACTCGGAGAGGAAGAGAAAAGAAGAAGCCGAAGATAAGACAATGGCTATCAATGGAATAAAGTGATCGTCGACTACAACTCTTGCAGTATCAATAAATTGATCTGCATCAGCCATGGATGTAAGTTCGGTACCTTACGGTGTCTTTGCAAAGCAATACAGTGGGCCAGTTTCCCTTTTCGAGCGCAGAATGAAAGTTGCTGGAATCCTTAGCATACAGTCGTTACACCCCTCCTCTAAACACATTTAAGACAATACCATTTTTACCGACTTGAAATATACTTTTATGTTAAACCACATATCGATTATTGCAGCGCCACATCGGACACTACGGACGTTGTCTAGAGAATATCAAGCATGTCTTCATTTCCTTCCGTTGGAAATCGGAGAAGGATACGAGTTCACGGGACTTGGACATTGGACTTTGTTCGTCCTCGTTGTTGTTAAAACGACATCTTGATTCATATACCTGTTGTAAACGAATTCCAAATAATCATGTGGTAGATCATTTTCCCGGCTTGGTCACTGGACTGTGTTCGTCATCGATACTAAAATGTACAAAATTCATCTCATGGGCTCGTATCCTAATGTCGTATGAGTGACAAAGAGATACAAAGTTGCAGAGTTAATAAATGTTTAATTAAGTGCACAGTTCAAAGTAAATGAGAAATGGCCAATTTTTATATTGATGACAATCTCAGTACTTTCACACAACCTGCCCGAGAACAACTACAATTGTGTTATTTTTCGTTCCTGATCTGGCATGTTGAAGCTTGTTTTGATGGTAGCTTTCATAGTTAAAGGAGGAGTAAACGCAAAATTGAATTTTTGAAGCTGTCATATGCACGGCCTAGATCTCCTCAACGATAAGAAGCTCTGAAATTTTCGCAGTGGTATATTCATTCCGAACATAGCTATAGTTAGAGACCACAACGCGTTCTGCCAAAATCGTCGTACCAGGCACTTTGTGTGCCCAATGCAACCCTTTCGGTCTGAATAAGACCATGATGTGTCATTTAGAACTATATTTTAACTCAGCAAAGAATTATTATCTGAAAACCTTGCACTCGGGAATATGTGAAAAATGAACAAGCCATCAAGTTCACTCATCATTCAGTTTTGATCTCGCTATAGCAACTGTCCATTTGTTGTGATGGTAGAGGTCTACCTCTTGTGCCCGGATCCTTCAGGTTCGAATCCCCTCTATTGAAATAGGTTTGCACTTTTTTGCAATTTTTTTATAAAATCTGGTAAACGTTCCGACAGTTCGGAAAACATCGTTCCGTTTTCCAATTTTGTACGATGTTTCTTACCGATACGAACTACAAACTGCGAGTGGAGCAGCTGCACACTAGTATAATGACCCATTTTACGTCTATACATGGCCTTAATTAGCGTATGCTGACCTAATTAGAGCTGTCTGATCATGATGCTCCAATGGTCATTTGTGAAGGATCCTAAGAGCTATCGAAATCACTTTTGATCGTCCGATTTGGTTAAGAATTCGAACTGTCGGACCAATATTCCTGAAAGTGGGCGTGGCTTGTGGTCTCTAGCTATAGTTAGGTGGGTGTGATCCAAATCAAAGCTCAAGCAACGAGCGAGAGTGCACGCGAATTGAAGAGAGTCCTGTCTTTAATTTAAACATATTTCAACCGGACGCGCGTTTGCCTTTACTTCTCATTTAATGAGGTCGAGTGACGCCAAATTGCTCGTGACCCCATTCTAAGCTGCTTGTTCAAACCAGCAAATCGAGATAACGAGCGATAACAATGTCAAACGCTTCCATTTTAATCGCGCTCATTCACCCCTTATTCTCCTCCTTATCTGTTGTCACGACCCATCTGTTGTTTAGCATTCAATATGTGCACACCATTCTTCGCATTGCGATGCCATCAATCGACGTGTCGATGGGTGTTTGAATTCACGCAAAATAAAGTAATCACGCTTGATAAACTCGCCCTGAAGGCATCTCTGACTTACATGACTTCTATTGTAACGATAATTGGACTTGTTGTCTCTTAATTTCCCACTCTCTCTCACTCGATCTGTAAAGGGAAAGAGAGAAAGAAACTATTCCTCGAATTGCGAGCTTTAAAGTACAGTCAATAACAATGACCGAAAAATAGCCAAACGTTTGTGAATGTCGGGAATGTGATATTGAACTCCGGTGCTGATAAGAGCCAGAACACTTTAAATTTCGAGAAACGACGGAAAATAATTAGAATGTAAACAAAAGGTTTTGCGAGAAGTGGGCACTCCAGACTGATTCCATCCAAGTTGACAAAACAAAATCTTCAAAAAATCAGGTGAAAGCGTTACGTTTCGGTTTCATCCGAGATTTCCCTCCGACCTACAGCAACATGAACAACATCAAAATATCAACTCGGTAATTAAAGCCGTGCGATAATTTTCTTGATTTGTGTAAATACAGATCAGTGAACCCCGAAAACTGATTTGGTTCTCTGTGAAATGGCCCCGGGAGAGGGAGCGAGATAAGAGGTCGGGGTGTCAGTGCCATATCGCTACAACGATACGCATCAGCGATGCTGATCACGCTGACATTTCATGAGTAAAGCGTACGAATTGATGGTGATCTCTCGTCTGAGACGAGTAGATCCGAGATCGAGGACAATCGGAAATGCGCATAGACGTGCACAGACACCAGTTACAGATTATCTTGCTAGTCCGTTAGGATTCACTGGGAAATTCTTGGTAAAGTGGGTCCTACGATTAGACATTGATCCAGCTGATTGATCATCGTTATTTGATCAAATAATGATTGACATCACGAATAATGCTATAAGGGATTAGATCACTCTCTGCTCACTCTTGAGCTTGATTGGCATCGTTGATAAGCCAATTGGACACAACAGTGTTTGATGAGTTGTTGCACGGTCATAGCTGTCTACGATCCATCATATGTCTTTGGCATTTCCTTAAAATTATTATTGATTCACCGCCTGACTCCATCTTTCACTTCAGGAAACGTTTCTGTGCAAATTCCTTGGTAAGATTCTTGCTCGCACTCTGCTTCGGTTGTTAATGAGTCAAAAGTACCGAACCATCCGTACCGTGCTAGTCACCTGGAGGCGCCCGACTCGATCTCACCCATTCTAATCCTCCAACAATCAACAGAAAAAGCGATTCATACCTCATTGTTTCGCACCTTTTTGCCAGATGAGCATGGAAGATTACATCGGGAACAAAGCGAATTCCGTTTCACCCGAGATCGAATGCGATTAGTGGCTGGAAAAGTCGGAATTATGCGGGAACCCCTCCCTACGGGGCTCGGCTCACTTAATCGAAATTATACCCCTTCTCGTCCTTTTCAGCCCGATTCTGTTCATTTTTCAGCATTGACTCTTTGCGTAACTGATTGCATTCAAAATTGTCATCGATTGACTTCATTATTTAATTGGCAGAGTTTGCGAAAGAGTATG
Source organism: Pristionchus mayeri (assembly GCA_036245805.1). NCBI lineage: Eukaryota > Metazoa > Nematoda > Chromadorea > Rhabditida > Neodiplogasteridae > Pristionchus > Pristionchus mayeri. The sequence goes on from BTRK01000002.1 coordinate 6,702,323, forward strand.
CAGCATGAAGATGCAGAGATCTGAATGTCAACAGCATAGACTGATTTCACATCTTTCGTATGGTCTCACAATATTTACCTCTAATCCACCAGCTCCTCCCAGCTGTACGAATAATAATAAATATATAATTATTCCTACATCTATTGTATTAGGCAATACGGTTAAATTGTATTTTCTTGTTCACACTTATTGTGAATTGGGCGTTCACCATATTGTGCAATGCTTCCATGCGTGAAGCTGCGAAATGCATTGCATTGCATTACTCATTGATCGATGATGCATCGTCTCTTTCGTGACCTCACACCCTCTCCCACTAATCCGCAGCTCCTCCCTCTTCCACTGTATTTATTAACGCCTCTCCCCCCACTCTCCGCATTTGTTATCACGCGCGAGCTTCACGTTGTCAGGCCGATCATAGTTCGAGATACTGGCTGTACAACTTAATATTCTAACTCTTTTCTTGGACGAGTGCGACAGAGAGAGAGCGCGTATACTTAAAGGGATGCTCCGGAGAATGTTCAGTTACCCATAGTGACAGTGTCGATATCGCAGAAGCAACTCACCCGATCTGAAATCACTTCGTACGAAGTGCCTCTGAGGATATTTGCATACGCGCGAAGTTCATTGAAAGCGCAGGGTCATAACTAGTTCGTTTATGTTTCAATGGCGCATCTTTATCGGGGATTTCCCTACAGTTAAATTCCCTAAAGTTTCTCATTGAGAACTTTCGTGGCGGGACTCCTAGCATTCATTCCCCGGAGCACTCCTTTAATGAAGATACGCTGATCGGGCATCACAACTGAGTCACCACTTTATCATGTACTTTATCATAACTTTATCATATCTTCCGTGACCTCACTCTCCCACTAATCCGCAGCCCCTCCCTCCTCCTCCCTATTTATTAGCGCTCCTTTCCCCAGGTCTCCGCATTTGTTAACACGCGCGAGCACCAGGCTCTCAGGCTGATCATAGCTCGAAATACTGGTAGAGCACATTTTTTGTTCACGTTCTTTCCCCGGAAGAGTGTGCGAGAAAGTAATGCAGAGTTATCGCGCACCACACCTGAATAATCAACTGATTACTCGTATCTTTCGTCTCTTCCACTAATCTGCAGCTCCTCCCTCTTTCACTGTATGTATTAGCACCTCTTCACCCCACTCTCCACATTTGTTATCACCGGCGAAATGCAGGCTCCACACTAGGGAGCAAAGGTCTGACTCCCTCACATTTCCTCTTGTTCTCTAACCTGCACTAGGTCAGATGAGAACGATGACGTCACGTCGGCTTTCCTATATCAAATGCGGTATAACGTCATAGTTCTCATCCGACCTGGGGCTCTCTATCTAGATAGAGAGAGTGTATAAAATGAGTAGAGTCAGATCATTGATCCATAGTAGGGCTAGATTGGCGAGAGATCACGCGATATGAAGAGAGACATTTCTCTCGATTGCATGTGAAGCCGTCCCTACTCCGTAGCCCCGTTATCAGTCGTTGCGTTTAACTCCCCGAGAGGGGAATGCCGGCTTCGAAATGCATTTCTATTCCGCGTGGCCTCTCACTTTCTGCCAATTTCTTGAGCAACGTTCTTTAATCACTTATTGGGATCTTTTTTTTCTACAATGTTGGCATATTTCAATTTCCATAGATTATAGTGTGCGATAGTGTGCAATTTGAGGTGATATGTTTTACAAATACTATACTTGAGTCACTAGAATTTCGCACTCACTTGGCAAATCAAATAGAGCCAACTCAGAAAATAAATATTTACGGAAAGTTTCATCCTTTTCCGCAGTGTTGCACAGTTAATACACATTCCCGACTATTGTGCTATATTTTGATTCCGGGTATCACTAGCGTTAAACGCAAACATGCATTCTTCTGTCAAAGCTCTACCTCGATTCTGGCGCTAAACATTCCTTTCTAGTCTCGTTCTCAATCATTGATATCCTTCCTGTTCACTTCCTGATCACCAAATTTATATTCCACATCGATCGATGCTTGTACAAAACAGTCTTGAATTATTTCGGATGAAACCTCACTAATCCTCACTCATGTTACGCATTTGGCCTGCTCACTCCATTTACGAATATTATCAATTTCAGCATCAATGTCCGAGATCGCGAAGCTTCCTCAAGACGACTTCAAGCTAATGTCCCCTTCCCGCATCCCTGTGGCCGCTCAGCGCACCTCGATGATCGCCTCGAAGACATCGTCGTCATCTTCGAAGACGGAATCCTTCCAGTCCTCTTCCATCTCCAAGACCTCATCCTACTCCGCCTCCTCGCAGTCCTTGAACCAGTCCATGTCCCAGTCTACCACCTCCATCGCGTCTTCCGGAGTCTCGTCTATGACGTCATCTATGCATTCCGAATCCTCGATGTCGCAGTCGATGATGTCCATCAACACGACGTCGTCGCAGATGTCCCAGTCCACGGCTTCGCTGCTCTCCGCGCAGTCCACGGAGGCAATTATGGATAAGAAGATGGAGGCTATCACGGAGTCAGCAACGATGGAAAAGAAGGAAATGGCTGCTATCACTGAGGAAAAGCAGGCAGTGGCAGCTGTAACCGAGGCTGCGGTAGCAGTCGAGATGCAGGCGTTGGCGATGTCTGAGTCCTCCTCAGGCAGCAAGGCCGTAGTGGAGAAGGCAGAGTCCGTGGCGCACTCGGTGGTTGAGGTTGGTATTTTTTTTGGAATATTCAAGGAAATAACGGTATTTTTACCGAACGAAACATAACAAACAAGCACAGTCTCTCACACATTGCTGAATGGGAATGTTAAAATGAAAAATGTCAACTGTGAACGTTCTTAATAGCATGCGCGCATATTATGAGGTGGTAATCGGGAATAGTATATTGTTCAGACGCCTACGCTGACTGTCGCCGAAACGGTCGAGGAGAGTAGAGAGTCTCGCTCCTACGAGACGCACACCCATTCTTTCATTCTGGTAAGATTGATTTTCGGATTCTTTAGCGTATATGCTCGAGTTTTCTTGAGTTCAAAATGTAGAAAAAACAGATGACTAATTTCAAAGTGAATGCGGTGAAAGGAATGTCCGCCTCCAGGTCACCGACAGCACCGGTCTCAAGCTCGTCAAGAGGCGCGTGTCGCTCGATGCCGAGTCCGACGATGGAATGATCTACGTCCGACAGTACGATCATGCTGCTTCAAACGTGAAGGAGATCAAGCTGTTCACGGAAGTCATCGGGGACCCGCCCGTGGAGGTCGAGATCGGCATCTATGAGAGAAAGGTTCGCATTTGATCAAAATCGTCAAGTTTACTACTTTTTGAGCTGGAAACTGAGACATTTGTGAAAAAATAATCAAAAGCATGTTAATTGTATCACATTGCTAAGGCGAAATATGTGGAAAATCAAGTCAACGTGTACAAAATGGAAGTTTTCAGAAAACATTTAGAGTAGAACTATGGATATATTTTTTAAAGATCCACACCACTTGCGCTTCTCTGGTCACGATGGAGAAGGTTGAGCTCAAGGTCGTCAAGAAGGAGGTCGTCCCTGTCGAGGAGGACGAGGGCATGTTCGAGGAGTTCTGGGAGGAGGTGAGGGAGACTATCTTCATTCAGAATACTATCTTGCCTGTCTGATCGATGATTCCGGTCATATTGAGTATTCGTGCATGTGGAAATGGATAATGAATAAGAGCAGGAATGATGTTTTGGAGGTGTTAAAATAAATTTTTAAAAAATATACAATATTAAACAATTACAATACTAACTTAATCATTTAAGGTGAAAGTATCGCACTACGAGGAGGAGCTGCGCCGCAGCTCTATGAGGTTGATTATCTTTATTTTTTTCGTTCGTAATCTAAAAAATATGGTTATTTATGAATATTTGAAGACTAAAACTGTCATAGATACGTGGAAATATTATTAGCCATTCCTAGAAAATTAGTTCTAAAATTATTAATAATTTTAAAAATATTAATGTTAATACTTGCAGACGCCTACAGCACGAGGAGCGCATCGAGCAGACGCGTCGGCTGCAGGAGAAACGGCAGCAGCTGCTGCGTCGAGTTGAGGAGACCAGCGGCATCTACGGAAGATACTCGGCCGGATCGAGATCGTGAGTCGCACGCATAGACACTTCTGAAGAACCAGGACAGAAGGACTGATATTTTGAATATATTATGTAACTACCGAGTGTAACGCGTAAAAGTATGATTGCCGCTGTGCCAATGTTTGAATACTGAACTTTCAGGTACGCCTCGAGCTCCGTGTCCGTCGGTAGCCCCTACAGTGTCCGTACAGTCGACAGCCCCTACTCGTTCTCATAAAGAAGAAGTGTTCATTTTCTTGTATTTGTGCCTCTCGTTCGAATTCTCAACTCTAGTCATTCACTCATTGATATTTTCAATTTTTTGGTATATTTTCGCTCGATGTTCCTTAGTCCTTCATTCTTATTTTACTCCTGGTGCATTTTCGTGACGCATGACTGCCTTCTTCACTTGAAAGAAGCCTCAAATCACTCATATTTGGCAATATCCCTGATGAATTCCTCGATAAATGTGAATATTTGTTCTTGACAAACACATACAATCTCTTGGGGCAGTGATGCTGAGAGTAGCAAGCAAAAAGTGAGAAAATAATGAGAATGATCATAATAGAACACTTGCTACGAGAAAAGTGACTAGGAACGACGAGTGGCAAATACTGGAGAGGGTTCGGAAAGTCAATTTGCGTAGGTTATTAGTAACAAATTACATTTATGAGCGACATTATTTTTTTGTTTGTACATACGTATCTGTTTCGCATTCAACCAGTATGGTTTGGCCAGAATGAATTCTCAAAAAATGACACTGACCTACCAGCATTATACCGCCAGCCCAGTGTCGAAGACGTCCTGTACAGTTACCTTTTAGTTGTGTAGAATGAAGAGACCGTGGTATCATTTCTCGAACTCTAGTTCGGAACCTCACACGATCCACCTGATCAATAAAAAAAGCAATCGGCGATAGATGAGCCATATCACCTGAGTGTGTACTTTAAATTGTACTTACATTTACTATTGTTTGTTGTTTTGTTTTTGTTCTGTTTTTGATATTTTTGTTTTTTTTTGTTGTTTTCGTTGTTTGTTTTTCTTTTTCTCACGTACACACATCACGTATATCTCAGCCAACAATTGCCAATTTCCATCTGATCTCTTGATCTTGGACGAATCTCCATTTCGTTATGTCCAATCTCTCACGCATTCTTCATTCATTTCGATGCAATGTCGCGGAGCAGGGTGGTCGATCCGGTAATTTCTCCTCTATTTTTACTTGATTTTCACCAAATAATTGTTTTTATTTTTGCTGCATGATCATTACATTTTCGACAGTTCTTTGCAATGCATGTTTGACTCATTCTCATCATCATCCTCGTAGTCTCATATCTAACCTTTGAATTTTGATCTTTGATCTTTGATCTCTTCCTCCCCTCAGGGAACGCCTAACAGCCGCACGGGCAGCATTGCCGGCACTCCGGAGACGCCGGGTCTGAATACGCCACCGGTTGGTACCGTAGCCCAAAGGTCGGTTTATGTAGTCAGTTCGTGTTTCGGTTTTGATTACGGTGGTCAGTTCGCGATTCTAGTTAGATTACGATAGTCAGTTTGCGATCCTAACCCTCTCAGGGGCACTCCGGGCTCTGGCTCGCCACCACACAAGGACGAGACTCTGATTGAGAAGGAGCAAGGGTGAATTTCGGATTTTTAATATTTACATAGATGATATTAATATGTAGTAAAGTTCATTGTATACAAAATATACACCCCGACCGCTCCTGTGCGATTTATGAGAAAGAAATGACAGGTTCCTCTTAACTTATGGGATTGAAACTTATATTACTTACCTTTTTGGATTTTTTTGTTTTATTTTCCGATAGGTTTCAGGCGCGCTAAATAAGGGACCGGAGGAGAAGGAGACGCCCGGGTGAGGAATATGACGTCACCTTTGATGTATCAAACACGGCATGACGTCATAGTTATCATTCGAGCTTATGCCGCATCCCGTAATCTCCCATCCCGTAATCTCCCATTTTTCCTGTGAACAACAATGATAGCCAAGTACAAGGGTAGGTCAGATATCCAAAATATCAAAAATATTTTACATTTTCTTGATAATTATAACAAATAACCAGAGATAATTTTCAGGAAGAGCCCTGCAGTGGGTGAATCTCCAGTGGAGGATTCGCAGAAGACGGACACGCAAGCTGTCAAGTTTCAGCAGCTGTGAGTTTGACGGGGAAAAATCAACAATAATAAAAATTGTTTTTTCACTGATTCAATTTAATGAAAAACAACAATTTATTTTTTTAAATAATTAAACCAATATTTTCAGGAACGAGCACGGTCAGCCCGTAAAGGAGCAGGAGCGAGTCAGCTACCAGAATATGATCGTGAGATACGGTAAGGGAACCGTAAACAATGCTACGGTATGTATGTTGTAAGATGAATGGTCCAGAGGTAATAATTAAACAGAAGCAAATATTTTCAATAAATAAATAACATAACATTATTTATTAATTTTTATTTGCTTTCAAGGCGACTGGCCGGCAGTGCGCGGGCAGGTTCTGGCCTACTTATTCCTTATCTTGGTTGTCTCCTTCTACCTTTCACACATGTGTGTTTTTGTTATGGTTGGTATTGGTGTTGTTATTGTTATTGATATGCTTCTCTACAGGGAATTGATCTCACGGATTGCGTCTGAGGAGAGGAACATCGCGGGACCTCACATATCGTGCTGTTGTGATGCTGCGAAAGACTTGGAGAAAGTCATTTCGATAAGACATAAGGTAGGGCACATCTTGGATATTTGGCCCACCCCTCACCAAAGGTTATTTTGAAACATATCCAGTTTCAGTTTCAATTTGGAAGTGCATCTGAAAATATTGAAAAATTGCTCTTGCTTTTGCTTGGCGGTTCATCTCTATTGTGGGAGAGGCGAGTTTTGTTATTGATTAATATTTTCATGATTTAATGACATATTTTATATATTCAAATCACTCTTAAATATCCTAATCAGAACACAAAACAAATTTACCTAATACAATTAGGGATTTTTCAGCTAATTTTAAATTATTTTCGAATGGGTTTCAGGTGCGCTAGATAGTTGATACGCTCTAAACTGCGCTGCGCGCTTGAAACCTACCCTGAAATTCAGAAATATACATGAAAAACGAAACTCTGAAAATAATCTCAGATTCATCGGTCGGCGCAAGATGTTACTTTGGCAGATGGGGGCAGGCATTATTGCATCAGGTATAAAATAGTATATACTGTGCAATTTTCGCGAGAGTATATAGAAAAAAGATTGAGGACTATAATATTCCGCTGGAATATTCAGCTAAATACAATATGGTACTTTCTGTTTTTTTGGGTGGAGGCATATCTTTGGTTTGGGTGGACATATCCCCCCAAACGGAGACTGTCCCCCCAAACCAGACACACCTACGATATATTATAAATAATTAGTGAATATAATATCATATTATCATATGACGTATCACTTCAGTGGGTCTCTCACTCGATTTCACATGGATGCATAACTTGAGTCATATTGTTCTCAACCTCACTATTTTGGTCAGTGCAAGACTTATGCTTATGCTTACACTTTATTGCGTTAAAATTTTATGTGTTATGTAATTGTGTTAAACAAACCAATGTATTGTCATTATATTCGCTAAATCGCACGTCAACGAGTATTGTGAGAAGTGAAAAGATGAGACCTACAAACAAGTCAACGATGTCGAAGTGTACATTTTCAGATCACCCTGGTAATAACAGTGGCCAATCTCATGGAAATGCTACCGTACGAGAGTCGATACCTATCGGTGTACAGCTATGTATTCGCATCAAGTATTACGACAGCTTTAGCGGTTAGTGATTATTTGAATTGTATTTTGTTGTTTCTCTTTGTCAACATTTCGGCACTTCTTCGGTTTCTGACCACCCTATCCTCTAATTTCCCACATCCATTATGGAGGGATTGAGCTGCTGAAAATAAAGGATGAATGCCTAGAAACGAGTGGGATAGATAGGGGAAGGGAGGGGGTGGCCATAAACCGAAAAAAATGCAAAAATTTCTTACGTATGATGATTTCTTATACACAATCCTGCTTTAGGGACTCCACATGAAGTATGGATACGAGCCGAAAATCCTCGGCATTTGTTCTGCAGCCGGCTACATTATTGGACTGTTTTTAGTGCTGCGGTGAGTAAACATTTCAAGAATCTGACAAATATTATGATTTCTCATTGCTCTCTACAATGTAACAGTGATGAAACGTTGACACATTTCGCTTTACAGTGTGATCAAATATTCGATCTGTCACCTCAACATTCGAAATCACATCGATGTCATCGAAAAGGTGCCAAATTCCAGCGAAATATCTCTCGAAATATAGTTGCATTTTTTTCGTGATTTGGGCAAAGGGTAGAAGCGAGTGTCGATCATATAAATTGTGCCGAACAAGGAAATAGAGAAGCATTAAAACGCTTGTAAAATTGCAGATTTTTCGCAAGAAGGAGAAACGAATGTGCGCGGAGCGACCAGAGGGAGACCGGAAATTCCATCGGGCGGTCGCCAGGAAAATCTTCGAAGACATCGTCTACTTGTAAGCAGAGTTCGAGCAACGATATCTTCATTTTAATTTCATTTTTTTTCTCTCTTGACGGTAGATAGATGAGAGACTATTTAGAGCAAATAAACCGCGGTATCGTTTTTTTTTAACTCTACTTGTAAGCCGAAAATGAGCTCAGGACTTCCGATTTCTTCAAACGACTCTGCACAGCTTCTCAATGATCGATATTGTATTAGCACTGTTCCAAGCGTAAGTTTCAGGTATTCATTTATGTGTGCATTTGTTTTAGTGAACGGAGTTTGCCAATTTTTAACTATAATATTATAACATATAAAATCCATAACATTTCAGCGTCTCCGCGGGCATTATCGAATCCGAGAACAAGCGCATTAAATGAGCGATTTGTCGGGGCGTTCGATCTCTCTCGCGATTCGGTTAGTTGTTGTTGTTGTTTTTATTTTTGTTTTTTCTTAGATATTTTCAGCACTATGCTTGTGTGTGTTCTTCCAACTTTTCGGTTTATTTTATCCCATAACTATACAAAAATATACAATTTCAGTTCCTCGGTTTTCTCATTGCCGGCATCATCATGCATGTTACGCGAAAGTTCGTTGTTTCCTTAAAGCTGTTTTGACAAAAGCAACAGAAAAGTTGATCTTCGATCTTTTAGATCGCATCGAAACCGCGTGCTTTGCTGGCTGTTCCCGGCTGCAGTGCTGCTGTCGGCCTTCCGATGGATATTAGTAAGAGCAATCGCCTTACAATAATTATTTTAATTTAATATTTAAAAATCAAATTATAATACATTATATTCATCATTGAAAATTACTGCAGGTTTCGCACGACTCGTGGAAAAGCTGCTCGGATATTCGCTACTTGAAAGGTCAGCTTATGGCGTGGAAAAGTCAAGGAAAATAGAACATAATTGAATTCGCGAATTTCATATCTCGGACGCAAGTTACCAAATATCCAAACTTCAAATATGTATTCTTTTCCTTCATTTTTTCCATGCCATTAGAATCGCGTTTTCCCTACGCACGACTTGCCGATACCGTGCATTGTTCAAATTGCATTGTTGTTCATTGTTCACCGTGCATTGTTCATTCTAGAAGCTTTGACCAATGGCTAATTATCGATTGGTGTACGGTAGTTGACCCAATGCTAATTATTGATTGGTATGCGGTAATTCAAAGATCAAAGTTCAAATTCATAAATCTGACCCACGGAATAATCGGTGACCCATGGCTAATTATCGATTGGTATACGGTAGCTGACCTAATGCGAATTATCGATTGGTATACGGTAATTCAAAGATCAAAGGTCAAAATCATAAATCTGACCCACGGAATAATCGGTGACCCATGGCTAATTATCGATTGGTATACGGTAGCTGACCCAATGCTAATTATCGATTGGTATACGGTAATGGACCGATACCCTTTTATTCTCATCAATCCCTCCTCTCCCTATTTCGCAATCCGAACAGACGAAAGACGCACACAGCGCTTTATATATAGGTATTGATTATTGTTTATTTGTTTAATCGTCGAAAATCTTTCATTGCTCACTTTGCAGCAAGGAGTTGCTGCAGCGATGGATAAGGTGTTCATGGACGACTTTATTAAGGTATGCGTTTTGGAATTCGTTATAGATGCAGTAAACTATCGTAATTGACCGTGATATGAGATCAAATATCAACAATTTCAGTATGGCTTGTTGTCCACTCTCATGTACGCCTACCACATCCTCATCATCTGCCTCACAATGATGTGAGATTTTTCGAAGCTGATCTTTAATCTTTACTTATTATGTATTATACGGCAGTCTTAAACTTATAATTTCTTCAAACGGACATTGCTCGCAATTCGGGCAATTGGCTCTTTATTTACCCATCCTCTCGCATAACTCGATATGTTGAGAGAGCCTGGGAAATTAAGAGATTATCCGATTAACGATTATCCGATTTTCTAGTTAAAATATTTATTTGTACCTGTTTGTATTGTTATTCCTCAGGTGTACTCGATCTCGTCTACCGTTCTCCCTGTACTTATTCGACCTCGTGCCATCGTATGGGACTCATTTTATTTTCGAAATTCGTAAATATTTTCATTTCCAGACCTCAGAGCGAGGAATATCGCGGCAGCAACGAAAAGGTTTCCAAACCTTTTAATTTATTCCTTTTTTCGCATTTTTTTCACTTGTATAAAGCGTGAAAATAACAACAACACATTACAAAAATACTTCAAGATCCGTCCAATGATGGAAGAAAGTGCCATTCCTCCTGGAATGTTCTCGAAAGAGAAGGATAAACAGAACGAGAAGAATTCGACGCTCAGAGGATCGAATGAACAGGAGAAAGAGCTCGACCGTCAAGGTACCGTTGTGCTTAGGGGCTAGGGGTTTCCCTAGAAGCCTGTTGTTGGTTATGTTAGAGGTTTAGAGTTTGTAAATCGGGTAATCTTCATTTCTCGCGCTCTTTCAACAAAGAAGTGACTATTGACCCTATTTCGAACGCAACATGGTTACATCTCGACATAAACACTTGGCCTCACCGAAATGTAAAATCTGATTTTTTTTCAAGGAGACAGAGGGGAAGGTCGGAGAGAAGAAGAAGTTCAACATCAAGAGAATCATGAAGTCGAACCAGGCTTGAATTTAGAAGAATTTCCGCCCTCAAATCACACCATTATCATAACAGAGCAAATAAACGTGATTATATTCTGGTTTTGTTTGTGCTAAATTACAGTATCTATTCTCATGCTGACATGTGGTTCGGAACCACACACGATTTATCAATTGAAAGCAATCGACGAGAAATAAGCCATCTCACCAGAATTTGTACTTTAATTTTTTTGTACTTTCAATTTCCCACGGAGTCACGTGCACAAATCACGTATATCGCAGTATCTCAGCGAACAATTACCAATTTACAATTGATCTCTTGGTCTTGGACGAATCTCCATTTCTCATTTTCCAATCTCTCACTCATTCTTCATTCATTTCAATGCAATGTCTCGGAGTAAGGCGGTCGACCCGGTAATTTTTCCTCTATTTTTACAACATTTTTCTCCACACTTTTTGCTATCATTATATTTTCGAATTTTATTTATCCATGAATGATTGCACCATTATTATGTTCTACCTCTTTGTGTAGTATGATATCTAATATTTGACTTTTGATAGTTGATCTTTCATATTTGCTATTTTCCTCCCCTCAGGGAACGCCTAACAGCCACACGGGCAGCATTGCCGGAACTCCGGAGACGCCTGGTCTGAATACGCCACCGGATACTACCGTAGCCCCAAGGTCGGTTACTGCAGTCAGTTCGTGATTCGGTTTTCATGGCGGTCAGTTTGTGTTTTTAGTTAAATTACGGTGGTCAGTTTGCGATCCTAACCCTCTCAGGGGCACTCCCGGCTCTGGCTCGCCACCGCCCAAGGATGAGACTCAGACTGAAAAGGAACAGGGGTGAGCTGCAGCTCTAATTATTATACAAATTAATATTATCAAAAATATTTGTTTCAATAAAATGATAATTTATAAAAAAAATATAATTTGCCGACTACTCGTGAGCGGCACTTCTTCGGTTTCTGGCCACCCCCCCCCCCCCCCCCCACTCCCTCATCTGGCCCCCCGCTCATTTCATCCCTCCCTGATTTTCGGCCGCTCAATTCCTCTATGAAGGACGGGGATGGGAACTGAGAAGGGGTGGCCAGAAACCGAAGAAGTGGCTCGTGAGCTATCAGCGAAGCTGAAATGAGGGCTGTATTAGACGATAAAGTGATGACAAATATTTGAAGAGTGATTGAAGAAACAAAATGATCGAACTCTCTGTCTCTAAAAAAATGAAACAAATTTGCCAATTCTCAATTTCAGTCGAGTCGACGATTCCAAGAAGGGCAGGGAGAGGGAGGGACCGGAGGAGCAGGAGACGCCCGGGTGAGGACAAGTTGCTAGGGAACCGCAAAAGTCGGACAATCAATCGGTGAAATTCACCATCAGTACTGTCAAAGGACCCCGAAGGCTGTCCAAATCCGTTTTAAAAAGTTATTTGCTTCCTAAGATCCTAAGCTGATCTTAGGGTGCTCAACGTGAAATCCGCGCGCGCAATTTGCAGAATAGTGGTCATTATCGAGTGCAGTGGAAAGTAGGTCGTAGCACAACAGTTTGCGCTCTAGATTTGCATTTTGCAAGTCGTGGGTTCGAACTATGTTTGATGCAAAAGCTTTTTGCTGAGTTTTGCAAATAATATTGTGTATCTGCATGACTATATCATGCAAGTCTCTACGCTGCAAATTAGTAACATTTTCAAGCTGTGTATCACGAATTCTTTTCCAATAGCTTTGTAAAGTCTTTGAAATTAAATACAATACTTTAAGCAAGAATAACATGCAATAAACATAATGAAGTTTAAAAATTAGCAAAAAAAAGAAGCTTTGCATCAAACAGAGTTCGAACCCATGACTTGCAAAATGCAAAGCTAGAGCGCATCCTACTGCTCTACGACTCACTTTCTTCCATCGCACTCGATAATCACCACTATTCTGCAAATTGCGCGCGCGGATTTCACGTGGTGATCCATAAGGTCAGCTTAGGGTCTTAGGAAGCAAATATCGGAACTTTTTAAAACGGCTTTGGGACTCCCTTAGAGGTCCTTCGACATTACTAACGGTGAATTTCACTAATTGAGAGTCCAACTTTTGTGGTTCCCTTGTTAGCAGGAGATATTTGATGGCACTAGGTAGCAAAGGCGGATTGACGTCATAGTTCTCATCCGACCTAGGTCCCAAGTTAGCAAGGGACATTTGAGCAGCAGTGAATACACTTGAACAGTGGATAGATAGCCAATATCACATTCCCCCTGTGAAGGAAAAGTATAACTCTTGCGATGAGTACATGTGAAGGCCAGACATCCAGAATATTAAAATATGTCATAGTTTCTTGAAAATTAAAACAAATAACATAAGGTAATTTTCAGGAAGAGCCCTGTAGTGGTCGATTCGCCAGTGGAGGATTCGCAGAAGACAGACACGCAAGCTGTCAAATTTCAGCAACTGTGAGTTTGATCACCTAAACAATTGCATATAACTGATTTACATTTTTGAATAAATATAGTTCAAATTATTTAAATAATTAAACCAATATTTTCAGGAACGAGAACGGTGAGCCCGTGAAGGAGCAGGAGCGAGTCAGCTACCAGAATATGATCGTGAGATACGGTAAGGGAACCGTAAACAAGGCTACGGTAGGTATACTGTAATATCAAAAGCATTGATGCAAAGCATATGAAGGGTCTGTATGCATGCCAGATACAACAGAAGCTCTTCAAAGATAAACATTAAATAATTATCATATTTATTATTTATTTGATTTTTTCAAGGCGACTGGCCGGCAGTGCGTGGGCATCTTCTGGCATACTTCTTCCTTTTCTTGGCTATCTCCTTCTACCGCTCACACGGGTATGTTATTGTTGTTATTATTGTTGTTGTTATGATTTCTTTTTCTCTACAGTGAACTGCTGGCACGAATCGCATCCGAGGATAGGACCATTACGGGACGTCACTCTATGTGCTGCTGTAATGCTGCTAGGGAATTGGAGAAAGTAATTACTATTAGCAAGAAGGTAAAGAATAAGCACGCTTAATAGAGAGTTCGGAGAATTGCGTGCGAAATTGTGACAAAAAATATTCTACGGTTAATTTGGAAAATATATCGTTTCAGTTTCAATTTGGAAATGCATCTGAAAATTTTGAAATTGTCCTCTTGCTGATACTTGGCGGTTCATCTTTGTTGTGGGAGAGGCGAGCATTCCGATTTGTTAATAATATTTTATGGCAAAATCGCATATTGTGTAAAATAAAATAAAATCATCCCAATCAGAAGCCAAATGATCAATTTAAGAGACCCGCTCCGTAAGAATCGACCACCTCGCGGACACCTTTGGCCTAGCAACGGGAACCGTGGGGTCCCCCTTGGGTGGGAGGAGTGTATGTGCCCCGCATTATGAAAATCAAATCAAATTTATTCAATCAGCAGGTCACGGGCCTGTTGAATCATGCAATCCTTCCACGGGGTATCTTCTGCTTTTGTCAGAGAGTAGGGGGCGCGTCTGTGACCACTTTTTTCCAGGATCAATTTTCAGGAGTTACTCAGGTAATACTCAGGTATTTTACTCGAGTATTACTCATCTCAACTCAGGTTCAACTCGGGTATTTTCTCAGGTTCAACTCATTCATTCAACCTATTTTTCTATAACTGCAGACAACCCGACTCGCCACCCACGATGAATTTAATCCGTCGGAGATTCGTCTTTTGCAGTTTTCCGAGGGAGTCGATCGGAGGTGTAGAGAAAATCAAGCTAAGTCGTTAGCCAGTAGACCACACTGTTGATTTCCCTGCCCGAGCGAAATGGATCACTAAGTGTTCGCTGTTCTCTCATCGCAAAGGAGATTCACTCTCGTTCTCTGGCATCTCTCTTGCGCGATAGCACCCCGTTCAAAATGAGTCATCTTTTGCCGTTTCCGGCAGGAAACGGACTGATGGCGAATCGAACTGAGGAACCGCTAGCAACGTCTTTATCCACTACACCATCTGGTTGATGTGTCACACAAGCCAGTGGGGCAGCTAAGAGCCTTTCCCTCCCCATCTCTCGTTCTCAGATGATGCCCCCTCTCTCTTTCTCTGCCATCTCCCGCACATTCGCACTGCTCAACCAGACGAGAGAGTGTGCAGAATGAAGAGACGATTACCCGAATCGCACACTCTACCCTTCACACATCAGACCACTCTAACCTAGCGGAAGGGGAAGAGGTTGTCCACTAAATTGATTGTGGTTTGTTTTCGTTTCTGCGCGAGTACTTAGACGATGCTCCGGTCACATATTCATCTATCAGTTGTTTCCGACTAAGTTGACAAATTCGGACAACATATGAGGGAGTATCTGCTTGTGAGACGGGGATGATTGAGAACCATCAAAAGTAGTATAGTCTAGGCTAATTTACATATTTCGCGTATTTCTTTTCTGGTATCGCTTCACCATTGTTTTCACTCGTATTATTTTCCCGCTCGTGCACCCTTTCTACGTCGAAATATATTCCGATCATGGAATGGCCCTCATGCCTATTAGTGACTGGACCGAGCGGATGCGGAAAAGCTCAACTAGTTTTTAAAATCTTGAATAATCTGAGTGATGCGTACACCAAACGGCCTAATGTCGTCATTTTCTGTTACAATGAGTTCCAAGATGCATATAATATCTTATCCAGAGTAGAAAATGTGATTCTTGTCCAGGGTTTGCCAGACATCGATTTACTGAGGAAACATAGAAAATCGAAGCCTTTGCTCATTTTAGATGATTTGATGGTCCAACTTTCGAAATGGGAGGATGCTGAAAACTTGTTCTCCGTTTTGTCTCACCATTTTAATATGTCTATAATAGCGATTATACACTCCATATTCTATTCAAAAACCATTCGCAACATTAGAATTCATTGCAGCTATCTGGCTCTGTTTAAGAATAATCCCGATCGTTTAGCCATTCGAAACCTTGCCACTCAACTGTTTCCAACGAATAGGGCCCATTTCATTTCTTCTTACGAGGACGCCACTCAAGAACCACACAGCTATATTTTCTGTGATTTGCATAAGAATACCCCCGACTCGTTTAAACTTCGATCTACTCTTTTCACAAACGAAATCGGTTACAGTTATTTGCCAAAATGAGAACACCTAATTGGAGTAAAGAAGTAATTGCCGATTTAAGAAAACTTAGACGAAAGCTCATCAAAAAAGAAAAGGTTCCGGACGCCTTACTTCATGATAATCTCGTTATTTGTTTGGTTGAGGGTCTGTGCAACTTATTAAACCACGAAAAGCTATCATTACGCATCAAACGGGGATTTCCAACAACTTTGAAATCCGACATGAACAAATTAGCAAAGTGTAGAAATATCGATCAAGCAAAGTGCATTGTTCAGCAAACCGGTGCCGGCTTCCTCCCTGCCATCATTCCGATTATTGCATCCGTTGTAACTGAGGTCATCGCACGCAATGGCTTTTCGTAAAATGTTGTTGATCCCTGAGGATCAGTTAAGTGTTTTGAAAAACAATGGTTCGCGCATTGCTGATTTCGTCGAACCTCAATTTTTGTCACGCAAAGAAGAGGAATTGAAGCAACTACTTTCAAGCATTTCATCTACAACCGTGGATGAACGACTTATCAAATATCGACACATTCTTGAGCAGATTTTGGCACATATCAGGCCTGAACATTTTCAAAAGGAAGAATGTGAAACAAAAATGCCCTCACTCGTTGAAGATTCACATTCTCATGCAACTCTGAACAATGATATCATGGTTGGAGATGAACCACCGGGAGATACCATCGCTTTGTTGGATGAATCGGTTCTATCAGAGCCAGCAACTGCGAGAAGATCGCCAACTAAATCACCAAGATTGAGTAGAATGTCAAATCAGCAAAGATCAAAGTATGAGATTCTAAAACATATCAAAAAAAATCCACGAGTGATTAGTCAAGATAATAAGGGTAGACTTTGCATTGACGGGAAATCTATCGAAAACAGTAATTTCGATGTTCTTATTGATGATTTCTCAAATCCTCGTCGTACTCGTTCACTCTTACCGATGGGTGGTTACCGTTTCGTCTCTGCGTTGTTCACTACAGGATTCCCATTAGAGAAACTAGCAAATACAGCAAGACGCTACGATTTTGTTGTTAGGAAATGGCCGATCAAGCAATACATAATGTTTATTCAGACATTCGAAATCCTATAGGATTCTCGAACCCCGTGAAAATTTCGAAAGCTCTGAATGTTAAGCGCTCTCTTGTTGAAAAAGTTCTTCATAAAAATGATACTTACACTCAGCACTATCCGTCGCGTAGAAAATTCAAAACCAATAAAACACAAGCGACATGGATTGATAGCGACCACCTGTCAGATATTTGTGTTCTTTTGGATCTTTCAAGTTTTAATGACGGTTTCTCATACATTCTAGTCGTTTGCGATGTTTTATCTCGTTTCGCATGGGCTTATCCTCTCAAGAAAAAGAACGCCCAATGCGTAACCAATGCGTATTCCATTCTCCTAGAGAACGGTAGAGTTCCATTCCGATTACATACCGACGAAGGAAAGGAGTATCTCAACAGCTCTTTTCAAGCTTTATTGAGAAAAATGGAAATTAAACACAGGTTACCGAAGAATCACGACGTGAAATGTTCTTTGGCCGAGAACTTCATCAAACGACTTAAATCAAAATTGTATAAGTATTTCACCTTGAACAATACCTTTCGATGGATTGATGTCCTTGATGATGCCGTATTCGCCATAAACAATAGTCCGTTAAATTCTCTCGCCGGATTGGCTCCATCTCAAGTTAGCATAAGCAATGATGAGGTGATATGGCAGCACATGTATGGCGACGAGAAATATAAAATTCCGACCCATAAGTACAAAACGGGTGACACTGTACGACTTGCGAAAATGCGTGGAGTATTCCGCAAAGGGTACAAGAATACGTTTACTGTGGAGATATTTCGCATTAAAAAACAGCTTTTCAAGGACCCTACAGCATCTATTCTAGAAGATTTGAACGGCTCTGAGTTAGATTCAATAGTGTACGAACCAGAGCTTGTCGCTTATTCGACCGACGAACACAAAATCGAAAAGGTATTACAACGAAGAACCAAAAATGGACAACGAGAATACCTTGTGCGCTGGCAAGGATACGACTCGAATTTCGACTCATGGGTTCGAGAAGACGAGTTTGTGTAGCAGCAATACCTCGATTTGGAAATTTGCAGACACTTCGTGCTCAAAATCTCTAATTGTTTATATATTTCAAGTCATGCTTGTTTACATAGTCGTTTGAACATCTTTGTACAAGCTTTGCATGGAATCCTGCACGACAGATAAGTCTATTTGGATTGCCGCTTTATCGTCAAGTATAGATTATTTGCTTCCTTCGCCAACCCTTGGTGAGCCATTCCTTTCGGGAGTGAGTCATTCTTCTCCTTCGGTAATTCATTCATAGATGACAGATTTTTATCTCACATTGTTATCAAATGCTGATGCCACAAATAAAATTGGCGACTTCAAAGTTACCGCGGCGAGTAACTCTGAAGGGCGATTACTCTGTAGCTCTGACAGATATCATTTTCCCCTATACGTTCGATATTCTTTCGAATCGGCGAGAGAGTCTCAACACATCAGAAAATACTGTTGAAATCGAAACAAGCGCCGGAGATCAGTTAAAAATCGCTTGATCGTGCTAATCCCGAAGTAAAAAGAGAGAACCTGAAAGTGCGCCTATTCTATTTCAAGTCTTCAAGTAGGAAGTGTACCTATTTGCCTTCTGAACATGTTAAATTTGTTGTTCTTTCGAAAAAACTCGCATAGATGCTCGGATTTGACAGTTTCCTTAGCAGCGACTCTCTCTAGGCATCTTATCCGGTTCACACAGCTGCCGATTTTCTCTTTGTTTACGTTAATATTGTTGAGTATCAGCTCGTATCAAATATAATGTCTCCTCTTTTGAAAGTTCTGAATGTGAAAGGTGATCCAGGCCAAAATGTGCAAATATCAATAGCTCGACCGCAATATGTTCCCATACGAAATAACGATTTTGAAACTGTGCACATTCAGATCAAAAACGATCTCGACGAAGTGGTTGACTTTCACTCAGGCAAAATTTGTCTTGTTCTCCACATCAGACCTTCATAAATGCATGTATTATTCGATCCTAATAATTCAGTAGATTGGCAACTTGTTTTTGAAAATCGGCCTGTTTAATCTGTCAAAAAGATGCGAGAAAGTTGCGTAAAAAGTTCGCGAACTTCTGATTCTCTCCTGTTCGTGTGCTCTCTCTTTTTCTCTAACCAGGTCGTTGAAAAGTTCACGAACTTTTCGACGAACTATGTTCGAAATTCGTGCTTTTCTTTTGTTTTACTTATTTTTAGGGAATATTTTTGCGTTTAGCTTATGAATACTTTAAAGGACAACTTTCCCTTAGCTGGAATAGCTTCAGAATACAGCGTAGTGAAAGTAAACACGGTGGGAATATTTTTTTCGATTATGGGTCACCACTTTAACCAACCTGTAATATCAAGCTATTCCATTAGAGGGAAGGTTGTCCTTATAAGCAGTCATAAGTTAAAAGCAAAAATAATTGATAAAAATAAGTAAAACAAAAGAAAAGTACGAATTTCGAACGAATTTATGCCGGTTTTTAACGAACTTTTCAAGGAGCTGCGTGAAAAGTTAGAGAAAGGCGAGAGAGCACGCGTTCTTGAGAGAGGGAAAAGGAAGCAGTGATTGACAATATATTGCTTAAGTGATGTGCCCAGTACCTTTCCATTTCAATTTCCAATAAGATACAACGAAAATTGCCAACCGATAGTGCATCCACTATGCTGCCGGCAAAGTTATAGCTGTACAATGATAGGTAGCGGCTCTCGTAGGGCAGCATCTCCAGCAGATTAGACACGGTGATCAGTATGGTTAACTGAAATTTCTCTAATTTGATAATGCGTTTAATCTTTGAACGTTGGTTGAAACATATTTAAATATGTACCAATCCTGTGACATTGAGGACGAGTAGTCCGGCTCTACGGACAAACTCAAGGTGGAATATGAAGCAAGCTGAAAACTCGTATTTGTAAAAAACATTTGTATTATATTTTTGTTATTTTGGTTGAAAAAAGTAAGTGTCGTTCATTTTAAAAGCTCGAAAAGAATACCCGAGGCCGCAGTTCCCAGTATCATAGCGCCAAGTAGCATTTTGCGCCGACCGATGAACCTGAATCGATAATTACCTAATTAATGCAGTTGTTATTGTTTTTGTATAATGCAAAATGAAATAAATACAAAAACATTATTGATATAGTACATAAACACTCACCTTTCCCATAGCAGAGACGTAGCTCCGAGGAGGAACAGAAGTAAATTCAATAATATGTTCTCCAGTTTTCCGAATTCAATCAGAAGTGATCATTTCTAGCTACGACTGATATAAATCTATATGGAAAGTATTAGCCTAAGGTGTTAACAATATTAATTTCAAAAATCTACAATCTTACACTAGCAAACTACGTTACTGTACTATTATATCCATATTGTTCCTGCCTCTTTCTTCGCGTCCTCCAGTCTCTCCCATTTCTGCGAAATATCGCAGCAGCAATGAATGTGGCGGCCCTCGCTCACTCGCGCAGCACGCGTAATGTCAGATATGATCGACCTAAAATATCGCAATCAGCATATTGTACAATCCCGATAAGTGCATAACTCAACACACATTTGCCCCAACACTTATTTTGTAGAAATCATCGTGACCATGACAGCTAATATCACGCCAGTCACGAGAGAATCGAGCTACGCGTGGGAATGGAGCCGAAATCGTGAAATGAGTTAACACCGTTTTCGGTCATCTCTTGGCATGTCTTTCGATCCCCAAAGTGTCGCTGCTCTCAGTTCATTCTTAAGGTCACTGCACTGGGCAGTATACTTGAGTCCCTAACTTTGACCGAGCATATCTCGCTCCTGATGCATATTGAAGGAAAAATGTGCCCTGAGGGACCCGCATGATTTTTTGAGCTCTTTCGATCTATAAAAACTAGAAGTCATGAAAATGATTTTCAACTGAGTTATGGTTAAGGGACCTTAAGTCAAAAGTGTAGGAAAAGATTTTCTAGCTTTTTGGATATGTGATAGCTCTCGTCGAGCTCTTTCGAATAAGGTATTTGCTGTTGCTAAAAGTGCTGTATCTAGGGTGTGTTTTGACCCTTGAAATGTTTGAGTTGATTTGGTTATTTTTCAACAGTAAATAATGCATTAAACTGGCCATTCCTGAAGGCGCGTCGGAAGAGAGCGGTCTGAGAGAGAATGGTCTCTTCATTCTCCATTGTCTCTCGCTATTTGCGCGCGGTGAGGGATGTAATGAAATGAGTACAAATCAACTCAAACTTTTCAACGGGCAAAACACGCCCTGGATACAGCACTTTTAGCAAAGGCAAATACCTTATTCGAAAGAGCTCGACGAGAGCTATCACATATCAAAAAAGCTAGAGAATCTTTTCCTACACTTTTGGCTTAAGGTCCCTTAACCATAACTCAGTTGAAAATCATTTTCATGACTTCTAGTTTTTATAGATCGAAAGAGCTCAAAAAATCATGCGGGTCCCTCAGGGCACATTTTCCCTTCAATATGCATCAGGAGCGAGATATGCTCGGTCAAAGTTAAGGACTCAAGTAGACTGCCCAGTGCAGTGACCTTAAGAATGAACTGAGAGCAGCGACACTTTGGGGGATCGAAAGACATGCCAAGAGATGACCGAAAACGGTGTTAACTCATTTCACGATTTCGGCTCCATTCCCAAGTATTGAAAATCCAGCTCGATTCTCTCGTGACTGGCGTGATATATAGTGGGAAATAAGAGTGGGTATTAAACGGAAACATGTAACATGCAGAAAAACTAAAAGAAACTAAAAATGGAAAACTAAAACTAAATTTACCGTACTGTACCGTAATCTACCGTTATATACCATAATCTAGGTGGAACGCACCAGTGTCCCAGAAACGGAACCGCGATGAGAACGAGAATGAAGTAGGCGAGAACTTGCCCGCGAACATTCGACCAGTCGCCTGAAGAAAATTATTTTATTATTTTATTATAAATTTAAAGGGGGGAATAAAGACAAACACTAAACGATTATTAAATTCTGAACTTGATGTGCACCCGAAAAAATATCCCAAGCTAAATTAAATGATTTTTCGCGCTTTCCCTAAGTTATCTTTGAGCTGACTAGCAATAACGCGAGTCCGAGTAAATGTACACATTTCGAAACATCTAATCGTTGGAGGGAACTGAGACGGGGTTATGATAGCTTCACAAATTCAGTCGTGCCTTCGCTCCTCTTTAAAAAAAACGTTTTTTTTTCTTTTTTTTAAAAGTCTACTACAGTCTTCATACCTACAGTATACCTTTACGGTTCCCTTACCGTATCTCACGATCATATTCTGGTAGCTGACTCGCTCCTGCTCCCTCACGGGCTCACCGTGCTCGTCCCTGAAATTATGATTTTATTATTAAAAAACTATTTAAAAAATTAATATTCATATAATTGCAAAAAAAATGGGATAGGACATGCAAGGCTAATAGAAAATTACGCAAATTTTAAAACGCTGTCGTCCTGGCAAACTCACAGTTTCTGGTATTCGTTCTGAAGCACGGCCGTCTTGAGCGAGTCGCACTTCGGCGAGTCAACCGTCGAAGGACTGAGTCTGAAATAAACATCTCAATGTGTATTTCATTTCTTTTTTTTAAAATTTATTTCTTCAATTCGCAAAATCTCGACATAACTCGCGAGAAGTTGGGTGGGGCATGTAAATGTCACTTCGAAGAAACAAAACCACAATAATCAAGTGTTATCAATCCTCAAACGACTCGCCAACTTGCGCACACTCCAATTGGCACATATTCCCGACAGAACCCTTATAACTTACACAGGCGCCGTATGCTCCTCGGGGCCCTCCCTCACCGCGCCCGACATTCCCGTCGTGCCTAGAAATAACAGATTACAATATTCGTATCTTCATTTCTAGCAATTTTCCTCGCATTAATGTATCGCTTAACGTTCAGATCGGGTATGATTGTATTAGAAATTTGTTTATTATGTCTTGGAATTGTATACTACTTAGAATAATTCGTTGGCTTTATCGCGGAGCTAGGGCATGTGCTGGCACAATGTAGTGTTATGGTTTAGCGATAAGCTTACCATTCGCTTTCTGCGAGTCCACAGTCCCGTTGCCCTTCTGCGAGTCGACGGTGTTAATGAGCGATCGTACCCTGGGATGTAAATACTATTTATGTAGAATTAATTTATCAGTACCAAAAGATCAAATTGAAATATGCTTCATCGCACTTTGCCTCGCTCATTTTATTCACAAGTGTAAGTTACGAGCGATCGGCGGACTTTTTCAGAAGGCAAAAATAAGGTTTTTTCCCAAAAAAATCTGAATAAATCACGTTGTGTAGTACAAAATTTAAAATTTAAAAAAATGACATCACTCACACTGGTATGGACGAGTCGACCTCCACGTCGATCTGCTCTTTGCTCTCATTGCGCGGCCGAGGCGAATCAGCCACGGGCGTGGTCCTAAACGGAAATGCCGATCGCGAACTGACTACAGTACCCCTGAATCGCAAAGTGGTTACAGTAATCAACATATATGTTCATACAGTAACCGAATCGCGAAAAGCGCTACAATAACCAACCTCGGTGTTACGGAAACCTCATTGGTGATCGCCGGCGTGGCGGGAGTGGCGGTAGTGTCGCCCGTGCGACTGACCGGCGTGCCCTGAAATATCAAAGTTCAAAGATCAAAGTGCTAATATCTAATATCTGAGATCAAAGATCAACTATAGATAATGGAGATATCATGCGTGATCACTAAACACACACCGAGGCATATGTCCGCGCTTACGTAGAAACAGTTATTTAACAACCAGAAAGTGAGAAAACTTTTAAAAATTAAAGGAGAAATTACCGGGTCGACCGGCTTGCTCCGAGCCATTGCGTCGAAATGAGTGAAGAGTGAGTTGGAAATTGAAAATGGAGAATTGCTATTCCATTAATAACCAAGAGATCATATGGAAATTGGTAATTGATTTCTGAGAGTCAACAACGTACGTGTTTTTTATTGGAATTTGATAGTTTGGGCACCGCTTTCTCTCTCCTCCCTTTCCCGCCTCTTTTCTCCCGATGAAAAGGGAGCCACTGATCCATTCATCGATCACATCGACGATATAAAAAAGCCGACCTATGGAGCTCTGGAAGTGATGCATATTTATTTATTATTTTTCATCCGACATCTATTGAGTGTGATTAGTTTACTGGGATTAGTCTGTTTACCACACATTACTCTGCATGCGTGACAGCTGTTGAGAATGTTGAGAGGCGTGTTGATCAGTCAACTTGCAACCTATCCAACTTTCATTTTTGCTCCCCTGAGACTTGCTACCACTAGAGATCGTAATTCGGGTCACTGTATGAATTTCAAACGCTAATTCCTGCAAATACAGATAAATAGCGTCAAAATCATTGCAGAAATGATGACTCTTGCCACTACCGCTATGCTACTTCTCTTCTCGTACCCCGTGTCTGCATCGATTCAGGTGTTTCGTTGTATGTCACTTTGTGTGTTCTTCGTATACCACACTCGCACCTCACTCGAACGGTCAAGCGAGCATGTGAAATGAATATACGACTATCCGATTTGCGAACTATGAGATTGTTTACAGTCAATTCGCGTCCGGGGTAAGCTGTTGTGTGGACAAGAACCGCTAATCGGCGCCGAGGTCAACCTGTGGCTGCTGCGCACGCGTAAGTTTTTGTTTCAATTACAAATTTGTTATTTATATTTTAAATGTATTTATTTTATTTAAACGAATGTTATTTATATTTTAAAAATTTTAATGTTATTTATTTTGTTTCAGCTTCACGACCGGACAAGGAGGTGGCTACTATGGAGAGTGATGACGACGGTTTCTTCCAGGTTGCCTAAATAGAGTAAACTGATTGGGTATTTTGAGTTCTCGGAATGGTTGAATATGTAATTACAGAATTGTGAGTAGGGATGGCGAATGAAGAACGAAAATGAATCCTTCATTCCCTCTCACAATGGCGCGCGGAGCGGCGTCATAATGCGTGAAGAGGGAAATGACTCGTCCTGTTCTGCGTGAAGAATGATGCATTCTTCAATGAAACATACAAAATAGCACTTTTAAATAGAAAATGTTGAAAATGGGCAGCAATTGGGCTGCCCAGATTCTGCGACCTCATTTGCGTGTCACTACGGGTCAATTACGAGCGCGCTAAAAATCATAAAATGATTTTTAGCGCGCTAAAAATCATCTTGTATGGTCAGTTACAGTTGTTCCTCTCTCTATTCCTTCGCATATTCCGTATCTAACTGTCCCATATTCAAAATCAAAACTAAGTGGCGGGAACAGTGATGTGTGCATCAGCTTGTGACGCAAGTTCGATCAACTCGGAACATGCCGATCTCTCTCGATCGTACCTCTCCCACATCTCCTCTCTTAGTGGGGTATGGAAATTGCGCATTGCCCACAACCTCGTGTCTTTCTCTAATGATGCACAATAACACTTTTCTCTCACGCCATCCCATTTTATGACGCCTTGTCCACAACTACATGCCTTTTCAAAGGCTAGCAACTTTGTGATAGAAAAAAAACCTAGTGCAGTTACTACAGTGATCATTTTCATTTTAATGGACTGATACTGACTCAAACATAGCTTCTATGGTCGAGAATGTTCTGAATAATGTTAGTATCGATCCAGACAGAAGTAGATCATGTGAGCATTGATCAAAATTCCATTACTCAAGGATTGAGTGAACAGTTTAAGCCGTGAATTTGTGGGAATCAATGATACAATAGAACAGCATGTAATATGAAGTATCAATATGTAAATGCTTGATTTTGAAACAAAATGTTCATCCGTTCTCCAGTTATATCATGTTTCGTGAAATTCGTTCTTCATGAAGAACGGGAACGACCGCGCAGTTCTTCATGAAGATAAAATGAAAGGGAGGGAAAAATCTCTTCATTTGTCACAAAATTCTTCATTCGCCATCCCTAATTATGAGCTATGCCCTTTCCTTATGAAAGCGCAAGTCGGAACAGACAATTACCCAATATGTTTTTTCAAAATGAACAGCGAAATTCAGAAGTAGGAACTAAAAAAATAGGGTACGCATGACTCCAGTTATGGGACTAATTGTCCGATTCGATGGGACTAATTGTCCGATGCATCCGTTTCTATAAATTAAGCTCTGTTCGCTTAATTCGTGTTTCGCTCAGATGACGTATCACCAATCCGACGAGAGTCTCTCATCCACCCAACCTGCAGTGCGCATCTACCATCGCTGCAACATTCTCGGCATTTTCAAAATTTCACGAGTAAATATTTAAGTTCATTGTTCGGGTAGTGTTGTGTTCATAACACAATCGCAATTGTAAGGAAGCTCGACCTGCAGAATTTTACCCGAATTACTAGTAAGTATTATATAAGACATTATCGAAGCAATCTCCCATATCAAATCTACCAATTGTATCAATTATATGTGCAATGCAAAATTCAGCGCTGCTTGCGCGAGTCTACGCACAACATTCCAACATCTTACATCCTCAATTATGGAATGGTGGATCACTGGTAAGTTGTGTTGAAGCATTTACAAACACACAGAAATGTATTTAACGGTACCGATCAACTAGACAACTAAGTTCGTTCAATAATTTGAACGAACGTAAATAATGAAAACTTATTTTGAGAAACCAACAAATATCTTAATGCAGGTATGAAATGGGATCGCTTAATCTGGAGTCTAAACAGCCCTTCGAGCAGATGTACTGTCCGGCCAATTCGATGCGACCCATCGGTGATTAAAGCTTCACAAGACGTGATTTTAGCGATAAAACAGTCGACTAATCAAAAACCTGCATGTGTATAAAACATACATGAGATACATAAATAAATTAAACCTTTTAAAATGAATTACTCATTGAGCGAGTTTAAGAAAACATCAGTTTGGTATACATATTATATATTTTATATGATAATTACTGTCCCCACTTTCGCGTCGGTACGATTGTCACAGTATATTCGCGATATTTCCCAAAGGTATGAGTATTTTGAGTTGTTTTGGCTTTCGATTTCTTTTCAAGCTCCTTTAATAATACATTATTAATAATAAATTGATAATAATATATTTATGTTATTGACACAAGAAAATATTCGAGGAACTTTATCATATCACGTGTCTCCTGAGAGATCGCAGGTGGCGTTTGACAAAATGTTCAAACTGCTCCTATCTCCAACAAAACAACATGGTAGACTTACCTGAAGGTCGGATACTTTCAGTTGAAGTTTCGAAGCCATAATATCAAAACTGCCTAAAATCCGGCTCTCATGTTTTCGAAAATTCAAAAAATCGTATTTTCATTCAACTTTGAGCTAAAATGTATTTAAAAAAGAAAAATAATCATCGTTCAGAAATGAAAAAGTTCCATGTTATCAATTTTTGGATACGACGACGAATTCATTTGAAAAACGAGAAAATTCATTTGTGTCCCTCAAAAAGGTATAAAAAAATTGATGTCGTGAAAAAATCCTCTTAACCTCCACGAGATTTCTACATATTTGAAATATAGGCGCTTTTTTACCAAGGAAAAATTGTTTTCATAAAAATTTAAAATGGTAGTTATCCTCATTTTCCGTCTTGAATATGCGAAATCTCAACATTTCCCGTTATTTCAAAAATTTTGTTTGACTGTAAATGATGTTTACAGCTTCCAATAGCCTCATATTTGGCGTAGGAGTCGTACTGCATCATAAAAACGTCTTCAATATTAAAATATGCCAAAAAGAAACATTTTTAAAATTTCGATTTTTCGTTCAAAATGGTCAAAAACTCGAAATTGTAAAAATGTTTTATTTTGGCATATTTTGATATTGAACACGTTTGTATGATGCAGTACGACTCCTAGGCCAAATATGAGGGCTATTGGAAGCTGAAAACATCATTTACAGTAAAACGAAATTTTGGAAATAACGAGAAAAGTTGAGATTTCGCATATTCAAGACGGAAAATGAGGATGACTACCATTTTCAATGTTTATAAAAACAATTTTTCCGGGGTAAAAAAGCGCCTAGATTTCAAATATGTAGAAATCTCCTGGACGTTAAGAGGATTTTTTTTCACGACATTTTCACGACGAGGGACACAAATGAATTTTCTCGTTTTTCGCCTCTGATTTGTCATCGTATCCAAAAATTGAAAACATGAAAGTTGTTCAGTTCTGAACGCTGATTATTTTTCTTTTTAAATACATTTTAGCTCAAAGTTGAATGAAAATACGATTTTTTGAATTTTCGAAAACATGAGAGCTTTTAGAAAACTTTTTCGAAAACTTTTAGGCAGTTTTGATATTACGGCTTCGAAACTTCAACTGAAAGTATCTGACCTTCATGTAAGTTTACCATGTTGTTTGGTTGGAGATAGGAGCAGTTTGAACATTTTGTCAAAGGGGCCTCTATTTCATGCAATCTCTCAGAAGACGTGTGATATTGCCATTCTACATCCATGACTCGATTAGTTGACAAAGACAAAAATAGGTTGTTTAAAACGCTCCTGTATTTTTTTGAAAATAATA
Organism: Pristionchus mayeri; assembly: GCA_036245805.1. Lineage (NCBI taxonomy): Eukaryota > Metazoa > Nematoda > Chromadorea > Rhabditida > Neodiplogasteridae > Pristionchus > Pristionchus mayeri. Next base: position 6,731,155 of record BTRK01000002.1, read on the forward strand.
TTTGTCATTTAACAAAAAATTGAATAATCTCACTAAGCATTTCCGTGGAAACGAATATATTCAGGGAATAGGACGAGCTTTTCCGCTTTATGATACTTGACAAATTTCTATATTGAACCCCATCTTCGATGTATCAACGAGAGCCTATCCTGGAAATCAGTGGTCTGTTGCGCGACTTCAACCGGCCCATGTTGTGTGCACGTGGTTGGGAATTTTCCTTATAGTGATTTTAGTGCCAACATTTCTTAACCCCCTTGAAATGGGTGGATTTCTGGACGCGGGCGGGGGCCGAACTGGTGACTCTTCGATCGGTAGTTTGTCGCACAACCACTGCGCCTGCTGGACATCACCCGGCCATCGGCCAAAAAGATTGAAATCATTGGAAACAAATTTCAATTATTTTCAAATTTCTAAAATTCCAAACAATTTTAAAAAATCAAAATTCCCAAATATGTTTCAACTGCAATTTAAGATCCGAAAGAAAACGCTGCAATCGATAGTTCACCGCTTGCTCGGATATAACACAATATGTGTATTCAAAACTCCTCAAGACTCGATAGTTGCGCGATGAAGGGGAAGAGGCCCATTGTGGTATTGAAACACGCAATATCAGGAACAATAACTTGTAAGTGCCAATCATGTAGTAGCAATGCCAGAGCTTCGTACAAATTCAACGACCAGTTAGAATGTGTTTTGACTGAATTGAGGATAGGTCGAATATGCCGGTCGATCTTTTCAACCAGCAACCAACTTTATCGTTTCTTTGACACCAATTCTAGAAGAGCGTGAATGTTTGTTGTCGAATTTATTTTCACGATTATTAAATAACAAAGTAAATGAAGCTCTGGGTCTGTGTAGAGGAAGTGCCTGGCTAACAGTCATGTTTGCCTGGCCTCAGGGTACCAGGAAATGCTGAATCGCCATTGAAGTGTCTCTGCTTACCCATCGTAAAGGTGCTTCATGTATAACTGACCAAACCCATCGTTCTGTGGTTCTGTGTCTCTCTTGCGTGCTTCTCACGATCCCCTGGCAATTGCAATGCCATGTCAATCAGTAGTAGATCATTCGTAGAACATTAGAGCGCGTGTTGTTTTTCATATCTATGAATAGACTACGCATGATTGGGACTGGCCGGCCTATTTGAGAAGTATCCTTTTTCAAAATATGTATCTAAACAAATCCCTTTCCCGCCCACGTGGTTTATTCCTCTCTCAGGTACTGCTTCCCAACCCCAGTCTATCGCACTCCCGACCAGCATTTCGTGCACGTAGTGCATTATGAGGGTGTGTGTTGGCTCACCTTCTTCGTAGACTACACATGATTCTTCAGTAATAGTGCATTTTACAAAATATTCCCCTCAAAAAACCTTCACCGCCCACCTGATGATGCGGAGGGGTGACAAAACGGCAACGACAAAACGGCAACACGGCTTATTTACGACAAAACGGCAACGACATAACGGCAAGCGACAAAACGGCAACGGAGCATAACTCAGTTGAGAGTTGTCCTAGAACATCGGGAATGGTCTGTATCACATCAGTAGATTTTCTACGTAATTATCAATAACATGATCTTTGATCTTTTGGAGGTTAACGACAGAACGGCAACGAGCGATAGTACCACTCTGAATAATCCCTCAGCTCTCGGGAAGGCATCAATCGATAGCTAATGACCTGCCCTATTCAACATCTGATCTTTGATCTTTGACTAACTGACGACAAAACGGCAACAAGTCATAAAACGGTTCAGAATCATCCCATAGCGCTCAGATCGGCACCAATCGATAGCTAATGGTCTGCTCTATTCATTCGACCTCTGATCTGTGATCTTTGACCAATTAGCGACAAAACGGCAACGAGTCAAAACACTACTCAGAATCATCCAGAAGCTCGAGTTAACATAGATATTACTCGTTGCCTTTTTGTCGTCAGTTGGTCAACGATGAACGATCAGATGTCGAATGAATAGGACAGGTCATTAGCTATCGATTGGTGTCGATCTGAGCGCTGTAGGATGTTTCTGAACCGTTGTATGGCTTGTTGCCGTTTTGTCGTCATTTGGTCAAAGATCAAAGATCAGATGTTGAATGGATAGGGCACGTCATTAGCTATCGATTGATGCCTTCCCGAGAGCTCTGGGATTATTCAGAGTGGTACTATCGCTCGTTGCCGTTTTGTCGTCAACCTCCAAAAGATCAAAGATCATGTTATTGATAATTACGTAGAAAATCTACTGATGTGATACAGACCATTCCCGATGTTCTAGGACAACTCTCCACTGAGTTATGCTCCCGTTTTGTCGCTTGCCGTTATGTCGTTGCCGTTTTGTCACCCCCCCCCCCCCCCCCCGATGATGCTTGTTCCAGTATCACTACTCAAGTGGCTCTAGTTACTCGCTTGCGCACAATTCTTCCCCTCTGGTACTTGAGCGTGTTTTCTAAACTCTTACGGACACATCACTTTACTCCACGTGTCTCACCGAATGAGATCGAGCGAGATGTTTGATCGGACAAATGGACAGTTTCGCAAGAAATGTTTCGCTCTGAACAATCTAGGTGGGTAGTCTGGTGAGAGTGTAGACAATGAAGCGACGGCGGTTTTCGAACTCTAATTTAGAAAGTGAGATGTTTGACCTTGAAAAAGAAAAAGATCTCACTGTATTCACAATATTGTATCTTAATATCTCAATACAATATTGATCTCACAATATTGCATTCCCATCTGGGGAGCGGCACATGTAGCCTTATTACTGTTCTGCCTTTCACTGTTTTCCCTTCCGTCCTTGAAGATGCTCGATTCTGAATTCTATCTTGCCTATCAAGCAGGTGAGAGGTAAAGGTAAAAAAGAACAATCATCTGATTCTCTTCAGTTTGCACGCTCTCTAGTCTCTCTGACCGGTGAGAGAGCGTGCAAACCGAAGAGAGTCAGGCGATTGCTCTAAAAAAAGGTAAAGGTGTTAGGCATTTTTTAGAGAGCACACATAATGATATGCGAAGGCATTCCTAATTTAGACCGGACGAGGTATTTGATAAAGAAGAAAATGTTTTTGGGAAAAAAACTTGAGCTAGGGAGCAAAACAGATTTATTATCGTTCCGCTTTCATTTCACTACTATTTTCCCTTTCGTTCTTGCGGAACGATGGAAAGTAAAGACAAAAGTAAAACAATTAAATGCGCAAGAAATTGACCAGAACGAGGTGATTTACAGTCCGCAGTAGTTCTGTAAAGAGAGCGTAGTTGTGACCTCATTAATAGTCATGTTCTTTCGTCGATCGATAATTATCGGGAAAATCAGGCAACTTAACCAATTTCAATCCAATGGGAGCAAAATCTCGTAAAGATTGGGCCGGAATCTGGTGGTGGCAGGGGATGGCATATTGTCATAAAGTCCTCTGCGTGACCAAAATGGGATCTCCGTGCCAAATCTATGGTTGCACTTTGAGAAATTCTCGCGTTCCTGAGCCGCTATAATCTCGATTTAGGACAGCGCAAAAGTGCATGCTTGGCGAGCTCAGCGCTTGAAATCGCGAAGATTTCCCAGGAAAACAGTTATTTTATCGAGCATTGCTTTCTCCCCTAGGATATTCTTCAGGGAACCATTTGAAGTTCGACAGATTTTCGAACATTCTGGGCATTCATCTCTCTAGACATCCAGTACAAAAACACTCGAGGCTATAAGTAAACTTGTGATTTGTAGGGACAGTGCAAACGTTGTCCGCAGTCTTGCGCTAATAAGTGTCGAAAAAGTGTGAGGTTCAGGCGCTCGGTCACATATTGCGATGTTTTGCTATGCCAAACAGAAATTTACTTCGGTCGTTCTCGAATGGAATAATCACAAGCAGTGCGGCACTTTTTTGAATACTGATTAATGGGCCGGCACAATGCAGTCTCATAACAATATCGCTTTGGCATACGACATTTGCAACCCATTTGACGAGTTTCCTGTATCTGTCCCATTCTTGCGAATCGCTATTTATTCCTACCATGTATTGTACTAAAGTGATGTACTGGAAATTTGGGGAAATCACAATGTTTTGATGGTTTCTTGGTCGAGTGACAAAATCTGAGAAATAACAAGTCACGTGGTTTCCAAGATGGAAAACTTGGGGTCCGGAAAAATAGCTCGAAAACAGATAGATCGAACAGGGTTTACGCTCACTAGAACTTTCACTTTCGCGCACCACACGGTTTCCGCTTCCGCTAACAGACAGTGAACTACACTACCTTCCCTCTCCCCCTCTCACTCGCTCTCTCTTTCTTTCTCTCTCCCCCCCCCCCTCCCTCACAAACTCTCCCCCCCCCCTGGGTCACGTCAGTTTTATAACCGCATAGTGCGCAGAGAAGGGAAGTTACCGCCCTGTGCAAGCGAGGTTTACAACAGATCTACGATCCACAACCGTTTCCTACTCTCGATTGGAGGATCGAACTAGATAGGGCTGTATTGGTTGTACCATATGGAGCTAGCTTACGCTTTTTTCCCGCCTTGTTCTTGTAAGCATAAATGGTTCTACTCAAAATTTCAGCAAGATTTCGATCGCACTTTTGACCCACTCTTGGATCTTGGTGTACTCAAATAGTTTTGCATTTATGCACTGCACTCTAAAGTTTCGAAACCGTTTACGCTTCAGCGAACGTACTGTTTTGGCCAGTCGCTAGGAGGTTTCCAGGCTCTAAAATTGGTGACTAATAGAATTACTCATCCCACATCTCTCGAACATTTGCTCCATGCGTTTTGACCTGTCACATAGTTTCTTCCCTCGTCTACTGAGATGGGTATTTCAATATGGAAGTATAGTAATAATTGCAGATCTGAATTAGAGGCATGGGTCAAATTCAAAAATCGCTAGGGGAATAACTTCTCGTAATTGGTGACCGAGTTGGTCATATCTACTCAAAGAACAAGCCTCGCGAAATTACATGCAATGCAATCTACGGAACAGTAGCTTATGAAGCATGCTTGACCGACTCCACAACATGCTATTCATTCCACTCGAGTCGGACTATTGTTTCCATAGTTGTCACATAATTGCCCTGGCCGAGTATATAGCTGTCCGCATTCTTACTCAATGTTCTTGGAAACATTTTAGTTACTGCGAAATGTATTTTTAATATTCGTATAGTTTTAGTAAACATTTTATCACAATTGCGCCCTATAAGTGTCTTCATGTCTTGATATTTCTCGATGGTCACAGATATTGAGAGTGCATGTGCGTTCTAGAAACGACACCAACGATTCGGTGTCTTCATTTTGGTTTCCCTTTTCAGATAATCTTTTGTCCTTTTCCGCTATGTTTCAAGTGCACTCAATAGTTGATAGCCTCATAAGCTATGTAACGCACATGAACCATTCCCGACAATGATGCCAGACTACCTGAAAAGGGAAACTCTAGTCTTCATTCTACACACGATACTCAGTCGAGAGATTTAAAAAGACTGTATCATGTCTCGAACTTTTTTGAGTAAGGAAAGGGGAGCGGTAGCGCTTAACCTGTCTCGCTTCACCTGAAGGCTTATCGCACACCCGCCCCCCTCTTCCTACCATCTCAACTTACTGTTTCACTTTCGCTATTTCAACCGTGTCTCCCGGCCTTTCCACTTGTACTTTTACCGAGCGTGCTGTTGATTTATGATGCTTTTCATTAGCTAGATGATTCTTTTCTTACTTTTTAAATTGTGGCTAGACGGGGAAAACACTTGAATTGCCTGTCCGGATTTTGGGAAAGTCCGTGTGTTTCCGAAAAGTACGATCGGGTCAAAAGTCAAGCACTTTCCCACTGAATCCATCACAAATGTCATAGTCAAGAGGAAGTCGTAACTGAGAAATATGGGCGTTTTTTTCACATGTACCCACATAAAAATTAAATATAAAAACAAATTGTCTGGCCGGAAACAACCAGCATTTATATTTTCGAATTCAACATCATATTTTGCTCATAGCTCCACTGTTTAGTTTTATCAATCACAGATAATTCCAAGACAAAATTTGAATCCAAGTTCTTCCAATTTCCAACTCTCAAATTATCGTTCCGTTATTTTCCAGTTACACCGGACATTCATTAAAGTGGGGTTGCTACATGATAGACGGCGGACAAGTTCCAAATAAACTTCGTACCTGATGTATCTTCCTGATTGCCTGTTTGAAAGGACTCGCGACTTTCGCTCTCAGAAAACGGAATAACATTATCCGCCCTCCTAGAGGTATGGGTGCATTCCGTACTGAGCAGCATTTCTCTTATACACCCTCCCGTTGTGACCAGATTCGCTGTGCCTATCGCTAGTTTCTTCGCAAGCAATTATTGTACCTGTGCTTGCCAGATATGCAAATGACACTCTTCTGGGCAATATGTTTCAACACATTGCATAGTAACAACATGCTTAGCAAAGGCTCCTGGCGCTCTCCATGGCTCTTGACCACTCCAGGCGCTCTTCAAAAAACTGCCAGCAACTTTTAGAGTAGTAGTCTTCTGGACAGCGCTTCTTCGTTTTGTATGCTATTTTGCTTCCCTGGTCTGCCAGGCAACATCAAGCGCCGAATGTCAAGGTGCCCAGGAGCTCTTCAAAAACTGCGAGCAACTTATGCAGTAGCAACTGGACAACGCACTACACATACTACCGTGTGCCCAACATCAAGAGCCGAGTTCACTTCAGCTGAGATGGTGCTCGGGGGTGTTTCAGAAAGAGGTGGTGCTGGCTACAGCTCGAGTGTTTGTTGTTAGCTCCTCTCGCCTAGCCACCAGTGCCCTCCTCTCTTTGACCGACCCACCCTTTTCTCCTCCTCCTCCTCGTTTTCTCGCGGCGCGAGAGTAGCTCTCTTACCGCTCCCTCCTCCTCCTCAGCTCCCTCTCCTCCCTCCTCTTCCCCTGTAGGGACAATGATTACTCATCATCATCACTGCCCCCTTCCGCTCCTTCCCGTTTCCCACTGTCCTTTCTTTTCCAGAGCGATTCGAAGGGTACAACTTTCTCGAAATATTAGCCGGATTTCTTACAATTTCTTCAAAAAATAGAAACTATAGCGCCAAACTGTTTAGGGAACACTGTGCCATTAACTATGATGGCTTTGAGTTATCTTTGAGATAAACGCAGAATGGTCGTTACTCGTGAACCCATTTTTAGCTTTGACAAAAGCGTGTTGCTCGCTATTTTGGCGAGAAATCGCTCCGCCCCCTGCGGAGTCTGGGAAAGTCGTGGCCATTTGCCCAACGCACTTGAGCTATGTCCCTTATAAATTCCGAGAGTGCTCATACACCAACCCGATCTTTGTTGCATCACAGATGCAAGATTACTTAGAGTTACTTGCTCGGCCCATTCCTCCCATCTCTCTCTAGCTTGACTCGTGGCATGGCCAACCTCTAGGGTTTCCCTTTCAGGTATTGGCTCCCAAATCAAAGTACACCCAAGGATAATTCATGGTCACATTGATTTTGAACATTTCAGTGCAAAACTACACCAAGTAGGCAGTCCGAACTCTGCTCAATTACGATCAGCGCTCAAAATACGCTCAATTTCTGCTCAACACAGTGTACGTCGCACGTTTCTACAGCGATCTCTCGCACTTTTCCGACCCTCAAGGGGTCGATTGACTCATTAGTACCTGTTCCTCCTCTTTCTTTCGCCCCTCTCCTCTACCCTGTACTTCTCAGCGTACTTTTCCGGGGCGGAAATCGAAGATTTTCCCGTCGAGCTCTCGGTCAATTTGCTGCAATAGTACCGCCGCCCTTACGACCTTACTTGCATAACACTTTTTGCTCCCCTTATAAAGGCTCCGGCACTTCCCAGTTCGCGATGTGTTACATACTCATCATTTCCTTCTCGACTACTTATCAAAAGATCACTTCCCCTTTTTGTGTCCTTGCAACTTTTCGGCCCCTACTTATTCTCGAATGACTGGTCTAATCCATATGCTTGCTCGTTTTCCCCCGTGTACTTGCATGTTTCTGGTTTTAGAGTATATGAAAATATTTGAATATTTTAGGATGCTCCCGGATGTCGAGAAGCATCTCACCCGGCTGTTCTACAAACTCGGATGGCGGATCGGCCAGAACCCGCTGTTGACGCTGGGAATACTCTCAATCAGTAAGTTTGCCGCCTTTTCCCTTTCGAGATTGGTCGTTCCGCAATTAGCGCCTTGCCAGATCTTTTTGCGATCAACTTTGATAGGAGTAACAATGTATAGCAGAGGTCAATTATCCCAAAAATATATCCATGAGCGACAAGAGTTCGGAGAACTCTCAAATTTCTCAAACCGTTACATTAGTTACACAAGTGACCTCGACACCACATTCAATGAATAATTTGCATCGCACCACAGCTGGTAAAACGATTTCAAACCTGACAAAATCAAATTAAGTGTGACCTTGAACCTACATGTTGCATTGACCACCCCCATGCCATCCACAACATAAGCAAAATAAAAACTGATTTACGTGCTATCTTAAACGTATTTTACAGGTACGCTCACTCTCTTTTGTGGTCTGATCAAACTCGAGCAGAGTACGGACATTCGCGATTTCGTGCCAAGCGACGCGGAAAGTCGCTACGAGACCAAGGTACCGTAGTTTGGTGCTTCCACTGTGGGTCAAAATAATTCTACTCAACTTTATTTGAGCAATCGTGGGAGAAAATGGGCAATCGATAGTGAATCAAATCCGTAACTACTATACGTTGCTTTTACTCGGTAGTCTAACGCAATCAAAGGTTACTATTCTGGAGGGGAAGTCACTATCATAATCAGCATCATTCGCGAGTCGTTATCGATAACGACTTCCTGATCGATTATCAACGCAAGCATCATCATTATGATTGAAACCTCGGCGAAATGAATTCCCTCACCCAACTGAGGGAATTATCCAACAATTCTTTGTGATTTGAGCCAGGGCTAACCGACTACAGCGCAACTTGAGCTAATTTAAGCACGAAAAGTGGATTTTCAAATGGAAATGCCCAAGATGTTTGGTCTGCCTATACTTACCGCGTCGAAACGCGTCCTTTTAAGACCAACACTAAACTGTCCTTTCCCTTTTTTTCTCGATGTCACGCATGAGAGAGTCCGAGTGGAACCACTGATAAATACGATATTTTGCCACGCGGTTTCAAGCGATTTGGTATTCGTTCTGAAAAATTCTGTTCAAGAGATGCAGTTCAAAAAAACCTTAATAGAAACACGCGGGGAGCTGTACTCATCAAAATGCCCATGTGTACTACGCCAAGAAAGTGAGAACATATAAACAGTGAATTTTATTTGCACCTAGGCGAGGGCCATTTGTCGCCAAGGCCGATCGCCCCCAAGATGCACGTACCTCCCGCTGGGGCGCAGCTTGTAAAAACACGTCACGCACAATCGTCAATGATAGCCGATAGTCAGCAACAGCTGATTGGTTTTTGTTCGCGGGTGCTTTTAAAAACCGAAAACCATTTCGACCAATTGATTCTAGTTTTTCTTTGCAAACCATGTGTCCTTCTTTCTAATGCGGTTCAGCGGCGATTTCGCCCCTCCACGATATCATGCGGGAAATTAGTGGAACCGATCGGGGAAGTTCCTGGTTAGGAAGAGGGTATGAGATAAAGAGGGCATACAGTTGCATAATGTTCGTGGCTCTAATGTGTTTCATTTTTGAAAGAATGAAAGCCACGGAGGTCATGAAACACATTTCTGGGAAACAGTGTGCAATAGTGATGCCAAATCGGCGCGCGCTCTCCTCGTATCACACACTCTCTCGCTCTGTCTGACCGGTGAGAGAGCGTGTGAAACGAGGAGAGCGCGCGCCGTTTTGGCATCACTAGTGTGCAAGCCGCCATTGGGGCAATTTAGAACACCCAAAGATGAATCATTTAGAGGCAGCAAAAATCATTCGTCTTCCGTTCTATCTTGTCTCAGTAATTTCACATGGTATGTGCAATCTCAGCATGTATGCTTCTGAAAGGCTTCCATTACGAGGAACTATTGACTTCGTTTCTGTAAATTTCTATCGTAGCTATTTGGAGCCAGGGAAGGCAGCAAAGATCGCTCATCTTTCGCTCTCTCTCTCTCTCTTTCTCAGGATCGCATGCTGCGGAACAACAAACGTGATAAAGAGATTGCCGCGCTCAGATTTGCAGAGGAGCAATAGGCTAGAGTTAATCGAGCAGCGATACTGGAACTTGGCTAGGAGAGGCAGATCTACTCTCCATTTGTGTGTGATCTCTCACCTGCGCTGGATATTAAAGAGCGTTCAACAACAAGATCGAGATATTCCTACGATTGCATGATATAAACAGAACATAAACAGAACAGGCAAACATGAACTGGTCACTCGAATGGTGTTTGTGATTAGGTAAGGTTTCGCAAGATATGGAAAACGTGCCTTCTCTAGCCTCTATGACCAGTGATAGAGCCCACAATTATGTGAGTAATTTGTTCTGAAGCTCTCCCTAGCAGAGGCAGATGTATCATCCTCTTATTGTTTGATCACTCACAGATCAAAGAAAGAAGAGCCGGTCACTAAATGATGTTTTTATGCGTGCAATGAAGTGAAACCTAAACACAACCACGAGATTGCCAGAACGTTTGAACTGAGCTGGTTTACCAGACTGGAAATAGTAGGCACAGCGCCTGTGAGAGGAAACTGGGTGCGTCTTGATCTTTGAAAGCTTTTGATTAAAAAATTGCAGTTATGGCCACACAAGGCAGATGAAAAATGCGGTTGGGCAAGTCAAGGCAATTAATGATGGTGAACAATTCCGAATAAAATACGACGAAGAAAATTATCTTGTTTTTTTTTAAAATTTAGCAGCAGAAGGTGGATCGATATTGGGGAAAGTGAAAATCGTCGGGAGAAGAATCCGTACTGAAGCGTATTTATTTAAAGAGTCACAACAGAACAAAACACATAGGGGAAGAAAATCAGGTTGTACGCCAACTATTCAGGTGGCTGAGCGATTCGCACGAGTCGACAAAGGCTCGTTCTACTCGATTCAAATCGTCGGCTATGCCAAGGACGGCGGGAATTTGTTGAGGTAATTATTTATATCAGCATAATATTTTCGAAAATATTTAAATAATAATCTAAAAATATTATATTTTAGGAAGAACCACTCGGATCAACTCCAGGGCTTCCTCGATACTGCTATGGATTTGACAGTGGAGAAAGGTTGGACAATGTTCGGGGCGTATTTTCTTCAAAAAATAATTATCTGAATTGCCAAAATGCCTATAGATGGTGAGATCTTCTTCTCAAACTGGCATAATGTTGTCGTGGAAATTGAAAAAAAAGTTTTGTTTTTTGGTTGTTTTTGGTTGTTTTTTCAGGTTGTTTTTTCAGATGGTGAAATCTTCACGTACAAGGGCAACTGCAGGCCCTACTGTGAGGTCAATGCGCCGCTGTCCGCCTTTCTTACGGTATACCAAAACTGCACACTAAACATTCAGTGTTGCCGATATTTCATGAGCTGGCAAAAACTGAAGTAATTCGCTCTTCACGGTCGACATTTTTAGAGGTTGAAAAGCTCTAAAATATACGATTGTCTGCAAATGATGATGTCCCTCAGGTATTTCCCGTGATGGAAGAGCCTTTCCACTATCCGCAAGCGCTCGTCTACGGCACGCCCCTCTACATCGGCAACAACATCTTCGAGGTAACGATCAACGATCAACTTATACACTTTCAATTCGCAAAATCAGTATGTACAAACATGTTTTAGCAAATCCTACTTCAACTAGATAATATCTGCATGAAAAAAATAATGTCAGGTAACGACGGACAACTCTACTGGAGCGATCACGGGATTTGGACTGGCAGTAATTCGGTTTCTCGTAATCGTTGAGAACCCGAAGATCGTCATGCTGTGGGAGGAGCAAGTGAAGGCGCTCTACAAGGAGTAAGTGGAGTGTTAATTATAGAGTTCTCTTATTGGAAAATTAGTGTTGCCTATTCAGGTATGTTCCAGGTATTCTATGTAGCTAATGAGCATTTGTAGATTTAGATCAACTGAAACCTACCGAACATTCCGCAAAAATTTTCCAAATAAGAGAACCCTAGTGTATTATTAAATTACAGAACGTGCGATAAACATCAAATCATTCGAAAATTACAAAATACATAAATGTCGTGAAACATATCATGTTCCCCCATATGAAACATATCATTCGCCTTGCTTCTCTTGATTTCTTAAGCACTGATGACTATATTTAATGTATTTCAGTTACGATCTTCTCGATCTTATCCTCTGGTCTGACGGACTTCTAGCCGAGGAGATCGATCGACTCGGCTACTCGACTGCCCCACTAATTGGTTCATATTCACATTGTCGTCCAGATATCGTAATTATAATTACCCAAATTTGTACTGCAACATCTATATCTCCTACTCTACCGAACGACAAAGTGTTATTCAGGTCTGTCAGTGCTCCTGCTCATCACCTTCTTCCTCGTCACGTCAATGAGGTTTTTATTTTTTTTTTGTATTTCCACCGCCATCCGTCCTTCTATTGAAGTCGAACATACTCGACAACTATGTATGTAGCCTGAAACTTATCATGTGAAGGAATTCAGATGTGAAACGTACCCATTACATGAAACATATCAGCATACTCGGGCATGAACCGTTGCTTATGTTCACATTGTAGAGCCGACTCGGTCCGCTCCAAGCCCTGGGAAGCCCTGATCGGCATTCTCGTTCCTGTTATTGCCATCGGCGCCTCATTCGGAGTGCTGGCAATTTGCGGAATCAAGGTAATTAAGCCAATTAGTAGAGATTTCTTCTCGAGAAATGGCTCTGTTCATTGTGCATTAGAGTTCGATAAACGATACCACGCTCTCTGCATTTTCCACAATCTCTCGCCAAACAACCGGTAGGGAGAGTGCGTGAAATAAAGATACGAAGGCCCGAATTACGAACTCTATTGTGCATACTCTCTCACCGGTACGAGAGATCAAGCAAAATGATTATACGATTTTTTGCGAAGCCGTCCCTACTAATTAATTAATTAATTAATTAACTAATGATCAACGTTTAGATGCAACCAATCATCGTGGCCACGTTGTTCCTCGTGCTCTCAGTTGGCACGGATGACGCCTTCATTATGATGCGAGCCTGGGACAGGACGATCGACCATCGAAGGGGTAAGGAGTGGGGTTCTCTTATTGGAAAATGTTTGAGAATTTTCGAGTAAGTTTAAATTTATCTAAATAACCAAACGCTCATTAGCTACATAGAGAACCTGGAACATGCAAAAAGAGAACTCTAGTGAGGAGCGATGATATCAAAGAACAAATATCAGATGATTATCAAATATGCCGATGGTCAGCAAGGGTGGAAACTAAACGTTCGAACACGTAACTTCTATGAATAAAATGAAAAGAAACTGCTAACTGTTATAAAACGGCATTGTTGTTAATTTTAAAAATCAGAAATTCCTCAATTTATTATTGATGTGAAACACATTTCCCAGAAACCTTTTTATTGGTTTTGGTTTGGTGAACAATGACATGCATAGGACCTCCCCCAGCTTCTGGCGCTTCTACCGCCTCTCACTGCTCCACGTCGACATCGTCGAGTCTGGAGGAGGTTTGCATTTGTTTTTTTCGATGACGAAGTTGACATACATCGCTAGCAAATTTACCTTCAGAAATTGCATTTGTTTTTAAGCATATTGGGAAGTTTAGAGAGGAATTCGAAATTGATTTTCGAAAATTAAAAACAAATCAGGTGCCTTCCATCGCTGTTCGAACAGCCGAGATGTTGGCTGAATCCGGATCCTCAATCGCAATTACGACACTCACGAACATGCTCTCGTTTGGGGTTAGCGAAAAAATCATTACTTTGAATGGGTTTCATCCACTAAATATCACATTCAAAACATCAGACTGTTCAATATTATCGTATCTTCTCTTTTAAAAACACAAATCACCATTCATGAACATCTCATGTGGAGTGCGTTTTTGCATAACAATATTGTTTGATGTTGAGTGACTTTCACTGTGTATTTAACTTCATTAACAACAGCAATGATTCGATTATGAGCACCTGCCGTCCATAAAAAATAAAACAAGGATAATCAGTAACTATACACAAAATCATACATTTCATTCGATAAATCGCTTACCATAAATAATTTATGAATACAGGTGGGAATCTTCTCCTCGACTCCGGCTATTCGCGCACTCTGCATCTACTCTACTTCCGCTATCTTCGCTTGTTTTGTATATCAGGTTGGAATATCATCTATGCATAGCTTTCGTGCATTATTGCTTAGTGTATCGGGCAATTTTTTAAACCTGGACTATTTTCAAAACTAGAAAGGAAGGCCCATACAAAAATGCAAACACTATTTCAGATCACGTTCTACACTGCTGTCATCGCACTTTCGGGAAGAAGAGAGAGCAAGCGACTCTCATCAGTACTGTGCTGTGTGAAGGCGAGCAAGGTATTAATTGGCTTGAATTTCAAAAATAATAAAATCAAGCTTAAAAAATACATAAATATCTACAATTCAGAATGTATCGTCCGACTCTTAGCAATACGTCGGTACGCAAATTCTAATTTCAATAATTCAGAACAAAGCACCCGAGTCTCCCGTGGTCAAGGCAATCTTCCGCCTCGCCAACCTCGCTCACGACGCATTCTTCGATCTGATCATCAAAATCTCCCAGAGGTATGTTTCACAAAACACTTCGATCTGAAATTTTGAGTCCAGGTTGAATGAGTTTCACCCAGAATGTATCAATATCGTAGGTTCAAATATTTCAATATTTGCGGCATCTGGAAAATCCTATCATTTACTTACTAGTCCGGCTGCCCCCCGCCTTCGGCGAGGGCCCCGTCCTAGCGGAGTAGGTTTGGCAATCACTCGTTTCGCAACTTGTTGACGCGCGATCTCTCTCCCTCCACATTGCGTAATCGTTTCGCAACTGTTTCGCAATCCGGTCAAACGGAAATCTGCGCTTTATATATAGGTATAGATTTTTTGGAAAACAACGTATTAGGTTGATTCATAAGTTTTGCTCCATTTTAACGCCTGAAGTTTTTCAACTATAATTTGCTTCGAACTTTAACAAATCTCCCATTCCTTTTTGCATGATATTAGTACATGTGCGCTCTCCATAGCGCACCTATACTCATACGTGATCAATCGATTCTACTGGAATGTCAAGGATCGAAATGCCACAAACTTGATATTTGGCACAGCCAGTTTGATGGAATGGTACTCATTGCGTAATCATGATAGCGCCACAACAACGCTATTTTCTTAAAGTATTTTACATGGACATTCTCATAGTAGACGTGCATCGGATCAGTCTTGAAACTGCCTGACCAGATAGGCAGGAATTTCATAGTTTTGAATTCTTGAATATTGCGAAATTTGTTTCTTGAAGCTGCGCATTTCTGATGAACGAGCTAATGGTCTTAAATTTATCAGAAGGAGAAGAGCATATCATGTGGATGCTACCATTAAATAATTGTGGAGATTCAGCATTCCATTCAAAAGCCACATTAGGAATAATCGCAAAAGTGAAAGTACCAGTTTCGATAATTTTCACTATGCGCGCTCCTCGAGAGAGTCTGAAATTCCATTTTCAAGTGTTTATCGGAAACATTGACCCTCACTTACTGACTTCACAAAAACACAGCGATTGTATCACATTCGTTTTGTTTAAGCGGCGGCTTGAACATACTACTCAAAAACCGGTCAATTCGTCACTTTTTCGAAAAATATTTTTTACTGTGGAACGAAGTGGAGTTGATTCACATAAAACAAATAATTTATGTGCACCTATTGTCACTCAACTAATGCCAAAGTAGTCATGAACAGAAGTGAACCACAAGCGAGTAATCTATAGAAATGTCTTGGAGCGAAACTTATGAATCAACCTAATAACCCAAATCGCATTGCAGTACCTCCTTCAAAGTCGCACTGGTCTTCATCATGGCAGCTTATTGGGCCGGCTCGTGTTTCTCTCTGACCTACCTCCGATCTGATCTTACCGTCAACAAGGTTGGTTTTTGAAAATTTCTTAATTTTAGGCGCGAAATTTAAATTCGAATTTCAGCTCGCCCTTCCCGACTCGGTGCTCATCAAGTTCCAGGAGAGGCTGGAAAGGGCGCAGGCGGAGATGCAGGTTAGATGGATGACGTCATTACTAGGCAATAGAGTTTGATAAACGGATCATCGTATATTCATTTCACAAACACTAGACGGGACGAGTTATGAGAAAGCATAGGAAGTGAAGAGACGAAAGCTCGTGTATCGAGTTCATCATTATACAACTCATTGGCACTCCAAATAGTAGATACATGGTATCAATTCCACTACCTGCGATTGAGTTATGATTGGTATCACCCTAATTTTTAGATCCTATCTGTCTTCGTTACGAAGCCTGCTGATCTTCGCAAAGAAGATAATCGATTGAGAACTAAAAGGATGGTGAAGGAATTCGAACACGCAATGTTCAGCTATGGAAAGAAGTGAGTTGGTGATAAATGATAATAAAGCACTAGTTGTTATAGATGTTGTTATAGAGGTTTTTTTATTTTGAAGAAGTAATCAGAATTATACCGTTATGTTGTCAAACGACAAGCTCATAAGATGCATTTGAAACATAACTGCCACATTGTTGTGAATGCTAACTAAAGTAACAATTGTTCATTCCGGAGCTACACTTTATTTTTTCTGCCATAGAAATATAAAGTTTATTAAAATATATTACTATTTTATTGAAACAAATAAAATTTTAAGTTAAATTCTTCAGCTCGACGCTCTTCTGGCTGTCTGACTACGAGGAGTACGTGACGATGATGAGCGATGATGTGTTCACATACACCGAGCTTCCCTCGTTCCTGTACACTCCTGGGTGAGCAATAGTCTGTCATTACCTGCTGCCATAGTTGCCCACCACTGGCGGCGGCAAGTGGAGTAGTGCTCATCCATGAATGGGGGCCGCCGGCGGCATGGGCAACGATGCCGAAATGATAAAAATTACTCTGAACGTTCAAATAAATTGTGGAGTACGGTCCAATACACATGAACTTTAATTTTTTACAAAAGTATGATTTAAATAATAATTAATTCTAAATAAATAATTCAGGTACACGCACTGGAAGGCGTTCGTGCACATCCACGAGAAGGAGTGTGCCAAGGATTCTCCGAAGTGCATCGACTCGTTCCTGCTAAACACCGGCTTCACGTCAGTTGTCCGGTTCTACGATCGCGTACCACAAGTGAGTTGGCTGGTTCTGGTTCCGGGGACATGGTTCCTGGCTCCTGGTTCTGGTATCGGGTACCGTTCCGTTTCCAATCTCCATTTCAGCTGGAAAACTGGCGCAAGATCGCTGCGAAATACGCCGATATGGGAGTTGTTCCCTTCAATGAGAACTCACTGTTCACCGATCAGAGCAGCTCAATTGCATTCACTGTGAGTTGTTGGTCGATTGATCTTTGATCTTTGTTATTTGATCAAGAAATTAAAAATTCATTTCTTCGAGCTAACAACGACCAAAATATATCTTCTTTTAGATTTTGAGGAAACCTTGATCGATTTTCGCTTGATGATGCTACGAGTAACTAGACTATCAATAGATGAAGAACCTAGTATGATCTTTGATCTTCCGTCATTGTGCCGTTGAGGTCGAATCTTCCCTCCTCGCTGCTCTCGCGTTCATGGCCGTATCCTGCCTGCTGTTCATTCCCTCGTTCAGGTATGTTTCACTAATGTGATTTAGTCCATCGACGATATGATTTCTTGATTTATCTCCCACTTTCACCTTCGAAAATTAAAACAAAAAAGTGTATTTCGATTATGATGAATCATAATGGATACTTTCAAAGTTTGACTCAAAATATTATGTTTCACATCACTTATTTGTTCAGATGCTTGCACAAGTCATTAGTTGGCGCGTGGGTTGTTTTGCGATCAAAAAATGCTCTGAAGGGTGAATTTACATGTGACCTTTCCAGTCTGGTCTTCTTCGCCATCATCTCCATCGCCTCCGTCAACATCGGCGTCTTCGGAGTACTAGTCTTCTGCGGGGTTCGTGACTAGAGTCTTCCTTTAATTTTTTATCACTGATTTTTCCTTGCGGACAGACCACATAGCAGTCCCTCGGTGCACCAATGTGTTGGCAGACTATTTTAAGATTTCCAAGAGAAGTCCATTTCCAAGAGAAGTTGTCATGTCATCAGCTCACCCGAAAAAAAAGATGATCTTTCAGCATGCAAAAAATTGTGATTTGATCTCTGCTCTCTGTGCTTCTAGATAGCGCTATATACTAGAGTTCGTAATTCGGGTCACAGTCTCTTCATTTTACACACTCTCTCGACCGGTTGAACGGCGAGAGAGTATGTAAAATAGAGAGACCGTGGTTTCATTTCTCGAACACTACTATATTCCCCTCTATCTCAGGTGGAGCTGGATCCGCTCTCTATGGCAGCTATGCTCATGTCCGTCGGCTTCTCCGTTGACTACACCGCCCACATCACCTACCACTTCTACAAGAGTGAAGAAGCGGTGAGCGATTGTCTTCAATTTCACTATCGGTTCTGTACACTGGAATGTTAATTCCCTGTACGCTCTTTGCACTCGGGCAATAGTGTGTATATAAAATATAACGCACATTTCGAAATTAGTCGTCTAGTTCTAAATTCTGATCGTTGATCTCTCTGCAGACTCCCGAGGGCAAGCTTCGCTTCGCACTCTCCGCTATTGGCTGGCCGATGATCCAGTGCGCGCTGTCGACGATTCTCGCCGTCTCTCCCCTGCTCCTCAAACCTTCATACATCGCGCACGTATTCTTCGAAACGGTGAGCTGGGAATATAGAGTGGTCTCGAGTAGGGTTCTCTTATTGGAATGGTTTTGGATCATTTTCAGATATGTTTCATCTTCGCTATTCATAGGAGCTATTTAGTGTACATAAAACATACCTGAAAATCGGACAAAAATAAACTACGCATAGAACGAATTGACCGACATTGATTCGCATAAAATGTTTCAATCGATTCGATCCAAAAGTGGTACTTGCCAACAATAGATGATCCAACGGAAACCAGTCGAGATTATTTTATTCCCGTATGTTTTCTTCAGGTCGTCTTCGTCATCTTCATTGGCGTCTTCCACGGTCTCGTCTTCATTCCCGCACTGCTGCTATCGCTGCCGGATGACTGCATGGGTGAGAGTTTAGGAAGCAATTATCGCGCAATGTGGTGTGAAGGAAGTGTACGATATAGGTTGATATTAGCTCATTCATATATTTTGAATGTTTTGCAGGCAAGCAAACGTCCAGCAGCCATGAAGACCACTCTACCGAGAAGGTAAGCGGGCTGATATTCAATTTTTTTTGGTATTTTGAATGTGCTTTTCGGCAAATCAACAAGAGCTAACCGTTATTTTTTACAGCCCGCCATTCTTTCCGACCTTTCCTCCTCATCCCTTCGAGACCCCGAAGCTCCCATCAAGTTCTAGCCCCGATGGCACGAATTAGGCATCACTAAATTATGAATCATTCACCGATCTTTGATCTTTGATCCAAAAACCCCATCGAAGACCCGTCCCTCGATCTCAACTGTGCTATTTCGTCGAAAAGTTATATTTTCGAAAACAACTGGCACCGTGCCAAAGCTCACTTTGGTCATCAGCGACCAACTTATTTTATCGATTGCTCTCTAATAGAAACGGGTCGAACTGACACATATTCATCAGCATTGTTTAGTAGATGATTATTAAATAATTAATCAATTCAATAAATAAATTTTTAAAACACACATTTTTTCTCTAATATGTAATCACATTTATAAGGAAAGGAGGCTAACTTCACGTGAAAATGCCTTACTCACCAGCATAACTCGACTCCATGGTAGGAAACAAATGCACAGTAGCAAAAACGCGCAGTTTTGTTATACTCTAATGGAACGTCATCATTCACATAATTTATGATTTGTACTTGGAAACATAAATAACAATTTACACGTTCACATTTGCATGGTCAATTTAAACAGACACTACGTCGGATGAGAACTATGACGGCGTGCCGCCATTGATAGATCCGTTCTCATTCGACCTAGTGCCATCTATACAATGAATTGAGGGGCAATTTCTGCAAATTTCGAATTGATTGAAGTGATTCTTATTCCCCACGCCCCTCTTGCATCATGTGTGATTCATTCGCTTGCACATCTGCAGCAATTGTGAATAAAACTATGAATTTCTTCAACAACAAAAAAGTCAAGAATGAAGCTGCTCCTCGCAATTCTTCTTATGCTAATCGTGATGCAAGAAGTTGCCAGTGAATGTTCGATACAGAGGATAAACTACTGCAATGACCGTGGTGGCAAGTTGGATGAGACTTGCGTGAGTTTTTTTTTGCTTTTTGTTTGTCGATTGTGTTTATGCTCCGATAATAATTATTTTTTTAACATGCAGTTTTGTAAGCGGGGTGGAGGAAATCGTGCCGCGGTCATATGCCGTAGAGATGGCGGGAAATGGAATAAATAACTGAAAGTAAGCACAATTACATCAATTAGAAGCGGTACAATTATCCCTCTTCAGAAGTGCGAATATTGATCGCGTGACGTGGTAATTTACGATAATTACACCCCTCCATACAATGTGGGAATCAGGTGTGAAAGAATAATATAAATAATTATTTTTAAGCATTCATATTTGTCTGATATCATACGATGCTGGGAATATGTTCGATTATAATTGTATTGTTCCTGCACACGCTTAATAATAGACACATTGAAATCGTTGATCAGCTCGGAATTATGAAATTTATTTCTCTACTTACTATTTCTTTCTACGAAAATGAGACTCCATGAAAAAATGGGAGAGGGATTTGTAAAAAAGTACAGTATCTCCGAAAAACTATTGTGTTCTGACAACCGTGGACACTTTTACAACATTCTCGGGAGCAAGGAGTCGTCCGATAAAGGGAATTGCCCCTAATTGCTGCTTGAAAGCCTGTCGGTAGTCATGGCTCGTGAAGTAGAGTACGACACAGTTGAGTGACAATGCAGTGTTCACCGGAATCCCCGCAAATTCGATGTCAACATACAATTCGCGACCTAAAAGAAGTAGTTTTGCGATACCGTTTTAGCGCAGCTGCAATCGGGGAAATACAGTGCTCATGATATCAGCTAAAGTTGGCATTGATATTACTGCACACGGTTGCTAACTAGGGTTGGCTACTCGGGTAAGGGTTGCAACGCCTTTCCCTGGCCTTACTACGACATTCGGGAAGAAGCAGATGTTGCAATGGTGCAGCGCTCACCTTGTACATCGAGTCCATGTCTGACAATATTAAGGCAAGTAGAGAGCAGAAATCCGCAAATAATCACGCACACGATCGCGAAAATCGATCGAAACAACCGACGATCGTTGTTGAAACCTGCAAGGAAAAGTCTTTTCTCCATCAAAATATGCTATACAACTCACTGGTGTGCTGCAGCTTTCGCCATACTGCGTAGTACACTACGAGAGATAGAGCGACGACAGACAGGGAGATTAGTCCCCAGATTAACTTTGCCATTCCCTGATTGATCTCAGGCGGATTGCACACGACGTTTCTCAATTTGAAACCATGGTGCTAGTGCCACCCTCGGGAAGGCGTCGCAAGAATTATCTTATTCATTATGCGTTATCTCAGATCGATGGGATCGTTTTTTTATGAAAAGAATGTTGTTGCGAAAACAAACGTCTCCTCGAAATAGTAGTACGAGAGTGCTAAATGCATGATGTTATAGGCGATAATTCCAGAGCAATGAAACTGAATTCAGGCAAATTTTTAATAAGATCTAGAGTTCGAGAAACGTTTTACACATTCTAGGCCGATTTGTGAGATCGTGTATAGCATTAAGAGATCGTTGCATCATTGTTTTTTTGTTTGAACTCCATGAAAATCTCACCATTAGGTATTGCTTCGTGCTTTTGGTGAGATAGTAATGATGGTAATACACAGCGACAAAACGATCGACCGACATCAGGAGAATAAGTATGATGCTCGAGTTTAAGCCAAACATTGGAAGTATCTGAACTAATGTTTCCCTTTGGTTTAATTTCGGGATTTTTGTAGTAGGTTTCTGATGTTATGCAGAAATGTAGTGCACATAAAACTTACCCAAAATTATCCGAAAATTACACAAAAAACCAAAACCAAAAACAAAAAGCGATTGTTTTTGTTTACTATTCTAATGATATATCGTAAAAGGAACCTGTAAGACGCTGCATGTGGAACTTGATATTTCAATCGTTCCTTGAAAGACTGGGAATATCATGGGCAAGTGTCCGATCTGAGATTTGATTTTACTTTTTTACGACATATGTTTTGTATCTAATATAGTTCGAGAAATGAAATCACAGTCTCTTCTTTCGAAACTTCAGTCTCTCGCACCTCCACCGTCGAGAGAGAGAACGTATGAAATGTAGAGACGGTAATCCGAATTTGGAACTATACTCTCTAACCGCATGAAAAGCATCAGCCAGTGCACTAAACGCGATGAGTATGTTGCAGGAGTTGCGTAGATTTCTGAATTTTATCACCCGTTTATATTGTGTTTTGTTCTCAATACGGCAGACTTTCTCTTTTTGGGTATTTTTGTTTTTTTTTCTCGAAAACTGTCCAATGATACCCGAAAAGGTAAATCCGGCTCAATCCGACTCACTTTGATTTATAGGTAACCAGTATAATCAGGAAATTCGTGCAGCATCCGGCTGTGACGAGCACGCAGTAGAGCAGCGCAAGCTTGTGGATGGCGTCGAAATTCATCGAAAGTCAATTATAAATCAGAAGTCGTCGGTGATCGCTTTTGAAGCGACTATATATTCGGCAAGATGTTAGAAAGTAACCACTGAAGTGGTTCTGAAAAAAAGTAAGACAACGCGAAAAATATCTCTGATACTTTGAATCATATTCACATTGTACACATCATGAAGCATTGGAATATACAAATACGTAGAACCATTATTGTTATCTAAACCAGAATGGCAGTAGTAAGGCATTTAAGGAAATAAAAAATATATAATTCAAACACATTTCGTCTCTCCTCGTACACCATACACTTTGACAAGTGGGACTGGCAAGCCGCCTCAATGGGCAGTCCGCTCGCACTAGGTTGGATGAGAACTATGACGTCTTAAAAAATCAGGGGGGGGGGGCGTGGTGAATTGCTATGCGGCTTTATTTAGCCAAGCCTTGTAGCTACAGCTGCTCGCTCGCAAGATCACCGTACACTGCCACAGTTGCAATACCCCTGGCGATCCCTAAAAAAATTACAATCCACCTTCCGTGGGAAGGTGGCGTATCCTGGCTTTGCAAGCAAAGTCAACAGCTGAGTGAATTTTGGCAAATATCAATTCAATAAAAGGAGTGAAATCATATTACAGAATTCAGTTCAATAAAAGTCCCGGAATCAACAGCCACAATTCGCGCTTTATTTCTCGAGTGTTGAAGTTTCCGAATCTGGTAAAATGTGGATTGTACAATTGTTAAAAATAGCGCGAATTTTTGCTGTTGATTCCGGCTTTTATTGAACTGAATTCTGTAATATGATTTCACTCCTTTTATTGAATTGATATTTGCCAAAATTCACTCAGCTGTTGACTTTGCTTGCAAAGCCAGGATACGCCACCTTCCCACGGAAGGTGGATCTCTGGACTTTTATTGGCGCGGAGCGATTGATCTTCTAGAATGGTTATACTGCCACATTAGATATTTTACATGTAGGCTAATGTAAAGTAACTCATGTCGGAAGCTTTCAACTCCCTCTTCCTCCCTCTCCTCTCTTAGAGCGTACAAAACTGAAAGTGTCCGTTCGACCCCAGCAAACCATACAGCCATGGGTAATTTGACACGCTGATTACAAATATGGAGCTTGTTTTGTGATAGCTTCAACTTTGTATATCGTTTCCAGAGATTGTTGACAACTTGAGACGACTCGCCTCGTTTACGACCTTTGACCTGGCCGAGAGAGGGATGCGCGGGGAGGGAGAGACGAGGAGGGGGCAGAGGGATAAATTCGCGCGGGAAAATGTTTGAATGGCGTCAGCACCTACAGATGGAAACCAATCATTTCGAAATTATGCTCATTGGATTCGCCATGTCAATATTAGTCTACTGTAGGTCGGTAGGAACTTGGATTTTCCATTGAGAGCTTGGGTAGGCGAAAATGTGGCTGAACAGAAAAAGGGGTCAAAATTTCGAACTTTGGAGTCGTTTTTCGAACCTTAGCAGATGGAATTTTACAAATCTGAAAAGAGTCTAGGCAGGCAACCTAATACGCTCTATCGAATGAGCTATAGCACGTCTCTCTACGATGCTCGCGCCTCCAACTCAAAAATCCGGGTTACCAAGAAACCGACAAAAACTGGAGTCGGCCTGAGGCACTTCCGGTTATAATAGAGACTTGAAATTTCGGATTTAGCATCCCTTATGTTCCGGCAGAAGATATCCAAAAGATGGATACTTGGATTTGAGTTTGAACGGTACTCGATACCTTACCCTCTCAGGAACCTTTCCGACTGTGGGAATTTCTCGTTTCCCGGCCAAAATTGCTCCGGCGCTTCGCACCGGGGCTAAATAGTGCATACTGCCCAAATCTCCTTTCTTCGCCAGATGTTAATCCAACGTTCAGTGTGACAAATTCTTTCCACATGATAAATGAGAAAGTGTTAGCCACCATTGCTATCTCGCCAAAAGTACGAAGCAATGCCTAATGGTAAGATTTTCATAGAGTTCAAACAATGATACCAGTCGATTCGAAATCCTCCTCACTTGAAGCACAATCTCTTCTTCCGGCTTCCTCCTTCTCATTCTTGCCTCTACCACTCTTAATGGAGTGGTGAGTAAAATGTGCCTCATCAAAAATAAGAACATTCACCGTTAAAACGGTAATTCATTTTCTGTTGTCGCTTATAGCTTCATGGCCGATTGAACGCTGAAGACGCATTGTCGTAAGAGCCTTATTCCTCGTAGTAGTACATGTAATAGGTTCCTCTTCTGGATCTGGCCGCAGTCAACCAAGCAAGCGGAGAAGTTGGCGAGAACAATGACAACTCTGGACAAACCAACAGTCATGGTGAGCATCTACACAAATATGTGTATGCATGCATTATTGTGTTAATCCAATATGAGTGCTCTATTAGCATACAATTTAAAACAATAAATGCATTTTTTTCCATATTACGAAATTTTAATTGCATCTATCTATGTCTTCAGACGTGGTACATACCATGCAGCACACCTCCCTCCCCATCGTCAATATCTAATAGTATAGAGATAGAAAACATTATCATGTCAAATGAGCAACACGTCGAGAATATGTTTATTGTTGGTATTATAATCGGAAAAAAGTGATCAGATAATGATATTCTTGATGATGAATCCATTATTGAAAAGGTATTTGTATACTTCTGGGAAGGTGTAAACAAGTGCTGAAGTTGCCTCGGACGACAGAGAAGAGAATCCAGATTCAACCTAGAAAAAAAACGTATTTATGATATTTATTATCTATATTTGAGGCGCACAGAGACGAAAAGAGAGCATTCCCGGCTGAACCCGCCCAAATTGACACTGGCCTAGCAGTGTTACCTAGCGAGCCCAGCCCCGAATACGGGATGTACCTTTACCTTTACCTATGTTTGAGATTGAAACGCTTCTCGTCACCTTTGAGTAATTGGGTCCCTCGTATCCAGACGCAAATTGCATAGAATTTTCCTTCCAGTATGAGAGGAACTGAAGAGAGTTTCATTAAAATTAGTCTTTTAATGAAGTATTTTTTTAAACAAATAACCGAGTCAATGAATTCCTTGGCTTCCGCATTTTTGAGTGAACTATACTCAATGAACAGTATTTCAATTGCGGGGAGAATTTGGATGGGATGATTCCAGAAAGGTCGAGCATCGATTATTGCCCAACTTGCGAACTGAAATTACGCGTAAGATGAAAAAATTTTTTTTTAATTATTTTTTTCGAAAAAAGCCAGGAGCAAATTAGTGGGAAGTAAACTGTCAATGCATAAGTGATCTAACTCGCCGTCTCGATCGAATTCAATACTGATTTATCGAATGCTACTGTTTCGTTTGCAAGTTGTTGAATCCGGGCAATGAAGTTGGTGATGTTTTTATTGTTTCTGGTTGCATTTTCCAGAGCTGAAAATGATTATCAATTCTCTGCAAAAATAACTTCGCTGCAATATTCGAAAATTGCTTCCTCAAAAAAGAATCGAAAGGTATACAAGGCAAAACATACAAACAGTTTGTACAAAAAAATGTGTGCAAAGAATGTTATAAAATACTTCAATATGCCAGTTCCTGCTCACCTTTCATGAGTACATTCACTGATTCTTGCTTTATCTCCGCTGTCGGCGCCCACCCAAGGGATCGTTTTAGCGCCTATACAATTTTTGTAAATTATTTTTTATAAATATATTTAATATGAAAAATAATGTTAACACTGATAGAGTTTTGAGAGTTATGTTCATCAAAAACCAAACATGCCTGTGATATTTCCACTTGGGCATCAACCGGCAGGGGCAGGAAAGGTTCATTGTAAACGTATCCGAAGGCATACTGGAACAATATAATACAACTTGTTTCAAACACATTCGCTTCTCTCGTTTTCTAAATAGCTGAATAAAGTTTCTCACCCGCGGCGTCTGGTAGTATTCGGGCGATCTCTTGAACAATAGCATTGCGAATTCGTACTCGTAAGCGTACACCTCAAAAACATCATTTAAATTTATATTTATCTGAAACAATTCCACTCTTCATTGTGCATTTTCTACATTTTCTGTCCCCAAGTCATTTAAACCAAATTCATATTATCAATGCATCAAAGTTCCCCTAGTGGATCTGCCAGCAATCGAGCACTCGAGCACGGCAACAGGCTCCGCGAGTCACAGTGAGCGTGTATCCTAATATATACGAGAGACTCAGAGAACTTAGTTGTGCATTATGCCAAAAATTGAGTTCGCAATAATGTTTTTAAAAAGCTGCCGAATACTTTCCGGCGATTAACGATATATATATATATATATATATATTGAATCAATAAATTCAGGCTACGGCAGCAATAGCCAAGCTGCATCGGATGTATCTTCCGATGTGGTACCGGTCTTGCAGGAACCTTCCCTCCCTATCACCAATCTCTAACATACACTGCTCTCGGAATTTCCGTTTTTTCGCTGTATCTCGTATATCATTATTCATCATTTTTCTCATTTTGCTTTATCACCATCCAATGCATCATTGGTTGCATAGATGTGCATGCATGCCTTTGATGGATTCGTTTTTTGTATTTTACAATGAATCGTGGTTTCGCGAATGTATGGGTTCCGAATATTTCACATAACTAATTACACAAATGATTACAAACGTTTCTGCACAAAATACGAGGCGCGTGTTATTGTCCAGCCACTCAAGTTGCCGCCCATTCGAGAAACATGATACACCTGTATGGACTAATTTGTCCGTCTAGAAACACCGTGACCACGAACCTTCCAAGCATCAGAAATCAGAAATCCATTTTCAGAAATTTTGTTTCTTAAAGGGATACGGTGGCACAAAATATTACATTTTTATTTTTCATGCCCTTTGTTTATTGAAATATACTATTAAAAATAAATTATTACGAAAAAATAAAAATATGCAAGGGGTGAAATTAGACTTCGAAAATTGCATTAATTTGAACGGGAGCGTGTTCCATGGCATACTGTGGGAGAGGTTTCGACATCGACAAGTTGGCACTTTGCCAAGTCGCGCCACTGGCATTGACTTTACTGACGTTTTGCTGTCGTTTTGCCCTTTCTTGCTAGTCAATTTGTATTAAAATGTGTTGTATAATGATCTAGACATCTTTTCCGCAATGAATTCAAGAAGGAGTGGGTCTTTTAAGTCTGCTATGTGATGCCAAACCTCTAATTGCACTGACGAGTTAACTTCTCTAGTTGAGCTGACTTCACTTTCGCGTAACTTGTGTATAATCTGTATTTTAAATACTGATAACTCGCCCCGCGATTCTGCCACTGCTTATTCAGGGTGAATCAAACGTGCCCTCCGCGTAGAATTGCTCGTTGTTAGCATGCTATACGTTTTGCTGCCTTGTTGTTTCCATTTGTTGCACTGAGCT
This sequence comes from Pristionchus mayeri, assembly GCA_036245805.1. Lineage (NCBI taxonomy): Eukaryota > Metazoa > Nematoda > Chromadorea > Rhabditida > Neodiplogasteridae > Pristionchus > Pristionchus mayeri. Next base: position 6,759,245 of record BTRK01000002.1, read on the forward strand.
CTTTTCCTCATTGTTGTTTTATTTAAATATATCGCAGTTTTGTGATGTTTCTATTGTCGTGATCGTCATTCGATCATTTCTCCCATTTCAGCGGAATACAATCGGCCGTCTGCGAAGTAATTGAGCCCACTCCTGCACGAGGAATTACAAGGTAAGTGTTTTACTTGCTTATTTGATTCCAGAGTTTAAGAAAAATATTGCATTAATTACTTCAGCAATACGTAATCGCTGTGGACAAGGCTCTCAAGTCGTACGAGAACACCATCGATTGGGCCGACCACATCTCTGCGCTGGGCAAGCTCGCCAAGGTTTGATCTACTTTCAGTATTATCGATTTTCTCTATCGATCCTGCTGAACTTTCATTGGTTAGGTTATGGACTAACGGGCTGTTATGGCGCTGGAACACTCGCTATAATACACGGTGTTGTGCTTGTCGATGTTCCGCGTCGGGCTTTGGAGCTAGCGCGATCAATAATCCTTGTTCCAGGTGTTCTCCCAACACGCCAAGTACGGTGACATCCCGAAGGCGGTTTCGGTAGCCAAACGACTCTCGCAGTGCCTCCATCCCGCCCTGCCCATGGGTGAGCGATCGATTGCTAATGGAGACTGTACTCGTAGAAATCGATTAGTTTAAATCTGTGGGGGTGCATTAGTTGTCGAAGAAGTAGTATGATCGAAAATAGTATTGATCGGTGAACAATAATTCAAATACCGCTGTCAATATCTCAAGTTATATTCGGCTGTATAGGTTAATGCAAACAGCGACAATTATTATCGATTGAGTCTAGCGAATCGATTCCCGTACCCCTTCTTCGCAGGAGTCCATCTGAAGGCACTGGAGACCTACAAGCAGATCTTCGATATTCTCGGCCAGGAGGCACTCCCGAAGCAGTTGTATCTCTTCGCCGTCGGCCTCTTCCCCCTCATGGACCACTGCACCATCAAGGTGAGATCAATATCTAGAGCGATACGGTAGTCGCGTATATCGATTAGTGAGAGCAAGTGCATCATCAGGGATACACTTCTTAATGTATAATATTTATTGCACTGCCTGGTTGATTATCGTTGATCTAAAAATGTTACTGTATTCGTATTTCTTGTGAAACACTAAACGCGCAGGCGTGTTTGCAATGTTCATGGTCTCAAAATTTTGGAGATCATTAGGCAAGAGTGGGTATTTGACAAGTTACAGGAATTAGGTGCATTATTGGTTCATCTGGCAGGTGAAAGGCGAGCTGCTGACGATCTTCGAGTTCTACCTCCTTCCACTGAGGGAGAAACTGTGCCCGTCCCGTCTCTGCCCTGATTCTTCGCGGGAGTGCTGCTGGGACTGGAGGAGCGCACCGAGTTCTACGATCGGTCTGTGCGATTGAAAACAATTCCGGATTACATTGGGCCTGTTAGGTCATCTTTTATAGTGAGACTCGATTATGTCGAGTGGGAGTTATCTGGAGGTATAGTGTGTGTTTCTGCCTGGGTAATAACAAGTCAGGGATTGTACTGCACACAACTCCCACTAAATGTAGCAGCATTGAAACATAAAACCTAATGCGTCTTTTTTTCTTCGAATGGTTGTGGAGGCAGAAGGAAGACGAGAATTTCGTTGGGTCTAATCTCACATGCTGTATAATCTGTTAGGAATACGAATGCGAATAGACAGATGATTTGAAATTAAATATTATTTATTCTGAACAATTTTTTTTCAGTTCCTTCAAACTGCTCTATAAAGTGTGCTAGTACGTGGGCCCAACCTCGTTCTACGCCTGTCTCTGGCGCACTGTTGGTTTACTTATAATTTTTTACAATTAATTTAATCCCAATCGGGGCTGTAACAACGTTTTTCTCGAAATGGGCAGATATGTGTTTCAGTAGTGATTCATCATCTTCGATCCACAGTAGAAGCGATCACTCTAGACCAAATCGTTGCGAAACAATCAACCTCAATATCGAAGGTGCTCGGATCTCCCTCCGTTCGACTTCCCGCTCTGATCTACGTGAATGCGAATTTCGACAAGTCGAAATCGATCGATGAACAATCGTGGATTATCGGAGACAACGTGCATCACATGGTGAGGAGGGAGTACGGTAGAGGGAGAGCGAGGTGGTGTATGAGTGTATTGTATGATTTGCCGGTGACGAATCTAACTACCAAAACCACAACCACGAGTAATTAGTAACAATGCTAAATATCATTATGATTACGGTAGGATACGATGTCGAATTTGAGTACGGTAACTTGTTTCAATGTCAGGAATTATGTGAACCATTGTAATGTAAAAGAAAAAAAAAGGTGGAACTGAAGGGAGTGGCGACGACGTGGTTCGTAGACTGCGCGAGGAGAAACGACCTGCCCACCATCATACAGGTGCGTTCTACTTTTTTTTTGTTTTTTCTACTACGTGAGGAGCGTTGGTTACCGGTTCCCGATCACTTAATGTTTTGAAATATCGCTGGACATGGAAATCACCGTGCTTGTGCACATTTTACTGTTGGCCTTCCTTTCAACCCTCGAATATATTAATACTTTTCCAGATGTTGGCAGTGATGTTGATGAATCCAGCGACTGCGAGAATCTCCATCCAGTATGTGAAGCAGGAGGCCAAGTCAGATATTTATATTTTACTTATTGTTTGGTAAATATTGTATAAATTTTCTCCTGGAAATTTGATTTAACAATTTTCGGAATTTGTCCCTGGCGGTTTGTGTTACACATTTTTTATATAGGCCTTGCGGGTTTCAAGATTTGATTCTCACCAGAAATGCATTTCAAAACAATAATATTCCCTCCAGGGTGACTCACTCCGAGTGCACTGCAATCCCTGTGGACGTGCAGTCGATTATGCTGCTGGCTGCCGACAAACGACAGAGACTGCACCATCTCATGAACGAGGCCGAGCAGGAGGAAAGGTACGGTAGCGCACTTTGAGGGGGAATCGAGAACTGACTTTATTCGATCTTGTAGGAATTACTAACGGTTTCAGTGATTGGATGTGCGACCTCCGCTCTAAACAGCTCGTATCATCGTCGAAGGAATCGATGAAGACCGATCTCTTCCCCACTGCTCCCACTGTCAGTGCCCAATTTCGACGAGGAGGAAACGGTGAGTAAACACGTTGTTTTGTTGTTGTAATTTCCGTAGATGGATAATTGATGTTATGCGTGGGTATTTGTTTTAAGATAGTAGTGAAACATAAATTTTCACGCTTGCATATTTCCTCATTCTGCGACCAGCATGACCTGTTGTGCTTCAAAGAAGAGTTATAATTTGAATCTCTCATCAGTCATAGATCAGATTTGCGCTTATTTGTAGGACTCTCTGGACACTCTATCGCTGTCGATGGAGGGGCACGATCCCACGGTGGTGGTGGAGACGCTCCAGTGGATTATCGATTGTGTTGTTGATGAGCAGGAGAGCGAATTGGACACTCAGAGGAAATTCAACGAGGCCATGAACAAGAGGGGAGGAAGCACTCCGAGTACGGTGAGTGATCGAGAATTGTGATTATTGATTGGATCACTTTTCCTCTATAAATCAAAAGTGGAGGTTACGGAGTGGTCTTGTGAACTGTTTGAAACGGGAGTCAGCGCTTTGAGGCGAAGATCCTACCGGATGTGGTGCCCGACTCGGCGAGATCCGATACATTGGTTAGCATTTCATTTCCTTCATGTTGATTATCTTACTCTAGAAAGTTTAATTGCTGGAATGAGAAGTGATTTTTTTCTTAATGTTTTCCCTTTCATTATTGTGAGAATTAGCAGGTCGCAACGGCGAACGGAATGACGGAGGAAGAGGTGGCGCGAGCGGCGCGCGAAGCATCCGCCTCACTCGCTATCCGCTTCCGGCCTCTGCCGTCGCTTCTCCTTCGGTGACCCGTGACGGAGTTCGCGTATCCGGAGAGGTCACAAGAGACAGGATTCACTGGCGGAGACCATCTTCTGCATGGCGAGGGACGATCTGAGGTAGGTCAAACTGTTCGTGGGAGAGGGCTTATTATGATCTATTTTCGCTTGGCGTTATTTCATGAATTTTTTCTCAAGTATTTATTGTAATTCTCTAGCTCATAATCTGCAGGTTGTTCGACATGTCCGATGTACTCAATCAGCCCACCTTAAAATTCAAGATCGAAGTTGGAGGAGTTCCAAAGGTGGGGGGAACCAGGGGTTGTTGGGTAAATTTGGTATCCCCTTATTGGGACATTGAGGGTGGGCGGCGCAAGCTGCCTGTATGAGAAGAGCAGGAAGATGGATCAGGTGAGACAAGAGGGAGAGTGCCCAGAAGGTTTAGAAAGGATATAATTTGCATAGTGTAAAGAATAATGACTAAACGTATGACTAAATTAATGTATCAATAGAATAAAAAATCGTTTTCTCGTCATTGTCCTAACGATTAGTGGTACTAGCACTTTTCAATTGTTGTTTCTTATATATATTCAAATTGAATAAAGTAATTAGGTTCTCATCGTTTCTCTTATTGATTTTTTTTTAATCGTATTTAAATTTCGAGATGCATTGAATAAATATATTGTTGTACGTACTCGAGACCTAGTGTGTTGCGGAGTGGGCATGTGAAATGGGAGGTCGGACATTGCATCGGCAATGTCATCTACCATGTCCATTGGCTCCTGCACAGAGTGCTCAAGCTGTAATAGTAAATATTCATTTGTGTGTATGCACTATTGCCTCACCTGATTCTGTGTTTTATCTGATTGCCTCCCCAGGGCATATTCTCATATAGTTCTAGTGTCTTTCGGAAATAAGCATTTGGACCCATACTTGAAGCTGATCATGATCCGCTCTCTGAAGACTAGGAGGGCTTTCTCTCTGTTCACGATGTTAAATACACGGGGTAAGGCAAGCGATAAATATTATTCGCGGTCAAATGAACACGTGTGTATACGTGATTGCCTCCTCTGGGCCTGTGTTTTATCTGATTGCCTCCCCAGGGCGTACAATGATATAATTCTAGTGTATATCGGAAATAAAGAATTGTGCCCTTGCCTGCTCTTGATCTTGGTCCGCCCTCTAAAGACGTGGAGTGCCTTTTTTCTGTTCACGACGCTAAACTCGCGGAATATGGCAATCGAAAAAAACACTTTCTGATAAAATGAAAAGACATTGGTAAGTACAACGCGTAGGTCATAACAATCGCATCAAATCAAGTAGACAATGACTCACATCGATTGGAGGGGGCTACTAGCCCTTCTTCGAGCGCGGAAAGTGGTTGTGGCAGAGCCTTGACCGCTTGCCCTGTGCTTGAACAGACGCGACCTTCCCCTCCAACGCTTGGAACTCGTCCTCGATGAGATTGAGGCGGAGCAACCACTCCCTTCTCAGCTCGGGAGTGGAAGGAATCACGCGAGTTTCGCTTGAACGGAGTGGACAGGCGATGCATGTATACGTTGCCATGAATTGATAGCAACTTGAATCAATAAACACGGAAAGAGAATGAAAATGAAGACTGAAGACATGCAATGACATAAAGAATCTGGTTTATACGCCGTTAATAGCCGTAATATGCTTAATCCTGCGTTTACCTTTACAAATCAGAACACCGAAAAGGGAATACAACGTAAACTACTGAAAAAAAGCGAAACTATCTAGAGAAATAGCCCAATTAAACCGAAGGACCTTGGCATGGACGGACAAAAATCAATTAGGCAAAAATACCGTTTTTTTTTAAATTCCCGCTCAAATACCGTAATTGTCCTATGTTTCCTAATTCACTCTCCCATAATAAATACCATTCCCCGGCTTTGTCCTTTTTCTCGTTTAAATATTTTTTTAAATTTTTTTGAAACATTTCATTAATATGACACGCCAAAGCCTCGCAAATTAAGACAAACTTGTTTTTCGACTTCCGGATCCCTTTAAGCTACCGTAATCGCGGAATATTCGCCACCTTCACTTTGGTTATTTAGTGTTAAATTATCATTTCTAATATTTTATCTTGTTCGCATTGGGCTTTTCATTGTCGTGCCCATCCAATAAAGATCATACAATTTTTTATGTTTTTATGAACAGTTCTATTTCCCGGTTACAGTAATCAGCAATTTACGGCTAAATATTTCTGAAAAACAACATTCTCAAAAAAGTTTTCGCAAACTGGTTTTTTTCAGAAAAAAATTCTCAATTTGATTTTCTGAAATTTTTTTTCTAAAATATATTTTTCTGAAAATTAAATTTCTAACACGAAATTTCCCAAAATAAATTTGCATAATGGGGTACTACCGTTCAGTGTTTTTCAGATAAGGAGATAAAATCAAAACAACACTATTCCACTGCACTGGTTAATGACATTGTGTCTAAATGAGTTACAGTTTCTTCTGTGAATTGCTAACGTCGTATCACGCCCTTTCTAAATAGGTAGAAGAACAACAGCAATGTGACTTGAGTGCGGGGCAAGTACGCAAGAACCAAATTGTCCCATTACGCACCAGTTATGTCACAGCCATTGTGATCAAACAGAAAAAGCGAGGGAAAACACCCATTAAAGTATGATGTCTAGCACCGAAATGTAGTCCTACCTACGATACCTTATTTTAACACGGTCCGAACATCATGATGCGCGTAATGACACTTCCCGTCCTATTTAGCAAAGAAAATAAAAGGAGAAACGCCAACTAAATTATGATTTCAAGGTCCCGAATCTAGTCCGAGCCAATATAACCGTATCATTCACGGTTCGAATAACATGAGTGTGGTGCCATTTCCCCTAGTTAGAAGAAAAACACCCGATAAAGTATGATCTCTAGCCCCGAATGTAGCCCGATTCCAGCCTATGGTGACACGAGGTCTCACGTTCAGAAAAACTGACACTAACAATTTTAATTTAGAGGCACACTTGCCTATGCCTAACGAATTGAGTGTAGGCACAATTTGACGGAAGCCTTTGGAAGCCATTCCCCCTATGGTTGTTGGATTCGTATAAGTTGGTCTCAATACGTGCATTAGAAGAGGGCAGAACGCATAACACTATGGTTGGAGGGTACAATTTGCTTAGTGGAAGCCAGCAAATGTCAATCTTTGCCCTTGGGGTTCTCGATAATTCACTCCCCTGCATTCACAGTTAGTGCAAAAAGGGGAAAGATCCTGGAAATTTCACAAAGTGCATTGGGCGTAATTTGGGAATCTCTGGGGTGTGTACACCATGCGTTGGTTGGTTGGCTGACTTTGCGCGGGAAGTAGTACTCAAGATTCCCACAATTTGTGATTAACACGGTTAGTTAATCTGTCCATACTTAGGGACCACTAGCTCCGCCCAATTTCCTCTGACACGATGCCCCCTCGCAAGAAAGACAGAGCAATCACAGCGTTCATTCTTAACCAAATTAAATGATCAAAAAATAATTCGAAAGCTCTTCCCATGTGCTTTCGATATGTCACTATTCAAAAACAGTTTTTGCAGTTGTGGTGTTGAAAAATCGAACTTTATAACGCGATCCATCATTTTTGACAGATTTTTGATATGCGTGAGCAGTGCAATTATGATACACTGTTTGAATAGTGAAAATATGATAGCCAGGAACCATTCAAACAAGTTGGCCAAAGGAAATCGAAAAATATTGATTTCCCGGTCCGTGATTCGAAGCAAACTAGTCGGTGCCTGGGCTAAAAGATCGCCGTCTCCTTCTCTCCCTCTCCCCCCTCTCCTCTCGCTCGTCTCCGACCCGGCGCGTGTAGAGAGCGATTGCTCATACGAAAGAGCGCGATTGCAGCGCATTCCTATCTCTCCTAGCAGGGGTGAGGCGAAGCCGGGAAAAGGCGAAGCCCTGCCCAAAATTTTTGCGATTTGACTGGGAAGAGATCGGAATTGACTCCGCCCCTTTCTTCGTCGTCTCGGTTTTCCCCCACTTTCTGTTGATGTCTTTTCAAACACTTCTTGAGCTCTAGAGCCATTCAGAGATGAGATGTCGACAAACGGCCAAAAGTATGATCATGTTAGGACCTCAGCGGCTATGTTGAGCATAGTTTGGGAGACATGGCTTCATTTCGGCTATACCCCTTGTGGTCCCTATCCATACTTCCAATTCAAAATGGAAGTAGCGGCACTTTATTTCCACGATTGCTGATCTGCAAAGGTGCAGCGATACGTAAAGAGTGGGCAGATTGTAGAGTTCGAGCGACGATACCACGGTCTCTTCATTTCCCACACTCTCCCACCGCTCGACCGGTCTAGAGAGCGTGGGAAATGAAGAGACGAAGACCCGAATTACGAACTCTAGCAGATTGGAAGGCTGAGCGTCGTTCTTTGTTCGCACGATCCTTGAGAAAAGGGGGAAATACATGAACTACGCAAACTGCATATTGCGCAATCACGACAAATTTCTGGGGTGTGTACTCCATGTACTCAGAAGTGATCGGTTGTTTGTCCGACTTTAAACGTTAATTACAATAGTTCTCACAATTCCCAATGGTCAATGATTTGTCCAGAAGTGTTTCGCGGTATTACCGTCGTATCGTAACAGTCTTGCAGGAAAATTCAACGATTTTTACGTGTAAAGGGAAGACTGGAAGATAGAGACGCGGAAGCCATTAGGAGTGACGGGCAGACAATTGCCGAAGAAACCCCGACAAGTGGAAACATCGATCTTTTCAACAGGATGCAGCACTGGGGCTTGGATAAATATTGATCGTGATATTGAAGGGAAGACAATCCAAAAAGAGTGGGGAGATGCTTGAGCGTCGATTCTTGTTCTAACGAGCATTGCGGAAAAGGGAAAACAATCACAATATTTCGCGAAGCATATGACTGCGCAATTGCTAGATGCTGAAACAAGGTATTGAGTATTTTTTTTGTAAATAACACTATTTGAAAGTGTAAGCTCTTGAGCAGCAGAGTTCAACGCGATTTATTAGTAATGGCGCTAGAATGCTGTACCATCAATGGAAAAAATAAAACCAATCGCGGTTTCGTAGGATGTAACTTTCACTACATGACCGCTTTTTTTACAAACACCAGTATCCTTTCCCCATTCAGTCTAATACACATTTTCCTTCTAGTTTTGTGGCCGTCAGGGAAATGATTCATTGTGCATTGAGCAAATATTGACGTGTTAATTGCATGTACGATGATTCACTCTTTCTTCCTCGTCATGTATTTGTCATCAACTGAAGAAGGATTTTGGACATCATCAACTGGCTTAAATGCAAAGGAAATGCTATTCAGTACATATGCACGCTAAATTTGCAGGGTTTACACTCATTTCCTCTCTCTCTCTCTCATTTCCTCGCGGGAAAATACCCTAATTAAGAATAAATGGTCTCTCTGCGTGCGCGGCAGTACAGCATTCCATCAAAAAAAATTCCGACTTCAATTTCTTGCCCTCAGTGAAAGACATCGACCGGAGATTCACAACTCCATAATGGATATGAAAACATTCATTCACTTTTCCCTTTAGAAATACTCGCGGCGACCATCCGCCTACACTAATTATCGACGCCCGAGGAATCGTCTGACTCTCTCCGAACCACACGCTCTCTCTCGCGATCAGAGTGAGCGAGAGAGCGTATGATATGGAGAGAGCGAGACTATTGCTCGCCTACACTAATTGTCGACACCCACTTAAAACAATAATTGTATTGCAGATCGAACAATTTTACAGATTGAACTATGCATTTGTAACTACAACATTTTACAACTACAACACGTATTCAGTTGTATTATCAACATTTGAATGTTGTAGCTGCTTGAATATGTTTGAAGATCTAAGTCAACAACTAAACGTGTGCGTCCTTTATAAATCTTTGTGGTTCAACATGCAAATGTAGATCAATGAGTACATTCCCAGAGTGTTAATGTAACCCTGCTCAAAAGGCACCAGGTTGGATGATAACCAACTGGATGATATCCAAAAAATGGACCTTCTGTAGAACTTTAACAGAATGTTTTTGGTACTTGGGGAACCTACTGTGAAGGTACAGAAGGGTCCATTTTGTGGTTCTTATCCAGTAGGTTACCATTGGACGGTGATCATCCGAGCTAGTGACTCAAAGTCAGACAGGGTCTAAAAACCTGATTTATCGCCTCCAGACTGCGAACAGCCATCGTAAATTGTTTATTCACTAATCCCTCGTCAGTTTACGAGTCTCAGACGTAATTAAGGAAACGAGTTTCAGTGGGTAGTTGAGCCGCAGTAATAAATCATTAACCAGATACATGGAATAGACGACGAAGGAAACACCTGGGAGAATTCGATTTTACAAGAAATTTGAAGAAACGGTTTTGCAACGATCAACTAGAACAATGGTACAGCTCGTCTCTACTACTAGTCCGAAATTAGGCTGATTCAGTCTGGACTGCCCACATTTTCCCCAACCTTGGAACTAGACCATATAAAACCTCATCCTGACATTTCTCACTGAATTCCCTGGATATCAGTACAAAAAATGTGGCTCCGGAAAACAGGTCTACACTTTATCTTAGTTCATACAAGATCTGAGGGTGCTATCACAGTATCGGGTAACGCAACACATACAAGCATTGCTTAACAAATACGAACAAATACGAGGAGGTATCGGTGATTTTTAGAATCGAGCAGATGTTTTCTGGTGGGTCTCCGGCAGAAGAGGGTTGGTCTGAGCGTTCTCACAGGTCTGGTACCGAGAGTAGAGATCCTGAAAATCATTTTGAATAACATGCTTATTTGAGAATAGTGAGGTTATTTCCCGACAATGTTATCGAGAATGTTCAACAGTGGTGAAAAATACTTGCAGAGAGTATTGCGTATGAAGTACATAGAGAATAGAGACTAGTGTCACGAGCGCAGAATAATATATTTCCCATTGGCTAGGTACGAGCAAGACTAGAGAGTATTGCTCGCATGAGCTATTGCATCGCGGTACCATCCAAACTCCCTATATATTCCAGGACATTACTATATTGTAAAGTAACAAATCAATTGCCGCACAATCATAGCCATATGCAACTCCCGAATTCCCGACATGTACTCCTGCTGGCAGTCAGTGATAGGCGTGATTGGTGTGTCTGCAATTGCATATGGTTACGGTAGCCGACCTTCACCAAGTATCACGAAAAGTAATGGAATTAATGAAGAAACATGCTCGTAGTCTCGTCCGCTCCAGTTGCGCCAGCAGCCGCGCCCGCATCACGGACCGCCTGCGGAGAGCGCGCACCGCCCGAGCGCGTGACCTAAATGGTTTGATTGGAAAACTAATTAGGCTGATGATGCAATTGGTAATCAAATGCGTGGGCGAGAAATCCCGATAGATTGCTAAGTGATCGTGAGATCTAGAAGATAAAGCTTTCTTTTCATCTCATTCGTTGTGCACGATTTCGAAATTACAGAGAGACAATTGTGGTAATATGTAATACATTTTTTTTTCTATTTCCAAGACGACAATTGAGTACTCACCGCCTGTGCCCGCAAGCCTTTGAGATTTCAAATAACATCCTATGCACTTTATTCATTATTCATATTTTTACAAATTCCAAAGAATTCAAAGAAATCATACGCATTTGACCGTGCAATTGCGTATTCAATACACTTCTCCTGGGAATCAAGTGGCTTCCGATGGCTTCATCTAAGCAATTTGTACCCTACTTCCATCTCGTTAGGCAGGTGCCCACTAAGTGGAACTTATGAGTGTTTGTCTCCCCGTGAGATCTCGTGACACCCATTGCTGGAATCTGACTACAATTCGGAGTGGGAGTCAAACTTTAGAGGGCGTTTCCCGTGTTTTTCTTCTCCCACCTACTTCAACCCTTCAACGCATACGATCGGGCCAAGAGAAACATAAAACCTAACAGACGACGATGTAAGAGACAAAGAAAGTAAAGTTATACTTTAGCAGGCGTTTTTCCCATGGTTTTTCTTCTAACCTACCGTGATATGTCACTACGCGCATGTTGGGGCCGTGGGGAAAACACTACGCATTGCTTCCTAACACTCAATAGAGAAGAAAAACATGGAACCTAAGAGATATTGATAGTTCCACTACAAGGCTTTGTACACATTTTGCAGATTTCTTTGGCCACTGTGGATACAAAATCTAGAATATATATCTTATACTTGCTATAAATAATATGTAACTGTACCCTTCGAAGCACATAGCGGTGGGCGTAGGGATGGCCGAGCGCGCGCTTTTCCCATCCATCCGAGAAGGTCATCTACAGATAAAGATTTTTGCCTATTGGGAATTAATTGAAAATATTTACCTGCGCGGCAGAGAGCGCGAGTACTGAGGCAAGGATGATGAGAGAGGTGTTCATTACTGAAATGTGCAATGGGTTATAAAAGTGAGTATACTGAAATGCAAAGGATTGAGACGCAAATATACACAATCGAAAATAAAGACATTTTAATATCTCAATATGGAATTTGGATACGTACAAGAGTGAGGAAGAAAATGCATAAAGGGGGGAGAGGAAATACGGAGCAGAGATAGCGCACCTTTTTCGTCTCGACTAGATTTGCTTCTGAAGCCGCCTGGGCGGGACTTCTCAACTTTTCCCATCCAGGCTCCACCCACTTTGATTGTCGGTGGATTTATGTTTTGAAGTGAAAATGGACCTGAGTTCATTGGTTCCACAAAATTAAGAATATCCACATGACTGAGAGGGTGTTGTTGAAAATATTAGTGCAGCAGGTGCAACAAGAATTTAGAATGAGAATTAAGACTAGCAAGCAACGGTGTGAGCGTATGGAAAATCAGAAATCGGAATTGTCCCGTGGTGGCCAAAACGAAATCCTAGATCACTGCTTGGAACATCAATATCTGAACTACGCTGCGTCTTACTTTCCCTCTTCAGGTACTCTTATTCTTTTCCGCTGTTATGTCTTCAAGAGAACTCCGTAGATAATCTTGATGTCTCCTTTCCCCGTCCATTAATTCCCGTTTTGAATAGACAAAATAAGTCTAACTGGTTCTCTGAATGCCCTTCGCCCATTAGTTTCAACACACCACTACTCGATTCACGAGTAGTGCAAATTAGGGAGTTCTCGAAAATACCGGTGCGGGTGTTACGCGAATTCTCAATACGCACTGAAGCCAAATTTCTGAAACATCTCCACTTTTACAAAATCAACAACATCTCGGCAAACCCGAGCAAAACATGTGAAGCTTGAGTTCTGAAGATCGCTTTACGTTCTATTTTCACTCTTTTTGTGCATGGATTCTACTCACCACCTTCTAATCAACTACATTTCAAGCAAAGCCCCACAAATAACAAGACAGAAATATCCCACTCCCTGGAGGTGGTTGAGACGCCTACTCAGAACTATATTCTGCTAAGCTTCCTGGATGAGTAACCCCTTCCCACTCAAAACTCGAACCGCTTGCTCCTCATTAGCGAATCAGCGTTTGGTCACCAGACTTGATCGTCATGATCATGAATAACTTCTGCAGAAGTGTATCGATATGATTGAATCACTTCAACATCTCTAAATAACTTATGAATGGCGTCAGAAACAAGACAAGAGTGCTAATCAGAGAACTCCACCTACTCCAGAAGCTTAAAGAAGCTCATTTGGTTTCACGCTAAATCGGGCACCTTATTTGAAGAAGAGGCTTAGTTAGATAGTATATGAAACTTCAGGAAGCCTACCATGCATCTCAGAGAAATGCATAGCAGGAGTAAATCGCGAAGAAAATTTCAAAAACTGCATCCACTAAAGCTCACCACGTGAAACTGATTTATTAGAGATTCTCGATAACCATTTCAGTACTTTATTGCTTCATCGTAAACGTCAATCCCAAAGGAATACCGTCATGAAGCCAGACATCGTTATGGCTACACTTATTGCTCATTTTACTCGGAATCTTTTGCTGATTTACTAGAATGCATATGTTTTCATCATTTGTGAAATCTGGCTATCAGACAACGAAAAGGTATATTTATGATTCTCAGACATGATGTACAGTACGTGCAAATCGCCTTGGTCATGTGCTTGCGCGGCGCTGCGCGGCGGAGCGCGGCTTGCGCGGATTGATTTTGCGTAAAGAATATTGCTTTTCACGATTCGAACCTATTATTTTCGAATTCTCCGTAAAATTTCGCATCGGAAGGACTATTCATTCATATTTTTAGAAAAAGAAATCAATATTTTGAATTCTGTAATGCTGCAACCTACCGTAATCCCAGTTTGCGATACTGTCGCTATCGTAAAGTGAGATTACGGTAGGGTGCAGAAATTCCGCATTCAAAATATTGATTTATAAATATAAATATATCTTTAAAAATATGAATGAATACTCCTTTCGATGGGAAATTTTACGGAGAATTCGAAAGTAATAGGTTCGAATCGTGAAAAATAATATTCATCCCGCAAAATCAATCCGCGTAAGCCGCACGCCGCCGCGCAGCGCGGCGCACGCACATGGTCAAGGCGATTAGCACGTACTGTATACGAAAAACCTTGAGGTTGAAATCTGCAGAAAAGCAATCAGGGAAGTTTGCAAACTAAATGACTGCATTCAGGTGCACAATAAATAGTGCTTTATCTCACGTAGCTATACAGAAAATTTATCTAAATATGGCGTAATTGTATAGCGAAGGACTCGTGTATAGCTCATGTTTGTTTACCGTCTAGTAAGACTTGTATCCTAGAAAAGGGTTCATTCTAACGAGCTCTGTGACCAATCGCGAGATGTAAAAAAGGTAAAAGGTAAAGGTACAGCCACATCAAGCGATTTTACAGTCGTGAACGACTACGCTAGGTGGTGTAGTGCGGTGAGGCCGAATACTGCTAGGACTACGTATCCCTGATGTCCAAAGTGCTTCTAGGGAACGTTGCCTTTCGCGACCGAGGTCACTACCAATTTACCGACCCCGGGGGGATGGAGGGCTTGGTCTGCCCAGGCGGGGGATCGAACTCGCAACCCTTGTATGACGAGCGGCGCCTCACACCACTGCGCCACCCATGCCCATAAGTGGGTGGCGCAGATGCATTGCTCCTAAATACAAATGTAAATAGCTTATTTCGAACTTTCCAAATATCACTGAAATTTAAGCTCATGAAAATCAAATTCGAATATATTAGGAAGCTAAAAAGAATGGAAACAATGTAGTAAATGCGCAGTTGCAATGTTCATAATCAAGAGTGTCAGCTATGGGAAGCTGCGCTGGATATCTTAGATGGTGGGAAAAACGGAGATTAAGTCTCATTTGTATTTTTTGCATCCAAGGATAAACGAGAAGATGAACAATTTGCCAAGTTTGAGAAAGTTAAACCCTTTGCAATTGCATATCGATTTTCTCCCCATCCTAAGAGCATTCCCATTTACTTTATGTCCCATTATGGCTGCCTAAGCATGCATGCTCACGATAGGATGTGGAGTTCGAGAATGTGGGACTGCTCTCCTCCACCTTTGTACCTCTCCTCCACCTTTGTAAGGACAAGTACAAATATTAGATTGTTCGGAAAGTTTCTTTCTTTTTTCATGTATGCACATTTTTCACTTCTCCTTTATTTAACCTTGACCTCTTATCTTATCTTATGGTTTTATCTTATGGTTTTTTTTGTAGTTGCTGTGGGCTTGGATACTCTCTATAACAACCAGTAGTGCATACCGTTTCGATCAATAGATCTTCAGCAAAGGAGGTCCGAAGTTAGCCTAGTCGACTTTTCACAGCGATTTTTAAAGGCACACATTTCTTTGCAGAACAGAGATAGGCATACAAATGACCCACTATTGTGAATTACGTCAAATAAGGTTATTAGTAAACATAAAGTTTTAAATCTAGCACGTATTACCTAATCTAGCGAAGTGTCGATTGGATAATCCGCACTAAAAGGTAAAGGTACATCCCGTCTTCGAGACTGGGCTCGCGGGAGAACACTGCTAGGCCAGTGTTAATATGGGCTGATTCAGTCTGGAGTGCCCACCTTTTCGCCAGACCTATTTACCTGCGTGATCTAGTCACGACTACCAATTCCCCGTCCACAATGGGTGGGCGCCTTGGTGGGGCGGAGACGGTGTCACGGCCGGGAATCGAACCCGGGTGGGATGGAATGGGAGGGTGCGCCATAGACCACTACACCACTTCGTCTCTTCGATTTGTTTTTCGAACAGAATTTTGAACTTATTGTTCCTCCCCCGATCAACCTACAGAACTAAGTGAGTGTTATTTGTGAAGTACATGGCCACTTGCTTTCCCTAATTAGGTGGGAATCCAATTACGTATTCATGAGCAGACTTTTTTCAGAATATTTATGCCGAAATTTGAACATCGAAATGGTGACATGTTGATATCTCTCGTCTCTCTCGAAGGTTGAAAGCCTGGTTTTTCTTTGTTATCATCAATATCAACTCTTACCCTATCATATCGGCTTAATATCGGTAGGCATCTAGTTCTCGGGAAGAAATAACCCAACAAAAAACACTGAAATTCTGTTTTTGAGGTGTTTTTGGCATTTGCTAACTTTTGATATTTTTTTCTAGCCTGGTATAAGACCGAGGTACGATTTGAACATACTATAATATTCCACCGTCAAGGCCCTTACACATACTCTAGACAAAATAATTGAAGTCGAATGTCACAAGAATTGGCACGAAAAAAATAAAAGAAAGAAACTTTCCGAACAACCTAATATTCCAGATTTTACACAATCATGCATTTTGATCTGGTGCGAGGTATTCTCAGCCTCATTGTGTAATAGGTTTCAGAGATTTGAAGCTAATCAAGATACAATCGATCACAGGTATAGTCGTGCACTATATCTGACAGAAACTGACGACATCACAGAACAATTCAATTCCAATATTCTTTTACATTCTGAATTCTGCATTTTCAGCATTTTCGAAAGTGTAATAAAAATCTATTAAGTTTTCGCAACGCAATATTAGCAGACAAATGGACTCAATGCGAGCCACTTGAACGAAATTAAATATAACTCGATTTATTTTAAACGACGGTAGCATTGCATTCATGATACCGATGACAAAATTAGGGACAAGAAGACGCGAAACACTATACTTCATAAACGGGGATATGAAAGCAACAATTACACAAGTTAACCAGAAATACAATTTGGTAAAATAATGTCACTCTTGACTACTGTAAAATACGATATCGATCCAACAAAAAATTAATAAACACGCAAAGAAATATTTCGAGAAAATGCTTGACTTCGGCATCAAAACCAGAATTGTAGTCAATGGGGTAGATAAGAATTTGAGATAATGTGCATGTTTGAGTATCTATCGAGGTAAGGTAGCCTTGATTTTTAGAATCGAGCAGTCTTCTGATGGGTCCCAGGGAGAAGTGGATTGGTCTGAGCGTTCTCGCAGGTCTGGTACCGAGAGTAGAGCTCCTGAAACAAAAATTCCAAGTTCCCTGTGTCATTGGCACACTGTTCTGTCGTTTCCCGCAAACTTATTCGCAGAGAAATGCATTTCATAATACATGCAATGCATATTGTTGAGCGCGTCGTCTGAATAGCTGTGTGTGCATTGCCTAGACGAGAGCGAGACTATAGCGTAGTGTTTGCATGTGCTATTCATGAGCTAACTAGAGAGTGTATTGCATTGCGGTACCATCTACGCCAACTATGTATTCAAGGACATTACTAAATTCCACAGTAATTATTCAATTGACTCACAATCATTGCAACATGAAGCTCCCGAATTCCGGCCATGTACTCCTGCTGGCAGTCCGTGATAGCAGTGATGGATGGGTCTGCAATTCGGTACGGTTACGGCAGTCGACCTTCCCCAATTGGCGAAATGTCACGAAATTATTGAATAAACTTACTTTTTGCCTCATCCGGTCCGGCCGCGCCAGCAACCGCGTCCACCTCGCGGGATGCCTGTGGAGAGCGCGCGCCACCGGAGCGTGTCACCTAAATCACTTGGTTGAAACACTAATTAGGTTGCTGATGCTAGCAACTACATTAAGCAATCAAATGCGTGGGCGAGAAATCCCGATAGGCTGCTATCTAACCGTGAGACCGAGAAGGGAAAGTTTGCTTTTCATCTCATTCGTTGAGCACGATTTCGAAATTACAGAAAGGAAATTGTGGGAATATTCACTACGATTTTCGATCTTCTTGCATCGTGCGCTGCGAATCCGTGCAATCTATCGAAATTGCGCCCTATGCACTTTGATGATCATCAATGGCTTTACTAGATGATGATGCGGGCTGATGCGTACGCAGTACGCGTGCTCCCAAGGGCTTCCAATGGCTTCTCATTTTTATGCATCCATCTCTGGAAAACCGCGTGAATAGCCTCATGTTTTAGCATACACACTGGGAATTTGCCAAAATTGAGTCATATGCACTCTCAATAAATTTGTGCCCGAAAAGTGCTCAGTATCTTCCCAACAGAAGGCGAAGGCTTTCGATGGCTTCCACTAAGCAATTTGTACCCTACTTCCATCTCGTTAGGCAGGTGTCCGCTAATTTCAACTTGAGTGTTTGTCTCCCCGTGAGATCTCGTGACACCCATTGCTGGAATCTGACTACAATTCGGAGTGGGAGTCAAACTTTAGAGGGCGTTTCCCGTGTTTTTCTTCTCCCACCTACTTCAACCCTTCAACGCATACGATCGGGCCAAGAGAAACATAAAACCTAACAGACGACGATGTAAGAGACAAAAAAAGTAAAGTTATACTTTAGCAGGCGTTTTTCCCATGGTTTTTCTTCTAACCTACCGTGATATGTCACTACGCGCATGTTGGGGCCGTGGGGAAAACACTACGCATTGCTTCCTAACACTCAATAGAGAAGAAAAACATGGAACCTAAGAGATATTGATAGTTCCACTACAAGGCTTTGTACACATTTTGCAGATTTCTTTGGCCACTGTGGATGGCGTTTTTCCCATGATTTTTCTTCTAACCAGGCAGATATGTCACTATTCGCATGTTTGGGCCATGGGGAAATCAATACGCATGGCTTCCAAGCACTCAATAGAGAATGAAAACATCAACCTAAGAGATATGGATAGTTCCACTACAATGCTTTCTACACATTTTGCAGATTTCTTTGGCCACTGTGGATGCAAAATCTAGAATATATATCTGCTACGGGCTATAAATAGTATGTAACTGTACCCTTCGAAGCACATAGTGGTGGGAGTAGGGATGGCTGGCCGCGCGCTTCTCCCATCCATCCGAGAAGGTCATCTACAGATTAAGAGTTTTCCCTATCGGGAATTAATTAAAAATATTTACCTGCGCGGCAGAGAGTGAGAGTACAGAGGCAAGGATGATGAGAGAGGTGGTCATTACTGAAATTTTTAATGAATTTGAACGGTATTGAAACGCGAATTATTGATATGCACAAATACCGAAAGGAGACTGTTGTGAGAATTCGCAAATAATCGAATCAAATCAATCATCGGGAAAATAAGTGTAAGAATGAAAAGGAGTCAGTGAGAGGAGAGAGGAGAGACGGATGACAGATTGCGCCCCTTCTCTCGACTAGCTCTGCTTTCCAAGCCGCCTGGGCGGGATTTCTCAACTTTTCGCATCCAGACTCCGCCCACTTCGACTATCGGTGGATTTATGTTTTGAAGTGAAAATGTACCTGAGTTCGGTTCCAGGAAATCCAAAAAAAATCACACGACTGAAAGGGTGTTTTCGAAAATATTAGTTCAGGCAGGTGCATCAAGATTTTAGAATTATCATAAGACTAACAAAATCGAAAGCATCTGAAAAATCAGAAATCTGATTTGTCTCGTTTTGCTCAAAACCTATATCACCTATATCAAAACCTATGATTAATTTCGAGTAGTTACAGTGACATATATTTTTGCGTCAACGTCCCTTGTTACCTCAAAGTAATTCTTCAACTTAATTTTTATGCAAAATGTCATAGTGCATCCTGACTGGTTCCTTTTTTCCACTATCAATGGACAAAATTTCAGTGGACGAATTGACAATTGAAGTTGTATAGATTATTTGCATGTACTTCGTCCTCTAGTTTCCATATCACGAGTAGTACAAGTAAGAGTGTTCTCGAAAATATCAGTGCAGGTGTTACGAATAATAAATGAAGCCAAGAGTCTGAAACATCTCCACCCTCATACAATCAACAATCTCTCGACAAATTTGAGTAAAGCAAAACAAGTGTGACCTCAAAAAGTCGTTCTACGATATTTTTTTCATCATTACTCTTGAATTGTACGCAACTACTTTTCAAGCAAACTCCCCCAGAAAAAGGCCCCTAGAAATATCTACTCCATGGAAATAGTCTCTACGCATTCTCAGATCTCAATCCCGTGCAGCTCCTGGGATGAGTAACTCCTACCCACTCAAAACTCGAACCGCTTGCTCCTCATTAGTGCATCTTCTTTTGGTCTCCAGATGTGAACGTCATGCTCCTGAATATCTTCGCCAGAACGCATTTTTCAGTAAGTGAATCACTTCATCTAACAACCAAATGCCCAGAAATATCTTTCACTGACAGTGGTTGCTAAGCCTACTAAGATCTCTAGTCCGCAAAGCTTCCGGGATGAGTAACCGCTACCCACTCAACACTCGAACCGATTGCACCTCATTAGTGAATCAGTGTTTGATCTCCAGACATATTAGTCGTGCTCCAATTTCTGCAGAAGTGTACTGCTATATGTGAATCACACCAATCTCCCTAAATAACATATCAATGGCGTCAGAAACTAGACAAGTGTGCTCATCAGGCAACTCTCTACACGAGAATCCTGGAGATCTTCTGCACGTCTCTGACACTCTCGACCACGTTATTAACTCTAAATTAGGCTTCTACTCGCATCTGGCCTTCAGACTTAGAAGATGATATACGCGTGCAGAGGTTTCTTTAGGTAGTATATGAATAATGATGAAGTGTCTTTCCTTAGCAGAACTCAATCTCAAAACCCTCATCAAATGAGTTTTTTGGAGATTCTTGATCGCTAATTTAGTACCTTATTGTTATTATACATCGCAAATGTCAATCCCAATGGAATACCGTCATGAGCGTCAGAAGCCAGACATCTTTATGTATTGCGCATTTTACGCAGAATCTTGGGTTGATTTACGAGAATTTGTAGGTTTTCGTCAGGGGTGAAATATCGCAGTCAGACATCTGACTGCCTTGAGCCTGGCGTCACTTTATGACACTAAGACATCAATTATATGCCTTGAACATAATTGGCTGTTAGCTGCAGAATACCAAGGTAGGTTATTATAGCAGAGCAAATTACCATTTTTGCTCTGCACACTTGACGTAGCTGCCTCCAGCCTCCAAGCATGTCCTTCGACCTCAAGAACGACGCCGGCCTCAAGGCGTTCAACGACGCACTCGCCACTCAGGCGTTCGCCACCGGCTTCGTGCTCTCCGGCGAGGACTCGAACCTCTTCGAGTCGCTCAAGGCCTCGCCCGACGCGATGAAGTTCGCCAACGTCGCCCGCTGGTACAAGAACATCGCCTCCTACGACAAGAAGGAGCGCTCTGAGTGGCCCGGAGCTACCACCTCCGCCGCCGTCGAGAAGAACGACGATGAGGACATCGACCTCTTCGGCTCCGACTCTGAAGACGAGGAGAAGGCTAGCAGACTGCCGAGCGCCTGAGAGAGTACGCCGCCAAGAAGGCGAAGAAGCCCGGACCCATCGCGAAGTCCAACATCATCTTCGACGTGAAGCCCTGGGATGACACCATCGACGTCAAGGACATCGAGACTGCCGTTCGCAGTATCGAGATGGACGGACTTGTCTGGGGAGCCGGCAAGATCATGCCCGTGGCCTTCGGAATCAACAAGCTCCAGATCTGCTGTGAAGTGGAGGATTACAAGGTCGATGCCCTCGAGGAGAACATCACCGGATTCGAGGACCTCGTCCAATCCGTCGACGTTGTTGCTTTCAACAAGTTTAGATCGTCTAATTGTTATATTTGAAGATAAACAATATTGAGGCTTACGGGGGAACCCATTTTACGATTCTTTTTCTTAGATGACATCAATGTCGTGCCTTGAACGGAATTGGCTATTAGCTGCAAAATTCCAAAACAGATTAGCAGAGCAAATTAGTATTTTCATCTGCGCATTCTTGAAAATATTAAGGTCTGTGAAGGATATTCAGAGAATACAGCATAGAACCCATTTTAGCAATATAACACAGTATTTTCCACTGGACATTCTCAAAAATATTGAGACCCGCATGAATTTTCAAAGAATCCTACCCATAGTGCATAAGTGTGTTTGTAGCGGGAAGGACTCGTGGAATCCACATGCCTGTTTACCGTCTAAAAGGTTTGTAGCATAGGATAGGGCACATTCGAAGGATATGCAGGAGTATGTCACGAGGTGCATAGCTTCGAAGTTCATTTCAAAATCTTTGGGGCATACTTCTTATCTAAACTTCTTGTCCTTGAAAATTTAGCGAAAAGAAAAAAAAAATAAATGGAGATACGCAACGGCAATGTGCATAACATAACGATTGCGAGGTGTGCGAAGTAGCGTTGGAGAAGGCGGGTGGTGGGAAAGAAATCGGGGGTATGATATTTGAGCAACGACATTTGCGCAACGACAAAATTACGTGCGCAAGCGACATTTGCGCAACGGGCCTTAACTCCCTTCAGCCTTAACATCGTAGAGTGCCCAGATTGGGTACGTTGGGTAGCTATGGGTTCACTCTACCGTAACCCACACTGGTCTTTGGTCTTTCTCCTGGGGGGCGATATTTACGCAACGGGCCATAACTCCCTTCAGGATCATCGTAGAGTGCCCAGATTGGGTACGTTGGGTAGCTATGGGTTCACTCTACCGTAACCCACACTGGTCTTTGGTCTTTCTCCTCGGGGGCGACATTTACGCAACGGGCCATAACTCCCTTCAGGATCATCGTAGAGTGCCCAGATTAGGTAATTTGGGTAGCTATGGGTTCACTCTACCGTAACCCACACTGGTCTTTGGTCTTTCTCCTCGGGGGCTACATTTGCGCAACGGAATTTATCATATGAAAGGCGTAGGCGATCCTCTACGAAGTGTTCGATTCTTCACCCGATATACCCAATGGATTTCTTGTTATCTTTGATGTTCACGTTGAAAAATTAAGATGAAAAATGAAAAAAAATAAATTAAGATGGGTGGAGAATATACCCAAAATTAAGGTGGTGAGAGAATATACCCAAAATTAAGGTGGTGTGAGAATATACCCAAAATTAACGTGGTGTGGAATATACCCAAAATTAAGGTCTTTCTCCTCGGTAGAGTTGCGGTAGAGTGAACCCATAGCTACCCAACGTACCTAATCTGGGCACTCTACGATGATCCTGAAAGGAGTTATGGCCCGTTGCGCAAATGTCGCCCCCGAGGAGAAAGACCAAAGACCAGTGTGGGTTACGGTAGAGTGAACCCATAGCTACCCAACGTACCCAATCTGGGCACTCTACGATGATCCTGAAGGGAGTTATGGCCCGTTGCACAAATTTCGCCCCCGAGGAGAAAGACCAAAGACCAGTGTGGGTTACGGTAGAGTGAACCCATAGCTACCCAACGTACCTAATCTGGGCACTCTACGATGATCCTGAAAGGAGTTATGGCCCGTTGCGCAAATGTCGCCCCCGAGGAGAAAGACCAAAGACCAGTGTGGGTTACGGTAGAGTGAACCCATAGCTACCCAACGTACCTAATCTGGGCACTCTACGATGATCCTGAAAGGAGTTATGGCCCGTTGCGCAAATGTCGCCACCGAGGAGAAAGACCAAAGACCAGTGTGGGTTACGGTAGAGTGAACCCATAGCTACCCAACGTACCCAATCTGGGCACTCTGCGATGATCCTGAAGGGAGTTATGGCCCGCTGCGCAAATGTCGCCCCCGAGGAGAAAGACCAAAGACCAGTGTGGGTTACGGTAGAGTGAACCCATAGCTACCCAACGTACCTAATCTGGGCACTCTACGATGATCCTGAAGGGAGTTATGGCCCGTTGCGCAAATGTCGCATGTGCAAAATTTGTTGCTCATTTGTCGTATTTTACCCCGTTGCGCAAATGTCGTTGCTCAAATGTCATACCCCCAAGAAATCGAGAGAAGGTTTGAGTAGTATTCCAATCTTTTGACGCTTAACGGGAGGGTGACAAAACGTGAACCGACAAAACGTAAACAAATCGCAGCTCCCTCGGGACTCGAAGTAGGGACTTAGGAGATGTTGCATTGTTACCAGTATACCCTCCACTACACCACTATGTTTAGATCCTCTAACTATGTGAACTTGAGTTTCTCACACCACCAACGTATAGGGGTTCATTGTCCAAAATTGTGAATTTGAGTGGAAAAGTCATGGCTAGATAAACACAAAATGCCGTAACCACTCGATTCCCATGCTATTATATTAGAGTACTTACTGAGGAACTAGAATATTGATTGATCACTGTACTTTGTGTTTATCTAACCATGATTTTCCACTCAAATTCACAATTTTGGACCATGAATACGTTGGCAGAGAGAGAAACTCAAGTTCGCATAGTTAGAGGATCTAAACAGGTTGGTGTAGTGGAGGGTATACTGGTAACAATGCAACAACTCCTAAGTCCCTAATTCGAATCCCGAGGGAGCTACGATTTGTTTACGTTTTGTCGGTTCACGTTTTGTCACCCCCCCCCCCCGCTTAACAACAATAATCGCATTGTGAGGGTAAATGTATGACCCAGTTTTTGAGACATATGCACCTGAGAATTCTAAAAAAAAGAGAGAATTATTCTATACTAACCAGGAATGGACGCGAGGGTAGGTTGGAGTTTTAGAACGAGACCTAGCGGGATCGAAAGAGGGTCAAATTCTAAGACCTTCTACGTTTTTAATATCTGCTGAGGACCTCTGTGGACGACTGGGTTGTACTGGATTTCAGAACATAGCCTGAGAAATTTACGGCACATTTTATTGCACCTCTCCGCAGTATGAGCGCAGACATCCACAGACGCCCTCAGCAGAAATGAAAAACGTATAAGGTCTTAGAATTTGACCCTCTTTCGATCCCGCTAGGTCTCGTTCTAAAACTCCAACCTACCCTCGCGGTCATTCCTTGTAAAGTCAATTTCAAGTACATGTTTGCTATAACAGCAGTACAGCCAATTGTAGTTCGAGAGAGAAGACGAGAAATATAAAATAGAGTTTATGCGGGATTTTCCTCATCTTCCTTGGAAGAACCCTCTTACTTCTGCCTCATCATGAACAATTTTCCCTTATCCAAGTTTCACTGGCCACAATGGGATGGCAGTATGGCCATCCCATTGTGGCCAGTCATGCTTGGATAAGGAATTTGAGGCGTTGGGCTGAAATGACGTTTGAAATATTTTAGCTGAAAATAAGCAGAATATTACTGTTACATCAAATGATTTTCTGCTGAGTTTCCCGCAATTGTGCGCATATTATTGGTTTTGAATTAAACTTACATCGACATATTTTGAGGCAAAGCTTCCGAAGACGAATGAAGCGATTAAAGCATAGAACCAGATGAAAAATGTAATCGAAATGTTTATCTTCTGAAATGTTATTTTTTTTCCATTTTTATTGATACTGACCTTTACTAATGGTACAGTTATAGTTTAATATAATTATCACCTCCTCAGCCGTTGAATTTTCGAATTTATCAATCAAATCCATAATTGTATGTGTTTCAATAGTAGAATTCATTTCCTGAAGTTTTGAGGTATCTCAAAGTTTAATGATGTATATCTTTGTATGCACAAATATAAATATCTCAAGTACAAAACAATTTGTAAAAACGGGGTGGTAATATGGAGTGTCCTGTCATGGATGATCACAAAGGTGACAAAATGCAGCTGGCAATATTCAGATTAATGCAATATTCAAAATATAAGGTACAAGGATAATTATTTCGTAATTTTGCATGTTGTTGTCCTGAGGACGGTCATGCTTATTAGCGATAAGATGTTGGCCAGTTGAAGCTTATCTGATCAGCCCTCTTAAAGTGACACTACTCATCGGTAATAGATGTGTGTGTGCCGTGAAAGAAAGAAAAAGATAAATGACTGAAGTTTGCTATCATTGCAAAGTGAGTTAAAATATGAGTTGTATTTAGCGGCACTCAATTGTAGTGCGAATATGATGATCAATGATAATATATGAGGCCGTTTGCCTAAGAATCGAGCAAGCACCGGGACAGCAACAAAAACGATTGAGTCACATGGTTGGAACCGTCGTGACGAGTAGATTCAGAATACCAAATTTCATCGATTTCCTACATAGGCTTTTCGAAATTGGAGTGAAATAATAAGCCGATAACTATGGTAAACGGGTCGGCACTACACTATCCCTCACTTCCCTATTGAGGAAGTGAGGAAGGAGAGTGTGGTTGTGCGAGAGAGAAATCAGTATGAAATTATACCTCGGAAACCCTATTAGCGTAATTTTTGCACTTTCCGGAGAGGCGACATACGCGAAAACTCGTTTTCGACCTGACGCCGTATGGAGCCAGCGACAACTATGGTTGCAAAATGAATGTGCCCACCGTTTTCAGCACCTTCAATTACCCCAAAACACGTTGTTTCAGGAAATCAAGTTTTCGTTGCTGCCCGGGAACCTGCCAGATCGGCTTGATTCTTAGGCGAACGGCCTCATATCTTATCAGTCACGTCCTAGATGCACATCACTTTCGACCGTTCGTGATGTCTGTGCACCTTGCATCGGAGAAGAGAGTAGGGAAGAATCGGGGTGATAATGCGCTTTGCAATCACGAGATAGAGATAGCGACACTTTGGATCGTGCATTTTTCCAGGATTCTCGCATTTTGCTCGTATATAATCGCATCACTTACGGAGATTCCAGATGCCCCTTCTCACTTGCAGTAACTTTCGCTTCTTGATCATCATTACTTGGGCTTCCATTATTTTTAATACAATTTTACTTTTTGCGATTGTTGTCTCATCCATTTCTCAATATAGGGCAATGTACAACACTATTCTCGTTGGGTAATAGACAGTCCACCTTGCTATTTCAGTGAACGAAAGCGGCGAAATGAGAAAATCGACGCAGCAAGTGCTGCTTTACGCGGCCTACATGTGCACTTGCTTGGTTGGTAATATTTCCTATTTTTGTGGTCGTAATCTTCTTGATCACGACTAGCTTAGTTGCTCATGACTTTGATAGTGAACAATTGGCGTTGAACATGTTAGCAAGCACGTTACCTCTTTGCCGGATCAGCACAAAATTCATGATATTAACCAGGATAACTCATTTAAAATGGAAGTGCATTTCAGGAGGACCGCGGTTGGTCTTTCGCCATTTCGCTGTGCATGCAACTGCTAGGCGGGATGCAACTTGTCTCCATCGAGCAACTAGCTGAAGGCATCGCACAGGTTTCATGATTTTTTTAATAGAGAGGCAATAGTCGACCTATTTTTCACGATAATGAGGAAATCGTCAGTTCGCTCAATTTGTCGGCGGGTCGAGAGATTAGACAATATATGAAAAGGCCGTGAAATCGTTTCTCTAATGTCCCGTGCCGTCTCCGCGTCAATTTAGAGCTCACGTGTGATTCTTGGCCACTTGAATTCGACGCGATAACGCTTACGAGCAGCTAGAATAGAGTTCGAAATTCACATAATGCCTCATTTTCCACGTACAGGTTGAGAGGCAACTATCAAAGAAACCAAAGACCATTTGCTCCTTGCAGATGGGCTTCAGCGGAGCTGTAGGACGGGCAGTCGACGTTCGCAGCGAGCGCAAGTGGGGTGAGCGTTTGAATGAAATTGCCATTGACATGTAATCATTTTTTAATAATTAAGTTCACTTATTTAATTCATTTTCCATCAGTCATGATTGCAACAGAACTTGTGCGACATCAAAGACTTTTTTTAGAAAAGAAATATATGTTTTCTTCCTAATACGCACGTACCAGGAATGATTCTCTGTCTCGTCGGCAACAACTTTTCCATCATCGCATCCTGTGGGCTGTTCGCCGTCTGTCTGAGCATCGACAGGACTATTTGGGTCTATGTGCGTAGAAGTATCATCCTTAAGTCTACGATTCCTAGCCTAAGGCCTAAGGGCTAAGGCTTAAGGCTTAAGGCTTAAAGCCTAAGGCCTAAGATAAGAAATTACCCCCCATTTTCATGATCTCTCTCCGATCGTACTGCGAGTGGGACTGCTGAATGAGGAGAACCTTGAGTAGGATGGATCAAAGATCAGAGATCAACGATCACTTTGCAGACCCTTTGCCTGCTGCTGGGCATGTTGTTCTGCTCATCCTATCGAGTCTTCGTCATGGCAGAGAAAAATCTGTCGTCGCGGTATTTTATTACACTATATAATTTTGCAAAAGAAATGAAGTCGAAAAATTATCACGATAATCATTTCAGTGACTGGGTGCTGGTGCTCGTGAACGATAAAGAGGAAGGCCGCACGCTAGCGAGTGAGTTATCGACGTTTATAATATTCGAAAGAACCCACGATCACCGTTCAAAGAATATTTAAATGTGTCACGGAACTTTTCTCTTCATAAATCGCTGATCCTGACCGAATATCTACAGTTTCATGACAACGTATTCATGATTACGATAGAAGAAAATTGTAAAATCAAACTGTGGCCAAATTCACTACCGTCATTAAACCAATTGGAGTCAGATTCTTGATGACGTCATCTGCAGGAACTAATGCGATTTTGACGACACTGGACCAGTTGGCGAACGTGCTCTCGCCGCTAATCCTCGGCGCATTGCTCTCATTCGTCTCCCTCCGAATTGCTTGTATAGCGTTGGCGGGTGAGTATTAGTGATGCGTATGCAAATTCGTCATGAATTCTTTCACAAATAAAGTGTAAAGTAAAATTAACTTCTTGAGAGTACAGGTGACTGTATCGCGCTGGTGGGTGAGTGGTGTGGAAACATGTGCAAATGAATCATGAATTGTTTCGAGAATCATCAAATAAGAAGCCAAAAATAAAGTATAAATTATAATGTGTTTCATGAGTATACATTTGCTCTGAACGTATCACGCTGAGTCATGGTGACATGCCGATGGATACATGCACATTCCAAAAGCACCACGATTATATTGATAGTGTGATGAAGTATGATGTATCAAAATATGAAAATTGGTTTCAAAGTTATCAGAATAGTTGAGGTGCGCTTTGACTAATACATTCCTCAGGTTGCTCCGTGACAATACGCCATGAGTAGAAGACTCTAGCTAGTGTCATAAAATATTTTAAAATGCATGCGGTTCATAAGTGCTTCATATTTTCCCCAGGTTGCTCCGTGGTATCGCTGGTCATAAAAGGCGCCCTGCTCACTGTACTTTACAACAGCAACGAACGACTGCACGTTAAGGCTGGTTTTCTTGAATATTTTGTACAATTAGTTGTACAATATAGAAGCGAAGAAGTTATAATCTACGTGAGAGTTACATAAATACGCCCACTGTAATGCACATAATATTTGATTGTGCGCTATTTGAAGTGTTATTCGAGGAAAAGAATGTTCAAGATTTGAAACAAAAATTGGTTACAAAGCACATAATGTGGGAGAGTGATAATGCTGCATTCAACAAAGGTGTCTGAAACGCCATTCTAAACACTTCAAATTTAGGAGAGCAGCAAAACCGCTGAACCCGAACCCAAAGTAGAGGAAGATAAGCCGTCTATCGGAAAGCGAATCGCCACCCTGTTCACCGTGCTCGCCACGTACTATAAGCAGACGGTTTGTTCGTCGAATTGTGGGCATGTAAATGGACGAATGATAGATGATACAGAGTCATTCATACATCAGCATCCGAGCCTGTGTCGTGCAAAGTCAGCTCAAATGATACATTCGAATGACGATAAATGTTATAAATTTTCAGGTGTTCCCTGCAGCTCTCGGCATGGCTCTGCTCTTCATGACGGTGCTCGGCTTCGACGGGGTGAGCTATATTTCCTTTAGATTCCTGTATCTGGCAGAGAACAGATTATATCATCCTCTCATATATATTATCGCACGTTCTGTACTTGATGAAGCATCAATTAGGTGTATGATGACTAAGTAAGATCAAATATTATCTTCAGTTGGCCATCGGATACGGCGAGTCGGTGGGTCTTCCCGAGAATATTCTGGGCTTCTTCCGCTCGTTTGGCTCTGCCGCAGGTATGTCACTTCGTTTCTAGATGTCATACGATACGGGAATCGAATTTTCATTTTGCGCATTATTTATATCTGTTGAATACAGAGGGGAAACAGTCTACTTAATTCACGATTTCAGGAGTGGCTGGCGCAATCATGTACGCGGTGTTCGAGCGCCGTTTCGGCGTTCTCCGAACAGGCATGATTGGCATGATTGTGAGCTTTCCTTCTCTATCTTTCGTCATCAACCAGCACTTGATCATAGTGTCGATCGATGAAAATGTTGGGCGTTTTGCGATGTGCGATGGGTATTCATTGATTTCACTTTCCCTTCAGACCCAAGAAGTGTGCCTCATCCTAGCTGTTGTCTCCATCTGGCTGCCCGGATCTCCCTGGAATCCCTCTTCCTACTTCGATACCCTCACGTGAGTAAAATTTATTTGACAAGACTCACGTGGAACTAGAGAATGCATGCTTAGATAGCTCGCAGACTCAGTCGATAAAAATACGATTAATTCGAGAGTATTCAGATGGTCCTCGTGGTGGCAATCGTTCATCGACTCCTTCGCACCCTCTCCCGATGCTCCTACCGCCTCGCCGCCCCCGCCTGCAACGATCGGTAATTACAGTTCAAAAAGGTGTCCCCTAATTACGAACTCTACTGGTAATCCCGACAAATGCATGGGATGTAAAGATATTCTCATTGAAGGCATCAATGAATAGTCTGTACGTCAGAACGAGTAAGGCAAAGCATAATAATAGATAAAATAGTTTACATTTCACGTATATCATCCGAATGAAAGAGCTTCAATGAGATTGTGAAGCATTCAGTTCAGATAAAATATGCTATCACTGATTCGAATGAATAAGTCGTATCTAGTAGTGATGGCAAATCGGCGCGTGCTCTCCTCGTTTCACACGCTCTCTCGCTCTCTCTCACCGGTGAGAGAGCGTGTGAAACAAGGAGAGCACGCGCCGATTTGTCATCACTAGTATCTAGAGAGCAATTGGGTCACTGCATTGTTCACTCTCCAGTACATGAAGAAAGGAATTCCCGAATTAGGAAAGATATTGGAAGCAACGGTTGGCAGTTAGAAGCGGAAGACTGAGTTACGTTTCGAGAATTCTATATAGGACATAGTGAACACCGCCAATGATAGTTTTTGCAAGGTTCCGGTTCTAACAAAAACCCAATCACTGAATAGCAACAATAAGTCTGATATCGAGTGCGAAATTCGGTGAACTGCATCTTCTTTTTAAAGCACATACTCAATGATCTGGCAGGCAAGGGAGTGTGTAAAATTAAAAGGTGATTATCCGAATTACGAAGTTACATAAGGTTAGAATCGACAGAACGGGTTACGTTTCAAACACTCATATCTATAGTTGGGAACAACTCCGATGATGATTTGATCTCTGCTCGTCGTACAAGCATCATCATTGCAAAGAATGAGGAAGACTAATAATACGAAAGGATTCCTAGTTACGACAACGATTCTAAAATTACTGTCTCAGACTGGTCAACGTGGACGACGTCTGACGGCACGAGCGTCGCCTCGATCTTCGCCTTCCTCACCGGCATCGCCACCGCCAGATTCGGTGAGGAACAGTTACGAGCTTAGTTCGCAATTAATCAACACATTTTATTGCTATGTAGAAAACGAAGAAGATTCACTGAAAAGTGATAGACGAAGGCACGAAGGCAGTTCGCATGCACCAACTTTTTGTTCCGAAATTGAGGCTGTTCAAAACGCGAAACTCACATGTTCCATTACCTCTTCATAACGGTGTTTTTTGTGTGAGTAAGATTAAAAATCAAAGAAAAATAAAGTTGGTTGTTTCAGCATACCTTAAGTTTTTTTTAACGAGGTATACAAATCAGGAATAGAAAAGAAAAATAAATGGCCATTTTCAGGTCTCTGGATGGCCGACCTCGCCATCACGCACATTATGCAGATGGCAACTCCGGAATCTCAAAGGAACACCGTCTTCGGCGTGCACAACGCCATCTGCCAGGCGTTTTCCGTGATGAAGGTGATGCCGTTAATTGGTGACAGCAGGCTAATAATGATGAAGGTGACGACACGCTCACACTCGCTTAGAAATGGCCGAACGCCGCCTCATAATTGTATGGTACCTGGGAAGCGTCCGTTCGAAAAGCTTGAGTAGTCGCAAAAAATATAATCTTGCAGGACCTGCTAGTGATCGTTCTGCCTTCTCCCGCCACCTTCGGCATCTGCATTCTCATCTCGTTCGGCTTCGTGTGCAGCGGATTCGCCGCGTTTGTCTTCTATGTTGTGAAGGTGATTGTGCATCTTCAAAGTATGTTACAGTGAATGACGTACTTTTAGGAACATGATCAAATTTAGTACTGATTTGAGTGAACTTTTTTCATCGTGTAATTATTATAAATATGCATTTCAGAGAGCAAACGTTCAGCAAAAATCGGATTCTACGAAGAACAGTGGCGATGTTGAAAGTGAAGCAGATGACACCGGATATGGGCAAACTGTTTTGCCTAGTAGCGACAATACTGGGGAACAATGATGTATTATTAAAGTATTGATGAAGTGTTTGCACAATAATACCATGAATATATTCAACGGATTATCAGTGCATCTTTGCATAACAGTTACTAAAGCAAGCATGATATTCGATGTCACACTTGAAATAGTACTTATCTTTTTTCAACTATTGAAAAAAATATCATTGTTTGGAGTAGCCCAATCACATCTGCACAAACACATTAGCGATGATTTCGAGAAAAAAAATGACTATTTGTGTTTTCAATATTTGTGTTTTTCAAAATCCATCCAGCTTTGATCAAGTTGTGTCTAGTCTCGATGCTGACAACTACTACTTTCACTACTTGACCACGCCATCAATGGTGACAAATAGAGATCAAGAACACATACTCTTCTCGACCTCTCTCGAGCAACGGAATAGCAAATTTCGATTGCAAACACGTACATATCCCATGGCTAGTTCACATAGAAATATGCCGAATTTGATGTCTTGGCGAACGCCAGATCACATTTATCCATGCGGAAGTGTTTTCATGAAAAAATAGAAAACATAATGCGGTGCACCCAAAGTGATCTCAAAGCATCGAAACAACTCGAATCATCGAAACAGTCAATAACAGAAAGGGGAGAGACATAAATCCGAATGGTTGCTTACTAGAAAGTGGCCGAAATTGCCTGAGCAGTAGCCATGATGACAAAACCATTTGGCGATCACTCGAGCAATGGTCTCGGTCTCTCTACAGGGTGTCCAAAAAGTATTGTTACACTTTTGAAACGCGAATTTTTTTAACATGTAGGTCGAGTTGTCAAAACCTGTAATAACACGTTTGAGCCCACCCTTCGGTGCGTTGAGGGAACCTACTAATTAGTTTCCCATAGTCATGGTTCGTCCAAATCGCTATCGTCAAACTATTATCAACCTTTGGACCCTCGGCGACCCCCCAGATTCCATCAGGAGGAAGCTTCGTATTTCCCGAATGACAGTCTATCGCACCATCTCCCGTTACAAGCAGTTGGGCACTGCGAAGGACCGTCCAAGATCAGGAAGACCCAAGACCGCTCTCAATCAGAAGAACAGGAGAATCGTGGAGAAGAGAGTGAATCGCAATGCCAAACGATCCATCAGGAAGATGGCCTCTGGACTTCAGCATTTGGTCAGTGTTGGAGAAGGAGGCCTGCTCTACTCGCCACAAGAACCGCGATTCCCTCAAGGCAGCCCTTCTCAAGGCATGGGAGAAGATCGACGTCCCTTACCTGCGGGCCGTCATCGACTCGGTCCCTCGTCGTCTCAGAGAGGTCATCGCGGCCAATGGAGGCCAGATCGAGTGATCGTGCATTGTTATGTTCATATGGTCACTGATAAATACTGTGCCCCGTTTGAGTTGTCTATGTTGCTTTTAAAGAAAGATACATGGTTTTATCCGTGTAACAATACTTTTTGGACACCCTGTATATTATTCACTCTCTCGCTCAATCTGATCTACGAGAGAGCGTGTAATTGGGAGAGAGTCAGACGATTCCTCGATCGCTCCTTCTCCGTGTCAAGATCGTCTGATGATCAGGGAATTAGGTTGGAAGAGAGGTGCAAAGGGGGGGGGGGAATTCGCTGAACGGAGAGATGGAGAGTCATGTGAATAGCATGAGACAGTGAGAGAGATGAGGGGATATAGGGGATAAAAGGAAATAGAGGGCGAGTACATAAGTCGGTGGGAAAACTACGGGAAGTAACAATGAGGCTCTTCATCCTTCTTCTGCTCACCATCGCTGTTGTTGCTGCGGTTTGTTGTTTTTTTTTAATTCAAAAGTGATTCAAAAGAAAAACTTTTAAATATTGTGATAAAAGAGCCTTTTCAATCAAGTGATTCAAAAGTCGCTTGAATCAAGTGATACTGAATGTGGACGCTTCGCTACCAAATATTTTTTAAAACAATTAATCAAATTAGGAAAATAGGATTTTATTTTAGGGTAAAGACGTTGCAGGTGACCAGAACTGCTCGGCACACTGGCGACGGAACTCCCCACACTCATCCCCACGCTGACGAAAAGACCGACAAGGGAGGACACGCGTCAGTTATTCTTGCTGGAAAATATTTCACCATTTACTTATTTTTGTTTCTGTCATTTCCCATGTCGCTGCATAATGGCGACCCTTTCCGTACTGTATGGTGCTTCCTATGCAATCCTTGGACTAGTTATGATGGATCTAAAAAACAAGAAGGTATAAAACCAATTCGTGAAATTCAGAAGAGCCGCTCGTCACACTGGCGACGGAACATCCCACTCTCATCCCCACGCTGACGAAAAGGCCGACAAGGGAGGACACGCGTAAGAAAACGTTACCCAAACCATAATTTGGCCGATTTTTTGAGAAGCGTTCTTTCAGAAGAGCCGCTCGTCACACAGGTGATGGCACTCCCCACCAGCATCCCCACCCCAACCGTGCATGAACCGAAGGCTAACAGAATAGTATCTGCATTTACACGTTATATTTACTACCCGGAGTATAATATACAAAAGGAATCGATAACAGCATGTATACAACATTGACCAACACTTTAACTAAGTTGTAAATTAAGATGTGCTTATCATCATGTCGGAATGTACACCTGGAATAAAAATAATTATCGATTTCATGACGTTATACGACAAATAAATGGAATTACTAATTCAAACAAATTCAAAATTATGCATTACCACTAGAACAGGTTTAGGACATATAATACTCCATGAACGACAAGCATAAACTTTAAGTCTCCTAACAGTGCAGTAAACGTGCAGACGAGATGGTGATCATTTCGCAGCCGATATACTGAGAAAGTACAATGGGTTTTTATTAAAGGAGGAGTAAATTCAAAATTCATTTTTTTTAAGCTATCACATGCACGGCCTAGAGCTCCACAACGATAAGAAGCTCCGAAATTTTCACATTGATATCTCCATTCCGAACAGAGTTATAGCTAGTTTGCTGGGAGCCAGATCAGGGAAAGCTCAGGGAAGGGGACGAGATAGCACGCGACTTGAAGAGAGTGCGTCCCTAGGTGAAACATATTCCAACCGGGCGCGCGTGTGCATTTACTCCTCCTTTAATAATCAAGATAAACGTACAACTTGCTTAGCAGTACGTCTTTTGGAATTAG
Source organism: Pristionchus mayeri (assembly GCA_036245805.1). Taxonomy (NCBI): domain Eukaryota; kingdom Metazoa; phylum Nematoda; class Chromadorea; order Rhabditida; family Neodiplogasteridae; genus Pristionchus; species Pristionchus mayeri. The sequence continues at coordinate 6,794,881 of BTRK01000002.1, forward strand.
CTTTGTCATTGATGATGTCGCCCTGAAGCAAAAGATTTGGACTTTTCTATTGCTTTATTGTTTTTAATAGTGCATTGATATTTTGAATATCTCGTAAATGGTAATACGTCAGAAAAAAAACAATCGGTCTCTTTTTTCCATGCTCTAAATTGTGTTATTTTAAATATTTTTAACGAATTTTCGCATTATCATTGGTTTGTTTTCCATTAATTGCAAGAATTCCGTTTTTACATATTCAATATATTATAAATCATGCATTCCTTACGATTAAGAAGCTACTGGTTAGAACGGATGCCCACATCGCCGCAAAAGAGTACCACCAAATAATTCCAGGGAATGTTAAGTTTCGCCTCTGAAATGTAATAAAACAATTATGGGTGTATATGAATATTGTACCTCAACGTGCTGTGTAATCGTGTGGAGATAGTTGAATTGGTCGTATCAGATGGGAGCAACACCTCAGTGAAGTTCATCTGAAGTCATTGTTGTTGTAACACATGCAATGGAAAGTTTGGCGAGCCACTATTCACGTGACAATTTGCAACGCAACTATAAAACATTTATAACTAAACTACGGCTTTTATAAGTGGTTTGTGAAATATTTTCGAATATATGAACTTGCAAAATGCAGCTGGTAATATTTTTCGCGATGCAAAGGCTTAAGCGGGAAGAGGAACAAATTGATGTACGATTTATCGGTAGGATGCGAACTTAAACAAACATAATCGCTTAGCAATTCAGTCATTCAAACAGAGTCATGTTAGTGATTACATGTGTTCCGACTCATGTACACCAATGTGAACGACAATATCATGTATCCAATAGCTTTTACGGTTGTCATTATGACGTAAAGTGCACCTGTAACAATAAATATTATCATTTTTTTCTTATCAAAAGTATTGGCAATTGGGCGATTTGATAATTCTAGAAGAATTTCTAGATAAAAACTACGATAATTTCCTGAGTTTGAGAATTAAGTGCAACCGATTTCCCACATCCATGATGCCTTGGGCAACTAGCATAGCTCGATTTTGGGTCACAAGGCCAGCAAACGTGCAGAAGACATGATGAAGAACCATTTCCCATCCAATGTACTGCAAACAGGTTCCATTTTATAATTATTGCGCTCGATATTGCTTGTTTATTGCCCACTATTCCTTACTTGCCGACTAATACTCCTCCATTCGGGGTCTGGAGTCCATTCTGCCTGTACGGGCGCCTAAAATGAAATCAAAAAAAAAAATAAAGAGTTATTCGCATCTATGGTTTTGGACAAAATTCGAAGCAAAAAAAGAAATAAGAAAAACCTTCAAGAATTCATTGGCTACACACGCTGCTAGCATGGCGATAACCGTATAGGACCAGATGCCCCACGCCGAGTATAGGAGTAACTGCAATTATCATTCAATATATATATCACATGTATCATGAGTCAGCGGAGGAAAAAACCACACCCCGGGAATAATTTCCAACTTTTACTTTTTCTTTTGCTTTATACTATGGTGGTAGCATACACTAGAGCCAACTTCCCGAAAAATCTAGGTCACAGGTCCCAGATCCGGCTTTTAGGAATTTTCCGCTTCACACCCGGTTCTACCGTATTTTAGCTCCAAGTTGTGCTACAGACGTAGGATTGGGCTCAAAATAAGCAGAAAAATGAGGCGAACAACTTTTCTGTTAAGTGCGAAGCTGTGGGACTGCAAGTTCTATTATTTTATTGCAGATTATGGAAGTTTAACTTCATACACATATAGGAAAAATAGTAATTGGAAATTTTAGGGGGGGGGGGGCTTTTTTCGCAAATTTGGTCCGAAGGTCGAAAAAATGAGGTGTCAAGTTTTGAAAAATTCTCATCTCGCAGATTTATCATTTCAATCGATCAGTTCAATCAATTTCTAACATTTCTCGATCAAAGAAGTTAGATGACGTTGAAAGAGCATTAATTGTCAACACTTCAAAAAAATCGTTTTCCGACCCGCCTAAAATGACAAGTTCGTGAGCATTCAGATCAGGATTTACACAGCTCTGAAATTGAACTCGGAGTGCAATCAACAGTAGTGACTGACATGAGTAGATTATACCATTGTGGGCTCTCCTGTCGGTTCCAAATTTCATGCATTTTTAAATGCGCAGTATATTGACATTGTCAATGTTTTCTTTTTAGTGCTCGAAAATGATTTTTATTTTTATTTTTAGTGCTCGAAAATAGCAAGCACAGTTTAAAATTTAGTCAAAATATATTTTTGTTGAACTACGACCATCGCGAAATTGCAAGTTCGAGCACATGAATAAAGGAAATGGAACCGACAGGAGGGCCCACAATGGTATAATCTACTCATGTCAGTCACTACTGTTGATTGCACTCCGAGTTCAATTTCAGAGCTGTGTAAATCCTGAACTGAATGCTCACGAACTTGGAATTTTAGGCGGGTCGGAAATCGATTTTTTTGAAGCGTTGAAAATTAATGCTCTTTTAACGTCATCTAACTTCTTTGATCGAGAAATGCTAGAAATTAGTTGAACTGATCGATTGAAATGATAAATCTGCGAGATGAGAATTTTTCAAAACTTGACACCTCATTTTTTCGACCTTCGGACCAAATTTGCGAAAAAAGTCCCCCTAAAATTTCCAATTACTATTTTTCCTATATGCGTATGAAGTTAAACTTCCATAATCTGCAATAAAATTAACTTTGTTTCCTACTCCCCGAGATGGTATGATTTTATTTATACTGTAAATTTCAGTTTTTCGTTCATAGTTCCTGAACTTGCAGTCCCACAGCTTCGCACTTAACAGAAAAGTTGTTCACCTCATTTTTCTGCTTATTTTGAGCCCAATCCTACGTCTGTAGCACAACTTGGAGCTAAAATACGGTAGGGCCGGGTGTGAAACCGGAAAATTCCTAAAAGCCGGATCTGGGGCCTGTGACCTAGATTTTTCGGGAAGTTGGCTCTAGTGTATGCTACCACCATAATATATAGCAAAACAAAAAATAAAAGTTGGGAATTGTTCCCGCACACCTTCACTGACTCGTGATACCTGTGATATATCAGTTTCAAAAATAATGTATCAATTTGCTCTAACTATTCATCAAATTATTTTAAGGCAAATTACCTGGCTATGTCCACATGATGTATTCAAATCAATGCCAGACTCATTAAGGTAGAGAAAGGCGAAACAGTGCTCGTCATTTGCACTCAAATTATGCAAATGTGTTCGCAAAGTATTAAGGAGAAAATTACATGCATGGCGCCAATTCATGAATGTTAGTTGGATTTATATGAATAATGCAGCTGGCAGGAGATGGTATGTCCCCGCTCAATCATGATCATAGAACGCAGTTAAGACGGACGGGAATACATCCATGAGTATCCAATTAGAATGAGAAGGGTCATCCGATTACACTATTGATTACGATATTCGGGCCCTGTGGAACATGTCGCAGCTGCAGCCGAAAGATGTTGCCGTATCAGCAGTCGCAGTGACGACATATGGCCCGAAGCCACATTCCAAGCTGTGAATCATGGACTACCATAATCTACATTAAATCCTCCGTAATACGTACATTTCAATGATTTGAAGGCAGTGTTCACAATGTTTGCACGCTCTGAAAATGTCACTCACCAACTTTGTCTCACAAACATTATTGACAATCTTTATACTGTAGAAAAACGGGATGATTAATTGACAAATGGCAAAGGGATTTTTTTTATTCAATCGCTAAAGTGTGAAAATGTGTAAACCTCGAACGGCTTAACTGCATGATGTACGACCATTACATAGTGATGGTAGGAGCACAAGGATAAGCAAAAGAAAATAATGTACAACAAAGATCTCTTATACAAATGTGTGTATATCACCGAGTCATTATCAAAATTTGTGCACAACCTGGAAATGATTATTAATAATTTCTTTCCACTATTTTTTCCCAAAATATGCCTAACCTCTTCCAGATATTATAGATATCCAATGCGACATTTATAGTTAGTAGAGACGTGTGCATGCTAAAGAGAGAAGAGAACGTGCAAATCACGTGATGTGCAATCATTTCCAGCCGAATCAGCTAAGAAACAGTGAAATTATTATTTTTCAAATTCAAAAAAGTATGCCTGAATATTCTGTCGCTTCGTATATGGATCATCATCTGGATTAGGCCAACTATTCTGAAAATACAAAAAAAACTAATTTTTATAATATGTCACGTTTCTCTCCATTAGTGTGAATTTGGCAAAAAAGGAGATTTCAACAATAATGGAAAATACTAATGATACTATATAACACCACAAATACGTGAATTATTGTGTTTAATTGCCCTACATATATAATGAGTGGGCAGAATATTGGAATGATCAATTAGGAAGGATCAAGATTCAACTTACATGAACGTCCGGAAATAGTACGAAATGTGCGGCAACGAAATAAAGTGTATTCAATCGTATTGCCTCCAGGTATAGAATCTAGATTCCTTGTTTATGAAAAAAATGTTAGGAAATGTGGCACTAGGTCAGATTACTATTGCGTCATGCTCCTTAAATCTATCAAAGTTGGAATGACATCATAGTTCTCATCCGACCTAGAACCGGAAATATTTTCGAAAAAAACATCAACTTGCCTTTGCCGTCTTCGATAGATGAATTGCTTCGCACACTTCAGTTGAATTAATCATAGAAATATATTGCAAATTAATGAAGTATTGAAAACAAATTTCAGAGAATATTTAGGCTAGAGTACCATTCAAAATTGCGACGCACTTGCAAGGAAGTGCGAAGCGTACGCGTTGCGGTAGTGTAAAAAAAGAATAAACAGTGGATCACTCTCTCCATATCATACACTCTCTCGCTCACTCTGATCGACGAGATAGCGTGCGTTTTGGAGAGAGTCAGACGATTCCTCAAACAGTGGTCCAACGTTAATATTCTCCTCGCTAATTCTGCCTGCTGAGAATGACCTTCAACAATTAATGAGTACTGAAATATTAGGATCAGGTGCAGCCAAATAATACATATTTTAGCAACCAGATTCATCCTTTGATTAGCCAGACATCTGGATCAATTACAGCTAGATGTTAGTAGAAGGTGTTACTAGACAAACTAATCGTCATGACTCGCAATAACTTAAATGAGTTCAACCACATCTTTTGCGTTGCTCAGAATGGGATTGAATCAGCTCCAGCTGGAAATTCAGTGTGCAAATGAAGCAATCGTATCTTCATGCTAGTCGAGAAAGCACGCAAAGTGAGTTCGTTTTTTTTTTATCTGTCGGCAATGTCATTGTCATTGCGGCTATTACTGTCATTATCACTATCAATGGCGCTATCAACCGTCATTATCACTGTCAGTTTTGTTTTCAAATGACTCTCGGATCCCATAAATTTTAATTCTCTTTCAGCTCTTTCGGCTATGTTTCACAAATGCTACTTATTCTGAATGTATACCAACTTTCGATCTGGTTTCCGGCTCTTTCGTAAAAACAAAACAACTTAAAATTCTGAAAAATTGCGTGGATACGGTATCTCAATAAATTTCTCACGGCACTCTATATCTACTTCACGAGTCTACTTCATCTACTTCTATATCTACTTCACGAGGTGCACCTACAAATGATTTTTTATCCAAGTGATTCATTAAAATGGCATTATTTCTCCTCGCGTTTTCTCTCTAGTCTGATCTCATTTTGCGCAAACAGTTCAGAAAGATGGATCGGGTAAAGATCTGCGCTGTCTCGATCTCTAGTTTGCTAATCATTGCTCGCACTCTCTACAATGTAAATTAATAAAAGGAAACAATGTAAATTAAGTTTTAGTTATTAAATGTTTATCTTTGCATACAATATAAAACGACATTTCAACTGTGGGCATCAGATTGTTGCCGTCATATTCGAATTGCTGCACAATTTTGTTTGCTATTTATGAAACGAGCGATTTTCCATGAGCGAAAGCGGACGCGTCTTTCGGGACGATCTCGATCTCAATTTCAGCAGCAGAAGGAGCTTAAATTTTCGAATTTTTAAAGCAATACACTTCGCATCAACTAACACTCCGAAGATAAGTTATTACAATCCGTGACTTCATGTATATGAGAGGAATCGGGAAAGATTCCACATTGGCTGGGACGTAGGAATTCATGATTTTTAAATTGGCTGAAAAATTGAGTAAAAGTACTTCGAAACGTGCTCTTTCGAATGGCGTTGATCGTTTTTCACAGAAATTTTTTTTTCGTCGTGACGTGCTTCTGAAGTGGGCGGCGGAGTCTCGATTTTTTCGGAAAAAGTTGATGTTTGACTCCATTTTTCGGCATTTTCCGATAAAGATACGAACAAATTGTCAACAGACGAATGAAAGAGGATTGAACGAGGAACATTTTTCTTCTTTGGATGGGTAGAAAACTGAAAAATTGCATCATGGGTCCAACTTTAGCGAAGATTTTGAAAAATTTCAAAATACCAAAAAGTAATGGTTGGCACTATGCACGATTTATTTGCCCTCCTGGGTACTTTCATTTTATATATATTTCATTGGAATCGGGTCATGCGTTGTAATGTTCCACTCGTTTAAGCAAAATCGGTCATGAGGGTCGGCTATAGACATCATGTTTACTGGATGCAAACTAGGTTATTTTGAATCATAATTGTTTAAATATCACAGAAACATGTTTCCGCTTCATTCCCAAGTAATTTTCACGTTCACTTTGTCATAAACTCGATTTGAAGAAATTGCGATCTGTCTTCCGGGAATGCCCAAATAACCAGGTTTTTGGTCGTAATTGGCGTCAATTCTAAGGGAAATCGTCTTAGTACCAAGTTGGAACAATTATCAGAACATTTAGGAAAGAATATAATGCTTCAAATGTAAATTGCTCAATTTGAGAATCGAAAAATGCCGAAATACGACACGTCATTCAGAAATTATGATATCGCAAACTGATTTGTACCAGAATATAGATAATGAAGAGCTGAACATTTTATCTGTTGAAAGTAAGCACCTATCGTTTCATTTACACGCGCTACAGATGCTAGAAGTTGGATAGAATCCCCCGATAGCGCGCGCTCTACCCGTCTGCCGATCTCGCCTTCTGACTTCCCTCTCCCTCCCCTCTCTTAGCGCTCTCTCGCGCGCCTCGGCCTTCGTTTTCTGCCAACTTCTAGACTCCGTAGCGTGCGTAAATGAAAAGATAGGTGCTTACTTTCAACGGATAAAATGTTCAGCTCTTCATTATCTATATTCTGGTACAAATCAGTTTGCGATATCATAATTTCTGAATGACGTGCGTATTTCGGCATTTTTCGATTCTCAAATTGAGCAATTTACATTTCAAGCATTATTTTCTTTCCCAAATGTTTTGATAATTGTTCCAACATGGTACTAAGACGATTTCCCTTAGAATTGACGTCAATTACGACCAAAAACCTGGTTATTTGGGCATTCCCAGAAGACAGATCTCAATTTCTTCAAATCGAGTCTATGACAAAGTGAACGTGAAAATTACTTGGGAATGAAGCGGAAACATGTTTCTGTGATGTATTTAAACAATTATGATTCAAAATAACCTAGTTTGCATCCAGTAAACATGATGTCTATAGCCGACCCTCATGACAGAGTTTGCTTAAACGAGTGGAACATTACAACGCGTGACCCGATTCCAATGAAATATATATGAAATGAAAGTACCCAGGAGGGCTAATAAATCGCGCATAGTGCCAACCATTACTTTTTGGTATATTGAAATTTTTCAAAATCTTCGCTAAAGTTGGACCCATAATGCAATTTTTGAGTTTTCGACCCATCCAAAGAAGCAAAAATGTTCCTCGTTCAATCCTCTTTCATTCGTCTGTTGACAATTTGTACGTATCTTTATCGGAAAATGCCGAAAAATCGAGTCAAACATCGACTTTTTCCGAAAAAATAGAGACTCCGCCCACTTCAGAAGCACGCCACGACGAAAAAAAAAAATTTTCTATGAAAAATGATCAACGCCATTCGAAAGAGCACGTTTCGAAGCACTTTTAATCATTTTTTTAGGCAATTTAAAAATCATGAATTCCTACGTCCCGGCAGGCCTCAGAGTTCTCGAATATCTCCCGATTCCTCTCATATATGAATCCGGCACTTACAAGATTTCGGTTTGACCAAATGTGCCAGGATTACGAATTGAGTGTCCTCAATTTGAAGGGGACGCCCGTCCTTGTTGCAGTAATATTCTCCGTAGTCAAAGGCGCGCAGCAACTTGGCGAGACCGACCGTGAAAGGGTCGCCTAACGCCTTGTTATGGCGTGCGTGGTCCTGAAAATGCGTTTTCTTGCATTTATTTGCTTTGCGTCTCCGAGAAATTGCGAGAATCAACCATTATTGAGGTGTTAGCGATTGTTCGTTCCGAAAATATTGTTTAGCAGGCTCATAGCAGGTTCAGCAGATTACTTATTCTCACGGAACAGGAGTGAGATAGAATCGTACTAGAGCGCGGTCTAAGTGGAGGTGTCAGATGAAAAGTCGCACGCAGTATGCATAATAGAGGAGATGTGTTAGAGCCCGCCTCTCTCAACCAGTTCTCAACCATTGATTGCCAGCCAGATTTAATCTTAAATTTCAAGCCGGCTCAGTGGCGACTTTTTTCGTAATTCCTCACTTATGCATATATTTGCAATTGATCTGGCGAATGTAATGAGTGGATGCAATGATGCGACATTGGTGCCGGTTCTACAGCATATTGGGAAACTTACAAGAGAATTCAGAGCTTTCTTCATGGTTGAACTGAACAACTCGTTGTCATCGGCAATCTTGTTCTGACCTGAACGAATTTGTCTCGATTAGAAGACAATTGTAAGATTCAGACAGTCATACCAAGCAAAACGATCGTAAGTTCGTTTCGCGATGAGGAGAGGTACGGCACCTAGAAATACGATTGTGATTCGTGGGGTAATTTAAGACAAATTGAGCGACTATATGGATTGCGCAAGGTTTTTTTTATAGTGAAACTCAGCAGGACTGTTTTTTTTTGTTTCTTTTCTTATTTTTTTATATTATTGTCTGTTCATGTCTGAGACAGAAAATGTTTCTGACCAGAAGCAAAAACTAATTGTCCTAAAGAAATCTGGCATCAGGCAATCCTTCGAAAAAATGACAAAGATGTCCATTTTACATTTTAAGAGACAATTCGTAGTACCGTTTCCGGACTCGAGTAAAACTGCTACCTTGTGAGATGAAAATTGAACTCACGTCCCAGTACAGCAAGAACAGCTTGCCAGCTATCTCGAAGACGATCGCACCACGAGTTCCGAACATTGACCAATTCACTTTCTCGGTTGTCTGAAGCAAAAAAAAATGTATTCGACTGTGCTAGATCTCATTTCAATAAAGAACAATTGCATTGTACAACCCCTTCATGGTTGTTAGCAATTGAGAACATTTGAAAAATTTCACTTACAAATTGCAAGCGCGTTCCGGGATCGATATCGATCGGTTTCTTGCATAAATTTCCATCCCAAATGTGATCAAATTTGTAGTGGATTGTCGTGCTGAAAATGAGTGTATGCAAAACTTCCTCTCCATTATTTTCGTTTGTGAGAAAAAAAGGTTACTTCATAATTATGAAATTGAAATTTTTGCAGACAAACTCACTTGGTGTAGTTGTCAATGCGGAAATGCGCGTGAATGTCGAGCGGATTATTCTTGAGCCTGCCAACTAGGTTCAGGTTGAATTTGCTCGGAATGCACGCTAGCGCATCCTCACTCGACAAGAGTTCCGGAATCGATCTGAATTTCCGACATCGCTTCACAAATGTTTTAACTGCGAGCCACGGCCTCGTTTTGTGCTCACTCCTCCGATCGGTTAATTTGCAAGTTGTACAATTTAGAGATGTTGTTATTAATTTTTAAACCACTCAAAACGCAACAGACCTCATCTGCTTAGGGCCCGTTCCTAGAGGTATCGCAAAATCCGATTCGTGAATCGGCACAATGTCCACTTTGATCTGACACTGCTGTTTTGTGCCTGTGATTCAGTGGTGAGCAAGATGTATAACACAGGTATCACCAGTCAGTGGAGGTAGCTATGAAAATGTTTTTCAAACGTTTTTCAAAAAAAATCGACCAAACTAAGTTGGAATACTACCCTAATGAAGAGTTTGTGAAAGAACTATAATATTTGTCCTAGAGTATTTTTGCTTCATCGACTCGTGTACATGTGATAATAAATATTATACAATTAAAAAACTAAATTATTATTCCAAAAAGTGGTAATTGCTGTATTGTTTGAATGTTGTTTTCAAATTTGTTGCTCACCCATCGTTGCTCTAATCGCGAAATTGTCGTTTTGTATCTGCACGTATCGAACTTCGGAATAGTAGACGGCGAAATCGAACGAATGTAGCGCACGTGCCATACTGCTAGTAATGTAATAGCTGTAGCCTGATCGGCCACCCTAGAAAGTTGCTTTCACTGAGGCAAGCGCATCGAGTAACTCGTTTATACTACGCATACTCGAGCCGAGAACGAGCAAACAACAGGCTCTGCCTGTACTCACACCGCCATAGAAAACGTCGCTTATTTTCTTCACAAAGTCGACGTTCAACCCCAATGACTTGTAGGTACCTGAACAATCGTTTACATAGTTTCTCATCTACCTCAAAAAATATAGAAAAAAAAGTTTGTAATCTTGTTTTATAGTTTTAGTATGATGCGTGTGTGTGACATTTTTTTTCAAAAAAAATAAACCAAGAAGCCCGATGGAGAGGCTGTTGTTACGTTCCGTCATGTAAGGAACCTGGAATGAGGATATAACCCCAAAGGAAATTGAATTCCGTAAATTCGATAGGTAATTCGTAATTTCAAACAAATGCGTAATTACATTTTTAAAATGTTCATTTCAAAAACATTTGTCTGTAACTTGTGCTTCTGGAAAAAATTTTTTAAAACGAATCTAAAATAGTGTTTAATAACTCACGTCCCAATGCAAGAAGAACAGCTCGCCAGCGATTTCGAAAAACACAACACCTCGGGATCCGAACGTTGACCACTCTGCCTTTGTTGTTGTCTGAAAGAAGGTGCGGCGATTAATTACAAGCGATTAATTACAAGATTAATTGGGCACAAGCATCGTTCAAGAAGAAATCAAGCCGAAAATCGTATGAAGATGCCCGAAGGAATAAATTGTATATTCATATTCTATTCATATACTACGTATGACGGATTCGAGCTGGAACACAGGACTCTCGAGGCATACTCGTCTGTTGTCACGCCCGGAACGTATATTAAATGACTCACAAAGTTCATCTGGTTAGCCGGCGCGATGTCCAGAGGAGAGGAAGCAATGTCTCCATCGATCGGCCAGGCGCCCTTGCAGCTGATAGTGGAGCTGAAATGATTGTCCTAGCATTAGATCCAATTCCGAGCCGTGCAAAATCTTTTTGGATATCTCATTGGGTCATGCACTGGAGTAGAGAAACAACACATTATTGATTTTGAGGTTTCTCCAACTCACGTCGTGAAATTTCTGATTTCGAAATCAACATTCACTGCAACGCCGCTTTTCACGTTCGCTCCCACGACAATCAGAGCAGCCGCTTCTGAGATGCGCAGGAACGCTGTAGCAGTAGCCATAGCCATCTTCCTAAAAAACAATCTTATATACAAATCAATGCGAGTGTAAGGTAAGGAATTTCGAAAACGAATCACGAGATGGTTCCTATCGAGATGGTTCGAGAGAGTTTGCACAAGCACACGACCTTGACATTACGCGGGTGAATTGTTCAATGATATTATGTATTCTTTTGAGAAAAAAAAGGCAAAATGCAACGTTTACTATCGATAAAGGACGACTTTCGCTTGAAATTCGAAGCAAACAACAGCGATAAGCTCAAGCATGACTACAATTGTGCCCATAGAAAACAAAGCGGGCATAACGTAGCGCATTTTGAAATTGAATCACGAGATGCCTCCTCTCAACCTATCGCAATGCAGTTTGGGCGAGCAATCGTCTGACTCTCTTCAGTTTACACGCTCTCTCGTCTCTCTGGCCGGCGAGAGAGCGTGCAAACTGAAGAGAGTCAGACGATGGCTCGTTTGAGGGGACACGCTGGGGGAGGCGAGGGGAAGTGGGGGCAAAAAGTGTTTACGCCTTTGCGATGCTATCTCTCCTTCACGAGGCGCAACTCCAAGTGATTAATTGCTTTCTTTCTCCTCACGTTTTCTCTCTAGTCCGATCCCAGTTTACACAAAAGGTTCAGTAGAAGCAAGGAACAGAAGGATGATGCCATTGGAACCATCAAGCAAGAACATCAGTGAGCGTCCGATCAAACTAGAGAAAAAACAAATTCAGAGAATGAATCATATTCCAAATATGGAGTGTGAACTGGACAAATATTGGCATAAGATCCAAAATTCCCAAGCAACGATTTGTCATCATTGGCCGAAATGCGCCTTTGGTTTAAAAAAGTATTGTATTTCACCCGATTAAGGTCAAACAATTGAGTGAAAAATTCATGGAAAGGCAAATAATTATCCAGAACACAAAGTAATGGCGGGCGAAATGCGCGAGCGCCAGTAGAGAGACTGGCGGAGGAACGTGGGAAAGTCAATTCGACCCATCAACAAAAGCCTGAGCCGAAGCGACGATCAATCGTCTGACTCTCTTCAGTTTACACGCTGTCTCGTCTCTTTGACCGGCGAGAGAGCGTGCAAACCGAAGAGAGTCAGACGATTGCTCGAAGCGACCCTCTGACTATTGCGAGAAAGGTTGAAGTAGTATGGTTGGTGAAACTCGGTTTCGCTAGTGGCATGGGAAGAAATGATTATCTTAGAGTTCGAGAAATGAAACCACGGTATCTTCATTCTACACACTCTCTCGCAATTCGGCCGGTCGAGAGAGTGTGTAAAATTAAGAGACGATGACCGGAATTACGAACTCTAATTCTCATAATTTCGTATGCTCTCTCGCCTGTCTAATCGTAGAATGAATCCGGACGAAAATGATCCTGACATTTCATTGTTGGTCTGTTTCTCTCGTTTTCCCTTCGTGGTTGACACTTTAACTCCTGAACTGATCGGATTTCACAAATGAGTGTTTAATCGCCGTGTTATCGGCATCGGCTATTCGGGACGGTTATAGAGAGTGACACGAAGGGAAAACGAGATGGACAAAGAAGGGATGAAAAGGATGGAAGAGCAAAGACGTGTATTGGCAGAAACCAATGTAAATGAGGGAGTAGAGCCACTTTTCTTGCCATTTTTTAAATGTGGTATATGCCAGATGGTTTATTGCATCTTTGTTTTCCGTAATTTTAAAAGAATAAGGAATGCTTTAATGAATAAGGAAACGCAAAATCACTTATTAATCAACAACACTACCAACAGCAACAATATTGATGCAGGGGCCATTTACAACATGAAATATTGCTATCATACTCGTGCGCCGTTGTATTTGCTATTCTCGAACCTCACATCTACGCATTTCCTCTCCTAATTGGGCATTTGAGTTTCACTGAGATTATTTATTCTTGATTTTTTCACCGCAGTCAATAAACGGCTCGTTCCCGTGATGAAAAAAATCCCTCATAATATAGGCTATGTAAAATTATCCAGCTTATCGCACCCGACATCATTTCGTTTTTGCTTGAGTAGATACGATAAAATGAGAGTACTCGTTCCTCTCGGCTACAGTAACCGGCAACAATCTGGGAAACCACCGGTCCTTCCCCCTCCAGATCAGGCTAGATTCATCCTTGACCAGCCTTGATGATCTCAAACATTCTCGAACCTCAAGTTTTCTTCTGCCACAATCAAATAATTTTCACTGATTAAGTTTGCTCCCTCGATTTCTCCACAGTCAATGCTTATTTTATATTTTATTTTATCTACGCACAAGGCGCAACGAGATACGAATATTATATTATGGAAATATGACGTACAGAATAATTTAACTCCTCACACTGAGGATTCAAAGTGATAGAATAGGGAGAGAGAAGGGAGTACAAAAAGAAGCGAGAGAAAAAAAATAAGCGAAGATCGAGTCAACTGGTCTCATCTGTCTTCGTCTGATCAATGCTTGCCGCTAACCTCTTCGAAATCGCATCAAGAGCAACTATTAGGTTGTTGCATAAGTCATGTCCGATTTGGAAGCCTCTAAGTTATTTTGTCAATCTTGCTTGTATGTTTTTTCCATTGTCTGGTCTCATAGCATAACAGAGGCATATGCTTGTACATTCTAACAATCTTATTTATCTAAAGCATAAATGTCTGCATTAAGAGAAAACGAAGCTTGAACTGTTCGGACTATCGCATATCTTCACACTTTTTCTTTGACACGGTGCTAGTTGATGGGAACAGATAGTGATACTTCCTCACCCAGCTAAATTAGAAGTATAGATAATACACTTTCTAAAACTAGGTTGTATGGGCTTGCTTATTCAGCGCATTCAACATGAAAACCCAGTGAATGTGAATGTAGACACTGAAATGCTGTCCAGTTGAATGAATTGCACTTTTTCCAGTACAAGATATACTGAATTCACTAGAAGTAGCTTTTAACCATCGCTAAAGGGGCTATGCAAATACCATTAAAATTCGAGAGTAGTTGCTCGTCTATATCAGAAATCTGAAAAATTACGAAAACGAAATTTCGGACAAATTTCACAAAATTCGTGATTTCAGATACTTTGAAAATTAAATCTCTATTCAGCGATGAATGATTTTCAAATAGTTTTCACGAAAGTGATTGTAGCATATGGGTTGCTGGTTCAGATTACCACAATAGTCCACACATTCTAGTTGTGCGAGAGACATAAACTAGAAAAATGTGCAAAATTCGGCATTCAAATTTTCACCACTAATTTCTGGAAGAATAATCACGTCAAATGAAACTAGATTCAATACTTTACATGATTAGGGATATTAACACCGCACATTGATCATTTTTAAAAACAAAAGATGAATCGATATCATATGGCACGGCACGAAAATGGCATGGGTTCGTATCGGTTGGCAAAGAACTATCTGAACGCATTTCCAGATTTTCTAAAAAATTTAGCCATGCCTTTCAAGCACTGATTACCATTAGTGGTTCGGTATGATGTACATTCTTAGCACTCTACGATAATGCTATGAGTTTGGCACTTTGTATGTTCCTAACGAAATAGGGGACTGGAGAAATACGAAACGAGAACGTTCAAGTGCACTAATTTCGTCTAATTTCGTGTCTATATTATCGAAATGACAGGGATACAGTATAGTGCGCTAGAAAGTGTATTACATCCTCCATATACCACAAAAGATACATGCTATCAACGCTCACATGAATATCTGTAGAAACCGGAATTTGTAGATGATATTGGGGTGTCCGGAAAGTTCGTATAATTTTTTGTTTTTATTTTTTATTCAATGCTTTACAATTCTCAGTGACCAATGAATGCCCCCTTCTTTCTCACTACCTCCCTCCAGCGATTGGGCAGGGTCTCGATTCCTCTCTTCCAGAATGCGGGTTTCTTCGAGACCGCCCAGTTCACGAAAGCCCTCACAACTTCTTCTCGATTCTTGAACTTCTTTCCGTGCTCTTCCTTCTTCGGGACGGGCGTGGGCTTCTCATCTGCATCCACCCATTGCAGTCTCCTCACAGGGTTATCGTACGTGATCCACTTCTCATCTGTAGCGATGATGGAATTGACCCATCGAAGATTGGATCTACGATGGAGTAATTCCCGACAGACTTGAACACGATTTTTCAGCTGTTCGGGGGAGAGGTCATGGGGAATCACTTGTGGAAGTTTCGGCTTCTTCCTAGATCGATGGAGGATATCGGACACCGTTGATCTGGGAGTACCAGTAAACTTCTTCAACTCACGTACACTGGCCATGGGCTTGCGCTTCAGTGTGCGGAGAGCGAGAGGCTGATCGAGGGAGGGAGGGCGTCCAGAGCGGGGTTGATCATCGAGACCAAACTCCCCTTTCTTGAAGCGGGAGAACCGCTTATAGCAGAAGGGTATGGAGGGGGCGTCAGCTCCTTCCGACTGGGCCAGGGCAGAGTGGGCCTCCTTCACGGATCGGCCAAGACGGTAGTAATGAAGTAAAACTGCTCGGAGGTATAGATGGGAGTCCATCACAAAAATCAATGTAGCAACTAGGAGACTGATTAAATCCTCTCACTACTCAACGTCAGAATGATGCAATACATTGTTGACAAACAGATTGCGCAATCACTGCATTTGATCGCGAACTGACTTTTTTCCGAAGCATTATACGAACTTTCCGGACACCCCAATAAAATCGGACAAGACTTATGCAACAACCTGATACTTGGGTAGATCACATCCATTGCCGCTACTCGAACCGATCAGTACAGTTCGTAATTGGACTCTTCTAGAAGCAAGGGAAGGATTCGCAAGAAATGGTCTCTTCATTCTGCGATTAGGCAGGCGGGAGAGCATGCGACACTAAAAGATTTCCTCCAAACCCATTTCTACTCTCGGCACTTTCGGTCTGAGTTTCACCAACCGTACGCTGAATAAGCAAACCCATTCAACCTAGTTTTAGAAAGTGTATTATCCATACTTCTAATTTAGCTGGGTGAGGAAGTATCACTATCTGTTCCCATCAACTAGCACCTTGCCAAAGAAAAAGTGTGAATATATGCAATAGTCCGAACAGTTCAAGCTTCGTTTTCTCTTAATGCAGACATTTATGCTTCAGGTAAATAAGATTGTTAGAATGTACAAGCATATGCCTCTGTTATGCCATGATACCAGACAATGGCAAAAACATACAAGCAAGATCGACAAAATAACTTAGAGGCTTCCAAATCGGACATGACTTATGCAACAACCTAATACTCCCCCCCCCCCCTTTATCGCAAAAGTCAATTTACGACAGCGAGAGTATCGAAAACAAATCATCACCAACGAGCAATCGTATGACTCGGCACTAGGTCGGATGAGAACTATGCTGCCATGCCGCCTTTAATGTGTCAAAGTCCAGTGTCCAGTTTATCCTTTGATATCAGTCAAAGAGGGCGAGAGAGTGCGTGGAATGAAGAGAGCGCGAGCCATTGCTCTCACCAAAAGTCAGGGTAGATCACAGCCCCTGCCTCTGCTCGGCCCGATAAGACTAGACTCGCTTCCTCCTTTGATCGATCCCTTGATCTACGTCCCTCCTCCCTCCTCGATCGATCCCTGCCCCTTCCCATCGCTTCCCATCTCTCGCCACTCCTCTCTCTTCCTTTCTCGCCTCCCTTCCCTCGCGCTTGCCACTATTTTCCGCTATTTTCGCGCAAACTCCCTCATTTTTCACTTATTTTCATCCCCGTTCGCATCTGTTTGACTCCTTGTACTCGCTTTCCTGTTGGACTTCCTCATAAATTTCGAATTTCCCTCGAAAACGCGTGTTTCTGCCAGTTTTTTCACCCAAATCAGTCCTCCCTCGCCTGTCTTTTCCCATCTTCCATCTTCCCATCTCTCGCCTCTTCTCCCACTCTCATTTCCCTCCCTTTCCCCTTTTTTGATCGGCTGTTTTCGCGCGTTCTCCCTCATTTTCCTCATTTTCCGAGTATTTTCTTCGTCATTTTCGTCTAGTTTATCGTTTTAACACATTAGACTTCCATTTCTTCTCGATTTTTACCAATTATGCTAATCTCCCTCGAAAACATCCTTGTTCCTGCGAGACTCCCTATCTGTTCTCGGTGCCCCTTTTCCCAGTGGACTTGCTTTTCTGCTCGATTATCGACAACTTTATCTATTTTCCTCGAAAACGCGATTGATCCTGCCAAAATTGCCGCAAAAATCGGTGTCTATCGCTCAAAATCGTCTTTTTGTACTCACAGGCCCATTATTTGGTTCATTCTTTGCCAGCTACCTCCACTCTCCAGGCTCTCGAACCTTTTTGATACCCAACAAATGCACGATTGTTTCCTCACAATAGACCACCTGTCGCGCACCTATCCATCCGTGTGATACTTTTTTATGATAAAAAAAACTTTTATCTTGTCTCCCCGTTCTAACTTCCTTCCTCTCTCCTCTTATATCGCCAACTCCCCTGGCTCCCTCTTCCCTCTGTAGCTAGGAAAGAGGTGGGGTGGAGGTGGTCGCGCGCGCAAATTCCTTTCTCTTTTGCTCGCGCATTCCCGCAATTATCCTTTCTTGCCCTGGGGCGTCATTCAAATCACTCGTTTCCCTCGCGACTTTCGCATTTTCTGGTTGATCGTTGATCTATCACGCTCTCGTATGTTCCTATTTCGCGTCCAGATCAAGTGATCTTCAATTTTTTATCTCTTCCTAACGTCCTATTTCTTTCCAGGGCGCGCGCTGCACGGCACACCATGTTCAAGCGACGCGGCAACGGCGCCTGCGCACCCAAGTAAGTGCGCTGACCCGCCGACCGATCCATCGAACTCCTGCTTGGATACTGTAATCGATATACCCCATTGTAGCTCGATGTGTGACATCATGATGCGCCAGAGGCCCGACCGCATCATCGGCTTCGTCTGCGAGTCAGTTGACGATTTTCCTTCATTTACGGTTACAGTACGGTAAATATCGATTTTTCCAGCCATATTGTGAACTTCGAGCGGCACTTTGGCCAAGAATACAATGATTTGGTGAGTATCGATCTATGATCTGGGCGGAGTCTCGATCTTTGATCCCTGAGCTCAGACCATCCTTCCAGGTTCGTGAGTCGTGCATGGACGCGGTGGAGAAGTTCGGGCCCTCGACGGCCTTCAAGAACGACGAGCGCATGCTGCCCGTCTACCGTATCCTAGTGAGTGGTGTGTTCATATGCTTTCTACGATTTGGTAAACGTCGCCTTCAATATTGCACACGATTGCAGTCGCGCTACTCCAAGTCGATGACGGCGACGGAGCTCTACAAGAACCTGCACGAGAAGAGCATGTTCACTTCCAGCATCCAGTGAGTTATTGTTTAGTTAATGTTTTTATTATACGTGGTACCACTGACACCTTGGAACCATACTTTGGTGGTATAGTACCATTGGTACCACCGTACACATGTTAGTGTAACATGTGTACGGTGGTACCTTGGAAGCAGACATTAGTACCATGGTGCCACACCAGTGACCCCGAATTTTGCAGATTCCACATGGACTGGACAGAAGCGCATCTGCACGCGCGCGACTACCCGGCCGCCGCCGAAACCATCCACAAGGTGAGTGTACCAGGGTACCACGGTACCACAACTCGATACCATGGTACCATGGAACCACAGCTCAGTTCCGTGGTGTCACGTTACCACAGCTCAGTACCAGGGTACCACGGTACCACAACTCACTTCCATGGTACCACTGCGCAGTACCATGGTACCACGGTACTCTCCGAGTGGAACCACAATAGCATACCGTATTCCAGGCGGTCGCGACGTTCGGCACGAAACACCCCGGCCTGGTGGACCTCAAGAACTTTGTCGATCGAGTGCTGGCGCAGCAAGCTGCTGCAGAGAACTAGTGAGTGGCCTTCATTTATTCCGGGTTTGTATTTAATAAATTAATTAATTATATATTTACCGTGCAATACAGTGGTACTTCACGTGGCCCTCGTTGCTAGTTCAAACCCGTTCCGTTAGTGATGCCTGTGTCTTTATTATTGGAAATTTTTTGCGGAATTTTCGGGTAAGTTTCAGTTGAACTAAATAAACAAACGCTCATTAGCTACATAGAGAACCTGGAACATACCTGAATAGACAACACATTTTCCAATAAGAGAAATCTAATCTTTATTGAGGGGGGAGGGGGCGATGAACATGTTAGATTAGTGGATGATTAATCAATAAGATATAGTACGGGAGCAAAAGATATCCCTGAATGATCCAAGTGGTCGGTCTCGTGTCCTTGTTGTTTGGCCTTTGCTCTTTGATATCTCTAATATCTGATCGTTCTCGCTCTAGTTGCACCAACTTTGTCCATTCTAGCTACACTATCTGGATGTCGTGTGCGCATAAACCATACGGGATGGTCCTACAGTAACCACTGAGTTTATTGTACTCTCTGATCCTGCAGAAACCACTGTTGTTATTGTCTTTCCTAATCCAACAGTAACCACTGATTTTACCGTAATCCCCAAGCGTACTGTAATTACCGTAATCCTTGCAGCTCGTACCCGCCTCCTCCGTACGTGCCGCTGCCTGCAGCTTTTGCCTCGCCAGCCCGCTCGCTCGACTTTGGCGAGCTGATCAGCCGTCCGCCGCCCACCCTGCCCCATCATCAGCAGCAGCAGCTGAAGCGATCCCCGTCCACGCCTCCGACTGCAGGTACCATATTCTCAAGGATACTGTAGTGTGTATCGGCCTACCGTTAATTATTGTTCTCCGAGACCTTAGTATACTGTGGATACACACCCTTTTTCTGTAGCCTGCCATGTCACTAGTTGAGGTAGCTGGGCATGCCCTTGGTCAATGAGAGAGGTTGTGAGATCTAAACAAGGTCCATCTCGCCTACGTATACCAGGGGTGTGTGGCAGGCCACTTTTCGGCAGTCGAAATTGCGGAGCGAATTTTTTAATTGCCGAAACGTTTTTATGATCAAGAATATAGATTTTAAAAATATTTTTCATCAATGTTCATCAGCACATTGTGGAAATTTTCCGCCCTGAAAAATATGATATTTTTGAACTTGATCCAAAAGCAAATCAATGATCAATGATTAATGATTTCAATTTGAAATCATTAACGAATGAAGCAATTTTGTATATCGTATTTAACTGCAGATTTAATAAGAAAATGCTTGTGCAGTAATTTCTTGCCATAACGGTGTTGACGCTTGCCGAAACTTTCTGAAAAATTATGTCGGCAGCGGCCGGCAATTTCCGCTCAGGGGTTGAGAAGGAGGCCCAAAACGACATAACGTGCCCGGTTATTGGAATTCGGACCAGTGCAAAAGCAGAAAATGTAGCCATTTTCCATGTATTTTTTGTAAAAATTGTGAATAACGTACCCATTTTCAATAATTTCATATTAAAATTTTAAATACGCCCACTTTTTACAAATTTTGTGACCTACCCTGGACCGCTGTTTCCGCCTGCCGAAAATGTTCCTTTCCACACATGCCTGACGTTCACTCTCTCGCAGCCCAAATACTTGCGCTTCGACCTCAATTTGTACTCCCACTGGTTGACGCAGCACACATCAGACTAGTATACTGTAAGTAGCTGCACCTTCCTACAGTAACCTACCGTACCATCTCGTTTTACAGTACCCTATACTTCTACTGTAACCTCTAATTCTACCGTAACCTACCGCACCATCTCGTTCTACCGTAACCGTATCCTCCACATTCAGACACGTCGGTGGCCGCGCGTCGCGCGCTCGGTCCGATCCAGCCGCCGCTGCAGGGAGCCGCTGCTGTGGCCGCCGCTGCAGCCGCCTCCGTCATCGGCCCGTCTGCAGTCCAGTGAGTGTGTCATGAATCTGACCCAGCGAACTCCTTTGATTACTGTATCTATCGCACCTATTAAATGATGGATCTGACCCAGCCAACACCTGGGGTTACTATATCCCACCTACCATAGGAAATCATGAGTCTGCCTCATAGGATTCTTAGGGTTACAATCTCGCAGCTGATCTTGTGAATCACGGGTTTGTTCCAATCGGTCTCCCTGGGTACGGTAATCCATACTTTCTCTTCAGCAGGAAGGACTTCTCGCCGCTGAAGCCCTCTGCTGCGTCCTCCTCGTCTTCCGCGTATGCAGCAGCTGCAGAGGCCGCACCGCAGCAGGAGCAGGTGGAGGTGAGAAGGCTGACGGAGCGAACGAGCCAACTCAACGGATACTGTTGTCGGCGGGGATACTAATGGGGTATTTTACTGTAGCGCTAGATGAAAAAGTAACGCGAGTGACAGTTTGTTTGTTTTAATCTTGATCAATTTAGTCTGCGGGGTGGCTGGGAAACTACATGCGTACTGTAGTCACTGATGAAGGAGTAATGAGTGTGACCTTTCGGCGCTCCAACTCTAATCGTAGATTACAGTAGTCGATAAGTCGCTCTTTCAGGAGTCGGACGACAGCAACGACGAGAACCAGGAGAATGTGGAGCCGCGGCGACTCTCGCGGAGCGACTCCATCGTCTTGCCGCAAATTCTCGGACCGTGAGTTGGTGATCTGACCGGGCGAACTATGAATCTGACCCAACGAACCCGAGGGTTACCGTAGCGTGTTACAGTTGTGTTCTTAAATCTGACCCGATAATCTGCGTAGTGACCACGGATGGATTGTATAGTCGAGAGGTTACTGTATCTAGTTGCAGTGAGCCCATCGACCCGGCGACGCTCTCGCCGTGCGCCGTCTTCACATTCGCGGATATGGCGCGCGAATCGGAAAACGCGTAAGCTCCGCCCCCTCGAGGCCTCGCCCCCTATATCTGTATCATGCGACTAGAAAAGACTATTGATCATATTTGCTCAAAGACTAACTTAAATTGTGCTGAATAGATTACTACTAGCCATGTGTATTACCGTATTTATCAATTATTGATTGCTACCGTAACGTTTGCGTATTTTGTGTGTGGCCCTTGCCTGCCAACAAACATATTCCTTGTACATAGTCCTGCTCGACTAACATTGTATAGTGTGTATTTTGCCGCCTGGCCGATGCTAGAGTTGGTCTTTCCTCTCTTGATGTACGGTAGCTCGTGTTACGGTATCATCTCTGTATTTATTGATTGAAGGAGAGAGTAAACACGATTTCCCGCCTCCAATGGATTCATTTATCGATAGGTCGTAAGTTGGGACCTGGTTGTTTACAATTGATGGGGGCACGGTAGCTGGGGTTATGGTATCATGAGGGAGGGGTACGGTATCTTCTAGTGCTTGTCGCTCTTGTTCGACTCGGAGGTGGTGATGCGCAGGTGCACTCGGTCGCCATTCGCGCTGAAATTGAGCAGATTATCAGCGAAGGAGAAGGAAATCGTTCATCTTTGATGTTTCACTAATTTTCACGCACCCTTCCAATTGGTCGCAAAAAAAGGTAAAACAAAACCCAACGCCAAATCCCACTCCAGAACAACAGTTGTGCGCAACAAACGTGAATTGGAAATGTGCGCACGCTGAACCACGCTTGGCAAAGGGTAAACTATTATAGATCTATGCCTGCATAATGATCTTTGATTGAGAGAGAACTAGAGTTCGAGAAAAGCAATCACGGTCTCCTCATTCCACCCATTCTCTCGACCGGTCGAGTGGAGAGCGAGTGAGTTGAATGAAGCGATCGTGGTATCGAAACTAGGTCGAATGAGAAAAAATGACGTCATTTCATATATCATATTCGGCATGATGTCATAGTTCGCATCCGACCTAGTACCGTGGTATCGTTTCTCGAACAATAGCGAGAAGTTGATCTTTGATCTTTGATCTATTCCAACTCACTTGTATCCCTTCAGCAGCTGCTCCGGCTGCTCGCACGTGTACTCCTCGACAGCCGACTCCTCCTTCACCGCATCCGTTCCACTGGCTCCGCTGGCACCGTCAGGTCCGCTGGGCGCGCTGGTACCGTCGGGTCCAGTGGCACCGTCGGGCCCGGTGGCTCCACTAGCTGAAATTTCGACATTTTTTAATTCAGTTAAATGATTTTAAAATACACACTGCCCTCGGCCTCCATCTTGACGATGTTGTCTGAAATTTTTAATATTACTCAATATTGAAAATGAAGCAAAATATTCGCAGCGAGCAGGATTCGAACCTACGCGGGCAGAGCCCATTTGATTTCGAGTCAAACTCCTTAACCACTCGGACATCGCTGCACACGTACCGAGCCGTCTGGATCTGCCCCACCAAGCCAATATCCGGACTGTTCCCCCATCTGAATAAACAGTGCGGTGTCCGTGTGGCAAAGGAGTTTGATGACTAGAAAACAAATGGACTCTCTCCGCTTAAGTTTGAGAATCGCTGAGTAAAAGTGCGCTATTACTGGGTTTCGATTCATCTCGTTCTAGGCAAGACAACACGGCCAAGGCCTCAATTTTTTATCAACTACCTAGAGAGCATATTGTCCTAAGTAGATCGTTGTTTTTTAAAAAAATTTTTAAAAAATAATTATATAATTAACCGCCAGTCTTGCCGTCGCCCTGCTCCGCCTGCTGCTGCTGCTGCTTCTCGTTGTTGTCGCGGTTGCTCTCTGCAATTTCACGGAAAGATCAAAGATCACGAATTGTGATGCTTCCTCGATTTGTTCGTCCTTTTTTCACGTTTTAGGCATTTTTCATGATATTTAAACAAGAAGTTATGAGAAATAGCGGGAAAAATGGGGAAAGGGGAGATAAAACTGACTCTCGGGCGGCGATGAGGAGATGGTCACCTGCTTGCGCTTTGAGACCTCTGAAATTGGTAAAAAATTTTGCAAAGATCAAGCATGATTTTTGAAAGATCAAAGATCATCAACGGGGACAGTCGATCTGCATTCAGCATTTCGAATTACTGATGGCAAAACATTTATTTTCTAGATGAATTGAAGCCGTCTCCAATCAGGAACAGTGAACAGGAAAGAACGTCGGACAGGAAGGGAAGCCAGGGAATTGAAGATTGAACAGGTAAGTGGGCTGGTCGAGCCCGTACAGTCATCACGAAAAGTTGCAAACAGTTCGACTTGACCCGATAGTGATCTTTGATTTTTGGAAAATTGTGCGGATTCCCGATTGAATTACGAACCAGCGCCGTTCAGCGTCGTGCCGGCGTCCCATCCTAGAATGAAAAATTTAAATTATTGAAAACAATTTTTTTATAAATAAGTAAATTAATTACTGACGCTGCTTGCAGTGCGGGTCGGAGACGTCGGGGAAATCTGGAAAAAATTAAATTAATAATTAAAATAATTTCGTATGCTCACGATTGAAGATGTTGGAACCAGCGGCGAGTGTCGGCGGCCGGTACTGTAATATATTAACCCATTTGCTTGAACCCATTTCTCATCCGCATCGATATCCCCCTAGTGCCTAGGGTTGGCAATTGGAGACCATATACAGAGACCGCTATGGATTCTTCTTATCAGATTTCGAAATTAGGCGAGGTGGAGGCATTTGGGGTCCCGATACCTTGTCTCTAGCTGTCAACCAACCTATTATATATGACACTTACCATTCCATAATAATCGACAATTTTGAATGGGACGGGATTACCGAATAGGGAAGTAGATTCATTTTGTCATTAGATCGAAATAAAAGGATTAAATTTAATGTAATTATCTTGGCATTAAAAGAGGTGTAAAGGCAAATGAGCGCCCGGTTGAAATATGTTTCAATTAGATTAGAACTCTCTTCACGTCGAGTCCTCTCTCGCTCGTTGCCTGAGCTTTCCCTGATTTGGCTCCCCGCCAACGACCGATAGCTCTCTTCGTAATGGAGATATCAATGTGAAAGGTTCGGAGCCTCTTGTCGTTGGCGAAATCTAGGCTAAAATCTAGGCTAAATCTAGGAAATCTAGGAAATCTAGGCTAATGAAAGCTTAAAGGTACCCACCAGTCAAAAATCAACTGTGCTTCAATTTGCGCAGTTTTGTTCCCTCATTTCAATGCACTAATTCAAATAAATTAAATAAATTTTATTAAAGCTAAAAATAAACAAAGCCGGGAAATAAAAATATTTGCTGTTCGTGTAGTCGAGGTATTACAATTACGGTATTTGATACGAATTGATTGAAATTTTCATGGACTGGTCGCACTCGAACTCATTCAACCATTTTCCGCTGTTTTCCTGTTTATTTCCAGCGATTCTTGTTGTATTTTACATAAAACTGCTTTGTATTGTATCGCTAATCACTTTTGTTCGCATTCATGCGGTTAGGAAACCAGTTTAACGCAACTGCTCAAGAGTGAAGTTAGACTGTTTGAGTTCTCCTGTCAATGCATATCGTGCAATTGCCTCCTAGTAAATGCCCTTCAAATGCGTTGTGTGCCCACGTAAAGTAGAGGTCGCGAAAATGGTGCCGAAGAAGGAGGAGAAGAAGAAAGAGTGGCTGCTGCAGTTGAATCTACTGGAGGAGGAGAGGAGAGATTGACGTGTGGTAAAGAGCTCGGGCATGTATAATGCGGTTAGTAAAGTAATCTGACCCTATTGAGTAGCGAGCGAGCGTTTTCGGATTGCTTCATATTCTTTCTAATCGTATTTTATTGCTTACATTTGCTGTCAGTACATGGCTATGGTTAGCTGCTCCATCTGCCTGCTACGATCGCACTTATGCCGAACAATTCGCGACGTTGCCAACATTCACCAGGATGAGTTCAAGGTACTCGAAGAAAAGGCTAACAACGATTCAAGCAGAGGTGTGGTGAGCATGGCTCGCCACACCGACTTCGTGAGGGCACTACCAGGACCCCGAAGACGTGAGTCATATTGTATTTCGCCTATTGGACTTACCTTCATGGTCAGTATGACCTTTCGGTTGTATAATCCAATTCTGAATCGATATAAAGCCCTTTCTTGTTGTGGTATTGGTAATCGAACGTTCCGTTTGCTACACTATGCGTTGTTAGCATTGTAAGAAGGGAAGGGGATGCTCTAGCAAGGCGATGTGCTGGCATTGGGCAAAATGTATTACTTACAAAAGGCATTAAATCGCATTCGTATGCCCTGAGGAGATAATCTGAATAATATACAAGCCCTGAGGAGGCAATACTACACACATAAACAGACAAGACTATGTAACATTCCAGCTCGAGGACTTTGAGCCCGAGCCAGCTCCATGTAGACTACCAACTTGCCGGACTCAGTCTGGAATATCTGGAGTACGCATAACAATATCATTCGAAATATTTATTCAATTATGAAAACAAGAAATTTGAACGATGGGGAAAAATCAAACAACAAAACAGTGAAAAAAAGATTATATTTCAAACAAATACTGTCGGGTCGACGCCGAACATGGATGGGCCATTGTCGATCACGTACTTGAGCACCTTCTCGCAGTCCTCCAGACCGCCGGGAAGACCTGATATCGATCGATAAATATGGCGTACTGCAGCCAATCGTTAACCAGTTCATACCTTGACGCCGTCCCAGTGAGTCGTCTCCATGAGCAGATTCGGGTCCCCGTCGAACATCGGCCGAAGCAGTCGACTCAATGCGGTCAGCGTCCAGCGCGTCCAGTACATCATACAGCAAGCGTCCGGATACAGGCGCGACTGCAATCGAGAACCCGGTTTACTACGGTAGTTCCGTGAGGAAGGAAGATCAATTCCCCGGGTCACAATCCTAACTCAACTTTCCTAGAAGCCTACAGAGACCCACCCCCTCGTCCCTGCCTAACCCTCCCCCTTTAGAGGGGTGGCCGAGTACCTAAACTTCAGCAGCCAAAAATCTAAGCCAGGGCTTAAGTAGCCGTATCATGAGAAAGGATGGAAGGGGGTGGGGTTTGGTAAGCTTCTAGGAAAGTGCCCTCACCGGATGTTAGTAGGAGATCCGATGCACGGGCTCGATGATGTGCATCGACACCTTGTCGATCATTGACTTGGTCATCTGAAGGGATAATATTAATCCCTTTTTTCTTCCTTTTCACAACGTGCAGATCCCAAATAAAAATCACTTTGCAATGATCCTTCTCTGCACCTACCGTACCTTGTCGGGGAGTGGTCGGTAGAGGGCTGGGGCGATGAGGTGAGATCCCTTCTGCGGCTTCTCGCCAGCCATCTGAATTTATATTACGGTAAGACGAGATCCAATTCGAAACCAACTTCGCTTCTCAGCTCCTTCAGCGGTATTCGCAGTTGCGCGTGGTGCGTGAAGGTGCGAGCAGTGGTGTAGCTGTGGCAACCGGGCACTCTGCAAGATACGGTAAATAACCAAGTCGGAAACTGCTTGTAGATGACATGGAGCAGTAAATTGACTGCTTCCAATTTGATTCCGCCGCCAAAATTACATATTCTACTTCGGTTTTTCAGCGCAGGATACGCGCCACTTTTGCGAAGCTGCGCGGCCACGCACTCCTCGTTTGCACACTCTTTCTCTCTGAGTATCCAGGACGAGAGAGTATGTGATACAAGGAGTGCTTGGCCGCGCCGCTTCGCAAGTGGCGCGCTTCCTGCGCTGAAAAACCGGAGTATCAGCATTAACTTAAATAAGGCAAAAATATAAACACACCTTTTCCTCGAGCGCGCGGATGTCCGCTATCGTAAGACGATCCAGTCGTCCATCCAGCAGAACACCTACAATTTGTACAATTCGTCCATCCCCCTTTTCCAGAGCGAGCAGCCGTGAATGGATGATGAATGTACATTAACAAGACAAAGACGTAAAGGGGGTATAATCGTAAATCAATATTCGAAAATGTCACGTGTCCTTCGCAAAGTTATCGTCGTCCCACCACTTTCATGTTTCATCGACACCTCATAAATGAATCCTCCGAAACGCGAACCTCGCGGTGGAACTTGGAGAACAGTCGTGGGTACTGCTTGTGGGAGAAGCTCTCGACCATCTGCTTGAAGCCGAATCACTTGAAGTGCGCGGACACCAGCTTGTACGGGCACATCACCTGACATTGGATATTTAAATATTTTAATTATAAACAATCTTCTTGAGAATCACAAATTGGCTTGGCAACTTTTAAAATTCATGAGGGACCATCACAATCAAGAAATACAAATTCACTAGGCCAATCTGAGCATCAAAAGTAGATCCAATATCCATAGCTTCGACAAACAGACCGGGGAAATGGTATATAGAATCCCGCCATTAAAATTAGAGCCTACTTACCGTCGGCCAGGAACTCCTTGTCGTTGGCGATGTCGATGTGGACGAACTCCCGCTTCGCCAGCTCCTTCTTCGAGAAGTCGTACGCCTGTATTTTTAATAATTAAAAAAAATTTTAAATGTTGAACAGTAATATAACGACAAACAGGTTGATCCTACGAGCATATTTTCGAATTTAATAATTAAATCTAAACTAGTAATCGGTAATGTACACGTCATTCAATATCACTCTTGTGAGATTGTGGTAAACTACATTCGTGCATCGTGCGTATTTAAAATAAAAAAAAGCACTTTGCAATGATCCTAATCTGAATCTATCATACCTTGTCGGGGCGGAAGGTAGAGGGCTGCGGCCATCAGCAGCACCAGCACGCCCACGCGCTCGATCGTCCGGCGATGAGGTGAGATCCCTTCTTCTGATTTTCGCCAGCCATCTGAATCGATTACGGTAAGACGAGAGGGTGAGCAATCGATAACTGATCCGATTAGAGACCAACCTCGCTTCGCAGCTCCTTCAACGGTGTTCGCTGTTGCGCTTGGTGCGTGGAGGTGCGAGCAATGGCAATCCTCGCCTTCTTGTTAGTGTGTGAGTGGTGTAGCTGTGGCTACCGGTGTCTCGCCAGGCAAGAACTCGTCTCTGAAATGTAAAACAATTAGCGAAAGCGCTGGAATATGATATCAATATGTGATATCAATGTGTGATATGATAAAGTTCAATAGTACGCAAACACGAGAAATTAATTCAATAATTCACAGACGCACGATAGAAGGGCATCACTTTAGAGTACGTACTCCCGAGAGAGGCGGGAGAGGGAGAGGTACGGGGGAGGGGTAGATCAGTGTCTCCCGCGGGTTGAGGGAAAGAAAGAGCATTACTAGAGCGACAAGGCAAGAGAACGCCAGTGAAAATTAGCAAGCTTTTCGTTTCAATTTTAGTAAAAACACGTATTCCAGGTCCAATTCAAAGCGTGATGAATAGTTAGGGTTGTTCTGCTCAAGTACATTGGACATAAAACACAAAAAAACGAGGAAAACGTGAGAAAACGCCGACAGCGCGCCGCGAAAGCCAACAACTTTTACAAAATGACCGCACATTACTCACAAACTACAGTACTACCCCACAATGTAAAACACGAACAGTTTTTCAAATTTGTTATTTTCAAGCTGTATTTTCAATACGAAACTTATTTTTAATATTTTTTAAAAGTTTATAGATATGTTTTGAATCGAAGATGACTAGCGATATTCAAAATTATATAAATTTTTAAAAATAAAACTTTCTGACCACAGGATTCCTTTAAGCAATTGAATTTTGCCTTTCCTCCTCCTTTAACGGAATTACTCTACGATCATTCTCAATTATTATGGAAAGGTCCGGCGAAGTGAAGAAGTGCCTTATCTATCATTCCTCAACTAACGACGGAGGTCTGCATGTCGTATGCATCTCTTTTTATTAATCTGACCCGACAAACCACCCAGTGACCCCAAGCGGGATACTGTAGTCGATAGTATCCCTTCATTATCCCCTCAACTCACGACGGAAGTCTGCATGTCGATCGGCTGGTGGCCCTCCCAGTCCAGCCGCCACCACGACGAGCCCCTGTCCACCGGCAGCAGCGCGCGCACCGCCATCTAAAGGGAAAGGGACGTGGCTTGTGAGAAAAGGGGCGTGGCATAGGTGAAAAGGGGAGGGGCTTATCTTATTTCCGAGAGGAGAAGTCTCAAGAAACATTTGCAGAATTTGGAATGAGAAATGCAGCTGGTAGAAAAGCCTTTATGTTTGTTTATTCAGAAGGCGGGCAAATTCCTAGAAAAATAGCGAAATGCATGAGGTAGGCTAGGGCCAGAAGCGTGATCGTGTGTGCAGCGATGTCCGAGTGGTTAAGGAGTTTGACTCGAAATCAAATGGGCTCTGCTCGCGTAGGTTCGAATCCTGCTCGCTGCGAATATTTTTGCCTATTTTTATCGAAATTAAAGATCAAATTTCAACTCTCGGAGGGGACACCGAGCTGGATTTAGTTTTGAAACTAATGTAGAGTGGCATGGCAGCAGGAAATGGACATGAACATGAGGTGGGAAAAGGGGCGTGGTCTGGAAGGGGCGGGGCTTACGTCGGTGCGGTCGGGGTCCGGGATGTCCTTGTAGTGGCAGCCACGGATCATCTCGACGACGTCGCGCAGCGACTCCGGAATCTTCTCGAAGAAGTTGTCGGGGACTGGAAAAAGGGTAATTTTTCCCTTAAAAACAGTATTTGAAAACGCTTTTTCTATCAAAACAAGTGAAGATTCGGTGAAATTTCACGTTTTCTTGCGCAATATCATCATTTTACTTAATTATCTACCCAGTGTCACCACTCGCCCGAAGGGTAGAGCATTGTGAAAGATAGAAAGATGGCTTGATCTCTAATTACTATTTTTTAGATGGCTCCGAAATGAAACGAATGTCTTCATTTTGATCGCACATGCATGGCCGATAATAGCACAAAATGAAGGGAGCTTGGCACTTCTTCGGTTTCTGGCCACCCCCCCCCCCCCTCCTCCCTCATCTAACCCACTCATTTATAGCTATCCCTCCCTGATTTTCGGCCTCTCAACCCCTCAATGATGGACGGGGGTGGGAAATGAGAGGGGGTGGCCAGAAACCGAAGAAGTGCCGGCAGCTTTTTCTTCCGAAGCTATTTGTATCAGCAAAACTCAACGCTTACAATTGCCCGCCATCAGCTCGTTCTTCTGCGCGAGCAGCTTCATCTCGCGCTCCTCCTTCGGCTGCCCGATATCGTCCTTAATTAGATAATTAGTTAACGAGCAAAAGGAGCGGAGTCTCTTCGAATTGTTAATGACTGATTAATTAACAAAAATCACCTTGATCCAGCGCTGGTCGTACAGGTCGAACACCATGTACAGCCTGCAAGGGGGGCGGGATTTACGGGGCGGAGTCAGAAGTGGGCGTGACCTACCACGACTCGTAGTCGTCGCGTCGCATGCAGTCGCGCTCGCGGAGATGCGCGCGGCACGCGTACAGCGGCGCGAACGGATACTGTACGCGCGAGCGGGAGCGCCTGCAAGAGTGGGCGGAGTCAGTGGGCGTGGTAGATAAAGGGGGCGGAGTCGAGGGGGCGTGGCCTAGCAGCACTCACTTGCACTTGCCATTCGCGTTCAGGTAGTAGTGCACGCGGTTGTACGCGCCGATGTAGATGCTCTTCTCGCCGAAGGGGGCGGGGCCTGCGCGAAGGTGGCGGAGTTAGGAAAAGGGCGTGGCTTGAAAGTAGGCGGAGTCTGACCGATGTTGAAGTCGTTGGGACGGATGGTGCGCATCACGAAGCCGAGCTCGTGTAACTGGAAAAGGTAAGATTACGAGTGAGTACTGTAGGGATTTATGGTGTGAGGATTACGGTAGCAGGGTTACGGTAGGAAAACCGTACCTCGCGAATCGCCTGGAGCGTCTGCTTGGCGATGTGGTGGACGGTGCGCGGACTGAAGAGGGACGGGTTACGGTATTGGACTACTGTAGGCGAGATATAAGATACGGTAGGGTAATACGGTAGAAAATCCGCAGAAAAATTTGAATACGTTTCATTACGGAATGAAGTTGGAGGCAATTGTATCCCTCACTCTTTCATAGAACGTGATATCTAGTATAGGAAACGATATTAAAGGGAGTTGCTTCCTAGTCAGAGATCAACGATCAAAATAGCCAAAAAAATGATGTTTGAAATTGCAAAAGTGTACTGGAGGTATGGGGAATCGAACCCCAGACTTCTCGCATGCAAAGCGAGCGCTCTACCCCTGAGCTATACCCCCGACGAGAGAGATGGATCCAATTCTCCTCTATGTGTACACTCAGCGCTTGCTATTGACAGCCGGTTGTTGTTGTTGCGGAGGAAGAGGGGAAGGGATATATACTAGAATGCAGGAAAAAAAGATAATAATTCACCGATCAACATAGACTTAGCAATATGAAGAGCAATGGTCTGATTCGCTTCAGTTTGCGCGCTCTCTTGCCTCTCCGACCGGCGAGAGAGCGTGCAAACTGAAGAGAGTCAGAAAATCGGGGGCGGCGAAGGCGTGGCGAGGCCTCGCTTTAGTTCAGAGATCAAACATCAAGATGTTCTCACCCGAAGGGCATGCCGAACTTGTACAGCAGGTCCTCAATGGAGGGACCGAGACGGCTCACAGTGATGTACTTAAAGAGATCAGAGATTGGGCAAATCAGAGCTCATGTAGGTTGAACGCGGTAACCAATACAGTACAGATTACACTAACCAGTACTACTGTAGGTCAGAGAGAATTAGTGTCATTAAAAACTAATTGATCACCAAAGATCGCGTCCGACGTTTTACCTCCGAAACTCTATCTTACCTACCCAATTCATTTCGATAGACAAAAAAAACCAAAGATCAACGATCAAAGATCACCTTGAAGCCGGTAAGGGTGACGCCGAAGTCGTAGAGGCGGACGAGATGCGCGCAAAAGATCAAAGATCAATCTCGAAGATCAAAGTTCAATCTCAATTATGGGCCAATTTTGAGAAGCTATGTCAAAGATCAAAGTTTTCAGGTTAACACGGCCACTCATCTCATAAATTGTGTAGTGAGATCACGGAAAATCAACAAAGACCACAGATCAACCATGAAATCACGAACTACCACAGTAACACAAGGGAATGTCATTTGATACAGTATCCCGTGAGAGTGTACAGGACGATCAAAAGATCAAAGATCAATCTCTGCTCACCCCATACTGCGGCGTCAGCACCATGAACTTGTTCGTCGCGAGCTCCTCGTCGACGATGTACCTTAGATAGATCAAAGATCAAAGTGGGCGGAGCTTGAGATATCAAAGATCAGTGTGGGCTGGGCTTAAAGAAGGAAACCTACGTCAGTCGCTTGCCGCGGATGATGGTGCCTTGCTCGAGGGCGACCTAGAATTATTTCTACATTTTTTAAATAACAAAAATAGGGCGAAAATATGCAGAAAAAAAGCGAAGGAGAGAGCGAAACAACCTCTGCGGAGCCCGACATTGCGCGAGAATGAGAGGGGGAGACGATCGAAAGGTCAATTTCGCTCGCCACTGCGTAGGCAAATTGAACAATTATGTGAGACTGAAGGGGATTAACTTGTTTACGAGTTCTACCGATCAAAGATCAAAATGTGTTGAGATCAATTACAATATTGCAAATGAAGAGATTGCATGCACGCTACCATATCCAAAGGCAAGGTTACGGTAAAAATGGTTATTCCTTCCTGAATTGAAAAAAATCAAAATTAATCAAAAAGATTCGCAGCGAGCAGGATTCGAACCTACGCGGGCAGAGCCCATTTGATTTCGAGTCAAACTCCTTAACCACTCGGACATCGCTGCACATGAGCGTAGCGGTCTGTCTCTAGCCTACACGCCAATATCCATGACTTCTCAGGACCCTGAATACACAGTTCAGCGTCAGGTGGCGTCTCTCCCCGTTATGAAAAAATGCAATCAAAGTCACTGAACACAAAAGATCGCAGCTGAAACAACCTGCTCCCGTATGTCTCTTGTCTATAGCCGAGCCATAGTATTACCTCCAAGACATTTCGAGATGACATTGTTCAGTTCAGAAAATAAGTCATGTTTCATAAACTGGTGAAAATATATCGATTCTGATGTAGGTTTGATGTGCATCAAGTTATTCTTCTGAAATAACCTACATTTCTGTATGGAATTGACTTTCTCTTCACCACTGCCTATTGTTCATTCGCACAGAAATATGATGTACAACGAGCGAAATACGTTTCACCAGTCCAACAAAGGCACTGGACCTGCTAACTATTCGATCACTCCGAGTTAAGTTATTCAACAAATCAACATTTAAATATCTATTGAGTTTCACTTCCAATTACATGATTGCCACATCCATTTCTTTCTCGAAACACCACTCGAACTGTTATTATCTTTATTCTTTACTGCACTATGTACTACTAATCAACAAGCATGTGCACGGGCAACTGGGAGGGCTCCTCTCTCTCCTCCTCTCTCAACATTTGATCTTTGATCTCTGGCGAAAGATCACGGGGAATGGAGAGATTCCTCATCAGTCGGGGCAATTGGGTCGGGAGAACTTTGATATTTGATCTCTGATACTCTGCTTCTTTCTTTGCAGAGCGCGCTTTTCCAGCCTTCCTCTTGCTCTTTGTCTGTTCACAAGCAGCGCCGTAGTAGCCCTTGTCACAGTCGCACTCGTAGTCGTCCGACGGCATCCGGAATGTGCATCTGCGTTGCAAAATTGTAATGAAAAGCGGAAACCGGGAATTAGGACATGAGATAAAAGCCGACTCCGGCTCACGAAAAGCCTGTCCCGGTCCTCTCCGATACACTCACACTTTTGCGGGGCTCTTGATGATGGAGCGGCCGTTGCCGGAGCAGTGCTTGCGCACGCAGTGATTCGCGCGCCGCCGCACGAGATCCACGGCTCTGCAAGGTCCGGAAATTAGTCCTCTGGAAAAGCCGGCCATGTGTAAAATTTGCTCGAGATCGTCGAGCCGGCTTTTAGTATTCTCGAATCCGTAGAAAAAGAACTTACGGTTCTACGGTGCTGGTGACGCTGGCGCGGATGTTGAGGCACCGCTGTTGATTCATGTTCTTGGAGGTGCTCCAGAGCACACCAGCTGCGCCAAAGTCCGAGGCGAGCTTGAGCGAGTTGCACAGGTCGCGCTGCAAGAAGCAAGCGCGTCCTAGGTGACTGGCGCACTTGAGGTGGGCAATTCAATACCGTATCTGGAGCTACCGTATCCCATTGATTTACCGAACCTTAATGTAGAATTCGTGCGTCTCGACGGGCTCTTTGTAAGGGGCGTACTCGAACTTCGTGTAGGGATACACGGGTAGGTAAGTGGAGTGCTGAAATTTCTTCCAATGTGAAAGATCAAAGATCAGAGGCACTCAGCAAGTGATAGGTCGGATGAGAACTATGACGTCATGTCATTTTTAACATACTAAAGACGTAGTTCTCATAATACCCATTTGCTCATCCCTGCTACCTCACTTTTTTCGCAAGCCGCCGCGTCTCACTCATTATCGCCTTGACGTAGCGGTAGTTCATGTCGGTGTTGCTACTCTTGTTCCTGTCTTCACTCAGGTAGATCGAGGGAGTGATGGCCGTGAACTCGTCGAAGAGCCATTTAAGTCTGTTAATTACACTAATTAGAAATTAAGCCGCCACATCATCAAGTATACGTTAACAAAAAACTAAATACCAAAGATCAAAGATCACGTACTCATCATTGTGCATGGCGTACTTTGGGGAGCATTGACCGGTTGTGCCCGCATCGTAGTTGCACAAGGGAAAGCCGTACATCGACCACCTGATTGGGGCGAAATTATTGGTTCGTTATCGAATAGTTATTGATTGGTTATTGTTGTTTTAGGATTTTTACTATTGATGGTGCTTGCAATGTGGATTGGTTCCCACTCTAGACCCTGCTCTGCTAAGTGTCCCATACGGTTAGTTTAGCGATCAACAATAAATATCAAGGTCCAAAGACCATGAACATTATCGATTGGTTACACTAATTTATGTTTTTGCAGATAAACGAGAGAGAGATGTGCACACTTGGCTTTGGTTCGCATTGTCTTCCCCAGCCGTAACGTATCCAACAGCAGTTTCCTGAATATGTATAAATAATGCAAAATTTTTTTTCGAAATTTTCAGATGATTATTTCAATAGGCTTCTTTTATTTGATAATATTGGCTATTTTCTGGTACTATTTGCTATAAAATTCATCTGAAACCTATGCGAACACGCTGTTCTCCTAAAATTCAAAATTCAGTTTAAGAAATGCTCACTTGGCAGCCGCATTGAACGCCTCCTCAGCCTGCTTTTTCACGCCCTTTTCAGACATCGAGGGATGCCTGAAAAGTATCTTTTTCTTCAGAACACCGATTTCCGGTCCCGGAAAGCCGGCAATTCCTCTGAAAAACCGGAGACTTACTTCTCTTTCATGAGCCGTATCGATTCCTTCTTGTATATTTCCTTTTTGCTCCAGTTCATATGGTACATCGGCCGCCATTCCTGAAATACTATGAAATAGAATTCGTAATTCGGGTCACCGTTTCTTCATTTCCCACATTCTCTAGATCGGTCGAGCGGCGAGAGAGTGTGTAGAATGAAGAGACCGTGGTGTCATTTCTCGAACCCTGGTTTGAAATAATCAGAAAAAGGGGCGGGACTAGCTCGGCCTCTTTTCCTCGATTTTTGCGTTCCTGTCCACCCCCTCCTTCCCACCGTACCCTCCCCTCACTACAGTACCACCATCTTCCCGCCGTACCCTCCCCTCCGTACAGTACCGCCATCTTCCCACCGTACCCTACCCTCACTACCGTACCTCCATGTCCAAAATCGCGATCCCGTCAAAGTTCACATCGGGAATGTCCCGATCGATATCTTGTTTGAGTTTGGCGAGATGCCCCGCGAGATTCGCGTTCTTCATGAAATTTACGTAATTATCTCCATTTCCTCAGTTCGCGATTGTTCGAACACGGGACTGAAAACTAAATACAGTACCTGTGGAACGATTCCGTTGTGAGGCTCATTCGTCTTGTGGTCTTTATAGTGGGGGGAAAAGGCCGACTTTGTGCTCGTATAACGTCACCACCTACGAATATTTATTGATTAATATATTTTACAAAAATAACAAATATATTAAAAAACCAGCCTTATCACCGAGGAAGTCGAAGTCTTTGTTGTGAACGAATCCTGAGAATTATACATTAATTAATATTTAATTAATTAATTAATTAGTAATTAATTAATTAATTACCGCCACTGGTATGTCCACATTGTGGCGCTTGTTGCAGTTCTCCGAAGGAAAGTTCCAGAACGGCTGAATTATTGAAATTATTTGTGTTCCTTTGCAAAGGAGAGCATTGCACTGCTGGGCCAGTGAAAATTGCACTTCTGCCGTGTTTGAAACCTCAACTTGCTTTCAAATTTGCTATCGTCTTCGTTATTTGTCCCCCCCCCCCTATCCAACTCATTTCAAAGTATATATATATATATATATCTTCCTGATTTTCGGCAATGGGGAGAGAGAGTGAGGATAGGGAAGAGTGGTGAGTGGGCCAAATATCGAAGAAGTGCCCCAAATTTGATCTTGTCTTTACGGTCCTGAGCGATGTTACGTCACCACAGACACGATTACGTCATCACTCCTAACCGTGAATCTGCCGGTCGTCGTCTGCGCGCGGGTCGTCGTGCAGCCGAGCGCGAGCAGCAGCAGCAGAAAGGGGCGGAGCCTGCAGCTGAGTGGGCGGAGCATCGGAACGAGAGCCTCTGAATTGGAATTAGGGCACTACGCCGGATGAGAACCGTCGGATGAGAACCCACCGGATGAGAACCAAATAATGGAACCTTCTGTAGAACTTTCACAGAAGCATTTTTAACACTTTCGGAACCTACTGTGAACATGCTGGAGAAGGGTCCTTTTTTCGGTTCTCATCCTGTGGGTTCTCATCCGACGGTTATCATCCGACTTAGTGCCGTAATTAGTATTAAAATAACTAACAAAAAGGAGAAAGAATAGCTCACGATTTGTCCGCCGACCGATCGGAACGAAAGCTAGGCAGTCGAATGAGAGAAATGAGGGAGGACGACGTAATTTTTCAAAATTCTGATTTAATTGAGATCAAATGTTTAGAATTTCGAGATGCAAATTGCATTGAAACCCTTTTCAGTCAAAATTTATCCCGAAGTTTCGAAAATTTACTTATTTTTCACCGTAAGTTACTCTCACGAGCGTTCGTTCTTACGACCGTTCTGAATCTGAACTTCAGATCACAATTCCGAAAAATAATACAAAATTTGACAAAAAGATTCGCAGCGAGCAGGATTCGAACCTACGCGGGCAGAGCCCATTTGATTTCGAGTAAAACTCCTTAACCACTCGGACACCGCTGCACATGAATTTAATCGTCTGGCATCACCCTATAGCCGAATCTTTTCTCTTTCTCCATGAGGAGCTCTCGAGAAAAAAATTATATTATGTTTCACGAATATCTGAAGA
The DNA here is from genome assembly GCA_036245805.1 of Pristionchus mayeri. Taxonomy (NCBI): domain Eukaryota; kingdom Metazoa; phylum Nematoda; class Chromadorea; order Rhabditida; family Neodiplogasteridae; genus Pristionchus; species Pristionchus mayeri. The sequence goes on from BTRK01000002.1 coordinate 6,833,567, forward strand.
TCAACTGATTCAGCCGGATTCTCGATGAGGAAGAGGAATCTCGGGGGAAAATTAAAACAAATTCGGATTTTTGATGTAACGATCTTGAAGTTCGTATATGCTACGGCTATCCTAACTTCACATAGTAACAGGAACATCGCTGTGATATTCGGTCATGCTCCCTCAATTCATTTGATGACCACCTTGTTGTTACACATGTAGATGTGCTCATCAACCTCCACTTGAACTGTTATTACCTTTATTCTGTACTATCTCATCTACGAGCTACTATGCAACAATAAAGCGAGAAGGCAACTGAGAAAGCGAAGACATAGGGCACTCTCTTCATTTCCCAAGCTCTCTCGACTGTTCTCCGACCGGCGAGAGAGCATGCAAAACAGAGAGAGTGCACAACAACTGAGAGCGGGTAAGCGTTTTTAATTCACAGAGATCATCACATCAAGTAATCGATAATCAGAGTCAATCGATAATCAGGAGTCATCGATAAGAAGGTTACAGTAATCGTTAGCAATTATCGATTGGGGGCAGAGATCTGGGAGCGACTGGTGTGTGTAAGGCAACTTGTAAGGGTAGTGGTTGTGTTATTTGCGCAGTATACGGAAGGTCAAAGGTCAAAGATCGATACAACTCGATAAAAATCAGAGAATCGAACGAAGCAAAATTCCTATAAGGAACATACAGACAGAGACTCACGCAAACTGAATATGAACCAGTAAAAACCAGTAAGATTATGAACACACAATCGATGCATAATACAGTACTCGAGTGACTACAGTATCCGATCGATCTATCAATCGATCGACTACAGTATCCGCGTGAACAGTTCGATGCCGGGCGGCGCGTCCTGCGCGTTGTCGTTGATGTTGAAGTGCGTGGGCGGGGTGGGCAGCGGGGAGGGGGAAGCGTCGCCTGTCGCGTCGCGGTTCGGCGCCGCAGTCGGCAGGGGTACGGTAGAGGTGTCGATGCGGTTCGCCCAGAGCGAGGGCGCGAGCGCGGGCACGGGTGGCACGACGCCAGCGTGCAGGGCCGCCTAAAATGTAGGATTTGGCACCAGGAAAACGAAACCAGGATCCAAGACCCTATTCATGGAATCAGTTACCGTACCCGCTTACAATGCCTCTGCTATATACTACACAAGGATGTCAAGCGAATCTCGAATTTAGGTGCCACATCAAGACTACCACCAATTCGCGTAATCACCACTGGTACCGTACCCGCCTACCCTTCTCCTCCCCTACCGTAATCTAACGTACCGTACCCCTACCTACCGTACCTCTTTGCCCGCCAGCGGGTCCTCATCCTGCTCCTCGTAGTCGCCCTTCGCCTGCACGAAGGCGACCGACGAGCCCTCGGGCTCCTCCGTGGTCCCGGTACCGGACCCAGAACCGGAGCCAGAGCCGGAATCTTGCGCCGTCGACGTCTCCGCGTCCACCAGATGGTGCATCCGCTCGCACGCGGCGCCGTAGTAGCTCGCGTCGCACGCGCACTCGTAGTCCTCCTGCGGCATCCGGAACGTGCACCTGTAGTGGGGGAAATTGTGATGAAACGAGAAAACCGGCATTTAGTATGAGACGAAAATCCGGCTCCGGCTCTCACTCCGAATCACAGTTTTAGATGATGTTCGTCCACTAAGAAAATGCGAATGAGTAGAGGGCAGTCTAAAAGCCGGCTCTGACGATATTGACCACAAAACCGCAAATTTCAACGCTAAAACCCGGTCCTGGCTCCGTCCACTTCACTCACATTTCCGCGGGGCGCTTGAGGATGCAGCGGCCGTTGCCGGAGCACTGCTCGAGCGCGCAGCGATTGGCTCGCCGCCGCACGAGATCCGCCGCCCTGTAAGAGCCGGCTATTAGGACTTAAGAAAAGCCGGCTGCATGCAAAATTGCTGGGAAAACCGGAAACCGGAAAATAGAAAGAAGAAAAAACAGATAAGTAACTGACGGTCCGAAGGAGTGCGCGACGTTGGCGCGGATGGTGTGACACCGCTCGCGCGTCATCGTCCGGTCGGTGCTCCAGACAAGCACGCCGGCTGCGCCGAGGTCCGACGAGAGCTTGAGCGAGTTGCACAGATCGCGCTGGAATGGGTTGAATCATAATGAGGCAATCGAATTGTAATATTTTTTTCCATCATCTAGCTCCACTTCACTGATCTTGTACATCGTTGGAGAATTTTAGACAAATATTGAAACTCAAATGAGAAAGTAAATACGGTTGCATCATCATTAGGCAAGTGAGTTATATTTATTTTCGCTAAAACCAGTACGCAAAATTAGTCAGATATCGTAACAACCACGTTTAGACAATTTGTGAAGAATATTTCGAAAACTGTGAATCACTCAATTTCATTCCATTTCAATTCAAAAGTAACTTCTTGCCAAATTACTGAGCGTTTGCTCCAGGTGCGCTGGAATGGGTTGCGTTATGATTTGGAAACTGAATATGTTTTACCCTGGATATAAAGACTATTATTAGCCGGGTATCGCAGCGACTATACTTAGACTATTTATGAGCATATTTGGTGGACATGCTTACGTTGTTCGCAAAAGTTCGTTTAGTGATTATGCGTGTGCTATCTCGTCGGCCTGCCCGGTGAGATAGCCGAACAGAATACAAACTTCTCTTCCATTGCGATAACATATGCGATAACGCGTGTGGAACTTTCTCTGAAATCAGTGATAGCTAGGTTGAGCGAAATGCACTGATGGCGCAGCAAGAACGAATCAAGTCAGACTAACTATTGATTGACTCAGTTGAGATTACATCACTCAAGGCTGCATTGCGGCACTACTAGGTATTCTGTATAAATATTTGCGATATTGTGTTCAAGAAAAAGGATACCCAAAAACACTCAATGACCACTAAGAGCCCATTTAGGCAATGAGTGAAGCACAATTGTTGCTCAAAATAACTACGTCAGAGTCGTTGGGCAATGATGACTGTATGTTTCACCCGTATCAGAAAGGCTATAGAATCAACCCATACTTTGATATTGTATGGTTCGCTTAGAAAAAAAAACTTTTGCCATGTATGCCATAAATCATATTTTCGCAGTTAATATGATTTATGGCATGAACGTCAAATATGATACAGTATGCTCAGCCTAAGCATTGCTCACAGTACTCTGTCGAATTTCGAAAGCAATCGATTATAGCCGCAGTTCAAAGATCAATGGTGCGTCACTACAGTACATAAAAAGTGCTTCTAGCTCGGTCTCCTAGGTGACCTACTACGCCCTCTCATATGATTTATCTTACGGTAACATCACTTCCTCATCTCCCTTTACTGTTTCCTACAGCAGCAACTCTGAATACCGCGTCCTCTCAAGATACCGTGCCACCTCGATCTACCGTATCCCTCTGCCTCCGCCACCGGACTCCCTCCGTCCCCTCGAGATACGCCGTCTTCCTACCGTACCTTCGAGTAGTAGATGTGCTTCTCGACCTCATGCTCGTACGGGTTGTACTCGAACTTCGTGTAGGGAATCACCGGCGGCGGAGGGGAGGACTGCAATGAGTTAAGTAGCTAATTAAATCATTTTAGCTAATAAATCCATTATAATTAGTGGAATGATTAATTCAAGAAGTAACTTTTTATCTGCAGTATTGACACTTTTTTATTTTCATATCGGGTTGGGAAGCACCGTTCGCTTCATCAATACCATAACGTGTTTTTCTTTAAATCAAAGGACATTTCTTCAATATCATATCTCTAGTTTCCATGGAACGATTCTGCGTTCCACCTAGTGGGCAATACGACTAATCGTATCTCGCCTGTCTCACATCTCCGCCTCGTAAAAGCGCGATTAGATGCTACCCAGAGGCACCGATACAGTCCGTATTTCTCTTAATCCAACCGCCATTTGATAAAGAGGTCGTTAACTCTCTCTCTCTATTTCCCAGTCCTCTCATTTTCTCTAATGAACTAATGAGTACTTAGAGGAGTTACATCTCCTATATATCTATCATTTGGCGTGCTCTATCAAGCATGGCGAAAATAAAGAGCGTACGAAATGATCAGAAAGTGACCCGAATTTGGAATGCTGATAGAACAGGTCGCGTTCCTCCTCAAATACCGTATCGGCTCAGCCCACCGGCTACTCCACTCGTATCTCACCTAATCGATTATCTCCCTTTGAAAATGGACTAATCTCCTACAATAATATGCCCATAGGCACCGTCCTGTCGTTCAGGACTGGGCGCTAATTACATGCCATCCCGTGGTTCTGATCAAACAATCAATTTCTGAGTCGTTCTCCCTCACAGGTAGCATAGTGTGGTAAACTGAGATAGACCGTTCGTGTTTTTACAAATATATCAACAATCATAAAATAATCAACTTAGAATAAGTATAGTAACCTATCGAGAATTTTTGGGGGATAAATTGACATGGGAAGTTCCTCTACGAACAATGAAGAAAGACGAATCTTGGTGAATATGTCAGTGCTGAGTAATTACAGTGTGCACTAAGAACTCCATACGCTACTTGAACGATGGAGTAGCTATCAGACGTTCAAAAGTTCAGCTCTCTTCAATTTTACATTCTCCCAAGAGGGGTTGCGTAGCGAAAAGGTGCATAATGAAGAGACTGTAATTGCATCTCTTGGACTATCCAGCATTATAAGTGCATGCACCTATTACACATGGTAGAATGATGAGAGCCAGTTTTGAGCAAACGATTGGTAACAACTAACTCTCGATTAAACCAACTCAGGACTGGCTCAAGACCGGGCCGTGGGAGAGTCACACACTTTCTCCGTACTATCACTCTTCTGCGAGAGCCAGGGGAATGACAAAGAGAGGATATTGCACAAATTAAGTATGAATCCAAGTAGTATATGATAAACATAACAAAACTTGTGAAATGTGCGAATTGCAAATATTCATCTAACGGTGCTGAAACGATCAGTACGACGACTTATTCCCCTCTTTTCAAGCAGATTCCTTGAAACATAACTGATTCTCCTAATACTGGGTCAAAGCAAAATGAGGCGAGAATACAAGAAGAGAGGGGAGTGAACATCTAGGAAAACTGACCTAATTTATTCAAAAAATCAGAATAGAGGTCAACACAGAATAGTTTTAAAAATTGAGTTACTTTTTTGGAGCTTATCATACAACAAACATACGACAACCTAAAGTCGTCCTTCTCTTGTAAGGAAGACAACACGAAACATATCACATCGAGTCGCCTCGATCTCCCAATCTAACACAATCTAGCGAGGGATAGTGATAGTTAACCACTTCTACGAGATATTGCTCACGGTAAATTTCTGTTTCAGAAAACCTTAATGTTGTAATTTTTCGACCACACCCTGCAGGACAATTGCTAACACCTCTTGTTCACTCACCAAGTACGCACCGTGAAACATATCCAATCTAACCTATTTCAATTTGATTTCTACCATTCATAGACCCGTCAATCCCTCTTCTCTCATACCCAAACATGCACTATCGATCCGGGCGAGGGAGCACTCTAATCAAGGAGAGCACACCCACGGGCGGTGCTGCCCCACACTCGCTCCCTGCTCTTCCCGCCCGATTGGCTGGCCACGCCCCCTCCCAGGATGGTATAAAAGGATCCCAATCTGAGTCAGATCATCAATTGAATATCCACTCAGTTTCCTCTTCAGTCCTCTAGTTCTCTCGTTCCTTCCCCATTATCCCTAGTCACATATAGTACCGGCAGACGTCTCTTCTCTCCAGTGCTCAATATAGTTTCCTTCCCTAGTACCGGCAGTATTTCCTACTCCCAAATTCTCGACAGTTCTTCCCTCCTTGCCTCAATAATCCCCTAGTCTCTCTAGTACCGGCAGCCCTCCTAACCCACCCCTCTAATCCAGTCGTCCTGTAACTCTTCACTACCTAGTACCTGCAGCCAGTCCTCTTCTCATCCATCAAACTCTAGTCTACAAAATATTCCTCTTCTCTTCCTAGTACCGGCAATGTCCTCATCCAATAGTTAGTCTTCCTAGTACCGGCAGTCGCCCCTCACCGCCTTCCTTCAATCAACTATACCCCATGGGCCACCCTGCCCATACGTCTATCTTTTCCGGTCCGAAGGGGATCACCGATCCTTCACCGGGAGATATTGACGTCTGGGCCCCGGTCCCACCACCCGGAACCCGTGGACCCCAGCCGCACCAAGCTCTTGGTCCCATCCTCAATTACTCAAGATGGCAAGAACTGTGGTGTGGCTTGGGTCCCGGGGGATCCGGTCCTAAATCCTGGCTAAGCGTAAATCCATAAGAACCGTGATGTGCCCCCATCTTGAGATCCGGTGCTTTCGACCAACTGCTTGTCTGGTTAAAGCTGGGGTCTGGAGATGCGGGCTGGTTTGGTGCCCGTACCCCGCCCCCATCCCCAGTCCCACGGACCCACACTGTGCCAGGCTCTTTCCCATCCTATCATTGCTGTTGATGGCAAGAACGTTGGCGCGGTTCGGGTCCTGGGAGCCTGGTAGCCGCCATTGTACCCATACCCACCCTGGTTCCGGCCCCGCCCCACCATTCAAGCCTGCCGGTTTGGACGAATATCATACAGTTCACCGGGAGTTTTGTATGATCGGGCGCCGGTTCCAGCCCCTGCTTGAAAATAGTGCCTGTACCTTCGCATGTTCTCGGTACCCAATTCTATGTGCTATGCTAATTCAAATTTTATGTTTTTTAATGTTCTCGGTACCCAAGTCTCCCTGCTTTGCATCCTTCTGATCGTACTGGCAGTGCCAATTGGGCACGCAAGCTCGTATCTCCCGCGCTGCTCCCTGATGCTTTACGAACAAGTATATTAATAATAATAATTTTAATAATGATATGTTTTAAAGCTTGTGTTCAACGCTCGAGTACCATGCACCCAAGGGAACCACTGGAACCGGCCCGCCCAACCGCTCAAGTCCGTTCCGGTCTGAACGCAAATTCGAGGCGGTTCACCGGAGGATTTGGGTGATCGGGCGCCCGGTTACCGCCCCAGCCCCAAAACTTCCCCATCGGGCCTGAGTGACCTTAGCGGACCTTAAATCTTACCGGTACCGGAAGACCCCATCGTGCAATCATGTCGGATCGAACAAGCTCTCGAGGCAATTGTTCACCGGGAGATTGTATGATTGGGCACCGGACCCGTGCCCAACCCCAAAAGAACCAAATCCTGCCCTGACCGCGAACCATCCCTCGGACCCAGCCTGTGCCAAGATCTTGGGCCATTCTAGTAATCAAATGCGATGGCAAGACCTATGGTGCGGGTTGGGTCCTGGGATCGGCACCCATGCTCCCACACTTGGCCCCATCTTCCCACTGACACCGAGCTACAGCCCAACTATGCAATTCGGCCGGTCTGAACGATAATTGTACAGTTCACCGGGAGTTTTGTATGATCGGGCATCGGTACCAACTCCTCCCATAAACGGTACCACTGAATCAGGAACCATAATAATTATTTCAAAAACCATACTTCTACCAATAATTCTATTGCCAATTGGCCTCACTCAGCATAGCGTAGATGTATCGGCAGTTTCCCCAACCTTTTTTTCCTACCCATTGAGCCTATGTGTGCTGGATCAAAGTGCAACTTCTTAACATTTTATAGACAAAGATCAAATATCCCTCTCCTCCTCCGCTCTCCGCATACTCCTCACCTCGCTAGTTTCCCCATTTCAAACATCATCCTGCTACAGGTTTTAATGATCTAAAATATAAAAAACAAGAGTCAGCATGCCCCATACTTACGCCCTCCGCCTCATTCCACATTAATTGAAAACGCATCGACTAAAGATCAAATATCAACCCTCTCTCACCTCTTCCGCTATCCGACTCGCCTCACTCAGCACTGCGTAAATGTAATCAGAGTTTCCCCAAGCCCTATTCCAACCCAACGAACCTAGACAATACATTCAAAAGATCAAAGACCAACTATCAAGAGCCAACCTCCACAGCTGTCCGACCCGCTAACCACGTTTCCCAACGTCATCGTAATACATTTCCAAAGTATCTTTGAAATGTATTGACAAAACATCAAAGATCAAAGATCAACTCTCCCACCTCTTCCGCTATCCGCCTCGCCTCACTCAGCACTGCGTAGATGTAGCGGTAGTTGGCGGCGGTGTTGTTGGCGGAGGCGTCCAGGTAGATCGAGGGAGAGAGTGCAGTGAACTCGGCTGTCAGCCACCGCAGCCTGCAAGTTGCCTTATTACTAAGCTAGATAATTAATTTATAAACTAAAATTAAAATTAAAATTTTGTTTGAAATTTCAGTAGCTATGATCAAGCCAGCAAATGGAATCAGGCATTAGATAGATTCGAAAGTTTTTAGTTGGACGAGCCAGCCTTCAAAATATCACAGAAATTGACAAAGCTGCGAGTTTCAGCACACCGTGAAACATATGGCATCGATAGTATGATAGTCATGTTTCAGCTTTTACCGAGTGGATTGTTCGGATATCAGAATAAGTTTCACTACGCGCTCTTCTACGCTATATGTTGCCGTCAAATGATGATAGACTGACGATCTTGCGAAAATATATTTCTTTTAAAAAAAGTCAACGGACACTCATGTGCAATCTCTAGGAATTGATAAAAAACATAACAAGGTGTTATTGATTAAAATTTCCTTAAATACAACGGAGCAAGCCTGGAATGAGACAAATGATAGATTCAGGATAGTTTTTATTCGGAAACGTCAACGCTTGCGGAATCAAAGAAATTGGCAAAGATGCGAGTTTCATCGCGCTATGAAACCTATATCAAAGCGCGAAAAGGGAGAGTGGCCAATGTACTGTGAGAATAGAAAGCGTAGTCCGTGGTGTGGTGGGCGAGATTTAGTACATTTGTTTCTAAATATACGCGGAACGCGGATGAAAAATGTTCCGCGTATACTTAGAAACAAATGTACTAAATCTCGCCCAAAACACCACGGACTACGCTTTCTATTCTCACAGTACAAGTTATTGTATTTTTTTCTTCTAGTTGAGAGATGATAAAATATCAATGGCCCTGTCATAGTGCTTGTCATAGCACGAAACAACCATCCTTGATCAAAACAACAACAAAAACACCATTGGTCTAACCAAAAAGCAAGATAAAGAAAGATCACCTGTCATTGTGCTTGGCGTAGTTGGCGGAGCATCGCAGCTCGCCCCTCGCGCCCGCATCGTAGTTGCAGTAGGGAAAGCCGTACATCGACCATCTGGAAGATTGAGATTATCGATTGATTATTGATTAATTATCGATTGATTTTACAGTACTAAAAATAGTATCTGAATGTTATTGCCTACGCTGGGAGTAGGTGGTAGGTGAAAGTTGTACTTATCAACTATCTGATGTAGGAAATTATCGATTTGTCGTTGACTAGCTACCATATAATACGAAAGCAATTCAGGACTGTGCCAATCAAGTCTTCCTAGCTTCTAAGAATAGCGCGTGTGTTCTGGCTCGCGGGTATTAGGTCGGACGGTAACTATGACGTCATGCCGCCTGTGATACGTCAAAGGCGGAATGACGTCATAGTTTTCATCCGACCTAGTGCCGATTCACGTCTAACTAAGTACGATTGCCAACGGCCGAAAGAACGGACCAGCAGACACTAGAGGTTTCTCAAGAAATGGCTCTATTCATTCTGCATTACATCTCACCGATCCAACGAAGACAGAGGAAACTCAGCAGAGCGGTAGGTGAAAACAAAACTAAGGACAAGGGAGAAATATAAACACGAACTTGGCGTTGGGCCGCAGGCGCCGCGCAAGCTGCAGCGACAGCGTCAGCAGCTTCCTGAAATTTGTATTTGTATTTAATTCAAAATAGTTTAATTAATATTACTATGCATCAATGGTTAGTTATTGATATAAATTATTGATATTTTTGAAACTCGGATCGATTTCATATTGCCTTTAATCCTGAAACCACGGACATCAAAAGAAACTGAAGCCTATTTCATCCGGGGACTTTGATCAAATTTCATTTTCGAAAATAATTTTTTTTTTAATTCCTGACTTGGCAGCCCGATTGAACTCCTCTTCGGCGACGATGCGCGCGCTCTTCTCCGAGATCGACGGATACCTGCAAATTGATCTTTGATCTCTGATCGATAATATTCGCTCTTAATCATAGTGCCGCTAACAATTGATCAGGGAAGAACAGCTTGGCAGAGCAATCGATTTCTACTGGATGGCTTCACATGGAAAAACACTCTTGGAATAGCTCAAAGAAGAAAGCGTAGAACGGAGAGATATTATCATACCAAGCCATATCTAAATTTATCGGAAACGTGAGGTGGAAAAATTGTTTTCTTCGGGAACAGAAAACGGGAGAGAGCAACATCTCCGGAACCAGAACCATACAAAACCACCTTTCCGGAACCAGAAACCCGGAAATCGGCATGTTGTGGGGACGGAACCCACCGATCTCGTACGAGCCGCACCGACTCCAGCTTGTACACGGACTTGCGGCCCCAGTTGAGGTGGTACATCGGCCGCCATTCCTGAAATATGAAAATACTGTAAAGGGGTGGCGTCAGCACGAGCGTCTTGATTAAACTCATTTTTCCTCGATCATTAAGATCGTTTGCTGTGTGTAACTGAGCAATAATCCCTCGCCCTTGAATTGAACTAACTCTATAAAAAGTAAAAACGTATCGCATGAAAGACAGAGACGTGATAAAATGTATAGGATATTATGAACAAAAGGATTCGCAGCGAGCAGGATTCGAACCTACGCGGGCAGAGCCCATTTGATTTCGAGTCAAACTCCTTAACCACTCGGACATCGCTGCAAATAAGCAAACGCGCGTGTGCTCCGACATCGCCATTCCATCTCTTCTCATCTCTTTTTTGAGGAATATGGAGAAAGAGTTACGTTTCACGAGTTGAACAAGCGATTGTGAATCACATGACATTTCAATGCGTGGTATCCTTTCAGTATTAAAATTATCATAATCATACTACGACACTATCAAGATGCTTGCATCTCCCTTTCTACCATACTTCTTCATAAAGCACCTCACACTTACTAATGCACCTCACACTTACCATACCTCCGCATCCTACCGTACCTCACGTTCCTATCGCAATTAATTTACTAGTGTATCTCGCATCCCTATTGTACTTCCTCTTACAATACTCATTCAGCCCCCCCCCCCCCTTCCTACAATACCTCCTCTACCGCTCCATACCCCGACATCCGACATTAGCGGTCCGTTGAAGTTCTCGTCGGGAATGTCCATGCCTCACAGATTCCTCCTAAGGTACCTCTTACTTCCTCTCGTAACCACTCTCTAGTACCGTACTTCTCCAACACACTTTCTTTAAATATGCTACTGTATGTTGCATACTTCCTGCCGTACCTCACCACTACCGTACTCCTACTCCTTCTGTAACGTACCGTACGCCTACTGTATTTTACCCTAACGTATTCTTATTCTTCCACACCTTCCCCTACCGTACCTCGACATCCAGCACTGCCGGTCCGTTGAAGTTCTCGTCGGGAATGTGCGTCAGGATCTGGTCCTCGAGGATGGAGAGGTGCGCAGAGATGTCCACTTTCTGCAAAGAAAGGGAATTAACGATTTGATCTCAGTTATCGATTCACCCATACAGTAACCCATGGCATTTTTGTATTGAAACATTGTAGCTATCCATTGTCATTATCTGATTGATTAGCTGATACATTAGAATAACAATATGATTTCGAGTGCACTACTTCTCCAACATTCTATTTGTATAGCTACCGTACATTACTCCTACCGTACCTTCCCTTCTTGGCGAACTTTAAAAAATCAAAACCTGCGGTAGCCCTCCGTTGACGGGTCGACTCGCGTTGTAGCCCTCAAAGTAGGGGAAGAGCCCGCTCTGGTACTCGTAGAAGAGCACGACCTGCGAATAAATTAGGTTATTAATTAGCTAATAATTCATTAAAGTTGCCCCACACCTTCGAAAATGCAGTTCTATATTATTTAACAATGTAATAGAACGGGCTCTAATTACTTAAACTGGAATAATAAAAATAATTGAAATTCAATATTTGCACCAGGGTAGAGCCGCAAAGTAAGAATCTGAGTTGCCTGATCACGCCCGCTCTCTCCCTTTTACACGCTATCTCGCTCATTTTGTCGTGATCAGGGTACTCCCGCAAATTCAAATTATTTCCATGGGTGTTGGGAAACTTTAATTAGTTTAGCCGAAGGTTTTCGAAATGTTTGCACGCGAAAGCAGACGGATCCCTGTGAAATCCGAAATTTGAAACCCGTTATCGAATGAGTTTCAGCAGATTAATTTATCTCTAAATCTCACGAAGTTTCAATGATGTTGAAGTTGCTATTCCCAAAATAACAATGTTAACTAATTTATCAATTCTCAGGGTACCACAGAGGTGCTAGTGGGAAAATAATCAACATGAAACGGTTTAATGCTAAAATGGATTGAAAAAATATATTAAAAATGTCGCAGCGGCAAATATTGATGAAAATAGTGAGAAAATATTGAGGATGAATACATAACTATAAAATATTGTTTAAATACTCGCCTGGTCGCCTCGGAAGCGGAAGCCCGCGTTGTGCACGATGTGGTACTCCTGAATTAAAATTAATTAATACAATTAAAACTAAATTATATTTACAGTAAGAATCAGTGTGGATTATGATTGAGAATCAGCGAAAAAATTTATAAGTGAAAACACTTTCTGCGATTTCCAAAGTGTAATGCTACGGATTCTCTTCTCACAATAATAAATACATAAAATTATGAACACAAAATAATTAAATAATTAATTAACTAACTAGTTAATTTAATAACCCACCCTCAACGGCATGGCTACGTCGTAGCGCCCGTGGCACCGCTCGGACGGCACGTTCCAGAACGCCTGAATTATGGCAACGATTGATGTAAACGCCAAAACCCATAATTCAAGACGATCCATGTTTGCTATTAGACGACGCTCCGTCACTTCAAACATTCTCTCGCAGATAAGACAGATTGTAGAGAGCACGCAAAGAGTAATATCTTTCATGAGTAACCAAGCTTCTCCAGCCCCCTTAACCATCTATATTTAAGCCCAAGATTTCGAGTGGAATCCCACGCTAAAAATTAAGGAATAAATAAACAACTCACGGTGAATCGGTCACTCCAGCCGGTGGTCGTCGTCTGCGCGCGCGTCGTCGTGCAGCAGCCGAGCGCGAGCAGCAGCAGAAAGGGGCGGAGCCTGCTGCGGTCGAGTGGGCGGAGCCTGCAGCCGGGTAGCAGTTGCGGAAGCTGCAGCAGCAGGAGGGCGCGCATCGGGATGAGACCCTCTGAAAGATCCAATATCATTCATGAATCGAATTCACTGTTGGAAGAGTGATTATTACGATGAATCAAAGAAAGCCGATAAAATTAACAAGAGGCGCCGGACTGAGACTGTTATGAGCATGGTGAAACCTAACGAGAGATCGCGAAAAACAATGAAATCAGAGAGATTCAGAGAGAGAAAAGCGTTCGTCGGAGACCAGCTCTAGTGTGCGCGCCCAAGTTGGGATCAAGTGCTAAAATCATGCTCCAAGTGGTGACCAAGCTTGGGCGCCACTTGGAAATCGCTCTGATCTCTCCATTTCTCATACTCTCTATTTTCTCTCTCTTTCTCTCGCTCTCTCGCCTCGGATTCCAAGTTGGATTCAAGCAGATTTCCAACTTGGGATCAAGAAGAGACAATGCGAGAGAGTATGAAAAATAGAGAGACCCGTTTCCCAAGTGGCGTCCAAACTTGGGCGCCACTTGGAAACCACTTTTGTACTTGATCCCAACTTGGGCGCGCACACCAGAGAGATGACTGATACGAATTAAATGTGATCCAATTTATAGCAGTAGTGTAGGCGTTTCAAGTAGAATATCTATACAGATTGAATATCTACAACCTACCGTAGTACCGCCTAGGAAATACAATGACAACCAACACATCCAGAGAGACAAGGGTCTGCCAGGGAGATCACTGGTGGAATAAAATGCCTCATGCGCTCCAATTTATAGCAGCGCAGCAGTTGTTTCAGGCGCGGAAAACAACGCCCTAAAATCTCGTCGACTCCAATCGCCAATCTATTTCGGCGTCGCTTGAGCGCTTTTGGCGTCGTCAAAAACGAGCAGCGGAGGTGGGGAGCAAAGAGAGGCCAATGCATGGAATTCCTTCTCAAAGACTCTTGATACTGCATACTCTCTCCCTATTCTGACCGCTGAGAGTGCGCACATAATGAAGAGATTCGTTTCTTGCAAATTAATACAAAACGGAGAGCAAAGAATGACCAATTCATTGAATTTAGGACGCTACAATTACTGATTTTCATGCCAAAAAAACAAAAAGTTCAGCAATATTCGTCATGGAATTCTTGGACATAAGCAGCCAAGAGTTCGTGCACTTTCGTCTCTTTTGGATAGTAGAGAGCGTGCAAATTTGAGAGATTTAGGGCATAAATTCGACCTTCAGGACATGAAAATGTTGCGGAGGTGGACACTAAGTGGTCATCAAAAGACGGCTAGAAGCCATCAAATTGATTAAATTGCCCGAGAAACAGCAGTTAATTGGTGCGCCAGAGGCTTGACTAGCATCAAAGCAGAAGCCAGAGATCACTGGCCATCAAGATAAAAAAGGGTAGACCAGAGAAAGAAGTAGCTGAACAAATAAACTTCACAGCATTCCGTCAATAACATTGCACAGAAAGATCAAAGATCTGCAGCGGAGAAGACATTAGCGCAATTAAGGTAATCGTCTGTTCATTTTAGTCACTTTTTTTTCGATCGAATTGTAGGAAAAATGAAAATATGCTTGCTCGAATGTCCCACTCTAATGTGTAGAAATATCAGTAATTGCGCGGCGATGAGATGGCAATCACTCAACATGAAAAGGGATGAGCAATAGCAGCAATCGTGGATCAACCGGAAACTCGGCGCGCTTGAGGCAACAATGATAAGTGGCGACGCATGAACGGAATGATACGGAACGGAATGAGTTCGAGAAATGAAACCACGACGGACTCTTCATTCTGCACACTCTCTCACCATTCAACCGGCCGAGAGAGTGTGGGAAATGAAGAGACGGTGACCCGAATTTCGCACTCTACAACATTGAAGTGTAGATACATGAACGGAATTGGATGGTTCGGATTCCATGCTCGCCTATTTTCAAGTTATCGAAGACAAACTCCCATTTCTGAAGAGTTCCTCGAGAGTCGTTACTATTTTGTAGAGCCTGACTGGATTGTAAAACAAAAGGCCGGCTGTCCTTTACTGGATTTACTGACCCTTGCAACGCATGACCTAGTACATTTCAGTTAGAAAGTTCCCCAAAGTTCATCTTTGATTGGTAAAGCGTCTAGAAAAAAACATTGTCCCCAGTGGTTTCTTAGCCTATCACGAGACTGGAGTGAACTAACTGCGGTTGGTCTCCGCTCCCCACAGACTAATAACTAATCTCTGCAAGCCAATTTATGACCCACACTTTGGGGGGCGCGGCGGCTGTTTTGCCCTACTGCAATTGGAGAGGGGGTTATGATGGGGTGGCCGTCTCGGCCACTTCCCCTCCCTCTCGGACAAAGGCTTGACTCTCTAGTGCGCGCGCTTTCTGGCTGGACAGAGGAAGTGAGAGAGCATGGGAAATCGAGAGGGTGAGGTCATTCCGCCCTCAAAGACAATGGGCTACTACTACTGGGAGAAACGACTTTACAAAGATGAGGGGGGAGGGAGATGTACTAAAGGCGCACTGATGATAATGACCAATCATCGCTGTCAACAATCTCATCTTTATACGATAAACAGAAACATTATCCGCGGAATTACTAGAGACCACAGAGTAGGAGAACTATAGTCAGTACACCCTACACGATCTTACAACTCTGCCCTCTCAGGGCAAATTTTCGCTGATAATTTCAGCCCTGAAAAGTGATGGATTCACTCCACAACTTGCAAGTTGGGTTGGCGAGCTAGGCCGATGAGAGAGTACAGAGAGTAGATTACGGTTAAGCGATCCCTGATCCATGCAGACCATCCAGCAACTCTAGTCATCCAGCGCTACCAAATCTTACAACACTTCCTAGCCGAAGCAAATTGATAATTTCGGCTAGGGAGAAGGGGGTGATGAATTTCCTCATCCCACTTGCGCAAGGCGGAAGTAGTAGGCATGATGTAAGAAATGCAAACCGAATACGTGCAACGGAGACAAAAAGCCCTCCAACCACAATGGCAAGCACAAATTGTCCGCGCGGTCCTTGTTAGACCCCCAATTCCTGTAGCACTCGATCTACCGGTGCGAGAGAGTGTGCAAATTCGAGAGGGTAAGGACCAGCAAGGGCACTCGAGAGCAAAAATACACTCGGAATACACTAGAAAATAGGGGAAAATCAGGAAAACAAGCGATTTTGCATTGAGATTGTTCTGGAAATTGCTAATCCATAGAGTTTGAGATTCAAAAAATGTCAGTTAATTCGTGAAATGACGAGACAAATACTCGAATTTCGAACTCTAATTGAGAAATCGATCTGGCATGCATTGTCTGGCATTTATCAGGGATATGCTTCAGCCTTTTCTCAATAGTCTCCGACAGACGCTAGTCAATCGATTGGCATCTTTTCGTAAAATATAAAAAAATCCCTTTACTGTTCCCTCTACTACTATGTGCGCACACATATTTGATAAAATTTCACGGGAAAACATGAAGATCAAAGATCAAAGATCGAAAGGGAAAGGGAACGGTTCGCAAGATAAGAAAAAGCGAGCGCGCTATGAACGATAATCGAAAGTGAGGACGAGGAAGAGCAAAACAAGTGGTGGGAAGAGATTACGACTCTCTTCAAATCACATGCCCTCTCGTCTTTCTCTGACCTGCGAGAGAGCACGGGGATTGGAGAGACGCTGAGAATATCCAATTGGAGGATACACATAATCATAAGATGATCGAAGGGACTGTGGCAAAGATTTGAAAGCTCATGAAGCGCAACGCAACAGAAAGCGGTGGTAGATTAAGGCGCGTTCGGGGAGATCAGCGGATAGGGAGGCATTTATGCCGAATAGAGAAATCCCAGAAAGAAGGAAAGGAAAAAAAAAGGCATTCTGGCAAAACTACGGTAGAAGCACAAGTTGCATCATCCCAAAACGACCAGCAATCGCTTGCTAATAGAAGCCATCGACTGCTGTCATGATCACGGTAGAATCAGGGGAGCGACAAATAGTGCAACAAAAAGCGGTGGCAGATTAAGAGGGAGATCAGTGGATAGGGAGATTTGTGCCGAATACATGCCAATAGAGGGATAAGTCCCCGATAGAATTGGAAAGACAAGCCATTCAAGACCTCTTAGCGATCGATAGAATAAAAATGCTGCCTCACCCATTCAACGCATCCAGAGAGCCAGAAATGAGAGGAGTTTGGACCAGGATGGCTTGAGTTTCAAATCGTATTCTTAGAAAGGAAGAAACGGAGTTGTTAGTAGTGATCTTCAATAAAATCGAACACCAACCAAGTTGATCCGCGAGTTGAAATGGCATAGACTGTGATCAAAGTGCACGTATCAAAGAGCAATTGGTCGTTTTTTTAGGGGCAGCATTCAAAAATTAAGAGGAACCCGTCCACACGTTCCGATAGTCAAATCAAGCCAACATGGAGCAGGAAGAATTAAGTTTCACTTCGCCTACTTAGCTAGAGAGAAATTCACTCGGTAATTTTTCCTTTTCAGTATAAGAAAAAATATAATGAATACAGGGTGTCCAAAAAGTATTGTTACACGGATAAAACCATGTATCTTTCTTTAAAAGCAACATAGACAACTCAAACGGGGCACAGTATTTATCAGTGACCATATGAACATAACAATGCACGATCACTCGATCTGGCCTCCATTGGCCGCGATGACCTCTCTGAGACGACGAGGGACCGAGTCGATGACGGCCCGCAGGTAAGGGACGTCGATCTTCTCCCATGCCTTGAGAAGGGCTGCCTTGAGGGAATCGCGGTTCTTGTGGCGAGTAGAGCAGGCCTCCTTCTCCAACACTGACCAAATGCTGAAGTCCAGAGGGTTGAGATCGGGGGAGTTCGAGGGCCATTCCTCACTCGAGATGAAGTCGGGCAGATGGGCGCGACACCATGCCTGCGTCACTTTTGCCGAGTGAGCAGGCGCTGAATCCTGTTGGAAGGTCCAGCGAGCCCCTTTGAAGTGGGAGCGGGACCAGGGGAGAAGGGCCTTCTGGAGAATTGCCCTGGTGTAGTACTCCTTGTTGATCTTGACCCCGGGATCCACGAACACGAGAGGAGTCTTGCCCGTCGAGCACACACCAGCCCAAACCATCAGTGCCTGGGGGTGGGCAATGCGAGAGATGGTTCTATCTCTGGCGTCAGCTTGCTGAGGAGACTTGGCGATGATCCTGGTGTTCTGACTGTTGTAGACCTCCTCGACTGAGAACAGCTTCTCGTCAGAGTAAACGGTAGTCAAGTGCTCCCCACGATCGGCCCGCTGAAGGAGCAGCTTGCATCTCTCCAGGCGCTTCTGCTTGTGGACATCAGTGAGGCCATGGCCCTTTCTCATCTTGTAGGGGTAGGACTTGAGAAGAGAATGAACGATGGCACACACGGATCCTTTGGAGATCTTGAGATCCTTAGCCATCTTCCTGATGGATCGTTTGGCATTGCGATTCACTCTCTTCTCCACGATTCTCCTGTTCTTCTGAGTGAGAGCGGTCTTGGGTCTTCCTGATCTTGGACGGTCCTTCGCAGTGCCCAACTGCTTGAAACGGGAGATGGTGCGATAGACTGTCATTCGGGAAATACGAAGCTTCCTCCTGATGGAATCTGGGGGGTCGCCGAGGGTCCAAAGGTTGATAATAGTTTGACGATAGCGATTTGGACGAACCATGACTATGGGAAACTAATTAGTAGGTTCCCTCAACGCACCGAAGGGTGGGCTCAAACGTGTTATTACAGGTTTTGACAACTCGACCTACATGTTAAAAAAATTCGCGTTTCAAAAGTGTAACAATACTTTTTGGACACCCTGTATTAAGGCGAATGCAGACGAAAAGCGCAAAGATCAAAGATCACCCAGCCGAATGAATCGGAAAGACGGCAGCCAACACAACATGAACAAAGACTAAAACTGCGTCAGATACGTTTCATCTCGTCTACGTGGTCAGAGATCAAGTAGTCAGTGATGGAGTCCTTGGTTAATCAAAAAAAAATTAAAACAACCGAGTGAGTGAGGATGTCAAGCACTAAGTTCAAACAAAAAGTTCAAAGTTCAAAGAACTTAATGTAATGGATCAGAGAGTCGACAGTCGCAAAAAGGGGAACATGGACCATCGCCAATTGAGTTTCACATCATCTACTTGGTCAGAGATCAACGCTGTAAGTAATCAGTGCACGACTTCTTGGTAATCAAAAAAAAATCATAAAATCTGATCAAAAGCCAACTTCTACGTCTCAATGCGCGTGCTCCGCATCTATCAGCAATTATAATATAACAGACACCAAACATAGATCGATAATTAAGGAAAACTACGATAGAAACGAAGGAAATGCTATAAATAACTGAGTAAATTCAGAAAAATTCGACTCACATCTCAGCAGAATCGTCCAGTGTCCTCGAGTCGTCGCAGCTCGCGGCGGCAGCTTGCCATGGAACGAGCAGGACTCTGCAGAAGATTGTCGATTTTCCGCGAAATTGGCGAGAGAGCACGCAATATTGAGAGAGTGCAGAGAAAAAGAGGTCGAAGATGAGCAAATTTGATTAGAAAGAGACACAAAATGAGCAGGACTCTGCAGAAGAATATCGATTTTCCGTGTAACGAACGAGACAGCACGCGATATTGAGAGAGTTCGTAGAAAAAGAAGGCGAAAATGAACAACTCTGATTGTAAAGAGACACGGAATGAGCAGGACTCTGCAGAAAATGATCGATTTTTCGCGAAATTGGCTAGAGAGCACGCGATATTGAGAGATTTCGGAGAAAAAGAGGGCGAAAAAGGGCAACTTTGTATGGAAAGGAACACGGAATGAGCAGGAATCTGCAGGAAAATAGAACGCGAAACTGAAGGGTGCTGATGAAAGTCAGAGGGATAAATAAGCGGTTCAGTGAAATCCAATCATCGAGTTTTGCATAGAAAAGGATGATTGTGCACGGGAAATAGAGTGATAACTTGTACAATAGGGACGAGGAGGGCTTTATGGATTAATAATGAGTGAAATAGGAGTTAATTTCTACGAAAACGACGAGAGAACACGCAAAATTGAGAGGAAACGTACCAATTAGGTAGAGAAGCACGAAAACGAGGCGAAATCTGGCTAGATTCGAAGGAAAGCAGGCAAAAACGCGCAATCAATGCCCTTCCCATGGGAAAGCACGTGCCAGGTCACAGAGGTCAATCAATCAGATCCCTGGGGAGAGACAGGAAGGGTAGATCAAGGCGGAAGGAATCGGCCCAACTTTCTCGTCTAACCCCCTTCCTTTCTCGCACTCTCTCGCTCCTCTCTACTCGACAAGGTAAAAGACAAAGATAAAGGTACCGTCTTCGAGACTGGGCTCGCGGGCGAACACTGCTATGCCAGTGAATATTTGGGCGGATTCGGCCTGGAGCGTGCTTAGTGAGCATGTGATATGAAGAGACTTCGAGATGGCAACACAGAATACTGTTCTAGATGCGATACCCGGAGGGTTTTAGATAATCACTGGTGATCATCGCAGGGGAGGAAATGGTGAGAGAGCAGGGGAACTGGAGAGAGTCAGACGGTTAGAGATGGCGAGATAGTGTGAGATTCGGAGAGAGTCAAGGATGAAACGGCAACACCGTTCACTCACTTTCCTTCACTCAAATGTGTCCTTTTGCCTATACCCGGATCCCTTTCATGGCATGAAAGTGAAAGGGGGAGGGGAGAGAGAGGGGAGAGAGGGGGCGAGATAGTGTGTAAAATTGAGAGAGTCAGATGGAGAGAGGAGGGCGAAAGTAGCCAAAGGACGATGGGGATCTGCCCGGATTTGGGAGGACCTTGGGGATGTGCTGGTCACCTGACTCTCCTCTATTTCCATGCTCTCTCGCCCTGCCTAACGTCTGACTCTCCTGCTTTTGCCTGCTCTCTAGCACTGTTTGACCGCCAAGATAGTGAGGATGAGTAATGTTCACCAGCAAAGCCCGAAGGCTGATCGGATTGGCGAAGCCATACTTCATCCGCCATTCCTACAGTAGTCAGGACGCCGAATCTCGAAGAAGTTATTGGCGTCAGCCATTCTAAATCCGTGTTGTTTTTTCGAAAACAAATGCGAAGTGAACCGCTGAGCGTTGCGAAATCGTGAATTTGAAAAGTGTGCGAAACATACATCGTTTCAGATAAAAAACAGTAAACAATCGCTCATCCTCCTGTTCTCGCAAGTTATGTTTCATGAACGCTCTAACTTCGAGATAACATCGACCTCAGCGATCGTCGGTCAAGTGTTTGCCCGAAAAAAAAACGGCAAAACGATTAAAAAGGACATGCATGACCTGACTTTCCTCGTTTAGTTGCTATCTCAAACTGAACTATTTGGGAGAACTTGTGGAGAAATTTAAAAAAAAGAACAATCGGGATATTATGTTGTTCGGAAAGTTTCTTTCTTTTATTTTTCTCATGCCAATTCTTATGGCATTCGACCTCAATTATTTTCTCTATGGTATACGTTAGTGCCTTGGCGGTGGAATACTACAGTATTTTCAAATCACATCTCGGCCGTATAGCATGCTAGAGAAAATATCAAAAGTTAGCAAATGTCAAAAACACCTGAAAAAGTAGAATTTTACTGTTTTTTGTTGGGTCATTTTTTCCCGAGAACTAGATGCCTACCGATACTAGCCGGATAATATGTGATAGGGCAAGAGTGGATAATAATGATAACGAAGAAAAACCAGGCTTTCAACCATCGAGAGAGACGGGAGATATCAATATGTCACCGTTTCGATGTTCAAATTTCGGCATAAATATTCTGAAAAATCCTGCTCAAGAATACGTGATTGGATTCCCACCTAATTAGGGATAGCAAGTGGTCATGCAATGTACTTCACAAATAACAATCGCTTTGTTCTCTAGGTTGACCGGGTGAAGCACAATAAGTTCAAAATTATGATCGAAAAACCCATCGTAGTGCGGATTACTCCATGGACTCTTCGTTAGATTTGGGAACATGTCCTAGATTTGAAGCTTTCCGTTTACTAATAACCATATTCGACGGTCTTCACAATAGTGGGCCACTTGTATGCCTATCTCTGTTCTGCAAAGAAATGTGCGCCGTAAAAAATCTGGGAGAAAAGTCGACTAGGCTAACTTCGGACCTCCATTGCTCAAGATCTATTCATCGAAAAGGTATGTACTACAGGTTGTTATAGAGAGTATCCAAGCCCGCATCAACTACAAAAAACCATCCACTGATTGGTCAAGGTTAAATAGAGTAGAAGTGAATAAAGCCCATACTGAAAAAAGAAAGAAACTTTCCGAACAACCTAATACATTAGAATGATGGAAGCGAATGCCATCTCGGATGCGTTAGTTTTTCAGTTATTTTGAAATTGTGTTTTTAATGAGCGCTGCGCCATCTCGAATTAGCGGATTTTGTGAAACTTGATCTCTACATCACATCGGGCGATTCGGCACTACACCGGATGAGAACCGTCGGATGAGAACCCACCGGATGAGAACCAAAAAATGGACCCTTCTGTAGGACTTTCTCAGAAGCATTTTTGACACTTTGGGAACCTACTGTGAACATGCTGTAGAAGGGTAATTTTTTTGGTTCTCATCCGGTGGGTTCTCAGTTCTCATTCGACCTAGTGCCGGCGATTCAAAACCATCTCGATTCCGTTAGTGTGTTCAGTCATTACGAAATTTTGCTTTTTATCACTCGCCTATTCTCTCTCTATCGTTGAGATCAGCGCAATCTCGAATTTGAAGAGCGCGTGCAACATAAATTAATCCAAAAAAAATATGTCGATCAAAATAGCCAATTCATTCTTCATCATTTTGCCCAAGTATTTTATCGCAGCTCTCAGCGATCGTCTGCATGCAAGTTGACAAAAAATTTCATAACTACAAACAAAACCGGGACCTATCCTAGTCGGGATGACTTTTCAAGAATCGATCTTCAATCTGCGTACTTTATGCTGGTTTCATAGTCGAAAAATCTGAGGCGTCACTCTCTTCATTCTCTCTCACCGGTCGACCAGTCGAGAGAGTGCGAGAAATGAAGAGAGTGGCCCCTCAGCCTTGGTCGACTATGAATGGGCCATTAAAAACGATCGGAACAGTGCGAGAGCAATCCGAATGAAAAGAAATTTCGAGCTAACGCAACTGCAGATGCCCTCAAAGAGGCCTTCGATTCCATCTAACAATCAGATGATAGATCCCTCTAATCAGTAGGGTTGCATACCCAGTTGTGTTAACTCGCCCGCTATACTTGATCGATCAGAGATAAGATTGAGAGAGCGCCCAAATTCGTTAAAACAATGGGACTCTACTCGCTGACTGACTCCGCATCTCGAAGGCATTATTGTGTTCAGTGATTTTTATTTTTTTAACCACCCACGTACAGATGATTGCTGCATTCCGCGCCATCTCAGATTCGAAGTGTGCGCGAAGCCTAATTGGATTCCATCGACGCAGATCGAAATATCAAATACATTGGTCTGTCCTAGAAACGTATGTTTCAGGTACTCTGCTAATTCGAGATAGCGCGTTTCTCGGCGATATTATCTCGATAACTTTCAAAACGATTTCAGAACTACTGACACCACTAATGCCCTCTTGAACGACAGATAACACACAATTTCCCTTTGCTTAGGCAGCCATCCCAATCAGGAAGGAGCAACGGATAGGTGGCTTCTTCAATGCTCTCGAGCACTGGCTGGGTGGCTAGCGAAAACGAGAGAGTCAGGCAAAGCACGAGATGGTCGTGCGTGAGTATCGGGTAGCGAGATTCGGTATGCCTTTGGGGGCATGATCTAACTATGTCTATTTCTGTCTCTCTCACTTCTGCACGCTCTCTCGCCGGCTAGAGAGACTAGAGAGTGCGCGAAATAGAGAGACTATCCGATTAGCTTATCTATCTTTTATTCCGCATAGCCACCTACTGAATGGGACTGAGGCGGATGAGGAAAGGATTTGGCCTATCGGATCAGGGTATTATTGTAATTCTGATGGCATTACAGTGGAGGTTCAGCTGAGTTATCCCTACAGTTTAAGGGCTACAGTCTACAGGTTAAGGGAAAATTTATGGAAAGATCCATTCGAATTTTGCAGTATCCTCTGACGAATCCTTCCAGTATCGATTATTGGTTTTATTTATTTCCCGCTTAGCAACATATTGGGGTGTCCGGAAAGTTCGTATACTTTATTGTTTTTATTTTTTATTCAATGCTTTACAATTCTCAGTGACCAATGTATGCCCCCTTCTTTCTCACTACCTCCCTCCAGCGATTGGGCAGGGTCTCGATTCCTCTCTTCCAGAATGCGGGTTTCATCGAGACCGCCCAGTTCACGAAAGCCCTCACAACTTCATCTCGATTCTTGAACTTCTTTCCTTTGCAGAAGTCAGAGAGAGAGCGGAAGCAGTGGTAGTCGCATGGAGAGAGATCCGGGGAATACGGTGGATGGGGAATCCTCTCGATCTTCAGCTCGTCCATTTTCTTCTGGGTCATCTTCGCTCGACGTGGGCGAGCATTGTCCATCAGAAGAAGAATTTTGCCCTGGTTCAGGAGTCTGGGAGGGACTCTGATCGCGACATCTTCCAGTTGTTCAGAGAAGAGGTCGGCATTGATGCTGGTGCCAGGGGCGAGGATCTCCCAGTAGATGGGAACGAGCATTGAGAAGAAGATGAAGCAGAGGAGTTCCTTCTTTCTGTGCTCTTCCTTCTTCGGGACGGGCGTGGGCTTCTCATCTGCATCCACCCATTGCAGTCTCCTCATAGGGTTATCGTACGTGATCCACTTTTCATCTGTAGCGATGATGGAATTGAATCATCGAAGATTGGATCTACGATGGAGTAATTCCCGACAGACTTGAACACGATTTTTCAGCTGTTCGGGGGAGAGGTCATGGGGAATCACTTGTGGGAGTTTCGGCTTCTTCCCAGATCGATGGAGGATATCGGACACCGTTGATCTGGGAGTACCAGTAAACTTCTTCAACTCACGCACACTGGCCATGGGCTTGCGCTTCAGTGTGCGGAGAACGAGAGGCTGATCGAGGGAGGGAGGGCGTCCAGAGCGGGGTTGATCATCGAGACCAAACTCCCCTTTCTTGAAGCGGGAGAACCACTTATAGCAGAAGGGTATGGAGGGGGCGTCAACTCCTTCCGACTGGGCCAGGGCAGAGTGGGCCTCCTTCACGGATCGGCCAAGACGGTAGTAATGAAGTAAAACTGCTCGGAGGTAGAGATGGGATTCCATCACAAGAATCAATGTAGCAACTAGGAGACTGATTAAATCCTCTCACTACTCAACGTCAGAATGATGCAATACATTGTTGACAAACAAATTGCGCAATCACTTATTTGATCGCAAACTGACTTTTTTTCCGAACTTTCCGGACACCCCAATACTACTGATGAGAGCTTCACAGTCTGACATTAAAAACGATAATGAATCGCATCTGAAATTTCAGAATTTGAAAATTCATCCAAAAAGTGGAAATAACAAGTAGTCAATTATCTATACGAATCGCATCAGGCTGAGGTGCTGTTGAGGTTGACTGATGCATACGTAAGACTTTTCTGAATGTTTTTTTCCCTGTTAATCAACGTTCTCGTGTCCAACCTCTCTAGTTTCAGCAAGGAAAACTTGAAAGGACTTTTCTTTTGATGAATATTCGGGAAATATTTACCATTTTTGCTTAAAAATTTAATTTAGTATTGACGAGTAATAATATTTAAGTATTTTGCTAACCTTCATTTATTCAGAGTCCGCACGGCGAAAACATCAGATAGTCGCAGGAATGAATGGCGCTCAATACTGACATATCTTCTCGCAATGCATTAGCTGCTTCAGAAGGGGAGAAGGGGCGTTCCCCCTGTTCTTGTCTCCCGGGGGATTCATGAGACTAAACAGATGTGGTTCTTGGATCGGAAGGATAGCGACGAATGCCAACTGGATGACGCCAACATTTTGGCGTTCCTTGTTTTCAGCATCTCCAGATCAATGATCATATTGCAAAGTTTAGATCGGGGAAAACCATGTAAATGATAGTATTAGGTTGTAACATAAGTTTTGTCGCATTTCGGAAGTTCACAATATTTCCATGAAGGATACTTCTCAAACATTATCAATGCCTGACCTCCTAGTATATGTTTGGGGTGTTCATGCACATTCAAACCATAGGGTAGAGCTGAACTGCGCACGCTGGCTATGCGAAAAATATTAATATGAACTGATTTAAATTTGGTGCAGATTTTTTAAATTCGTTTGATCAGGTGCTAGTTCGCAGAGATGAATAATGAACCAAACTTCTACAGCATGGTGATATACCCCGTCAATGCTCTTTCAAAATATACGCCAGATATGGTGCTATGTTGAGCGGAATCAAAGATATACTTCACTGAGTGTAAGGTTAGCCGCTGATTCGTAGCCAACTTGACCAACTCTTCTGAATCCAGAATTGCAACAACAGTGACTAACATAAGTGCGTTCCAATTACCACTCATGGAGGTATAATTTATCATTAAACAAGTGAGAGAAAGAACACTCCACTTGTGGGAAATTTGAATTTTTATTAATTCAATTCGTGCACAATTTTACCAAAATATGCAAGTTTAGGTGTTTCGAATTAAAGATTGTCATTCAAAAGCTATTTATTTCCAAACTTATCCCAAGTAGATACTAGTAAGGGAAGGGTTTATGGTTAGGATGGACACAACAAATCAGATATTGAACATGTGTGCGAGGTAGGAATATGAACAAAGTGCCGATTTCATTAGTTTAATTTACATATCATCGTTCTGAATGGAGCCACTTATCTCAACAGAACCCAATCTACCCCAAACTTTGTCTGCATACTGACCACTTTGGGTGAACTATATTCCACTACTATTTGGATCTGGATATCTATTGAGAAGAAAATTCGGCTTGCGAAAGTTTTCGCGACCGTCACCAACCATCCACATTATACAAACTCGTCTACATTTCTAGAACGATTTTTGTTTGTCATTATCCGTGAGTGGTTCAAAATTATGCACATATGAAGTACTTTACGCAAATCACACAAAATCGGCATAATTTATCCTTTTCAAGAAGAGCTGATGCGTGAAAATGATTTGTAATCCTTATCTCAGTACAACTTTGTCTGACTAATGTGCCTCCTCAACTGCCTTGACAGGACTGAAGTAAAGCGCGTAAGAAAGAGTGCGAAGGCCCTCACTGATGATGAATAACGAAATTGAGATTAAATTAATTCGAAGAATTTCTGAGGTTAAAATGCATAAGAGATTGGACGCGACAAAACTTATGTTACAACCTGATATATCGTTACAAATTGATCAATTGTAGCTGCAACCAATTATCCCATGATCGTCATGGGTCCCATAAAAGCGCTGCGACTGGGCATCGCCTGACCTGCCACTCGAACTCGATTGGAACGCCGATATGGCTCGAATTTAAAGCAGAGTGCGAAATTGCGTCACTGAAGACAAAAGCAACGAGTTTAGAATGACATGTAGTGCGCGATTTTATTTAGGACTAGATTTCTACCTTGTTTTAAAGCGGTTTTATGCGCTATTACTACTGAACAGTGCGCAAAGTAAGAGTACCCTCATCCTTACGTATCTTAGTTAGAAAGCGAGCAAATTGCCTCATTTACGAATCGGAGCCAATGTTGAACTCCTAAATCCTGCACGCAAATCTCACACAATGCAAAGCCGCCGATCATTGACCATGTTCGAGGGAGGCGGCGAGGGGGGAAGGGAAGGAGGAGGAGGATGGGACAAGGAGAGGAAAATAGCACCTGGCAACACTTTCATTCACACCACACGGACAGTGCACACATAGACAAGCAGGTGTTTTCTCAATGCGCGCGCATCTCAATAGCTACCCGAAAACAAGCGATCAAAAAACGAGAAAACAGGGCTAGGCAGCCTGACAGGGCAATTGACATTGAACAATACTGAAATAATTGAAGTCTGTGAAAATAAAGGAATTTTTGTATCCTTCGGGCACGATAACGATGCGAGATTGACAATGAATTGGCTAACAAGTAGAGATGGTTCCTAACAACAACGCCCATAATTCTGAGCACTTTCCCTTCTGCTGGATCGGCGAGAGTATGAACAGATTTGTAGGTTAAATTTGTAAGAAGAGAGTGATTCCTTGCGAAGCAATCTCAAGAAACAAGGCGCGCAAGGATTGGATAAGCAAAAGGGTATCAATGAGTAACAAAGGGTAGAGAGCCGGGCGTGGTCCAGGATAGGATTATCCGCCGATGACCTGATATTGGAAGACAAAAAAAGGTATATTTCTTGGGCATTTACCAAAATTGTGAACATGAGCTTTTTCCTGTTCTGAAGAAAATTAACCATAGTGATAACCAGCTAGCCTCGGTGTGAGTACAATCAATAAATTGAGGAAATAAGATGGTTGGGTAACAATGCTTGGAGAGTTGGGCCATGCCTCGGATCGGACTATGCGCGCGCCCATGGCATAGAGTGTGGGAGGAAGACCGGTACACTCGCGGGAGAGAAAGAAAGAGGAGGAGGAGGAGATGGAAGAATGGCTGTGAGAGAGAGGTAGGGAATACCACAATAATGCATTGCAATGGCCGGGTAATAATAAGTGAAAGTGTGGTGCTGGGTTGAAACACTTCGCCGGCGGCGGCGCGTAAACTAGGCGTAATTAATGAATGCAATGGAGACGAGACGCAACAAAACAGTAAAAGAGCAGGGAGGAACATTGCGATGCTCCTTTAAAAGTCACAGCGGGAAATTTGCAACTGTGTAGGTTGCGAAACTGGCTTTGGCTTGGTGCTTGCAAACATGTTCACTGATGTTAGAAGGCAAAGCATTATAGCATTACATAAAAGGGAGCTCGATGGAACTGCAACCAGGGAACTTTAAATCGCACTGAAACAAAATCTCCCTCCACGAATGTCCCACTCGAGGCACAAAACTGATTAGGCGGATGTATGTTTCACTTCACTTATTAGAAGCAAAAGTGTTCAGATTGATCAAATTGGCGAATTGCATTTGTGTTTCAGAATGTTACTATATTGCGAAGCGTTTTCAAACAGCCTATTCCCACATTTTGCAGTTCAGGGTTTTGCGGGCAAATTCAAAATCTTAATCCCTTTTCTGGAGGGACCAATGGAGGTCAGAACGCCGTGAAGGGTACTGTTTGTAAGTGAAAGTATTCGAAACTAGGGATGTCTTCGCATAAATTCACTATTTTCATTATGGTTGACTTCTCGTCATGGTCAGCGAGAAATGACGACAAAGATCTTGCGAACTCAAAGCTCGTCTAAGGGATGAAACGCTATGTTTGGCTTGGTCAATGGGCAGTTAATCATACAATGAGCAACAAACAACAGAACATTAAAAAGAATGAAAGTTTCGATGCTTTATTGCAAAAATACTTGAAAGCTGAGATTGCTTGCGCTGAACTGTTTCAAGTGCACGAGGGCCATTGCAGTAAAACAAATATTAACAAATAGTAACATCAGATACAGCTAGAAACTAAGACTTCACTGGGATTGCATGGATCGAGATAAAGATCGAAGTTGAACGCTGATCTAAGCAGTCCAGAATTCACGGCCAGTGTAGTTCAACAAATTTAGCTATCATCAGAATCATCTAGAAACGAATGATTTGCTGACGAATTGAGAGAGAGATTTACTTAATGCGGCCGAAAGTTGCACAGAGAGGGAAAATCATCCCGGCCCATAATATAATCAGAGACAACTTGAAACGAATTCTTTCTGGCCCTGTATCGGAGCAAGAGCCATAACCTAGTTGGACGCTGATCTATGTGATCCACAATGGAGTTCCACAGAGAGGGAAAATCATCCCAGGGACCGGTAACTGTCAATTGAGAGGCTCCATCCGGGAGAGTTCGGCCGTTCGCCCGAAGTTTCAAAGGGAATTGGGTCAATCCTTAATCCGTTCCCGCTTTGTTGCAGTTAATTCGTTATTTCCGGATTCGATGAAGTAAAAACCGACAGGAAGTCGAGTTTGATCAATTTGAATTAGCGAATGACAGACCAACAAGCTCTCGCCGATGGCTCATTCAAAAGACTCTCGGCCAATCGTGTTTTCCCGCATAATGATACATTCACTCTTTGCTCCCCTTCAATCTTGTAATTCCCTGTAATCGAAAGCGAAAACTTCTCGAGATAATTTCGCTTTCAATGCGCCAACACTTTTTCGTTGTTTAGTGCCCCGACTAATCTATGCGTATTGCTTCGTAATGTGTCAACTATTGAATTGGAGGCGCGAGCGAAATTGTTACAGGCAAAACATCTAAATTTCCAACTTCCAAAAATAGGAGTATACGAATATTTCTGAAAGCGAGAACAGCGGGTCTGTAGAACCTGGAAAACGTATGGAAATTGTCGGAAGTATCGTAAACGAAACCGAAAGCCGAAGGGAGAGGATCGACTGATTGGCTCTGATTCGTAAACACCGGGGGAAGTAATGGTCTTTGTATCTTCGTTCTGCGTGCTCTATCGCCAATCAGAGAGCGAGATAGCGTGTCTAAGAGAGAGGGAGATGGCTTGACTCTCCTCAATTTGCACACTCTCTCGCAGGTTAGAGAAAGCGAGAGAGCACGCGAACTGGAGAGAGTCAGACCATTACTCAAGGAGAGTGCCTGCTCGTAGTTACTCTTTTCTGACTAGATCCATTCGATGCGTTGCGTTTCTTATGGCTTTCCAAAATGAATGCCGAATGGACCAGGTACTCTCCTGGTTTCGCGTGATCTCTCGCTTCTCTGACCAATGACTGATCAAAGTGAAGGAAACGGCTACCATTAGTGGATGCAACTCGATCCATTCAGGCTCGGTTGTCGGCCCGAGTGGTAAGAGCTAGCTTAGAATGATCAGTTCTCCGCGATTAGCATGCAGGAATCATTAAGAACAAGAATACAAGGCACGACAGGCCATATTCAGGGGATCGAATACTGTTACGTGATAATGCATTTTTGTTAAAATTTTTATCTTTTTTTTGCCCGAACACAGCGTGTCAAAGCGACGATTGGCGCGGCGCTCAAACAAACTTGAAACATAACAATTTTGGATGAAATTAGACGAAAAGAGTTGGACCAAACTCCATGAAAAAAATATCATAAATTCTCAGGATAAATTAAAATGCCTTTCTGATACAATACACCGCTCAAGATACGTTCTAAAAATCCTCCCTTTCATTCTGGACAACTTTTATAAAATTTAAACTTAGTTATTAACTTTTATGTAATTTTCCAAACATAAATCGGAAGTTTCTGGAAAGCAAAGCAATAGGAATACCCACATGCATACAACTTTTTCATATCCTCATGACGCGCTCTACAATTGGTATTACTTAGAATTTTTCAAATATGAAGAAACTTTTTGAGAAACGAGCGATTTAAGCCTTTTTTTCAAAATTTCTCAATAAGTTTCACCATTTTTGGAAAATTCTAAGTAATACCAATTGTAGAGCTCGCCATGAGGATATGAAAAAGTTGTATACATGTGGGTATTCTTATTGCTGTGCTTTCCAGAAACTTTCAATTTATGTTTGGATAATGATATAAACGTTAATAACTAAGTTTAAATTTAAATAAAGTTGTCCAGAATGATAGGGCGGGTTCTTAGAACGTATCTTGAACTTTGCATTGTTTCAGATTAGGTATTTTAATTTTTCCTGAGAATTTATGATATATTTTTCATCGAGTTTGGTCCAACTCTTTTCGTCTCAATTCATCCAAAATTGTTATGTTTCAAGATTGTCTGAGCGGCGCGCCAAACAAAGTAACTCGATCGCTCTGACACGCTGTGCCGAATACACCACCAATTCAACGATGATTTTCGAATACGAGAACTTTTAAAATGTATGTGAAACATACTCAAAACCCAATTCCACTCTATTTCAGTACGTTTGAATAACTTGATTGTCGACAATTCATGTGGTTGTCAATCGTCAGACAACTCCTTTTCTCGTATGCCGGCGTGTATGAAGGAAATAGATACATCGGCTACTTCACTCTCCTTGATTATATTAGTTGTGTGTCCCCCAAGCCTGGAAAAAATCGATGAAGAAGGCACTATCTATTGAAGGAGTTTACGTGAAACTCAACCAATCAGAGTAAGAGTAGAAATAAATTAGCTAAGCTGTGTCTTTTCTAAATCCGAGTTTAGTGCTTCACGTTTAGGCAATAAGAGTGTGACTAAGGTAATAATCGGCCGCCTTTGGCTTTCCTCAGTGAATGCCGATTTGACCAGGCACTCTACTGTTTTCCCGTGCTCTCTGACATCTCTGACCGGTGAGTGTTTGAGGGTAAGGAAGAGATCGAGCTAACGATTGCCATTAATGGTTTTTTTTAAAACTCGATCCGTACATAACCATTTCCCCTGATGTAAATGGCTGGCAATCATTCAAGTTGCGATAACTCAGAGCAGAGATGAAAACGTGAAAATTTCAGAATCTAGTATCGTTAGGAAAAGTTATGCAATGGTAATAAAATAGTTAATTTTGTAGTTTTGCCTTTCCTCCTCCTTTAAAAAATAGGCAATTCAGATGGAGAGTGAATGATTAGTAATCAAAATTTTTTTGAAAATAAGAGCTATCATCATTTTCTTGAAGCAACCCTTCCTCGACCATCAGCAACCCGTTATGAAACTGAAAGTTATGAAACAGGCACTCTTATTTTCGTAGACAGTGATATCACGTGCTCTTGCAAATTGTAATGATATCCCCCCCCCCCCAAAGAAAGCCAGACATAACGACGCTCTTCTGATCCCACAATTCAAAAAGTGAAATCAATCCTAAAATTTTAGCGTTAATAGTCAGATCCGAAGATCTCTCTTATCTGCCCAAACCCTCTAATGGTGGGAGAGCGCGAAGTGAGAAAATACGGACTATGGATAGTGTCCGCCCAGTGTATGTATCGCTGACCAAATTTTCCATTCGATGCGTTTCTCATGGCTTTCCTCAATGAATGGATGTCGATTGGTACAGGCACTCTCCTGTGGTTTCGGGGTCGGAAGGATCGATGAAAAGTGTGCCATAAGTGAATTAATTTTTTTGGTCCGAGATGGGAAACGGCAGTATACCAACATCTTTCTTGTTATCCGATTTTTCCTTTTTTTCAGAGCCGCTCACTCTCAGCTTGGTCCCTCAATTCCCCTACATCTCTCCCGTCACCAATTGGAGATGTGTATCGTGCTCTTCGATTCGTCATACCATAAATCAATATGATTCATGAAAGCAAACAACTTGAGGAGAGTTATGATAGTGGAATACAACGAGAGAGCAGGTGGAATTAAGAGAGTTGCATGTCGTAAACCTACATGGAAGAGGGGATGTGGAGAAGTGAGGATGGATTGACCGGATAAATCATTTCTCCATACTCTTTTAATGAAGGCATAAATTCCAAGGATTCTCATTTATCCAAATTCGACGAAGTCGTGAGTATTTAATTTTAATTTGTCTTTAGGTAAGTTTAGGTGTGAATTTACATAAGGAGATGTTTTGGGCTGCCAGATATCAGGTGACATGGCCACAAATGGAGCTAAAACACTGCAGCATGACATTACTTTTCCTATTAAAGTACCTGGAATACGCGCCGCAAATCGCATAACAATGATAGAAGGAATTCGCAAATTTGGTATATACCGTTTCGAAGAATTCTATTTGATCAAAAATAATTTCAACAATTTTCGAACAGTGTCCACGGGCGCGCCTTGGAGTTTAGATGCACACAAATAAATATTTATGAAAACATTTCCCATAAAAATCATTTTTTTCATTATTTTTAATCTTATCACTGTCGTAAACTATTTTAAGATTCGTGTTTGAAGTGCCTCGAACCGTTTTTTTGTTTCCTGGGGAAACGAACAATACTGTATCATTAAAAATTAGTATTTCAAAAAATATTTATGCTCACACTATACAAGAGCAAAAGTGGGATCAGAGCCTATCTGAGTAACATATCAATTAAGGTGATGGGGTCAGAAATATAGAGAGAAGTTTTTAGGGGAAATTACCAGAACGGGAATTTAATTTTATCCATTTCATTTTATTTCATGTTAAAGTACCACTGTGAGGAAATATTTTTTTGAATTTCCGACAATTATCTGAACCGCAAGCCCGAGCGCGGGAATTCAAAAAAATTGAATTCGCGGTACTAAAAATTACTGTAATTGATTTAGGTAATCGATTTACAGTATAAATCAAAAATAAATTTTGAATTCCCGCGCTCGGGCTTGCGGTTCAGATAATTGGCAGGAATTCAAAAAAATCTTTCCTCACAGTGGTACTTTAAATAACTTGATGTGGTGTGGTATGATAACGTCGACAGAAAATCAATAGAGGGAGGATCATTGATGGAATTGCGATGAAGAAATAAGGGGAATGTGGAGCAAAGACGTAGAGGATAGTAACGAATAGTAACAAATAGGGTGTTTGCAGGAAGATCGACTTCGTGGCGGAGAAACAACCAAGTTGCGCGATGCATCATTTTTCCCACTCGAAGAATTCACAAGTGGAACACTTGTAAAATCTTCTGTCCCTATTCTCCGGCTTCAAGCAGTTGTGTAATAACTAAATTCAGTGTCGCACTCACAACAATAGCTGTACTCCTCGTATTCATTATATTGCGCGCATCGTCGACTAGCGAAGAAGAAGAAGAATTGGTAATGAATCAACAAAGGGAACTTCTACTTTCTGAAGCTATCGCTCGCTGACAATAGCCATTAGCTGCACAACTTTATTCCCGCTTGCTCAATTGATTATCATTTTCAACAGGAATACAATTCTATCAAATTGTATTGTTACAAGGCGCCTCGGGAGAGCGATCCCCCTTTTTCGAAACATTCTCGTTCCCATCTGCTCTTCCCATCTCGTAAACTCGATCGTAAACGAACCGAAACAAGACCCGAATTGCCTCGATTCGACTATTCCCATCTATCGAATACCAGCCTTTCCCTATCGCTTTCTCAGCGCGATTGCGACTCTGGTAAGGTTGCATGCTAGTCGAGGACCAATTCGCACGTTGTTTCACTCTGCGTGAGATCATTTCCTTATCAATGGACACATTTACACGAAATGCCTGGATTTTCTAGGAGTCACAGATTCAATTCAAATTTCATTTCTCCCCAATCCTCTCTGAAAGTCGGCCTTGGCGTTGGGCAAAGGAACGAGGCAGATGGCTATCGTAAAATGCCTTCGTACAACAGGCAGAGGAGCCCATCAATAAATCTCCCTCGAGGCTATCCCCTCCCCCTCCCCCGTCGTGTCTGCTCCAAACCGATTCTCTCAATTCTCCATCTCTGGGCAATTCTTTCTTCTTGCTTTCCGTGTAACGGTAAATCGTGTAATGACAGAAGAGATGTAAAAGGTACGAACAATCATGTGAATGTGACACGACTGCGGCATCAGTGACCAGTGCATTTGCCTAAATGACACTAATTACAGGATCAATCCATCTGCAAAATGTTAATCTTATGCAACGCCATGTTATTTGATATGATCATATTTCGCCCGACATCGAGAAGGGACACGATTGGCTCAGATTTTATGTCTACCTTTACCATTCTTCCCGAATATCTCTTTGTCTCGATAACAAAAAATGGGAATCACCCTATTTCAAGTTTTATTTCGAGATAGCTACCGCCAATAAGTTTATCACGGGAGCTTGGGGTTTATTCAATTCTAAGGTTTTAAGGGATACACAACCATTATCCTCTCCCATTTCGTCGCCTCTGACTCTTCTATCTTTCCCTCCATCTCGTAAACGATCCGTAGCAAGGCCGAATCGGAGCAAGGCCGCCTTGCCATAAATCAATATCTTCCCTCCTTTCGCTGCTTCTTCAGTGGGCGTGTCTTCGTCCGAGGAAGCACACAGATACGAGAGAACCGACGTTGCGAAATTAAATGAGGGATCATGTGAATCTATGAGAGCAAGGATTCGATTGTAAGCCAAGGCGGTGGATGTGTTGAGAAGGGCAATTTGACGCCTCTAGTACTGCTCTCTAGAATTTTACTCGGCATCGGATTAAACGATTCTCAATGGATGAAACAAGGATCAACCGTCCAGGGTGAGTTATATACTGTAATATAATTTTTTTAAAAATAGTTGAACTATTGGGGAATTGTGCCCAGTGAACGTTAGAAGGCGCTCACTAGGGCTAGCCAACCGTTGTTGACGATTCGCTATCCCTGGGGCGGCGGCAATGAATCGCTACTTCTATAAAGGGAGAGGGGAGTGTAGCGATGCACTACCCCCGCTACATTCGCTACGATTCCGACGCTCGCGTTCTCCCCTTGTTCTTCTCCTCGCCGTGCGCAATAATCGCGCCGGGTTGGGGGTAGCGAATCGCCACGCCGCCGCCCTGGGAAAGCGAACGACATTTGGCCAACCCTAGCACTCACAAATCCTTAGAAACGAATTCACGATTTATTAAACAATTGCTGCCAAAATAATGTGTTTAATGACGCGCTTCAATCATCAGAGCTAGAGCCAGAGCTACAGCAACCAGTGCTCTGATCCAGCGATACGGGTAATGGTTGTATTTTGAATAAAGTAGAAGCACGGTAATGACTTTTTGAATTGATCGTTTGAATAAATCATGAATCTTTATCCATAATATGTCCCGCGGCCACGGGATACGGTACTTTTTGCTACGGTTGGTGTACTCTATGTATGGTTCGCAACGATTCTCCAGTGAAATCATGAGTCTGCCACAGGATCTGGCCCAATGCCAGCACGAGTTACGGCATTAATTCCAGGACGAATCTTCCTTCAAATCCACGATGAAGACGTGAGTAATATACTTATAATTAAATTATACATTTAAGACGTTGAAATTTTGGCGTGAATTAGGAATGAGGTTGCCTAAGAACAAAGTTGAGCTTCTCAGCAGGAAAAAATGTCACGGAAAAATATATAGTTAATTAAGATAATTTTAGCGTTACATAGAAACCATACTAATCAAATAGTGCAACGAGAACGTTAAATTAGTATGTACAAATGCGTCATCGGTAGAAACGAAACCAATTTGAGAAATTAAAAAAAACAGTGTTGAAACATTTAACGTTTTGCGTTTATTAGATTATTATATTTTGGCAATAACCACGATTCACTTCTTCTATCATAGACCACGTGAAACAGCATAAAATAGGCTAAAATGTCGCTGTATGCAATCCAGGAAATGAAGTTCTTCCGATATTTGTCTAATATTTGCAGGAATCCTTTCCTTCTGGAACGACCATAATAACCTTGACTCCGGAGATCGAACAGCTCCTGGCCAACCACATCGGTCGAAATGCGGATTCCTCCCTTCAAGTGGTGGATATAATGAGCGGAATCGAATCAATGGTAAGTTGTTCATGAGTATTATGTTGGCGAAGGTCGTCCAGCCATTCTGAGTTTGCAACACTTTCCTTCATGTCCGTCTCTGGTCGCAAACATGGTGAAAATATTAACTGTTGTAGGGGATTGGCCAAGGTAGCGAGCCGGTAACGACAGAGGCACTCGAGGCTAGGACACAAGAGGCCCATCCCGAAGTGGTGGAGGCAGCCGCCATGGTACCAGTCGGAGAAGAGGTCAATCAGAACAACGAAGAGGTAAACTGAACAATTTATATGGTTATTTATTTTAAAAAAATATTAAAAAAATAATTGAAAACTCTACAGGATATTGCTCCGGTTCACGAGCTGGTTGCCGCACCCGAGGACGCCCTGGTGATCGAACAAAGAGCCGCTACAGTTCACGGAGTGGACATTCAGGAGGTAATTGAGTCTACGTTGAGAATATGTGTATGCAAAAATATTTGACACATCAACACACGATTTTAATCAAACTACGTTATTATAATTAGCAGGTCCAGCTCGATCAAGCTATCGCTATCGCGGAAGAAGCTCTCCCGCCTCCCGGTGCCGCACCTCCTCCACACCACGACGGTAGGCGATATTCTTAAAAAAAGGAGTGGCATAAAAATTGAAATTCCTACATGTGGAAACGATCGTGCCTATCCCAAAATCGTAAACAATCCCGAAATTTCGATGCAACGCTCCTATTTTTAGTTGGCGCATTGTTCTCCCTACAAGGAAACGCTACCAGGGGTTAACATGGTTATACGGCGCAAGATGTGAGATGTTTCAGCGCAAGTTTGACATCCAGTAGCTGTTGCAAACGCACCGCTGAGAGTAGATGGTAAGCTTTCGATAAGCTAATTTTTTGTTCTTTATTTACATTCAATAATTTGCAGTTGCCACCCAGACGGACGACGAGAATTGGGCGTGCCAATTTTGCGGAGCTCGCCTCAAAGGAAACCAGTGAGCAAGTTTTCCTTAAATTCTTAAAAAAATGAAACCTTAAATCCCCCGGATGGTCTAGTGGTTCTGCCCGGTACGCGGAAAACTCGAAAAACGGGTTTTGAATCCCGGTCCGAGAATATCCTTTGCAATCTTGCATAAATCTGAAATACGACCTGAAGCATTTCGTATTGTCATTAAAAAACGTCCTAAATTGATGAAGCTTAAATAATTCAGGCCGTGGTCGCGAGGCAACTATCATCGTCACAGCGGCATCCACTTACAAGGCGGGAGGTACGAGTGCCCATTGGCTGCCTGCCATCCTCCACTCGGCAACGTGTTCCGCTCTCCGCAAGATACGGGTGTAAGTGATGAATTTGTGTATCTGAATCGGTGATTGCATGAGAGTCATAACGGTATGACATATTATTCTGCACATATTACGTCTGTAATTAGGGACGAAATGTAATCATTCTACAAGCACTCTCGATGGGCCGAGCAGCGATAGAGTGTACAGAATAAAGAAACGGTGAAACCGTTTCTCGAACTCTAGAGTAAACCTAAATACGCTGGTACCTTTTAGATGGCGTACCACATGCAAACGGCACACGATGGGGACACGACCGAGCCCATAGACTACGGCGATAACGAAGCCTTCGCTAGGTGGTGCTTCCCCCAAGCACGTCACACATAACTGTACCTAGTAGTTATTAAATTATTTGAAATATATTATGATTATTACTAATTGACTTGTACGTGTTCTGTCAATGCTTTAGCTCATTGATTTCCTCGTCGATCTTTTGAACATTGAGCATAAAGATTTGTTGTCTTCATTCTTCCGGAAAATCGCACTTCATATTTTTCGAGTGGATTTATATTCCTTTTTTGCAGCCACTTCAAGCGATTTTACAGTCGTCAAGAGACGATTATGCTTGGTGGTGTGAGGATGTAATGGATGAGCTGATAAACATAAATTTAAATATATTAAGCAAACCATTCGTTTGACAGGGCTTATCTGTAGAATGCGCGGAAATTCGGATAAACGAACAAATGGACAGCTGGTACCAAGCCTTTAGCTGCCTCTCGTATACCATAACTCACCGTTACATTTATCAATTGACATATTGTTTTTAACCTAGAATTGATTATTGGGTAACTTAAAACGCACCTAAACACAAGCTCGTCGCGTGTGTTTATGTTACACAAACAAAAAACAAAAATGGAAAATTCACCACCTTTAGCATACAGGTAAATGCCCATCTACGATTGTACAACCGTCACAACAATACGATTAACGCTGCTGTTCGGTGAAGCCATACGCTGTCCAGAGTCTTTCTGGGGAACTTGTTCTTTCGGAACCGAGGTCACTACCAATTCATCTACCCCGTTAGATGGTGTAATAGTTCTCATTCGACCTAGTGCCGATGAGCGTAATTTATTTCGGTGCCATCGCTAGCAGGAATTGTGGCGACGACGGAGCGAATCACGCTTCAAACCCATTTGAGATCGATAAAAGATTCAGTTTCTTCAGTCTATACACCTCTCTCACAGGGCGATAAACGAAGAGATGATCCAACCCGCTTATCCAGCTCTAGTTATTACGCGTTTGCTCTATCATGTACCCTTGGAAACGAGAGGGAGAGAAGGGAGGGAAATATGGAGCATTTCACAACATCGTCTCTACTTTTCCTCCATCGCTCGCACTTTTTCGTATGCCAATACATTGTATTTGTTGCTCACATATCTTGAGGCGCTTGTTCTTTACATCTTGGACGAATCAACACATTCCGCACTCATTATTTTGAACTTTGTATTAGAGTTCGGTAAACGATACCACGGTCTCTTCATTTTACACACTCTCTCACCGCTCGACCGGTGTAGAGAGTGTGTAAAATGACGAGACGAAGGCCCGAATTACGAGCTCTACTTTGTATGGTGTAGGGTTGGCTACGTGGGAATGACTCTCTTCATTCTGAGTGTTCTCTCATCAAGGCAGATAACTATGACGTCATGCCGCCTTTGATATATCAAAGGCGGCATGACGTCATAGCTCTCATCCGACCTTGACACCTCATCAGTCAGATAGCCGCGAGAGTGTGCAGCACGAAGCGATCATTGCCCACTAAGCAAACCCTAGTGTGTTGTTATTGAAGGAACACATAACGATTTTTGAACTTATGAGAGTGGGGAGGGAATGGAAGAGGCCACCAATCTGGATTGCCTATTTCGACAACTTTAAGCTACACTCAGTACGATTATATATTCAGTTAGCGTGCTATACATGATCTCGACGCGACGCGATTCCTTTTCTATTCAATTTTCTACTACCAACATCATAATTGAAGTTGTCGCGATGCGTGTCGTCAGAAGACTAAGGAACGCGCTTTCAAGGCGTTTTCTCACCCGGATCCCCAACATGAATCACTTTATATTTAATATTGATGGAAACTCACATCGGTAAGGTTGTCTAAGGGATTATTATGTTGTATTGGTTAATTGCCGTTTCATGGTATCATCTACTTGTGAGGAGATGTTGACTGAGGGAAAGAAGCGAATTCGGAATTATATTGTCTGCTACGGGGACCCAGACCTAGTCTGGAACGGTACATGTTTGTATTCGAATTGAACACGCAACGGACAGATGCAGATGGAATCTCACGAAACTGCTTGCGCACCGAAGATGATATTGCCACCGCGATAGATTTTGCTAAGGAAGAAGCAAAAATGTGAGATTTTTTTCAGGATTGGGATTGCCAATTGTTGAAGCATTTTAAAGTATATTTCAGGGACTCAACATAGTGCAACTGAAACTTATACGAACATTCCACGCAAAATTTCCAATAAGAGAAACCTAGATAGAGCTCGCGCACGTTTCAGCAAGGGAAGCGTGCCGTGTGTGACCATTGAGCTGGCACTACCTCAAGATCAGTGCACTGCTGCAGCTACGGTAGCAGCTTTTGTAGCCGCTGCACAGCAGCTGCTACTCGCTGCTGCAGCCGTACCAAAGCATGCAGCAGGCGCTCTGACGTTTGCTGCAGGGACTGACGATCGTCGACAATGGCAACATACAGTGGAGGACATAGCAAACAAGCTGTTTGATATGGTGAGAGTAATGGGTAAAAAAAGGTTAAACGGTAATCATACCGCTCGTCATGCAAGGGTCCCGAGAAGTGGGTATTCCGGTAAATTTAATATGGAAATGCAAAATTCGAATTTAGTCCTTGAACTGTGCACGTAATCGCTCCGTGACAAATTCGATTGTTCATGCATTTATCAAGTAAGGCAATTGTATTTTCATAGTGCTTGATGGAAAAATGGATGTGTGGTTATCAGAGATATCTGTGAAAAATGCGAACACAAATTCAGAAGAATGCTGCATAACTTCAACGATTATGACACGTCTTGTGCTGATTTGAACATATGCTTCATAGGAGAAGAGAAGAAGGTCGTGTAACAATTTCAATGATTGCTTTGGATGAAAGCACGTTTCGAAATTCGATAATATACAAGTAGTGCTAGTTGCAGAAACCGATTTCTATACTTGATCTGCCTGGTATTCTGCTTGTGAAGATTATTGAGCAAGCCTGCATCACATTGGAGGTGAATTTTAGAGTTTTTCTACGCGAAAATGAAATTAAAATATAAAAAAAAGAAACTACGAAATTGCAATGATAATATTACTAATTACTAATTAAAACTAATTGCTAAATTAATTACGCACAATGATCAGGATCGGCTGAATCTATGTTTGACGTGCAATGCCCTCGGCTTGGCAGTGTCTAACTCCAACTTCTACGATGAAACACTTCGGTTTGAAACAAGAATGCCAAATCACTCGCTACTCCTGTCCTCTCCGAATGTAGTACTGAATGAGTTCAAGCTCAATTAGGCATCAACTTCTCAACCCTACTTTTGATTCACCCTTCCCGGTAATAATAATTTGGATTTGAGAGGTCACTTATTGAACTGAAATTTGTAATATTTTAATATTAAAAAAATTTTGTATGTGTCCGTTCGTAGGTATTTTATTTGCTTGCATATCTTTTTAGGTAGCACCGAAGATCTTTTCTAGGCGGCTCTTTCGCGAAGCTCGCTACGATCTCATCTATATGGATACCGTATGTAACGTTAGCTCAATTTATCTAAGAACTACTCTTAAAAAACAAATCTCTTCTTCGTTGTAAACACCTCCCCCAAATTTGAAGCGCGATCAAATAGTTAGATAATCTTTGAAGAAAATGCTACAGTCGCAGGTTCTCAAGATATTCGAATATCTCGAAATCCATCGACTGTTGCGATTCGTTCCTCAGACGATTTCATTAAGCCCGTCAATGACTATATATTTCATATTTTTTAAACCACCACTACTGATTTGAATAATGATATGTATGATAACAAAGCTCGCTTATTAAAATGGACAGAGGTATATCACGCCTCTCACCTAAGAATCGAACTGAATTGAAAATTTTTCGGATTAGGCCAAAAAGTGTGTATGATGTTTTTTCACTGATGAGTGGGTTTCTCTCGATCAGAGACATCCTGAGAAACTCGATTGCTTACGATCATTCTGAAGGCCCTGGTACCGGGTAGTTGGTTCTGGCACCCACCTTTAACCTTGATTATATCCGTTCCCTTTCACTTTGAGCAAAAATCGTCCTCTGAGAGACCCCCACTAACTTTTTGAGCTATGTTTCTGTCATGTTTTAACTGAACTATGACAATCTTTATTCGTAACACATTTGAAACATATTTTAAATTAAATATCGATGGTCGACCCTCCTCTCATTCTCCGTTTCGCTGTGAAAAGCGCGCGGCCTGCCTCTAATGAAATGACTTCAAATCAACTCGAAACTTCAAGGCTATATAACTTGCCTGAAGGCGATGCTCTGAATACCGCAAACCACTCATTTTAAAGCCCTCGATCTGTACTTTCTCTTCCTTGAATTTCGTAGCGTCTTTACCTATGATTTTTAGAAAAGTTGCCCTGAATATAACATTGTTCACAGTAATTTTCATGAGTTCTAGTTTGTATACATCGATAGAGCTCAAAAAGTTATTGGGGGTCTCTCTGAGGACAAGTTTTGCTCAAAGTGAAGGGGAGCTGATATAATCAAGTTTAAAGGTGGGTGCGAGAACCAACGACCCGGTACCAGGGCTTTCATAATGATCGCATGCAAATGAGAAGTTGGTAGTATGTTTAGGAATGACACATTCAAAAAAGGAAGAAAACCCGATTTAGGCAATTTCGCCTAATCCGGCATTCAGTTCGATCCTTACGTGAGAGGCGTGATATGTATTATCCCAAAATGATATATAATAACTAAAATGAGTAAGTTTGGCAAAACTGAATGCATAACATCCGTAAACTAAGTTTCATCTAAATCGTGACTCTAAATTTTAAAAAAAAAACTAATTTTTTTCTGAAACAAAATGAAAAATTCTTATAGAAAACAAGAAGTAAGAGAGCGGATTTCGTCGACAAACTACTTGAAATTTCTACGCAAGTAAAATGCAAGTCACTCCACATGTCCACTTATGGCGTTGCGAATACCAAGTAATATCCAACAGCGCATGCTCAATTTTCAGCAAAGAGATTCAGGATTTTCAAGATCATTGAAAACTTGGCACCGAGCAAAACGCTCAAGCTTAATCTAGTATCGGCAACTGAAAATATCAAGGAGAATCATTTCCGAAACCTGCCACCTGTAAATGTGCTCCAACTGAATATGTGTCAAACGGGATTCAGGGTATGTTTCATTATATAACAACGTTATTTATTTTAATGTATTCTGAACACTGGATACACTGGCCTAGCAGTGTTCTACCGCGAGCCCAGGCTCGAAGACAGGATGTACCTTTACCTGCCTTCTGAAGTTCATTACTTGAACACGTTGTAGATATCTGATTCAACATTTCTCGCACTAGTTGG
Source organism: Pristionchus mayeri (assembly GCA_036245805.1). Taxonomy (NCBI): domain Eukaryota; kingdom Metazoa; phylum Nematoda; class Chromadorea; order Rhabditida; family Neodiplogasteridae; genus Pristionchus; species Pristionchus mayeri. Next base: position 6,877,924 of record BTRK01000002.1, read on the forward strand.
AAAGCATCGTATCGTTGATATATGGTCCCCGGAAGAAGGCATCCAAGAAATTGCTACCTTTGTGAAGGCACTCGAGGTGAATGAGACAATGTTCATAAATATACACTAAAAATACATCTGTGTATTTTTAAATCAGTGGATTCTCAGCTCAACAAAAATTGGTGTTATCATGTTACAGATTGTGTCACAAACGGGACATCGTCTTGAATTCTGCACCAGCTTAAGCAGACTTTTCGAATTCCTCTCATCCTTTGGAGTGAATTGGGATGGGGAGAACATTATCAGTTTCGACCCCTCAATAATAGTGAGTTTTCCCATATTTGTAGTACATATTTGTAGTACGAAAAGAACAATCGAAATAGAGACGATGATGGAGAATATCTATATACAAGCATAACTGAATATATCATCGATGTGAGGGGCATTGGCATTAGGATTGTGTGGTTCGATTTCAACGAGGAGACATGGAAGAAGCCGAAGACACACATAATTATTGGACGGAACGCGGGGACGAACCTACGTGATTTCTATGGAAACCTGTGAGAAATTGAATATTTAGTGTTCAAACGATATGCAACCAATATATTCCTTGCATTACATAGATTTTAGATGTCGCATGCAAATGGTTTCAGCAGGTGTGGGCCTTGATTTATATTTACGATTATAAATGATTTATACATTTTTGTAGTTATTCATATTTTAGTTGTGTTCATCGTTTTATCATTAGTTGATTCTCATTTTGTATGAACATTATTACTATTTATCTTGTCAACAAGCAGCAGTAGCAAATTTTGATTGAAATCGGAGATACTTTATCAAAATATTTTCGGTGCGCCCCAGATGTTTTTAAACTTAAAAAAATTAAAATTCAAAAGCGTAATATTTAAAATGCCTTAAATAAAATGATCCGTTGATTGTCTTGCCGCTCGTGATGGGAGATTTGAGTGAGGCCGGATGTCCAGAATGCTCAATGACGAATCTGAACGATATTATCTTATCTGAAGAAATAACGAAGCTCGGGAATTGCATGAAAATTTGTTTTCTTTAATACCTTTCTCTGTCCGTTTGCCGTCCGTTACTTGTAACTACTTCCCAATTATCTCCGGAGTACCACAAGGCAGTGTGCTAGGACCTATCCTTTTCTCCATCTATCTAGCTGATCTCTCCCGAACATTATCCAAATTTCATAACGTTTCCGTCCAATTATATGCTGATGATGTCAAATTATATGTATCCTATAGTAAGTCAACCAAATGGGTCATCACATCTGAATTTCAATCAGCTCTTGACTGTCTATTTGAATGGACCCAACTTAACCAACTGACTCTATCGGCGTCCAAGTGTTCTCACATCCGCATAGGTTCCAAACAATCTACACCTCGTTATAATATCAATTCCTCTCAACTACCCCTCGAAAATAATGTCCGTGATCGAGGTGTACAAGTCCGCTCTGACCTCAAGAATTCTTGTTCTGTTAAAATCCGTGCTCAGAAAGCGACTTCTAAGTTATTCCTTCTCCTTAAAGCCCTCCCTTTCAACTGGAAATAATAAATAACCACGTTATCTCAACGATCGTTATTCTCAGATTTGCACCAAACCCGCACAGCAATTATCATATCATTTGATGTTATTAAGTAATTATTGCTATCAACAATTTATGCAGTTATTTTTTTTCATTTCTCACATTCGTATATCCACCAATTTGTCGCCGATCTCTCGTTAGCTCTCCATTTACCGAATGATGTCTGGTTTACAGATTACAGATGGTTTGCTGGTTCCGTATTAACAAAATAAGGAATATATGTGAGAGGGGATTCTCCTCAGTGATCTTACTATCATTACACTAAAAAGAAGAAAAAAAACAGTTTTAAGTTAAAACTTCATTGCGAACAGACGAATCATTTTTTTAGAATTCGCGCCAATGCGAATCCAATCAACTCTTTATTATCAGTTTTATTGTTAGTCGGTAAGTGTTTCAGATCAGCATTGCTGCGGATGCAGCAATTTCTGCAAGTATCAGAAGATCAGCGGGGATTGTTGCAGCATTGCGAGTTGTTGTGTTAGTTGGGGAGTTCGGAGAAGGACTGGGAAGACTAGGTATACGTAAGTCAAATTTTTGAGACTTAGACGGGGAACACGATTAGTAGAGGTGTCAGAGTGAGTTATCGATGTTGTAGCGTGAATCGTAGTTTCAGTGATTGGTGAAGTCGTTGGCGTTAAGGTCGTCTTGAAAGTGGTGGAAGTAGAAGGCGTGCTTGCTGATGAAATTGATAGTGCCGTGGTCGTCGGATTAGCATTGCAATTGTCTCCCTTGCAGCAGCACAATGTTATATTGTATACGCGGTCAAGCACTTCGACATAGCATCCATTCTCAAATTATAAGTCGTTATCACCTAATGACGTATTACTAGCTGAACAAAGGAAAAAGTAAAGCTAAATTATATCTTTGAGAGTGGCCCGCAGAGGAAGCATTGTGCCAAATTTGTTTATGAAACCAGTGTCCGTGTTATGTGTACTGTGGATGGTATGGCTTTCATAGATTTTCCATATGTTAATAAAAATTAATCCAACGAATCACGTTCAATATTGACACACTGGCAAAAAATTAATTCTACGAATTACTACGAATTGTTCGTAATATTTCTTGTTTCTCGTGACGTTTCTTGTACAATCGCGATCATAAGCACAAATTCTCTTTACTATTCCTCTCGTGTTATTTTGGATAAAATGCGTAATTAAATTCGGAGTACTCGGTTGCGCACCAAGTCTTCTCCTCATAACATTCATCGACATGAAATTGGCGAATTCCTCTCGTCTTAAAAAAAAATCTTACAACTGTGATATATTTTGGAAAAGGATCGCGTTCTAATGAAGTTCCCTGAGTTATTAGGTTGAGCATAAAGTTTTGCGCGTTTTTCGGCCTCAACTTTGAGCTCGTGCAGTTTCTTTTGCTAAAATATCCATCTGTTATCCTGATGTCGATATATAGGGACATGTTCAACCTTTGGAATAATATATTTTAACTAGAACAAATATCTCTACTTTGCGAGATATCATGGTCTGCGTAACTTTTGATTTTTCAGAAAAAATAATGGTTTTCGATTAAATTGCTGTACTTTGCCGAGAAATTTTTATATAGAAGTTCATAATGTTTATTCAGAAACACGAGGCGTGCACTACCTAGTACCAAAAAGAGAGAGCTGTGGAATTCATTATACGCTTTGTATAGGTCAATAAATGACGGGTACTTATAAAAATCAGAGTTATCTTGAACTAATAACCTCTTTCGAGGATTAACGAGACTGACAGCTACCTATGGGCGCTGTTATCATTACTTACAGGGTTCTCTATTGCCACGATATTTAAGAGCCCACTTGGCTTTCTCATTTAAAAACTTGACATTTGCACCTGAATTTTTTTAAATGAAAAAGTCGAAATCGCTGATATGGAGGGTCTTCAGGCACGGCTAACCCTAGAAAAAGTAGCAACCTCCACAACATTCCTAATTAGTGAGTGGTAGGGTAAGGGTTGTTCGTTAATTTTAGCACGATTGAACCGCCCTTCAAACCACGTGGCTAGCACAAAAGAGGCAAAAGTGAGTTTTTCGATGTTCTACATTGGACACCTAAAATCCGAAAAACCCTGTTCATGAATGGAGATCCGCATTCTCTCCCAAATGGAATTTTGACTTGTACTAGATAGGTAGTCACATTCATAAATAATTGAAATCCCAAGAACTATCGGTATAGATACAGTGCACCAAAAACATAATGAAAATCGTCATGAAAACTCAAATTCTGATTCCGCACTTATTTCTAATAGGCCCTTTATGGCTGATCAGTCTCAATATTACCAGTACAATATATGACAGTCACGCTTTACAACTGTGGTTAACATAGGGTCCTATCTCCGTTCTAAAAGAAATTATTATCCTTTGAAAAGTCATGTCGTTTGTTAGCCACATGAAGTTTGCTACATCACTGTTGTATTCCCCTTGGTCGGACAGATCTATGATAGTGAGCGCTAAAGAGAGTATAAATGCCCTTATCTAGTAGTAAAAGGTCTGAGTTGATTCGGCAACTACGAATGATGGTAGATGTCAGGATACACTTTAGTCAAAATCGCGCAAAACTTTATGCTCAACCCGATATATGGCACATGATCGCTCCAGTGATTGAGAATAGCAAGGAGACGGTGACAGTGCGCATTCATTGCTGAATATGTTTTCAATTTAATCACTTGTTCCAGACGTCCTTGAAACGAGATTAGCTGTGTAGGTTAAAGGTACTGCTTGGACGCGAAAGCGATCGAAAGTAAGACTTTTATTATTCTCAGTAATTGCATTTCTAAACACATAGGTTTGACGGGATCCAATTTATAAATAAACCGTGTTTGTTTTGATCTGCCATGTCGTATATTGCTAATGATTTAACACATCCATGCATATATTTGAACTGCCCTTCAGCCATAACAATGTAATCACTCTTTGGGAAATTTAGAAACTCAAGCCAGAGACAAATCTCTTTTTATTGCTAGTAGGGTGAAGTCATTTCGTTGAGCACATTGCCAATGTTTAAAGCTACAGTTACAAGGAAGGAGATCGTGTGTCGTTGCAATGTTGCCAGTCGAAGTGTCGTAATCAGTTGTCGAAGATACAGTAGTCGAAGTTGATTTCGATGTGGTTAGCGGATTCGGATCAGCATTGCAATTATCGCCCTTACAGCAGCAGATTGTCTTATTCCATATGTTGACACCATCGTCAAATACGTGAACACGGCATCCGCTCTTCGAATAAAATTCATTAATTCAATAAAATAAAGACCCCCACTGGTCATTATTATGGAATAACACTGTTAGTGCCCATACCGGACTAAGAAGGGAAGGCCTTGCGATGTCTTTGGACTTTCGGAACGCGACCTAGTGGGATGGGTAGGTACATGAATTCTAAGAACTCCTGTAAAGTTCAATTTTGCTGAACGCCCTCAGGGCACGTAAAAAATCAATATTTGTGTCCTCGTTGCGGGTATGTAAAGCCTTCCAGGAGGCCCTGCCATCAAGCATCGGTGGTTGAGTGGTAGCGAGTCAGGACAGTAATCCTATGGGCGTAGGTTCGGCATCTCTCCGGGGAAAACTTTTTGCACTATTTTTGCGTAATAAGCCGATACTCTGGTAGCTAAAGTGAAAGCCCGTTTTCCCGTCTTCCCACTCCCATCTGTTGTAAATGCCGACCAGAGTGGTGTAATCAAGGAACTCTACAAAAATCGAACCATCGCCATCAAAGGATCCAAGAAAGTGATTTGGACAGCCCAGAGGAAGACATCCCTTACCCATAGTTTCACCATGATGCCCACTTATTTCGCTGATGGGCATTTGGGAACTGGAAAACTATTTACGTGGTAATGCCGGAGGCGAAGGGGTCGTTCCCTGCCAAAGGACATATTCAAGTCGATAATCTCGTGGTCAGAGCCAATAAGGTAGGGCACTTCAAGAGGTGGTCGTTCTCGCAGCCAGAAATTTCACATTTCATGGTGAGTTCCGCATTGGAACATAATTGGCTAGGGGTAAGAAAGGTGACATTGGGTCTGCTATCTACAAATCCCGCATTGTACCATCCGTGATCATCGTCGCATGATCCTTGAAGGAACTCCACGAGTCTACCAAAAGGAGAAGATCCTTCGGGCAGTAGTTGGTGAAGACACACGTCTTGAGCCAATCCATCAGTACTTGCCCTCTTATTGGCTCTGACCACGAGATTATCGACTTGAATATGTCCTTTGGCAGGGAACGACCCCTTCGCCTCCGGCATTACCACGTAAATATGAGTTCCCAAATGCCCATCAGCGATATAAGTGGGCATCATAGCGAAACTATGGGTAAGGAATGTCTTCCTCTGGGCTGTACAAATCACTTTCTTGGATCCTTTGATGGCGATGGTTCGATTTTTTTTGGAGTTCCTTGATAACGCCACTCTGATAGGCATTTACAACAGATGAGAGTGGGAAGACGGGAAAACGGGCGTTCACTTTAGCTTCCAGAGTATCGGCTTATCACGCAAAAATAGTGCAAAAAGTTTTCCCCGGAGAGATGCCGAACCTACGCCCATATGATTACTGCCCTGACTCGCTGCCATTCAACCACCGATGCTTGCTGGCAAGGCCTCCTGGAAGGCTTTACATACCGGCAACGCGGGCACAAATATCGATTTTTTACGTGCCCTGAGGGCGTTCAGCAAAATTGAACTTTACAGGAGTTCTTAGAATTCTTGTACCTACCCATCCCACTAGGTCGCGTTCCGAAAGTCCAAAGACATCGCAAGGCCTTCCCTTGTAAGTCTATACATATTTTTAAAAAAGCGACGTGGTGCAAGCCATCAACTTACTACGAATTTTTCGTACTTATACGTTTCGTTTCTTGCACAATCACGACCGTAGCCACAGTCTCTCGTTACGGAAGTTTTCGTGACATTATTGGAATGGATAAATATGGAGAAATACTCCGATATACACCACTCGTCCTCTTCAATGCACTGAAAGTTACCCTGAAATGGTGTTTCATTTACTCCCTCTTTACTTAATTAGCTTCGAGCATAACTAACAATTATCGGATAGGTAGGCGAATTTGGCATATAATCCCAATCTCTCGGGGACTTGAAGTGGCATTTGATCGCCTCGTTGAGAACGAATACAAATGCGAAAGCGAAAATTGATGTATATTGCATCACTGAATGTGCTGATTATCATACAAAATAACCATCAAATCCTGACATACTTTTAGAGTGTAAAATACGTTGTTTTCTATGAAGGTGTGAGTAGACCGATTCGTTATTGGATGAGCGAGAGAGAGAGAAACCTCCTTTTATGAAGATCCTTTTATGCTTCACTGATTGCATATTGTAGGGAGATCGTGTAAAACCAATTCGTTTTTGAAATTGATTTATATTAATTTATAGAATCTTCGAAATTTAATATATTCAAAGTCTAAGTATGCGACTATGAGCACGAACTGTAAAATTTAGCTTTACATGTTAAATCATACTACAGTAGCGGCCATAATTCTATCACTTTGATGTTTTTCAAGCATAGCTTTCCTCAAACTTTTCCGATCCTTACCAAATTTCGGATATATTTATATTTTATTATTACCAATATAATCATCCATGAAATCGGTATATCGTGATAGTGTACGGTAGGTCACTGAGAAATCAATAATTCGCTCAAAATCGGGTTTTCCGGTAAAATGCATGCCAAAAATCGAGAAATACAATCCAATTATGGATTAGTAGGTTCGAAAGGCCATCTTTCGGACTTTCGAATACAACTTTTAGATAAATTGTTTATCGATTTTTGTTTTGTGGTAGGTCACTTCAAATTACAGTACTTTTTAGTACATTTTTGGTTGTAACTTTAATTTTAAGGAAGCAATTGAGCTCAAATTGATAAGATAACATTATGGTCCCTATTAACATGTGCAAGTTTGGAGTTAACTGGCTTCGATATCGCCAAAATCGTCATATCTGGTATGCTTTCCTTTGACGAGCTGTAAGTCCTGGATAGATTTTTTTCGGTGCTCAGAAACTGTGTTGGAGATTCTACAATGAATGTCGAACAGATCTGTGAAATTTAGTACTTATTGGAAACATTTCCATATAGATATGATACTTTGAATTTTGTAAAATTCGTAAAAAAGTGGCCATTTTGGACGAAAATGGTCGAAAATGACCAGTTTTTGACGAATTTTACCAATTTCAAAGTATCATATCTATAGGGAAATGTGACCAATAGATATCAAATTTCACAGATCTGTTCGACATTCATCGTACAATCTCCAACACGGTTTCTGAGTGCCGGAAAAATTCTATACAGGACTTACAGCTCGTCAAAGTTAAGCATACCAAATATGACGATTTTGGCGATATCGAAGCCAGTTAACTCAACACTTGCACATGTTAATAGGGACCACCAGCCTATGATATCTTATCAATTTGAGCTCAATTGCTTCTTTAAAATTTAAGTTACAACCAAAAATGTACTAAAAAGTACTGTAATTTGAAGTGACCTACCACAAGCCAAAAATCGATTCACAATTTATCTAAAAGATGTATTCGAAAGCCCGAAACATGGCCTTTCGAACCTACTAATCCACAATTGGATAAATACATTTCTAGATTTTTGGCATGCATTTTACCGGAAAACCCGATTTTGCGCGAATTATCTATTTCTCAGTGACCTACCGTACACTATCACGATATACCGATTTCATGGACGATTATATTGGTAATCATAAAATATGTGTATATCTGAAATTTGGTGAGGATCGGGAAAGTTTGAGGAAAGGTATGCTTGAAAAACATCAATGTGATAGAATTATGGCCGCTACTGTAAATAGAGAAATGCTTCTTAGACACAATTGCATGATGAGTGATCTCTCTACATCAAATGTCTAAAATGTGGCATTGATTGTCGTACTACTCGTGATGGCATAGGATAATGAGGTCGGAGGTCAAGAACATTCAATGACGAATCTGAATGTGAATGCGTTGTGTGCAAATTCTATGGTGTAAACATCTCACACCCAAAGACGAGGAAGGCTCCCGTGACGGGAGGTGTGCTGGATGCCTGTGAGGGGTATAAGAATTTGGAAGTGAACATTATAAAAGGTTCTTCTAACCATGTGCATACTTCCTTTTCCAGACGCGATGCACATGGTCAGGCTCGAAATAAAATAATATCCAACCTGAGATTGTGTAATCATGGGGCTGAGAAGAATGAGACATATAAGAGTGGACATGAAGTGATGGAAAACGATGCGAAGATATTGTGTTTTTGTGCTATGTGAGAATTCTAGCTCGATCGAACCATTTGTGATCGTCGTTCTGTCAAGATCGTACTAGTGTTCCGATAGTCAGTTCTCTCCCTTCGAATGATGCTTATCGAGTTTATTTTTCTGCTAAAGGCGAGTTTTTGTCCGATCATCCGATACAATGTAAATATTCATCAAGATGAGATTAGCTTTCTTCATCATGGCGGCATTAGATATCTTCCCTTGTTCGCATGACGATTAGAGGACGATTTTAGGGTCACCGTCTCTCAACTTCGCTCACCCTCCTGACCTGTTGGATTGCGAGTTAATGTATAGCATGAGGAGATTGTGGAGTCGTTTTTTTCGATTCTCCCAGCCCGCTCAGTTCAGATCGTCAAGGGCGTTGAACGCAAACTGTTCGAGAACCGAGAGAATGATACAGAAAACAAAATAAGTTTGAGAATGATCACAAATCACAGGTATTCTGAGAGAATGCACGAAATCGAGAACGAATTAACCAGATGCAGTATCTTATAATTGGGAATCGAAAAGTCATTTTTTTGTTATTCTTATTGAATCGTATTTTTTAGGAATTTTTTGTAAATTGTCTGTCAGTAAGAACACATATGTGTCGTGCAACATGGCCGTAACTACATGAGCATGTACGGGTATTTTCCCACTCAAAATACGTGAGCCAACATTATTTTTTTAAAGGTTAAAAAAACTTTCACATTTGACAAAACTTGAATTTTCAGGAGACACACAAATCATGATGCGATTCGAACATGTGCATATATTGGCCAAGTAACACCTAATATGCGTCATCATGATAGCTTGAGATCTTAAACGAAAAGTACTTTAGGGGGGGGGGGGGGTTAAAACATCACGATTCAAATCTAGCATTACTGTCTCACCAACCTAATATAGTACTCTATTGCGAAGGGGATACATCTTTTGCAATTTTCATAGTTATTTCAACTCCTACAATATTTTGCAACATCATTTTGTTTTCTCTGGCAATGCAATAACAGTGAATCATGTGAGAAGCGTGGGATAAGCTGATTTCGCTTTGCCAAAACAGAAAGTTAAAAAAAAAACATTAACGTTTGCTGTATTACATGCATCATTTGTTAGTGTCAAATGACTCAATTCTTTACGTCATGTATTTCTTTTTTCGTTCACCGTTTGTGATATTTCTTTAGAATTTCCATTTCATCATGTGGGATTATCGCATCCACTTTTTTCTGTTGTCTTTATCCATCCGGTGGAAGTTTAGTGAAAGTCACTTGATTCTTACGAAACTTTGACTCTGAACTTATTAAAGGAGGAGTAAACTCAAAATTCAATTTTTGAAGCTATGCACTGCCTAGAGCTCCACAACGATAAGAAGCTCCGAAATTTGCACATTTATATCTCTATTCCGAACAGAGTTAAAGCTAGTTGGCTGGGAGCTAGATCAGGGAAAGCTCAGGGGCGAGATAGCACGCGACTTGAAGAGAATGTGTTCCTAGGTGAAACATATTCCAACCGGGAGCGCGTTTGCATTTACTCCTCCTTTAAATGGTAGAATCCGTACTCATTGCATTGAGCCCCTGTCGAAAGTCTGCATGTGTGTGTGTGCTTCCTTTCTCGTTTATGACGTGAAATTCAGTTAGATGACACATATCATGATGAGAATCGCGTTCTGCTTCGTTCTCATGTTTGCAATGTCGCTCGTTGAGGCCAAGCCAGACGGCAAGATCGCAGTGCTGAATGGTGATTTTTAAACTATTTATTTTTAGTATTATGCATATATTTACTATTCCTTGCCGATATTACTAATTTTGTGATATTTCGTTTGTTGAAAGAACATGAGAAGAGTTGTGAAAGAGAAAAATAGAAAACAAATGTTATCGCAGCCGAAGACAATGCCTTATTGTGGTGGTAAGAAATGGACATTTTTGCCATTCAATGTGCAATTGTCAGCCAGTGATCGAAATGAAAATCAATATCGAATATGTAGAATTATATTTATTAATAGCGATCATTGCAGAGTATTGCAAGGATATCTTTGTAGACCTCGACGACGCGATTCATTACGTCGACAACTATCTGGTTAGAAATGCGGAACTATGTCGGACGAGAACTATGACGTCATGATCCCCACAGGCACTTCTTCAGTTGTGGCTGGGCACGCTTGCGTTCAGCCATTATTTCGAAAGCACATTCCATCCTACTTCTTATTCGAATTAATCCCGGTTGCATATTCTCGAGTGCCCATCATATATCGGTATTTTGCATGTACTCGGTGCTTCGTCAATGATCCTGGATATTGTGTATCCATTATTTTGAGCATTCGTGATGCTCATCTGTTAAAACCTTTTAGTGTTTGTTGCATTTCAGTTCTAGGTACTCCATTCATTTTTACGCTTTTTTATCAATTGCTCTCATGTTTCAAAATTATCTCGTTTCAGAATGGACCAGACTGGTGATTCTCATTCGCATACCGAAGTAAAGGTTAGTTTGAAAATTGATTAAAATTTTTCTTTCAAATAACGCATCGATAATTCAGGATGCAGTGACCATACTCAACATGCCTCCTGAGATTATTGCCGAAATATGTCTAGAAGTTACTGATCTAAAGGTGGGTTCTAGTTTGATTGTAAAATCTAGGATAAACAATTATTCAAATTAAAAAAAATATATATATTCTCAGGACCGCCTGAGCCTCCTTCGTACGAGCAAGCAGATGGCAGTGGTGACTTCTTGTGATTACACAGCTGATGAACTTGTTATGGTTAAGGTATGAGCAACCAATTTGCAAATTTTATAGAGCCTACATTTTACAGGGCCCCAACCTCGCCCTGTCGAATTCGATGTACCGAAGAGCTCACTTTAAATTGGTCAAGCTGATTAATGTGGGTTGTTTCAATATTTCTACTTGATTGCTCCAATATTGATCTCTGCGAGATCTCATTACAACTTTGAACGATGACAACAATTTCTAATAGAGTTCGTAATTCGTGACTTCGTCTCTTCAGTTTACACACTCTCTCGACCGATTGAACGGAGAGAGAGTGTGTAGAATGAAGAGACCGTGGTTTCATTTCTCGAACTCTAATTTCTAAATAAATTTCCTCCACAGGGGTTCGATCAAATTCCGCTATTTCTTGCTCTGACGAAATCAATAACTTGTGACAGCCTTCAACTCTTCGATACGGTACATGATATGAGGTGAGCTAAAGAAAGATGCCTCGTCCACTTGGGCAGGCGAGATTGCCATGTCATGCGATGAACGTTACACACTTTGATGACAGCGGCATACTACAGATTGTTCGACGTGATAAACAAGCTTGCACCGACTAAGAAGTTGCATATCTCAATGCAAGGTTGGAAGAGCGTCAAGAAGTTATTCTTGATAAATCTACCGCAAGTATCCACACTAAGCATAAGAACGGGCAAGAATTTCCAAGTATGGTTTTATATAATTTTATTGATTTTCATTGCAAGAACAATTCGATTTCCATAATTAATTGTATCTCATTTAGATTGTCGAAGGGACTGTCATCAAGTTGATCGAGAAACATAACAACGTCATCTTTGACAACAATCGAAATATCACTCACAGTCCGGAATTTATTACTAATGCTGCTGAGGTGCTACGAAATAACTATTGCAATAGTATTTATATAATTCATATTTTAGAATATTTGAAATATACATTTACTATTGCTATTTTACCGAATTTTTACAGGTAGTCGAAAGGAAAAGCCATGCTTTCCAATTTAACATCTCCTCTTCTAACTTCCGAGAGATGCTCAGACTACGCGATGTACAATGGGATTGGCGAGCCTTCACTCTCGTGTCAAGTGATCCAGCAATTAAGGTTTATCTCAAAGAATCACTATACGATTTTTAAAAATTCGCGGCTAGTTCCTGAACCGCAAGCCCTACTCACAATCAGGTGGGATAACCCAACTTGGAAACAAGTGTGGCCCGTCTCAAAACAAGATCCAAGATGAAAAAAAGTCTCAAGTTGGATCCAATTGTGAATTTCCAAGTTGTATATCAGCAGTCTCGTTCAACCCCGTCTCATGCAGAGAGCACGCTTCCTGCGAGTTCGTGAAATCTAGCTTACAATAGCTTATAGCTTGTTAGCTCCGGTTTAATCATCCAACCCGGGAGTGGATACCGCTAGGTGATCTGAAGGTTCTCGCAAAGTTCACCGCGGAGAGTGGCCGCTGCTCCGGAGTCTCCACGGTGCACAAGTTTTGGTGTAGGCACTGTATCCCCACCATATACCCTGAAACTCTAGTTATCATAACTACTCATTGAAAAATGAAAAGCGCATGATCCGTTTGGCTCCGCCTCTTTACCTTTTTCAACTTGGATTCAGCCTAAAAACACGATTGTGTCCAGGGCTGTTGAATGTTTACATTTTCACTTGGGTTATCTTTCCTGAGTAGAGCGAAAATTCGAACGGTGATACTGGATCACGCTGTATACCGATTGCTGTATAGCCGAGCTTCAGTATGACACTGCATCACCATCTGAATTGGCGCGCTAGGGCATGTGGTTCAAAGACTATCAGTTAATTTTTAAAAAAACTGTCATTACTGTTGCACTTTTACTCTTAGCGTTGAAATTACACATTTAGCAATACATCACAACAAAAGCATAAGCCCAATCACAGCCCTATCATTCAATGTGGTATTGGGAAGTGTAGCCGGTTTCTCTCTGATTTCTTTATTTCTTTAATTATTTCCGTTCAGGCTGTTCTATCATAATAGAAGCTGAATTAATCGTGTTGATCATACGATATGAACATTAAGCACTTCAAAACAATATTAAAGCTGTAAAGTGTACATGCAAAAATCGTAATTTTAGATTGCTCAATTCGAGTGTTGCGTCAATTTTACGGAGGATTACCACATTGACCTCGGTAGAACAATGATTGTGGTGAAGGGCACGGCAAATTGGATTTTTAGCTACTGCGAAAAGCCAAGTATTACTGTAATAATGTTACCGTTTGAGAATGCAAGACTTACGTTTCTGTAATCCCTTATTTTCCGAACATATTCTCATTTAATGCCGTTTTTTAAACTTGATAAAGTTTTTTCCACAATTTCATAAGTTGTTGCTCATTGTATTGGAAATGAAAACGTCAATCTTAAACGTAATTTTATGAAACATTCGTTAGTTTCTGAGTAGCTCAGATATTACGACCGTCAAAATAAAATATTATCATTACAGAGTGTGCACATATATGCAGATTTATGGGATTCTTCTGAACAGTTCCAAGATAAATATCACAAATAAGCGAGCTAAACAATATATTGTATCTTGCACACGAATATTAAGACCTTCAGTACCCTGTACCAATGCTCAATGTTCTCACAGTAGATCATTTAACAAAATCCTATACTCAAATTGTTATGTACTGGTGTACACACAGGTGTGATCAGTCATACGCGTTCACTTAAAAAACATGTGTTATTCATAACATCAGCAATATGATTCTACCCAAGTCCAACCATGCCTATTGAGAGATAGGGTTCTATATTTGGAAAATGCTTGATGCTTTTTCGGTTACAGGAGTGCTACATACACAAACGGTGATAAGCTACATAGCGTCTCAGAAACATACTTGAAAAGTATCAAAATTTTCCCAACAATAAAACCCTACTGCTATTGGTTTATTCCCCTCTGGTATTGATCTCTTGTGACTGGAAAAGAACGGACGCAGCCAGCATCTTTTTCGAAAAGCCCGCCAAGTTCATGATGGAATAATGTATACAAGATATTGCTCACCTTCACTAACCATCTCTGGTGTAATTTACCGTCTCTGTCCCTTGTTCATTGTCCCGGAATGTATTGGTCTCAGCACGTGCACCTAAATCCTGTCCTTATTGAGCATACTGTCCTGTTTTTATCATTACATGTTTTTATCGCTGCATGCATTTTACGTGAAACGCATGAACAAGCTTCCCTGAGCTTCATGCTGTTTAGAATTTAATGGACTAAATGTATTTGCTCAAATTTTGACACAATTTGCCTTTTTTCAGAATGGGTCAGGCGGACGATTCGCTTTCGCAGACAGAAACAAAGGTTAGAAATTGGAAACAAATGTTTCAATCAACGAATTAATCATGCAGAATGCATTGACCCTTCTCGACTTGCCTCCGGAGATCATTGCTGCAATCTGCAAGGAATTGTACAGTCTCAAGGTGGGTTCCAACATCTTAATTGCGAATTCTAAGAAAACTTCCAACCGTTCATTGCTACATCTTCGTGATGGGCTCGCAAAAATGATAACTTCATGAGATTGTTTTAAATTAAGGGAGTAATTTATTGAACAATGACTCCCTTCAGTTTACACGCTCTCTCGTCTCTCCGACCGGCAAGAGAGCGTGCAGACTGAAGATACGATTACTCAAATTTATTGATAAGTAATAATTACCAGGATCTACTTAGCTTCCGTTGCACGAGCAGACGTGTAGGGGAAGCTGTTGCTCTCTGCGATTGTTCAGCTCACAAACTTACTTTGTCGTATCGGGTATTTCATTTTCGGTGTTCATCAAATATTACTACGAGGATTTACCCATTTCAGGTAATTGTGCGTTGTTTTCTGGTAGGTTTCAGGTGTACTAGATATCGGATAAGCTGATGAGCTATGCAACGCACACGAAACATTCTCAAAAATGCGCAAAATTACCTGAATAGGAAAACTCTAACCGCTCCATGTTGCAGTGCCCAAATATCGTACACTCGAATTCCATCTGCCGCCGTGCTCATTTTTATGTGATCAAGCTTATTCCTGTTGGTCGACTCGCCATTTCTATATTTTTTTCTTTCTTTTTCAGTGGATACACAAATAACAAAAAAATAATTTTAATAAATACAGCTAATAAGAATAACACACTTTTAGGGATTCGATGAAATTTCTCGACTTCTTGCTCTGAAGAATTATCTTTCATGCGACAGCCTCGAGGTGTGGGATCCTCCTCCACATGAAATGAGGTGAGCTAGGGTTAGGCTTAAGTCATTATATTATGAGTGTATCTTCAAATATTCTGAACGGTACACATCTAAATTAGACATAAAATAACAATAGGTCGATCCGCCACCTGACATGAGGTGATTTGGAGTTCTTACGAGTTCTGAACGATTAGTAGTTTCCTGTACAATTTTTGTACGATCTGTAGTTTTTGGCTATTTTGTACGATACGTGTCTGTGTGAAGTGATTTGTGTAAGATCCTCCGCCTTGCTAGGAGTTGTGCGATATTTCGTAAAAGCTTGTAGGTATGCTTTGCAGATATTTCGCTGTGATAGACAACCTTGCGCCTACGGAGGAGCTCTACCTCTCACTGTCAGAATGGAAGGGTGTCAAACAACATCGTCTTCTGAACCTACCCCAAGTGCATACTCTGAGACTGAGAACGGGCAAGCGCGTTCTGGTATGTCCTTTGGTTTCAATTTTCAGGTATTGTTTTCGCTTTTTTTAGGTAAGATTCATGCTCGTGGCATAGTTTTCGAGATTATCAACTATCTAGATGTCATGAATCCTGCCAGAAAAGGCAACGATAATTTGCCGATAAGATATAACACTTGCATGATATTCTGCGATTCAGACTTCGGAAGCGACTCTGCTATCATTGATCGAAAAACATAGGAATGTAATTCTCTATAACGATCGAAATGTATTTAGACGTCCGGAATCTATTTCGAAAGTTACTGAGGTGAAGCCACTTAATTTTTTTAGGATGCATATTAGCACTCTCTATAATCTATAAAAATACATTATATAATGTATTGTTTAATTAATGAAGAACAGATAGTCGCAAGGACGGGCCACTTTATCCAATTCGATGTCGATTCTGTTATCCTCCGCGAGATCCTTCGCCTTTATCATCTGCATTTCGGTTGGCCCCGCTTCTGCCTGGTGTCTCATGATCCGACAATTAAGGTTTTTCTCTAATTAATATCATAATTAATTAATTTAATGCTCTATTCGTCCGCGGGCTTTTAATCATTTAAAAATTAATCATTTCCAATAAGAAAAGTGATGTTACAATATTGAGTATTTGGCTCTGTACCGTTGGGGGGACAAAAGAGGTGTTGGTGGACGGGTGTCCACTGTAATTCTGATACGTCCACTGTAATTCTGATACGTCCACTGTAATTCTGATACGTCCACTGTAATTCTGATACGTCCACTGTATTTCTGATACGTCCACTATAATTCTGATACGTCCACTGTATTTCTGATACGTCCACTGTAATTCTGGACCTCCAAGTGGCTTTCCATGTCTGAGTGTATTAGCTCTATAGCGGTGTACCTACTATATACACACACTGTATCTCCACCTCCATCGCAAAAGGCTCCCCCGTAACTGCACTTAGATGGTTTCACGGTTAGAGAAACGAGTTTTAGAGAGCCGAAGTCGCTTATGCTAACGCGAAGGTTAAGCTTATATCAATATTATAATTGTAAGCTAACTCAAGCCCGAATCGTCAATTCTGATACGCCCACTGTAATTCTGATACGTCCACTGTATTTCTGATACGTCTACTGTAATTCTGATACGTCCATTGTGATTCTGATACGTCCTCCCAAACGGGACATAAACCGATCGGTCCCCCCAAACGGTACAGAGCCGCGTATTTTCAACAACAAATGAAATTATGGGTATGAAAACGGTCATTTTAGATCACTGAAGTCAAGTATGGTGGTTTCCGTCATTCGGACTACCACATCGACTTCGGCGATGTGACGATTGTGATCAAGGATGCTGATTGCTTGATGATGGGTGGACTCCGCGACAATACGAACATCACAATGACTATTTCACCGTCTTAGAATGCAAGAGTTGTTTCTGAAATTTTTTACCTTTTAAAATAATCACATTCAATTTTGCCACGCTATGAATGTCACCGCTGTTCGTAGATTAATATTGCATACGAGCGAAGTTGTAATGCGAAGTAGAATGTAATCAAAATATGCACATGATTTGTTGAACATTTATTGCGTAATTGTATCACAACTGTATAAATCTGTAATCGTTTCTTATACAGAATGCCTCTTTTCCGCTAGATTTGACCATTTGCAAATTTAGCACACCTCAAACATCTCCGAAATTACAAAAAAGGCCCCAATGTGAGCAGTCCAGTAATTAGGCAGCACAGTACTTTTGAACGGAAACTAAAATAACAAAAAACAACTGTTATTGATTGTTATTGATCTATGTTCTCACAGTTATAGATCGACGAAATCAAACCCAATTTCTAAAATCTAACGGTTTAGGCCATCCCGCAGCACAGTCTGCGCACTTCGGAAGGTCTGCATGCGTTATCACAGCAGAGCTCCTGGACGCTATTCGAGTGGGAGAAACGACGAGCTCTCGATATTGATATGGCTACGGAGATCAAATATCAACATTGGAAGACGAATGAGAATCGTATAGTCAACTAATCAATATTCAGTCCATGTATTGTTATAAACTTAATTGACTAATACATTTCAGAATTGAAAATTCTAAGATCAAAAATCACTCACTCTCGCACTTGGAGATATCACAGAGACCGCCGTTGACAATCCGCAGCAGCAACGCTGCTCCGCATGCCTGGAATAACGCGCACGTGAAAGTAAAGGAAAATATGAGTTCAGGTGGAACATTTTCTAGAAAATATACTATTCCAAGGCGTGTCTTCGTTTCAAAAAGCCATTGTACACTTCTAGGGTTCTCTACTTGGATAATTGTCGTTGCTTCTTCTGGTATGTTTCAGGTGCGCTAAATTGCACCCTTATCAGTTATTTAGCGCACCCGAAACGTACCCGAAAATGCAACCACAATTTTCCAATAGGTAAATCTACACACTTCCTTGCAAAAAGTGCTAATCAAACCTGGAAAGGAGCCTCGGCACTGATTCCCTCAGCAATGACGTTGACGAGACAAGCGCAGAGCGAGAGAGCGACGAGAAGGCGGTTCATGCTAGAGTTCTCTAACTGGAGAATTATTGTAACCATTCCGGGCAGGTTTCAGGAGCACTAAAAACATACCATGGATCTCCTGCAAAAATTCAGGAACCGAGGCGACAGAAAACAATTTTAGGTCATCGATTTCGCTGAAATCAGAAAGACTGACTAAAGTGAGGATGGCGAAAACGCCTATCAATTTCGTTTTTCAAAATTTGCATGTTTTGACCTACAACTTTGGAAGGCTGTATCTCCGTCAATTCATGACCGACAGCGACCGCATTTTTTTTCAATCGAAGCGTATTCAGGTCAACTACAATTATATTCCCTTGTGCTAAGTGGGGAAATTACGTATTCACTTAGTTTTGCTCAAAAAAACAAACTTTTTGATTACAAACTACCTTTTATGATCAAAAAGTCACGATTTTTATGTTTGATTCGGATTCCCCACCCTGTATTTGGGGTATCTACATAGTTTATTTTTCATAAGAGGGGGCTTATCATATCGCCACTCAGTAGGGATAATCTGAACTTCGTGCAATTTTTGGAAAGAAATACTTTTCGGCGTGTATCTCGCTTGCGGCTTTTGCAAAATTAAAAAGTAAGACCACTAGGCGATGGCTAAGGACAAGATCTCCAAGAATGACATGGGGTCCAAGACGCCAAAGTTGTCCATTTTCGAGATACAGCGTAAAAACGATTTTAGTAAAATTCTGGGGAAGATTGGAGGACTCACTCCACTGTATATCTGTGAAAAAGCTTTTCACGCCGTATCTTGAAAATGGACAACTTTGGCTTCTTGAACCCATTAGTCATTCTTGGAGATCTTGTCCTTAGCCACCGCCTAATGGTCTTACTTTGGAATTTTCCATAAGCCGCAAGCGAGATACACGCCGAAGTGTTTTTTTCCAAAAATTGCACCATGTTCTGATTCTGCCTGCTGAGTGGCGATATGATAAGCCCCCCTCTTAGGAGAAATGAACTATGTCAATACCCTAAATCCGGGGTGGGGAATCCGAATCAAACATAAAAATCGTGACCTTTTTATCATAAAGGGTAGTTTGTAATCAAAAAGTTTGTTTTTTGAGCAAAACTAAATGAAGACGTAATTTCCGCACAGCACAATATAACATATTTGTTGGTGACCTGAATACGCATCGATTGGAAAAAATGCTGTCACTGTAGGTCATGAATTGACGGAGATACATCCTTCCAAAGTTGTAGGTCAAAAAATGCAAATTTTGAAAAACGAAGTTGATACACGTGTTCGCCATCCTCACTTTAGTCAGTCTTTCTGATTTCAGCGAAATCAATGACCTAACATTGTTTTCTGTCGCAAATGGATCACATTTCCTGCATTTCTACAGGAGATCCGTGATACACTGATCCGAGCACTAAAAACATACACTGATCCGCTATCTAGCGCACATGAAACCTACCCGAAAAGCCAACACAAGATTTCCAATATGAAAACTCGAGATGAAATATTGCCTGTGAAAGGGCAGCCGATACAAAGGAAGCGCATACATTTGTTCTAGCTTTCTTTTTCTTTGTTTACAATGAATTATTTCCTTAATGATGCGCCGGAAAACGAAAAATTCGAAACCGACAGTAAGTTGAGAGACACGGGGAGTGACAAAAGGTCATTTAGTTCGGGTGAGTAGCCATTAGAGATTTACAACTACTCGATAAGGGGGAGACAGGCGGAAAGAGAAAAGGAACGACGATTAGAGAGAGAGTACAGGTAGAGCTCAAAGTTCGAGTGATCGTTTCTCTTCATTTTCGATGCTCTCTCGCCCCTCCACGCAGGTAGTCTCGATGTGTTAAGATACGCAACAAAATACAGGAGTTAGGCTTTTTCTTCTAAAAACGCCCACGCTTTTATTTTTCGATAATTTCCTAACATAGCTCGAAGTCCAACAATCACACTTCATTTCCTTCTCAACTACTAAAGTTTAGATTTTTCATCTATTAGGTTGAGTAGAAAGTCCTGTCGCATTTTGTGGACTCACTTCAATGCGTTGATTCTCTTTTCTCTGCCGATGTAAGCCGCCCCACTTTTCAAGTTATAGAGGGGTACACAGGGGCATTTTTGATATATTTTAGATTTGGTAATCCCAATCAGTCTAAACCAGATAATTGCACAAGTTATAAATTGAGTGTTCTTGCTTTCATGACATAATTATATTCTTACCATTCTCCTCTTTCAAACCAAAGGCAAGATAACTCCATATGGCGTATATACACCAGAGACATATCCCCTCTCTACCACTGCGCGAAGTTGGCTGAACGATGTCGCTAATATGGCGGTAGGACAAATATATTAGGTTCGAGCACATGGGTCTACCTCACTAGACCTTCGTCGTCTTCTATTAGATGCAAGCAGTGACCACAACCATATTATGCGCGATCTTACTATCACTGTTGGGGACAACCATCCCACCCTAAATAATGGACTTGAGATATTCGGAAACGTGAGGAAATGGGAAAAATATTTTCTTGGCTGAAACTCAGATTCTGACAAAAACACAATGTTGAACGTGTCTCTGACTTTGTCCCTTCTTCATGGCTCTTCAATTTGCCTAGACAATGCTACTAAATGAGATGATTACTAAGTGTATTGCGCAAAATATGAGCACAATTAATCTCATGATCGTGCTGATTGATAGACAGGATATCATTCCAAACACAGTTGTCGATGTTCAAAAATACCATCTTCGACCAGATATGTCGAAAACGCGTTGATTCTTACTATGCCCCAACTTTATATATGTAAATCATTGATATTGTATGTGTTCACTACTGCCACAATTTCAAGCTCCAGATCGTAAGGACCCATCCAAAGCGTGTTATTTTCGTCCTCCCACTCAACATGGCATGTGTCCTCCCTATAATCTTCACTTCCTGGGAAGGCCAGCTATGACTGATACCTTCTAGGGTGCTTATCATATTCCTTGACAATTGCGCATTCCAACTATCACTTGCTCGCGGGTCTAATCAACCTCTAATATGAACATGATTTCAACAATCAGGAGACCTTGAAATGTAATTGATCAACTTTTGTAAATCGTAGCTCCCATCATATTGAGAGTGAGGTATCCGTAACAACATCAATTTATAGCAAGGGACTATTCATAATATTCCTGATAATAACTATATGGCGCACCCGTTCGAAAAATAGTAGTAAGCAAAAGTTTAAACATCGAAAATACGACAAAACTTTCTACTCAGCCTGATAATTTAAAACTATATTTGTATTTTTTTTAGTTTTGTTCTAATGCACAATGTTGCATTTATTCGAACTGGGGTTTGAGACCATTTGAGTCCAATTCGAAGAATGCAAATCAAACGGGTAGTGTTCTTGCAAAAACATCCCTAATTTGTAGGGTTCTCTTATTGGAAAAATATTGCGATGTTTCGAATATGTTTCAGGTGCGCTGCATAAACAAACACTGATTAGTTGTGTAGAGCTTCTGAAACATACATGTTGTCAACAAAAATTTCCATTGAGAGAACCCTACTAATTTGTGCTCATATTCCCAAACTCGAGTCTCACCACGGATTAAATAATGGGGGGGGGGGGTGACAAAACCGCAACCGACAAAACCGCAACGAAGCGCCGTTCGTTAGGAAGTTGGTCTAGCTATTTGGGAGTTGTATCATTGTAACAAGTACCCACTACTTTACACCACCCTGTTTAGATCATGTGCCTAGGCGATATTGAGTTTTACTCTCCACCCACGACCCGGGGGTCATGGTCCAAAATTGTAAATTTGAGTACAAAATCGTGGTTAGATAAACACCAAATGCAGTAACCAATTGATATTCCAGTACTGCAGTAACGCTGTAATCCAGTAACATGATTAACAATCGGTTACGGTATTTGGCGCTTATCTAAGCACGATTTTCCACTCAAATTTACAATTTTGGACCATGACCCCCGTGGATGAGATGATCTACACAGGGTGGTGTAGAGTAGTGCATACTTGTCACAATGATACAACTCCCAAGTAGCTAGATAAAGTTCCCAACGAACGGCGCTCCGTTACGGTTTTGTCGGTTGCGGTTTTGTCACCCCCCTAAATAATACATCATTGTTCATTCCATCACTTTTTTTTTCGAAGAAGGATAAGTAAGTAAGCAATGTCCAGTTCATCAAGGAGATGTCGGCCCGGGGCGATCGACATTAGTTGGAAGCAACCATTTTATTGAAAGATTTACATTATCTAATACGAGAAAAAGTTTGAAGGAGCGTTTGCATGATACTTTGTGTTCTAAACCTGTTGGCGTGCCCTTAACGAGATGAGTGGTGCAATAGAGAGATAAAGAGAGAAAGAGAAAGAGAAACTCAGAGATAGAGACAAAAAGGTGACAAACGGTGCACGGACTGACTGGAAAAAAACGATGTTGGGAGAAGAAAACTTCCTCCCGTAACAGTATAAATACGTTCAAGAGCAAGAAGGTAAATGTGTTCAGCGGTTTTTTCGATTCGTTTCTGTCAGCAATATTTTTCATTCGCAGTTGTACCTGCATTGCATAATCCAACCCACAATCCTGTGTTTTCAATGCGAGCGTTGGTCTGAAGGAAGCTTAACGGGAGTTATCACCTAGAATACACAGATATCGTTCCCAATAAGGCAATTCGAAGTGGTATTTGCATCAATATAATCCATTGTTTTCCATCAATGTACTCGGGCCAAAGACGATATGCTCATGTTCCTCGTTGACTCTTCTAGTATAAATGTGTGCGCTCTCTAGCAGTAAGCACAACTTTTCCTCTTCACGACCTTTACGATCTTTAGGTCGATGTCGACTTTCATCTATATTCTTCTTCTCTGTTCAGTTACTGCATTCGCACAGGTTACAATTGATTTCATTTTTAATACCTTACTGTGTTTGGTGAAGTTCAAAATACGTGTAATTGTGCCATAATTCAGGGTAACATACCTAGGTGCGGAGTATGCTCGCATGATACGTATTTTTATCATAACACGGGTCTTCCGTAAGAATGCAGGAAAACGAGCCAATTTTTCCACCAGAAAAAACTCGTGATCACGGATTTCGACGAAACTTAGTTTATGGATACTATTGGGGGTTCGAAGAAGGTACATCCCCTTGTTTTGGTCAATTTCGATGATTATCGATTTTTTTGATCTACCCCTTTGAGATACTGTAATTCAGTCAATCTTTATCGTACAGCGAACTTTTTTTTATCATTCGACGCGGAATTTTGAGATCTACAAATTGTTCTTCACTCCCCTTAACCGAACTTACCGGTTCGGGGTCTTTTTGTCGAAAAAAATGTTTTCTGACGATGTTTATCGATTTTTTTCTTCATTCCCTTCGATATTATTTTTGCATTCGATTCTAGGAACGAAATTCAGAGATAGAGACAAAAAGGTGACAAACGGTGCACGGACTGACTGGAAAAAAACGATGTTGGGAGAAGAAAACTTCCTCCCGTAACAGTATAAATACGTTCAAGAGCAAGAAGGTAAATGTGTTCAGCGGTTTTTTCGATTCGTTTCTGTCAGCAATATTTTTCATTCGCAGTTGTACCTGCATTGCATAATCCAACCCACAATCCTGTGTTTTCAATGCGAGCGTTGGTCTGAAGGAAGCTTAACGGGAGTTATCACCTAGAATACACAGATATCGTTCCCAATAAGGCAATTCGAAGTGGTATTTGCATCAATATAATCCATTGTTTTCCATCAATGTACTCGGGCCAAAGACGATATGCTCATGTTCCTCGTTGACTCTTCTAGTATAAATGTGTGCGCTCTCTAGCAGTAAGCACAACTTTTCCTCTTCACGACCTTTACGATCTTTAGGTCGATGTCGACTTTCATCTATATTCTTCTTCTCTGTTCAGTTACTGCATTCGCACAGGTTACAATTGATTTCATTTTTAATACCTTACTGTGTTTGGTGAAGTTCAAAATACGTGTAATTGTGCCATAATTCAGGGTAACATACCTAGGTGCGGAGTATGCTCGCATGATACGTATTTTTATCATAACACGGGTCTTCCGTAAGAATGCAGGAAAACGAGCCAATTTTTCCACCAGAAAAAACTCGTGATCACGGATTTCGACGAAACTTAGTTTATGGATACTATTGGGGGTTCGAAGAAGGTACATCCCCTTGTTTTGGTCAATTTCGATGATTATCGATTTTTTTGATCTACCCCTTTGAGATACTGTAATTCAGTCAATCTTTATCGTACAGCGAACTTTTTTTTATCATTCGACGCGGAATTTTGAGATCTACAAATTGTTCTTCACTCCCCTTAACCGAACTTACCGGTTCGGGGTCTTTTTGTCGAAAAAAATGTTTTCTGACGATGTTTATCGATTTTTTTCTTCATTCCCTTCGATATTATTTTTGCATTCGATTCTAGGAACGAAATTAGTGGGGGTCCACGTTGATCATTTTCCGTATCTCGCGTACCCCAATATCGAAATAGTATATTGGGGTACGCTATGGAGCCCCGGACTAATTTTTGGTCATATGTCAGTTCAAAATGATCGACTCAGACATTTAAAGAGTGAAATCGAAAGCTTTCGACGAGTGCTATTAAATGTTCTAAGTGAATCATAGCTCTAAAATCGCTCGTTCTCAAGTTATTTGAGGTTTTTACTGTTGAATGTAGTCTGCACAATTCCTCCTTGAGCCATATTTTTAAAATAACTTGAGAACGAGCGATTTTAGCGCTATGATTCACTTAGAACATTTAATAGTACTCGTCGAGAGCTTTCGATTTCACTTTTTAAATGTCTGAGTCGACCATTTTGAACTAACATATGACCAAAAATTAAAATTTGAACTAACATATGACCAAAAATTAAAATTTCGAAAAAATCGACCAAGTCCGGGGCTCCATATACTATTTCGATATTGGGGTACGCGAGATATGGAAAATGATCAACGTGGACCCCCACTAATTTCGTTCCTAGAATCGAATGCAAAAATAATATCGAAGGGGAATGAAGAAAAAAATCGATAAACATCGTCAGAAAACATTTTTTTCGACAAAAAGACCCCGAAGCCGGTAAGTTCGGTTGAGGGGAGTGAAGAACAATTTGTAGATCTCAAAATTCCGCGTCGAATGATAAAAAAAAGTTCGCTGTACGATAAAAATTGACTGAATTACAGTATCTCAAAGGGGTAGATAAAAAAAATCGATAATCATCGAAATTGACCAAAACAAGGGGATGTACCTTCTTCGAACACCCAATAGTATCCATAAACTAAGTTTCGTCGAAATCCGTGATCACGAGTTTTTTTCTGGTGGCAGACGTTCCTGCATTCTTAGAGAAGACCCGTGTTAAGTGGTAGCTCAACATTTTGATCAACCGATTTTGAAAAAGAATAAAACTCAACATCGAAGGGTTACGATTGTATTTTCGTAACGATTAGTGCATGTTGCCATGATTTGAAACACGAAGAGTACATTTTCAAGCACTTTTGGTATTTGAAGCAGCAAATACATTTTTTAGCAGACAATGGTTGTGAGTGGCTGAATTGAACGTAACAAAATGCTGGCGTGCTGTGCTGAAATGCTGTGTTGATTGGATGTTGGCCGATGCTGAACGCAAAATGTCACATCTAGTTGACAAACTGAATTGTAAAATGACATACGTGAACAGCTAGAGTCAACAAGCTAATATACAGGCAAGCACGCCCCAAGAGGGAGAAGCTCTCACGGCGAATTTTACTGGTGAGACGTTTCATTTAAAGTTTCCGCACATTGTACTGTATATGTTTTAGTTTCGAAACAGCAAAAACTTTGAAATTTATAGACTGAATTATAGACTGAATAAATTGATTGAGGAGAACGCGAAGATGTGAGTGGGCACTAGTGATGCCAAATCGGCGCGCGCTCTCCTCGTTTCACACGCTCTCTCGCCGTTCAAACAGAGCGAGAGAGCGTGTGAAACGAGGAGAGTGCGCGCCGTTTTGGCATCACTAGTGGGCACCAATCTCTCGTTCTCCTTATTTTTTTCTCTTTCATAGCGTGGTGAACGTTGAAGGAGAAAATTCAGATAGTATTTTCCTTGCTGTCATTTATTTTTCAATAGAGCTAGGACCATGATATAGGAAAACCATTCAGGAACACATATTTCGTTAAGAGTCATACGAATTTGAGCTCCGCTTTGCCATTTCCAATATTTTCCTCCTGCGAAATCGATGATTCAGAGTGACGGGAGATGCGGAAGAACCGGATGATGACGACTACGAGTGAGGAGTGATAAAATGATGAAGCAGAATGGTCTTGTCGATTGCTCGAATTGTATTCGTTCCGTAACCTTCTTGTAATCTGTCATTATGGGGTCGTTTGTTATTGCTTACCGCGGGAATTAGATATATGAAACGTACGAGATGTAATTGCTACGCTTCAATAAAGGGTTGTATTTCCCCTTCTCGAATCCTTCTCGAAGAAAAAACGGAATCCCTCTTCTTCAGCTCGGAAAAAAGGAGACTTTTGGTGATGAAAAAACGCCAATACAAATTGTCCGTATGTGTATTTTGAAAGCTCTTTACATGAGCGTGTAAGGCCCGATAATATTTTTTTTCAATGTTGGAATGGCTTCATCCATCAATCCCAAACTCATGGATACATAATGAAACATAAATTAGTGACAACATAAGTTGTGAGCAACCACTGTCTTCAAAAGTACGAGAAACGTGTGACATTAATCCTTCTTTCGGTTCTATCAGAACAGATAGCGTGGCCAACGCCCTTGACAAGATAAGTGATACGGGGTATAATCGAAAAAGGACTAAGTGAGAGAGAGGGAAAGAGAGAGAGGGAGATAGAGAGGGAGAGAGCTAGAGCCCTTGAAACGAACGTAGAATGGGCTGATAGGAGAAAGATGTTGGGGAAGAAAACCCGCCCGTAACGGTACATATAGATTCGACAACAAGATGGGATATGTTTTCAGCATTTTCGTGGGTATTTTCAGTCCGCCATTGAAATGTTTTCCATTCGTAGAGGTACCTGCATTACATAATCCACACACAATCCTTTGTTTTCAATTCGAGCGTTGGTCTGAAGGAAGCTTAACGGGAGTTATCACCTAGAATACACAGCTATCGTTCCCAATAATACAATTCGAAGTGGTATTTGCATCAATATAATCCATTGTTTTCAATCAGTGTGCTCGGACCAAAGACGATTTCCTCATGCTCCTGGTTGACACTGCTATTATAGTATAAATATGTGCGCTCTCTATCTGTAAACACAACTTTTCCTCTTCACAACCTTCACGATCTTCAGGCCGATGTCGACTTTGGTCTACCTTCTTCTTCTCTGCTCAGTTACTGCATTCGCACAGGTTAGAATTGCTAGCGCTGATTTAGAAAGTTGATTAAGTACGAGGTGATCTATAAAAGGAATCAATGACTTTACATGAAATTATGATAGAGTAAATTAATATTACTGATACCATAGAGGTGCATGCAATTACGAAAATCTAGGTGGCAAAGGGGCTGGTATAATGACAGCAACAATTCCTGGTCTCACTGCCATTCCAGGCATGAGTGGCGAACCCGGAATTGCAGGTACTCCCGTAGGCATTTTAAAAAATATGTTTACGTGTTACTATTTCTATGAGTTGTTAACTTCTTCTCAAATTATGTATATTAATAGTATTGCGTAATAGTGCAATATTGTAATGAACGAATAATCTAGAACAACATTAAAATTGCAGGGGAAGCCGGGGAAGCCGAGGTAAATGAACTCCAATGGATCTCTCACTTTCTCTCTGACTTTCTCTCTCTCTCTCAGTTCTAATTTGATGATTCAGTTCGAGTGAGGAGGATGCTGAGTGACCGGATGATGTTGAAGACCTGTCTTGTCACTCCTTATCAATACTAGCTATATGGTTCTCCTTTGGAAAATAATATAAAGTATTGAGCTCGAGTTCGGAAGAAATGCCGATAAGATAACTGACAACATGAACAATAATTATCCAATAGCCACATCACCTGCTTGATATTGTCGTGTTCTTTCTAGAGGTGGAGAAACGATACCACGCTTTCTAGAGGTGGAGAAACGATACCACGCTTGACGTTGTGTTTTTTTCCGTTGTTTAGCGTTTCCCCTAGCATCTGCATAATAAAGCTTTTGATATTGCTCTATGTCCACATTCGTATACTGCTCAAAATGGGTATTTTCTAAATTACAGTAGCGGACAAAAGTTTAGCCCCAAATTGAAAACAATTGAACTTAAACATTCTAAACAAAAATTAGATGGGCCTGACCGCCATCAAATTCTACCCCTGTAGAAATGATCTAATTTTTCGAACATCCACCGAAGAGATATGAGCAAAAAAATTCGATTTCGACGTCGCATAGTCTAGCGACTACGGAGCGACTATGTGCAGTTGTTGTATTGGAAATTGTTAAGCTACAGCATACAATAATTACGTCAGAAATGTATTCGAATATGAAGATATTCAGTCTTATTTTAGCCCAAAATACTGCCAGCCATTGCTAGTACAAATCCCAATCCATTTTTTTAAAATTCAGAATCTTGTCAATTTTTGCTCGTTTGTTGTATATTAATTTCAAGTAAGCACTGAAAATGATTAGTTTATCAATTCGTGTTATTATTACGCAACAACTCAATCGTAAGAAACTCAACCACAAGTCGGCTCTATGTCAAAGGCGGCATGACGTCATAGTTCTCATCCGACCTAGTACCCCACAAGACTTACCGTACTGAACAATCTGGGGATCGTGCGATGCCCGAAAATCCCGTCAGTGAAATCGGATATGTATTACTTCGACCGCCGCTTGAGCTCTTCTTGCAAGCCACGGAACGGCTACCAGCGATTGGGACCGAACTGTGAATGTCATTTATGATTTAAACTGTAAGATTTAAATCTGATTTAATTCATTACAGTGTAAATATGCTTCATATCAAAACCAAATACTGATGAGGTTGCTCGTAATGATTTTGTTCTGGCGTTTGCTACGGAAAAGATCACACAATGAGTTTCAGAATTTCTATGCTAGATTTTACCTTCATTCAAGGTAGGTTGGAGTTTCAAAACGAGAGCGGGATCGAAAGAGGATCAAATTCTAAGAATCTCGACGTTTTTCATATCTGCTGATGTAATCTGTGGATGTCTGCGCGCATAGTGGGGAGAGGTTTAAAACCTTCAATTTCTCAGGCTATGTTCTGAATTTCCACTACAACCCAGCCGTCCACAGAGGCCCTCAGTAGATATGAAAAACGTAGAAGTTCTTAGAATTTGACCATCTTTCGATACCTCTAGGTATCTTTCTAAAACTCCAACCTACCATCGCGGTCATTCCTGGTGAGAGTTATTGTTTCAAAAAATCATTGCATTACATAAAAAAAGTCTTACAACAATGACGTATCTACTTACAGGCTGCGCAAGGATCAGTGGGACACCGAGAGTCTGGCAACTTCTGGCTGTCACACTCTCATTTGTCGTCCTGGAAATTGGAAAACTCAAACTTACTATATGTGTTCCTGCAATGTATTCAAAGATGCCGATTGACGGTCTGGTATGAGCCTAAAAACGGCCAATCATTTCTGCGCACTATTGAATCTATTTGAATCGTATGTTCCAATAACTATCGTTCTTTGATTTCCATATTTAGAATTTTTCTTTGTTTTTAGTGTATTTGTGAACTTCAAATCTTTTCTCATTTGTTTTACTTTCCAGCTAGCACTTGATAAAAATTATTCGTTTATCGATTATTTTCATTATCATGCAACAACTCAATCATAAGAAGTCTAGTCCCGTTTTCTTTTGTGTTCATGAAAAAGAGCGCAAAACGAGTTAAAATTGGGCGATTTTCATGTTCTTTGGCATGTATCAATGGAGAGAACACACGGTATACGGTCAGCACAACTACTGGGATTCTATGCAAGCGGGGGATTCACTGGGGATTACGGTAGCATGTTTTGTCGTGATGAGAACCCGTGTACGATCAAAGGGCTACAGAGTGGGAACGGTATTGAAGGGGGCAATCGATAAGCAGCTCATAACAAGCTAAGGTTACGGTAGTGGTACGGGTGAAAGAAAGAGAGAAGAGGTTACGGTAGTCGATCGAGAAGTGATTGATCTGGAAGAGGAGAGGAGGCGAAAGTATTGAGTGAGAATTGTACTGAGGTTGAGTGATGGTATGGCAAAGGGTGTGAACAAAGAGCGAAATCACATGTGAGAAGAGGAGCTATATACAACAGTGGGATAATGGGGGTACGGTAGTCGATCGAGGATTGACTAAAGGATACGGTAGTCGATCGTTGAGTGGCTTTAATGTCGACCATCGAGAGCGTCTAGATACTTGTAGTCGATCAGACGAGGAATTAGGGTGTGTCTGAAAGTATTTTTTTACATTTATGAGGTATGTTTCAACAACGGATTGTAAACATGTATTAAAAACAACATCAATAACAATCAGGCAGCCTATTTAAAAAAAACACTTAAAAACGTATTTTTTTAAATGAATAGAGCTCACCTAATGGGTAGGAAGAAGAAGCAGACTATAGGGAAGACCATCTCGATGAACGGATAGGGAGAAAAGCCGAAGGCGCACAGGATTATCAACTGCAGGAGCTGACACGCAGTGAAAAGGTGCACCTGAGTATCGGTTTGTAAGTTACGGTAGGATACTGCATCCGGATACGGTAGAAATTATCGATTCACGCACCTTCCGTTGCGGGACCTTGCGGATGTAGTGAGTGGGCGGGTAGGCTTGCTGCAAGTTGGTTGATGAAAGATCAGATGTCTAAGATCAAAGACCAACTATCAGTCTTACCTGCTCCGTAATCAGCAGTAATAACCGTTCGAACATCTCGTTTCCGTTGAGGGAAGTAAGTGCCATGTACAGGAAGAGACCGTGGAGGACGGAGGTGGGGATCCATCTAGAATTACGATCCTATTTGAAATGTTGCTTTGGATTATTACTACAAAGTTAGAAAGAAGCTGAATGCATCGTAAATATCCTAATTTCAAAGCAAAACAAGCTGGTGTAGTTCTCCATACCTCAACGGATACGGCAACAGCCAGAAGGCACTCGCGAGTATCATAATGTGGGCGAGGAGAGAGGCGAGTCGCGTCTCGCGAACGTTCATTATACTGAAAATTGATTTGTTTTCCAACGATAATCATTCTGTCATTGGGCAATGGGATGATTGATGTTTTTTACAATGATAGTGAAACATTAAAAAAAAATTATGCCAATTTTCTAGTACGCGAAAAAGAACGTACACTTCGTGTACGTGCCCTTGCGAGACGCGCTCCTCCACATCGGCCAGAGCTCTGTAAATATTTTTTTGTATATTTTGGTGGTACTTCAAAAGAAAACTAATATATCAGGTTGTGAAAAAAGCAATTGTAGATTTTTAAATTTTAGATTTTGTAATACCCCGTCTTTGGTTGCCGCCTGAATATCATATTGTTACTTGTGATAGATGAGTGCTTGGGTACCCTTTCTATCGCGCGTAGGTTCGAGCCTATCCAATTGATATTGAGGCCACAGTATGAAGACAAAGCTACATCGGCAAAATGTTTTACTGAGTACGTTTCGGGGCAAATATTACGTCACGTGCGAAAAGTATGGCATACGGATATCACAATACAACATGTGAACCTGGTCCGCTCCGAATGGCCTGTCAGAAAATACACTCATTTTTTACCTTGACCCTAACTGCACATCAACAGAAATAATTATTTTTACCGTGCATCCGTAACTATTGATGTATCCATCTCAAATGTAGTGAAGCGAAAAACACTTTCCATGGTTAACTTAAAATTGTATTTAGGTGGGCATACAATACTTCTAGCAAAACATGTAACATTCATCATCCCAACTATTAAATTTGTACATCGAAATTCGTATATTACAAGTCTTCCATTTTCCAGTGTTGTGAAAAGCCCTAAATTGTGTGGTTAACTGTTAAAGCTACTCTTTATGTATCAGTATACGACTGGGAAAAGTCAGGGGATAGCTCCCTTTTGAGGAAATTTATTCATTCACCGTATACCGAAAGTCGAAAATTTGACAATATTGGCCTGTATTCATCAATACCGAAAATCTATGTTTTCTACAAGTAGAGAAGGGATGAGTTCAAATGTTTCTCTGTGGTATGTAGCACGATAGTGTATCATGGAAGCGCACTTATTTAGATACCAGTCTGATTGAACCTCGAAGCAGGAAACGTTATCGTTTGATAAGTGTTTATTAGCTGAGGTGTTAATTCAGCGATGTGTAAATCGTGCTATGTTGAGGCAGGAGCGGCATTAGACCTATTTTTCGAAAGAACTGCACATGTGCTTCTCACTACACTATATGAAAATGTACAGCCCTGTTCCCCCTCAAAATACGAGAGACGGGAAATATTTTTAGAAAAGAGTGAAAATATCACATTTATCAAAACTTGGATTTGCCGGGTATCCTAAAAGCATGAAGCGATTGGAATACATAAATATATTGATCAACTGTATACCCCTACTATATGCTATTGAGCCAGCTTGAGATCATAAATGAAAATAATTTTAGGCGTGTTCAAATATCATGGTCCAAATCTACAATTACTTTTTTCACAACCTAATAGTTTAAAGTAATCTGAATTGAGTTTGGACAGTAAGCGAAAAAGCTTACCTAAGGTGAAGTGGAGAGTGTGGCAGCGCTCCATGCATCCAGGGAAGGCCCACTGAGAATTTATTGATATTTTTTGACAACTCAAGAAGACGATTCATTGAAAAATCACCAATTGTCACAATGATAAGTTGCTCGTAAAGCTTATCTCAACACAGAAAATTGTCCTGACTGAGAAAATGAAGAAAAAAAAGCTGAGCAAAACTCACTGAGTGAAAGGAACATGTTCAGGATAGCAACCACGAAGAGGTCGAGATTCTGCGAAGAGCCCTTCTTCAGCCTGCAAATTATTCACTTGACTGAACTATTTTATTCAATAAAGAATGTATTTTAACTTTCATAGTCGTTTCACTATAATATTATGTTTCACTATTAATATACGGGATCTATGAAAGCTTATTTCGATCATTCTTGCACTCGTTTGGATAATCACTCACTTGTTCTGGTTGTTGTTGACGATGGCGCTGGTGATGTTCTGATCGATGAAGAAGAGGAAGGAAAGGGAGAATCCGAGGAGGAGACACACAAAGTAGCCCTGAATTGAATAATTCCCATGTTCTTTGTATTTCACGTCATACATAATTCGATCATCTAGTTGAAGCAGTAGGTCACTTACGGTCCAGGGAAGTGACAGCACCGGTGCGATTGATAGGAGGGGCACGCTCTCGCGCATGTCGAACTTGTCCTCTGAAATGCATTGTCTTCGTTTATTTCAGCGTGTGCTTCAATGAGATAAACGACCCCATGCGACTTCGATTTATAGCTGTTGTATTGTTATCAAATAAAAACGAACTCTCAACGCTGGAGAATCCGTACGACCCCGCGAATGTCATGATCATCACAGAAGCTGGCAGGGCGTAGTCCGCGAGCCACTCGCGACGGGACCTGCAAGTAAATTGGTAATATGGAATAGGTTTTCTTAATTCCGGAAGCTCCATGTTAGTCATATGTAGAACATTATTCAAAGAAGGTAAAAAACAATGTCGTACCTTGTCAGGTAGGGCGTCTTTCGGAAGTTATAGAGGAAGAGGCCAAGCCAGAGAGTTCCGAGCATCAGAAGCACGTAGAGGATGGAAGTGTCACGCTTGCATGCCTACAATATAATATTTATATTTTATTATGATTGCATCGAACTGAATGAGTATGGCGAAAGTATGATGAGAAGGACTCACCCCAGTCGCCGATACCATTGCTATTTCCGTGAGATTATTGTAAATCCCGCTCGAGTTATTCGCTATGGCCGCAGTGCAGTAGTAGTTGCGGGAGAAACCTGGATGTTACGAGTTATCAGGTTGGAACAAAAGTTCTGTCCGATTTCAATATTTTGGTTTTCTTGCATTCAACATCCTTCCCTTTCGACCGATTTTCAAATGGTTGTTCTCACACAATAAGTGATCCAACACTCTGTATAGCGCACATGTGTACAGCTCTATAACATCGGGATTGTGGTCGCAGTGCGAGGCAAAAGTCGCCGTAATAGGTATCTGGGCTATTAATTTCTCCGAGTTCCAATCTATCGGTCTGAGGGATAGTGCCAACCGTATTATATTTTTGGAAAGTACCATGGTCGTGTATTACAGCAGTTACTTAAAATGAATTCTAACACGAAAGGCCAACTTCAAAAATGCACCAATTGGCCAATACTGATGTCCTGGACATGACCTCAGATGAATTTATCTACCGTGCATTCAAATAGTTAGAGTTAGAGATTAAAACATACTGAAAATGTATAGATCCGGCCCTGTTCAGCACATTATTTTAGATAGGTAATTGTGCGATCCTCCTGTCAGAAGCCAAAATTTATTTAAAAATTGATGGCCCAAATTCAATGTTAAAGGTCCTCCGAAATCACCGATTTTTTTTCAAATTCCCGGCTCGTGATTGAACCGCAAGCCCTTGCGCGCAATTTCAAAAATTGTACAGTATCATACAGTAGATCGAGCACCAGGGGCGTACTGTACAAGGCATGTATTTTCGGGTCATGGTCGATAATTGTGTCATGGTAGATCAAGACTAAGTACCGTACAAATCGATCGTACAGTACTTCTAGATACCGTATACCGCTACCGTAATCCCGATTATCGAGAACTAACTTTATTTTCATAAAGTCAATATACCGTACCTAATTAATCCTACAGTACCCATGCCGTAACCCAGTGTACAGTACCCCTTGCTACCGTAATCCACACCACTGCGGGCAATCGTAAACTGACTTTTTTCCAAAACATTTTCTATTGAGTTGATTCTTGCTCTATACCGTACCCAATCGATCATACAGTACCACCAGATACCGTATACCACTACCGTAACCCAGATTATCGCAAACTAACTTTATTTTTAAAAAGTCCTGGTACCGTGCCCAATCGATTATACACTACCCAAGGAACTACAGTAACCCAGTTCCTTGGGTCAGACCCAGTTCCTTGGGTCAAACATTTTTCTAAATATTTAA
Source organism: Pristionchus mayeri (assembly GCA_036245805.1). Lineage (NCBI taxonomy): Eukaryota > Metazoa > Nematoda > Chromadorea > Rhabditida > Neodiplogasteridae > Pristionchus > Pristionchus mayeri. The sequence continues at coordinate 6,913,778 of BTRK01000002.1, forward strand.
AACATTTTTCTAAAGATCCAAAATTGATTATTAAATGATTATACAATAATCGCATTTACGGTAGGATACTTTAAAATAATTTTAAATTCGATTTGGGATTTTTAGAAAAATGTTTGACCCAATGAACTGGATCTGACCCAAGGAACTGGGTTACTGTAGTTCCTTGGGTAGTGTATAATCGATTGGGCACGGTACCAGGACTTTTTAAAAATAAAGTTAGTTTGCGATAATCGGGGTTACGGTAGTGGTATACGGTATCTGGAGGTACTGTACTATCGATTGGGTACGGTATAGCGCAAGAATCAACTCAATAGAAAATGTTTTGGAAAAAAGTCAGTTTACGGTAGCAAGGGGTACTGTACACTGGGTTACGGTATGTGTACAGTAGGACCGATTGGGTACGGTATCTTGGCTTTTTGAAAATAAAGTCAGTTCTCAATAATCAGGGTTACGGTAGCGGTATACGGTATCTATGTGTACTGTACTATCGATTGGTTATGGAACCAGTCTTGACCTACTCATGACCTACTATCGATTTTCACCATGACCCTATACATGCCTTGTGCACCGCACCCCCTCACACTCGCTGCCATTTCTGAACAGCTATGAATACTACCCTACAGTAACCACTATTTGAAATTGTCTCTATCCTCTCACGATCGTGCGGTTCAATCCATTCGATATTTCACACATTATCGCTAATTACGAGCCCTGGGGCTATTTTCGTTCAATTTCTTTGTTGATGGCACATTTTTATCACTGAATAGCAACGTTTAAAACAATAATAAGAGGGGGTAATTTTTGGCTTTCGGGGGACCTTTAAAATCGACATATTTTACCAGTTCCTGTCTCGCATACAGTTGATCAGCTCGTTATTTTGTGATTACATGCTGAAGCTGATTCTACCCTATTGCATTGTGGCTTGGTTAAATTGGCTGATAGGCACTTTTGGTTTTTTTTTGAAAAATCACAATTTTGAGAAAGATGAAGATCAGTTCAGCTAGACTTTTCTAATGTATGAATGACGCAATAGTAGTACACTATATCGCCCATATTCTAAGGACTGTCAGTTTGATTATCGGGACGGGAATACTATCACTCCATCACTCCATCTTACTATTTGTTCCTCATGTAATTCGGGGAAGGGATGAATCAACCCCACCATTCAACCTAGGTTTAGAAAATACTGGTCATGGCCTTCTCAATAATATATGTGAAGTTGCCCCATGATTTTTCTCTTCTGCAAAATAGTGATCCAAACACTTTTGAAAAAAAAATCCGAAACTTGGTTTGATGACAATCATCAATTTCTCGTATACCCTGAGTCGCTTATTTGATCTGAATATATGTAGGGAATGATAAAGTCTTCCACCTATTTACGCTACTGAATTAGCTCAATGCTATTTGAGTTGAGAATTTTACGCGAGCTCAAACGTCGTTCACGAAATCGGACAGAACTTATGTTCTAACCTAATAATTGATGAGAACTATTCACCGTTTGTTCGAAATTGGTTGGAAGTAAAGGAAAAACACAAAATACTATAAATAATAAAATTTGAACGACTTTTCGTAGTTTTGTGTGAGTAGGATGAAGGATAAAAAATCAAAGATTTAACTGACTCCTCGCCACGGCTCTCAGACTCTCCACAGTGAAGGCGATGGCCATGAAGAGAGAGAACATCTCCTCGGCGGATCTGGGAATAATTTTTGGTGAACGAAACCTATTTAACACATGTATCACGAGTCAGTGAAGCAAAACTAGCCCCTTCGTGAACGATTTTTTTCAAAGATTTTTAAAATTAGCCATATATTGATGGTAGAAGGTACTAAGGACAAGAAAACGAGGGAACCATGTTATTTGTCCCAGATCCGGCTTTTAGACATTTTCCGGTTTTACTACCGGCTATACTGTATATCAGTCCGCAGAAGAGCTACAGATATGCCATAGGTCTTAAAAAATCGGGAAAAATATGACAAATAACTTTACTGTTGACAACTTTCGGATTGGACCAAAACTCATAATTCTGGGATCGAAAAACCACATTTTGATTTTAAAAATAAATATTTTCCCTATCACGCAGTAGAAACGCAGAGGTTTTTATTGCGGAATATGAAAGACCAATCTGTCAAGTGTCTTAGAAAAAAATATGAAGGAAAAATTTTATACCGTATTTTTTGATAATCGCGGTTAAAGGTGAGGTCCCGAGGAGACGAATTGGAAATAATCGAAATCTTCTACATTGTACGTTGAACTTCGGCCAGCATTATGCTGTTTTATTTTGTACAACACAGTATACATCGAAAAATGTTCAAAGGAGATCGGATTTAGTGGTTCGCAAAAAATTGATTTTCAACACTCGGATTGTGGTGTTGTACAAAATAAAACAGCATAATGCTGGCCGAAGTTCAACGTACAATGTAGAAGATTTCGATTATTTCCAATTCGTCACCTCGGGACCTCACCTTTAACCGCGATTATCAAAAAATACGTTATAAAATTTTTCCTTCATATTTTTTTCTAAGACACTTGAGGGATTGGTCTTTCATATTCCGCAATAAAAACCTCTGCGTTTCTACTGCGTGATGGGGAAAATATTTATTTTTAAATTCAAAATGTGGTTTTTCGATCTCAGAATTATGAGTTTTGGTCCAATCAGAAAGTTGTCAACAGTAAAGTTATTTGTCATATTTTTCCCGATTTTTTAAGACCTCCGGCATATCTGTAGCTCTTCTGCGGACTGATATACAGTATAGCCGGTAGTAAAACCGGAAAATGCCTAAAAGCCGGCTCTGGGACAAATAACCTGGTTCCTTCGATTTCTTGTCCTTGGTGCCTTATACCATCAATATATGACTAATTTTGAAAATCTTTGAAAAAAATCGTTCATGGCTTCCTCCATCGACTCGTGATACCTGTGTTAAAATATGTTTCACACGGTAATCAAGTATGTAACAATATGATGGCAGTGATTTTGTCATTGAACGAGCGCGCGTAAAACAAATATATACATTACCTTGTTGCCATCTTCATCAAACTGCACATTTCCGTTGCAGCGTATAAAACCTGAAATATTATAATTCAATCAAGGGTCTGAAAATGCCACTAAGCACGAAATTGCATGATTAATCACAAATGTGCGCAAAAATCTTACCAGAAACAAGCTGCAGAACATTCCAACACAGGCGTACATCGCATAGAAATCGTAGCCGAGTTCGGTAGATATTTTGAATATCACTGCAAAAGATCAAAGATCATGGGCTGCTTTGAAAGTATGTATTGCATGAAAAGACCCTCTTCATTAAGCATTTTTGCCTAAGAGAATGGTACGAGCAGAATGGAGTAATGTTGGATGCAATAGATTGTAAATGGAGGAGCAGTATACCTTTGATGTAGATCGCCAGTGGTACGGTGGTTAACAAGATTATCATCGGTTGACCGCCGAAAAGTGAGAAGAAAATACCACCGATCGCTTGAGCGAAAACGATCTTTTTCACGTCTGCAAAATTGCAATTTGTAAAAACATCACTTCTGTTTCATCAATCTGAGAATAGTAATCCGATTCAAGGTCTTCAATGGTCAGCGGATCATCGGTAGAAAATATAATTTATCAATTGCTCACTTATTTTTCCCTCCGTATTATCGTCATTGAGCACTCCGAAGGCAATGGCAGGAAGAAGACACGCAAAGTAGAGAAAGACAACCTACAAAAGATTTTCATGTATTCAGCGCATAATTTCCTGCAATTATACTATGAAACACTCAGGATCTCCAAGAAATGAGCACTATATTTCGAACATCTTTCTTTCCGATGAGGTATTCAATAGGCTTACCGTACTGAACAATTTGGGGATCGTTCGATGCCCGAAAATCCCGTCAGTGAAATCGGAAATGTACTGTTTCGACCGCCGCTTGAGCTCCTCTTGCAAACCACGGAACGGATACCACCGATTGGGACCGAACTGCGAATTGCATAATGTAAGTATGCTTCAGACCACAATCAAATATTGATGAAATTGCTCGTAATGGTTTTGTTCTGATGTTTGTTATGGAAAAAAATCACAAAATGATTTTCAGAATTTCAACGCTATATTTTACCTACATTCAACCGCGTGAACTGTTGATATATAAAATAGGAAAATATTCGAACATTAGCTGTGGAAATTGAGGCAAGAAAAGAACAACTGCTGATCGTTGGTTCTTTCGGTTCACTCTAGGTGCTTTTGGGTGCGCGTAATATAATACAATCTACCGAAGTCTTTCAGCAGCGGCTGTTTTTGCTTGAATTTTCAGCAAAGTTCATTGCTTACAATTTGCTCCTTGGCCTGTGATAGATGGATGGAGGCCTTTCGCTCCCTCCACTGGTTCTGATCTACGGCGAGTTCCTTCGCGGCCGAGAGTAAGGTGGCCCTGGGAGGTCAAAGATCAAGCAGGGACCACAAAGAGGGCACCATGCATCAGCTCGGTACCAGTACCCAACCTGGTACCAGGAAACCAAGTGTACCTGAACTGTTCCACGGTCTGGGCCATGACGAGCCGTTGTCGGATGTCCATATCAGCGAAGAGAGTAGCGAACGTCCTCGTAGTTTCCAGCGCAGTTTTCGTGCCTTTCTGTAACATTATTTCCATTTTTTTCTTGTTTACACGGCAAGTGAGGCGACAATTGATTCCTTTATTCAATTGATTCATGAAGCATATCCGATAGTGTGTATTGTAATTTCTCGAATACAGTGATGCTACCATATTTTCAAATAATTTCATACAGGTTTAGCAGCATTTACGATTGAATCCTTCATTTGATGTCAGCTTTCAGGAAATAGAGAAACACATCCGATAGAAGTGTGATGCGTGCATTTCATTACTCGTCCTTCTACTAGAGCTCCCGTTTCATACCCCTTCCTCTCCCCTTCCCTTCAATCCAATTTTCTTCCTTTAGGGACTTCCCGTACGGTCTATCCCTGCTTTCTCGCGCTCATGCAGTGCCCGTGTCATGTCTAAAGAGAAAAAAGTTCTCGGAAATGGGCAGAAGGGTGTTAGCATTGAACGAGCAGCCCGATTCAATTCCCATGTGATATTTGCCTATCAGACTGCCGACGCTTCAACTTGATTTGCCCTCTAGCCCACTCATGACGCTGATTGCGGACGATTGTTGACATTCGGAGTTCGAGATTCGAAATTGTCCAAACCAACTCAGTTCGGGACGTCTAGAGTAGCGAGAGAGTGTGGTAAATGAAGAGACGCTAGCCGGTAAACAACAGTCTATTGGTGGAGGGGATGCGACTTCCTGGTTCAAGAGCAATCTTGTAGTGCTGTTTTGATGACTCGTGATCGGTTCAGCACCAGTCGAAAACAGAATGAGTACATTTACTTCCGATGAGTGGAACTCTACGCGCTATTTTGCCTACTGGATAATGACATTGTCTGCACATTGTCGTTACCTTGTACAGCATATCTTCATCCGGCCAGTGAAGTGACCGTCTCAGTCTCTTTATTACACGCGATATCTCGTTCACTATGTGTACACCCAGGCGATTATTTGGAAAATGGTACTCTACTCTAACTACGCGCTATTTTGTCTACTGCATAATGAGATGGCTGTGAAAAGACACAAGAGAACTATGCAAGAGAAGCTATGCTATTGACTTATCCCTGGGCTTGGCTGAGCGTGCCTGAGGTGCATTCTCTAGTGCTGTTATCGCGGCTCCCATCGCTTTCCGTGCACTTCCCCTCTCTCTCACGCACGCATCTAACAGAGTGGGTGGGAGATAAGGCAGGATCTCAGAGTTCGGTTAGGCTATCACACTAGCAGGAGGTGTAATGCAGATTTTATAACAATGAAATATTCTAAAAATAATAAAATAATAAACTGACAGCCCGCGACGGCGCGATGACGATGATGATGAACCGGAGGTCCTGCATCGTCCTTCCTAAATTTAAGAGTGTGATTTTAAAAAAATATTGCAAAATTTTAAGTTAGAACCACAAAAAAGTTTGAAAAAATCAAATTACCTAAATTCGTCGGGTGCGACAATCGGGCGATGGCGACGTGCCGGTGCTGCACGGTGTTGAGCATGCAGCTGGAATGTTTCTGGCTTGTTTTGTTTTAGAAGTTGTTGCTGTTTTGTTTTTGTAGCCTTCACAAATGTGCAAACAATGCCGGTAAATCATAAAAACCATATGTTTCAGCGTTAATATATACGTCCTCAGAACTTGCATGCTTCGATAGAATTTCATCAGCCAGACGATTTAAAAAAATAATATTTATTGAATCGCAAACTGACAGCGACCACGTCTAACCACAGCCTTCTTCCAGTCGTCAAGGGTGATATTCAAGCCAACACTACCCAAATTCAAATCGAAAGGTAAAATCAAGAAATAGAAGGACAATTTTCAAGGAGCATGTATGTTTCAGAGCTTGCACAAATGTTCCCAAACAACTTCGACTATTGATGTTAGGACCATTCCCTCCTTATAAAAATATCAAGTTGTAAAAATCGAATCGCAAACTGACAGGGCGCAGATCCAGGTCTGGTCGTAGTCGAATGTTCCGCAGCCGCCGCCAGTCGTGCATATCGACTGCACCGTCCGAGAGAGGATGTGAACTGTAATTAATTATTGATTATCGATCTATTTATATGACTGAAGTGCGAGATATCTGATTATATCTCGCACTCTCAACCGTTTCATATGTTTACCTCGCCTCCAAACCATATCTAACATGTGCTTGGTCGGAAGTCACATGTCTCAAACCGTTTCGTATTTTGGGGGTAGGAACTAGTAGGGTAAGCAGGAATCAGTTCATTATTCGAAACGTCGATCACAAAGGAGATTCTTAGACATAATTCCAGGAATATTTCACTCATCCGGAGAACACCCGCGTTTCCCATGCGGAAAAAGTGCGTGGAATGACCGTGAGAATTCCGAGTCTATTTTCGAAAACACGATCTCCTGAACGCTCCATCTTGTATAAGTGGATAAAGCCGACTGAGGCTATCGTATGCATACAATGGGATTATGGTAGGGGTACTGTATCACTGTATTGTCGGGAGGTTACGGTAGGATTACGGTACTGTAGGGTTACGGTAGAATTCCCTGACTCACATTGATTGCCGGCGTCCTGCGTGAACAGCACCGACCGGACCTGCTCTGAGGTGAATTCGGGTTCCTGGATGTCCATCTCGTGGATGATCCTGCAATTATAAATTGGTTTTTTTGGTTCCAAGTTCTGGTTCCTGGTACCTATGGTAACCATATCCCCAGAGATCCGCTAATGCAATTAGAGATTGGTTTTCTTGGTTCCAGGTACCACTAATGATTCCAATGAATGGTTAGATTTGGTTCCAGATACGTCTGCTACCCATTTCCCACGGAATCCCAAGAGTAGACTACATTTATTGGCTCGGCATATGTTTCTGTGATTCCAGGTACTGTCAGGTACCCATATCCCAGACATTCCCGCCTTCAGGTGTTTTGTCTCAAGAAGGCTCAAGTGTCGGTCTGGGTTAGTCTCGCTAGTCTCTCGTGAAAAGGTTGACGGACTATAAAGTCGTCGTCTCTCCTCCCCCCCCCCCGACTCCTTAAGGGTCTAAAATTAGCGAGACAACCGAGAAAGCGGACTGGGAAGCGACTTGAGATGGAGGAAGAGTAGGATGGCTTCTCGAGAAACGATTCTCTCCATTCTCCGCGCTCTATCATCAGTATAACGTGCGAGAGTGTGCGAAGAGACGACCCTAGGAGGGAGTCCTTTTGCTTTACTACCCTTCAAGGCTCCAACTTCCATTGAGAAGAGTGCGCCACAGGACACGTGATCTTTAATCGCAGGGGCTCTGGTGATGAGATCTATCTAATAAGGTGTTGTCCGAGTAATCCAAGTAATTCGAACGGCGGCGGATGGTGCCGTGTCGTGTATTTGTTATGTCGTCTCACTATCCTCCGCCGTCCTGCTCCTCTCATTTCAGCTTTTCAGGCGCAGTCTGATTGTTTTTTCACTATATCCCTCTATCTCTCTCTTCCCTCTACCTACTGCGCATGCCCCTTTCGCCCTCTATTCCATTAGCCCTACTATCGCGCTCTTCCTTTTAGCCTTCTGTAACTGAGGATGGAATGAGGGCGGGGGGAAGTGAGGGTGGATTGCAGTGAGAAAATGCCGGGGAGTGCCTACTGCTTTACTACACTTCAATTCTCTCGAGCAATCGTATGTCTCTCTTCAGTTTGCACGCTCCCTCCTATCTCTGACCTGCGAGAGAGCGTGCAAACTGAAGAGAGTCAGACCATTGCTCAGGCTCCCGTTCATTGAGAATCGTGTGCATCATTCAATGCTCCTGATCTTTGTTAACTGAGGATGGAATCCGAGCGTGGGGTGTGGATTCCCGTGAGAAACAACTTAAGGCGAGCGAGCCCTACAGCTCTACTACTCGTCCATCTCAGATTCCACTGAGAAGAATGCGCATTATTCAAGGCTCCTGATCGTTAGTATGGAATAACTAAACCCGAGTTGCTGAGTCTGGGCATGGAATGAGTGCGGGGGGGGGGATTGCAGAGAGCAAATACAGGAGAAATACCATATTGCGTTGATGCACTTCATTTATCTCATTCACTGAGAAGAATGCTCATCATTCCTGGTGATTGTTGGAATTTCGTTAAGTTCTGGGTCCGCGATTCTGGCTCCAGGTACACCTCTGGTGCCCATATCCCCAGACATCCGCTATTGCAATTATGGCCCGAGTTACTGAGGATGGGATGGGAGGGAGCGAGGGTGGGAAGGGGACAGCCGTGTGAACAACAACGCATCCTGACAGCTCTGAAGCATTGGAGCCGAACGAACCCGAATGATCCATCAATCACAGACTAGATCAACTGCTTTTTGTGACACCTCTCAGCCGCTCAGCTCGGGCCTGGCTACTCATTTTTCTTCATAGACCAAGCAAAACACACATGACTCACACTTATTTTCAGGACTAGGCAATTGTGCATTGCATGATGTCTCAAGTAGGGATGACCAAGAAACAACTCATTATCATTTCCCACTAATCAGGCAAGCGAAAGAGCGCGCATAATGACGAGGGCCCATTCTTGCCAAGCCGGCCTACTCACTGCGCATGACTCAGACTACATCCAGGGTTCAAGGAGTACAGCTCTAAATTGCTCAATCTCTCTAGCATGCTGCTGAAAATTCTGCAGACTTGCAAGGACAATGAAGCCACTTTGTCAGCCCCCTCGAAGAAGGGTACGGCACACTCCTTCCTGAGTTGTCTCGGGGGTCGGTCGAAAGCACTCTCAGTCCTTCTCCTTCTTCTTCTCCCCCCGTCTTTGCCTTCCTTTTCATCGCTCTTCCCCCCTCTCTTCAAACAAATTGCATTACTCTCAAGGAGACGACAACGAAGCAGGAGGAGCAGAAGGAGGAGAAGAAGAGGGGAGTAAAATCCCCGGGTTTGAACATGGCCAGCGGGATTGGCTTACTCGCTGTTAGTGAGAGGCGCTCAACAAACCGGGTCTCTCTCTCTCTCTCTCTCTCTCTCTCTCTCTCTCTCTCAGTAGCTTGTCGCTCACAGGCTACTTCTTCGCCCCGCTTTTATGTGCCTGCGGGCGCCTATTTTCTGCCAATCCGTAGAGCGGTGGCAAATCACTCCTCTAACCACGGGCAGCGAATGTCGAGGAGAACTGAATGTGAGACAGGACAGAAATATCCCAGGGAAAGATTGAGAGAGAGACCTATGGCTACATAAGAATGGTATGAGAACCGAGGCGAAGAAAGGGGAACAGGCGCATAGAAAAGTGTCAAAAACAAAGTTTTGAGCACAGTTCGATAGGTTTTGATCTTTTGAAGTAGAAATAGTAGTACGATCGAAAAGCTGACTATCAAAGGAAATAAGAGCAAGAGGTGAAACATATTTGGCAATGAAGTACCAACATCCAAAAGGATTTTGTGAACATAGGGGTGCAGCAATCTAGCATCGACGTAAGGAGAAAAACGTTTGAAATTCCTTTTGATAAAAATGGAATGGATTTTAAATGTTTGACACAGGGAAGAGTCTTACGAATCGAAAAGCGACATCGCAGAAAACATTCAAACAAAACACGAAACATACTTGGCAAAGATCTCCTCCAGGCTCGTCTCCTGTAGATCGAGGAGCAACACCGCCTTGTTGAGCAGATGGTCGATGTCCATCGTCGCCCTTTAAATTGTTAATTAATTAATTAACAATTATTTAAATTATTCTTGATATATGTGTTTTATAAATATGTGTCCATCGTGCATTGCAAGGCAGTGCTTTCTCTCAAGCCAACGATGCGTTCTTGCGAAGGGCCGGTGAGAGAGCACGCAAAATGAAGAGAGTCAACCCTATCTCGAGCACCACTGATCGCGTCATCCATCTTTGCCTAAGCCTAGATTGCAAGTGGTTGCAGCCGCAACTTTTTTGGGTCTAAAGTAGAGTTCGTAATTCTGGTAAGCGTCTCTTCATTCTGGACAATCCATCGACGAGTGATGAGAAAGTGATCGAATGAAGTGAAAGTTTGGGGTCTTAATCAGAGATCAAAGATCAATCTCACCGAATCTCCGACCCGAAATCCTTCATCGGAATCTTCTCGTGCTTCGCGTACATCAGCGTCACATTGTCGTACTCGTCTGCAAAACATGTTTTTGTTTTTATTTTCGAAAATTGTTCTGACGTGTTTTGGAACTTGTTTTGACCGCTGCTACGTGCCATCCTCCCTGATTTCACCGCATATCTTTTCACCCTCATTCCCTCCCTCTAACTCAGGTTCCCAGATGTTGTGGGAGCTCTCTGAGTGTGGGGGGGGGGAGACGAGCAATGCAATCGTCCGACTCTCCTCGGTTTGCACGCTCTCTCGCCTCTCTAACCGGCTAGAGAGCATGCAAACTGAGGAAAGTCAGAGCATTGCTCGGGAAGATGAAGTGAGTGCGAATGATTGATTGGTTAGATGCGACGGCAAAAAGTGAACTGAACTCTGCCCGTTTTTACGGATTCAATTCCAGTTTATCCTGAGATTTTCGATTACTTTGGTTACATTCTGGCTAGACTGACGGCATTTTTAGAAGCGGAAGAAGGGAACTTCAATCTATGTGTTCCAGTCATTTTAATTTCCGTGTGATTTTACACTGGGAGGTGAAAAATGAAGACGTGAGAAGTGAACAATTGGTCCGTCCTTTGGCCTCGACTTTCACTCTAACCCCCACCTAAGCCCCCCTCGCTCTTCGCTTCCTCTACCAATAATAATAATAAGTAAGTGGGCTCATAACGCGCGTCTCATCTCTCATTTCTCCCCATTTATTTTCATTGGCTAGGCTCTTCTCGCTCTCGCTCTCGTTGTTTCCAATAGCAGCATCCATCTCCCTCTCCCGCTCTCCAGTCGTTCCAACTGAACGCATTCTACATTCACTCGTCACATGAAACGGATAGATAGAAGGAGGGCGGAGGGGAGAGAGAGAGAGAGAGAGAGAGAGAGAGAGAGAGAGAGAGAGAGAGAGAGAGAGAGAGAGAGATCCCTGCCAAAGACAAAACTAGAGCAAGAATAGTCAATGATTCGCGGCGCAGCTCCGGAAACAATGGCGTGTCCTGTTTTTCGGCAAGACGGCAACGCGCGTCCCGCAGCTTAAGAGATCCCGAAAAGAGAAAGCCAGAAAATTTCCCGAGAACATGCGCGGATATCGATGAATGCACATAAAACACGGTTAAACACTAGAGTTCACATCTCGGGCAGCCATCTCTACATTTAGTGCGGTAAATGAAGAGATAGTAGTTAGTGATGCCAAAACGGCGTGCGCTCTCCTCGTTTCACACGCTCTCTCGCTCTGTCTGACCGGTGAGAGAGCGTGTGAAACGAGGAGAGTGCGCGCCGTTTTGGCATCACAAATAGTAGTCCAAATGTGAACTCTAGTAGAGATGGCTTCGCAAGAAACGACTATCTTCAAGCTACATAATCTCACAGAGGTGAGCGATCATGAAGAATCAAGATAGGCATTTCTTGGAAATCCTTAAGAAAATGCACCGGCAAAGCTCCAGCTCAGCGTGTCCAGTGGCGGGGTGTCCGAGTCGAAGTCTAGTTCATCATTTAGTTGGACGACGCTACCGTACTGACTGTCGCCTCCCCGTACCGTCACCGTCGTGTTCGTCGTCGTCGGACTCCCCTGCCCCGACGACCTCCTTATCTTCTGTTTGATGCCCAACAACGGCTCCACCGAGTCCTGCAGGCTCTTCATCGACAGCCAGCTGACGCGCTTCGAGAGCATCTTGGCGCGCTGCGCCGCGCCAATCTCCTCGTCGTTCGGCGGCGCGCTTTCATTGCGTGAAGACTTGCGTCCCGGAGCGGATGAAGGCACCTGCGGGCCTTCCGAGGCGCCGCGACGCGCGCTGTCGCGTGAGTCGGGCGCCGAGGGCGCGCCGGAGGCGCCGCCAAGGCGCGCGATTCGCGCCGCCTCCGCGAGCACGTCGCCGTGCATCGTCGGCTGCGAGGCGCGCCGCTCGAAGGCGCGCACGGGCCGGAAGCCGATGGCGGGTGCGCCCGCTTGGACGCTTCGGCGACGCGCCGAGGCGGGCGAGGCGCCGCCCGCGGCGCTCGCCGGCAGCGCCACGAGCGGCCCGGGTCCTTCGTCGTCCAAGCAGAAGTCGACGCCTCCTCCGGCCTCGACGCTGACCTCGACGGGGCAGGAGGCGACCGAGGTGCCCGACGCGGTCGATGTCCTTCGGTGCTCCGGCACGTAGAGAAGCGTGTGCGAGGTGCGGCGCGCGAGCGCGCGCGCTCGCGGATCCGGCTTCTTCGCATAGCGTCCGCCGACGGCGCCGGGCGCCGACTCGGCGCCGTTCGCGTCTGAGGCGGCAGCCGCGTGCTCGCGGCTCGCGCGACGCACGGAGTCCGTAGCGGTGACGATGACGCGGACGGGCGTCTGCGAGGCGGCGGAGCCGCCTCCAACGCGCCAGATGCCGTTGCCGTCCTCCATTCGCGGTGAGTAGAGGAGGATGGATATCTGCTCTCCTCCTCTTGCCGGTCTCTCTCTTCCTCTCCGACTGCTTAGGCTCCGCCCCCCTCTCAACTCCCTGATCGTCTCGTCCGCCTCCTCCTCTTCAGACATTAGAGGCTGCTAGGCATTCTCCCCTTCTCTTCTCCTTTCCACTCTCCTCTCCTCTTTTCTTCACTCAGAACGCGATGCGATTTATTCTTGGCCTGCTCCTCCTTTTCACTAGTAAGCCCCGAGATTCATCCTGTTAGTGCCATGACGCGGTGGTCCTAGAGAAAGATCAAAGATCACTTTAGAAATCGTTGATTGAACAGCGTGCAGGATACTTAGATAAATTTGAGAAAAAGCGGAGGACCGGGGGGAAAGAGGAAGAGAAGGGAGAAGAAGAGAGTGACAAATAGCTCAGAGGGATAATAGGATTCGAACCAGCGTCCCGGACTAGAGAGAAGAAGCAAGCACGACCACACTAAAGGTTCCAGGCCGAGGGTAAGTTCTAAATGATTGAGACGATTCAGCGGTAACGGATAATCAGTTTCATTTTGATATTATATGCTGAGTTCGTTTCTTGACTCATTTTCTAAAAATAATATGTAATCATTGAAAGAGAATGGTGACAGAGAACACGAGGCAAAACCACAATACAGTTTTGAGGCCTAAGGTGATGTGAGTTCTAAGCGGTTGGGAAGGTTCAACAGTATGGAAAAAAATCAGATATGTTTCAGCGTGATAACTTACGTTGAATTCCAACATAATTTCGATAGAAGCTTCATTGTTTTTTTTTCAAAAAAATCATTTATGAGAGAGGATGGTTTGATAGAACCATGATCAGTGACCATTGATCGCAAAGAGGTTTTGATCAGGGAGGGAACATAACCCTCGGATGTTGGAGATATTTGATCATTCTTATCAGTATCGGAATGATATAACATCATAAGCAAAAATTGCATATATTTTACTGAAGGCGGATGAATGAATTAGATTGGATGGAAATGGGAAGAGCAGAAACATGTTCACGTCAATGATATGTTTGCAAGTTACATTCACCCACGGCCTTGAAATTCAATGTGATCTTAAGAGTTTTAGATCTTCATTCCCTACAAGAGTTCGTAATTCGGCTCACTGTCTCTTCATTTCACACTCTCTCGACAAGTCGATTGACGAGGGAGTGCTTCGACTGATGAGTGTGAGGAATCGTTTTCAAACTCTATCCCCTACACTCTTCATCTACTCAATATCTCTCTCTCGAGGGCATAGAATGACGGGACCATGAATGATCATTAGAGTTCGAGAAATGAAACCACGGTCTCTTCATTTTCAACACGCTCTAGACCGCTCGATCGGTGAGAGTGTGTGTAAAATGAAGAGACCGTGGTTTCATTTCTCGAACTCTAATGGTCATGCTTGGTCGCAGGTGGAAAGTTCAAGCGAGCATGATGTGAATGCGTCTTAGAAGTAGTCGGAATCTGGTTCACTCAACACGTTTTGCTTCTTGGTTCCGCACGCTTGGTCGCGCTAGAGTCCGAAATACCGCTCTGGCGAGCGATGGTCTGACTCTCTTCGGTTTGCACACTCTCTCACCGAGTCAGACTATTGCTCGCTGTGGCGATCATTGCCGTGAAATACCACTTCCTGACTCCAGAGAGGCGGCTAATGCTACAGGGCCAGGATCTCCTATGAAAACGTCTAGACTAATAGAAAGACAAGATAAGATGCTAAATGAAAGTACAATGGCAGCATTTCGGATACTAGAACGCAAGGGAAAAGTAGATTCAGACAATGATGTAAGAGCAACGGCGGCTGACATTGACAGCCGAATGAAGTGAGTGAAATTATAAGGGAGAAGAATGAGGAGGGAAAAGGGCGAAGGGAAGAAGAGAAGGGAATAAAGAGAGCGGGAGGGATAGGAAACATGGGCATGGCGTCAACTCCCCTCTTCATATACACTCATATACAGGAGTAGCCCCATCTTCTTCTCTACGCATTATCTCTAGTTAGAGACAACGAGAGATTGTGGAGAATGAAGAGAGTCAGAAGGCTGGCGCATCAATAATTTGTGTCATGAATCGACCGAGTCAATGAAAGAGTTGAGGAGGAGGATATACTCAAGAAAATTGCGCGCGAGATTCTAGAGATTCTGGTGAAAAGGCGGGCATTATCTGAGTTTCTCGCGAGAAATTCTTTGGAAGCCGCTCCTTTTCTGCTTTTCCGCTGTGTGAAATGTGAAAGAACATCCGGCAATGCCTAAATAGGGAAGAGTCATGTGTAAAATGCGCAAAACATTAGTCGAGGCCTAAATAAGGAAGATTAGGCAGTGTAAAAAGAGCAAAAGATTTGGCAATGCCGAAATTAGGAAGATTAGGGGGGGGGGGTGGAAAATGCGGCAAAACATTAGGCTAAAGACGGCATCTTCTTCGATTTTCGTGGAACACACACATTTTGCTGCCTCCTTCACACTCCCTCAAGATAGACACCTGTCACTCTACTCAGTAATTTCCAGCTTCCCTTGAAATTTGAATTTAAAAGTATTTTAAATATATTTTAAAATTCACGATTTTGGCCTCAAACTCGACTCTTTTTGCACCTGCGCAGCGCGTCATTTCGCAGTTTTGCAACACAACTATTCTGCTTCAAACCCTTCTCCGTTTTTCAGACATCTTTCATGCCACCAAGCCGTTATATAATAACATTCAATTTTTGCATGGCAATTTTGTTAGATTAAATTGTACGATAGTCAAACCGTATATTTTGCTTTCGCTCCTCTCTCGATAAGAGAAAACGTCGGATTTAGAGTGAATGTTTGCCTAATTTTTTAAAGATGAAGGTTTCAGAATGCCAACAAACCGTCGTCATCTTAGAAACTCGTAGAGTATCACATTGTTTTCTCCTAGTCAATGCTTTCCAATTTCAGGTATCTCTCATCAACTCAATTTCTGTAAAAAAAGTTCGAATTTTATCGGGTTGGAATCCAACGAACCGTCGTCATCTTCGAACTCGTGGACGCTGTCATCGTCGAAGCAGTATATGTTCGAGGGGCGGCGGAGGTTCATCCGATCGGGAGGCAGATCCATGCCCCCGATGATCTCGTCATCGGCGTTCGTCTCCAGACTAGAGATCAAAGATCAACTATCTTCGCCTAGTAATAATACCTAATGTATAGCTTGTTATTTCCTTACTTGAGACCACAGATCAAAAAAGGGCCGTGTGCAAAAACTCATTTATTTGAGTTTTTTTGTTTTTTTTGTCGAAACCGCGGAAGATCAAGCAATGAAATGAATGAAACACCACAATTTCCAGCGCGGTCTGAAACTCAACATTATCTCTCAAGATATCTCGCGTAATGATGGTATTTTCTCGCTCTAGAAGATCAAAGATCAACCGCGGACCTGTGTATAGTCGCACTGGTCATGCTGAAGTTCATGTCCACATTACTCGCGCTCTTCGGCCGCCCCATCCGCTTCTCCGCGTGGTGGCGGACGGGCGTCGCGGTTCCGGACGCCACCGTCGCCTCGCTGCCCGCGCTGCCCGACGCATCCGAATCGTGTCGCCGCCGCCCGCCCCGATGACCTAGTCAGTTCGCGATACCCTACCGTCACCAATGAATACCGTACCTCCGCCATTCCTTAGCTGCACCGGCTTCACAGTGAACACTCGTCCGCGTGATTGAACCTCCCTCTCCGAGGCCTCCGACCCGGTGCCCTCGGTAGCGAACGACGTCTCCGATGCAAACTTTCTCAGTTTGCGATCGATAATCGACTTGGCGCAGTTGTGCACCGCGGATTGGTAATTGCCGGCTCCCATGATCACGGCTCCACCTCCACCCGATGATGCCATCACATTGGAGTTTGTGGTTGAGTTGTTCGTTAGCGGAAGCAGATCCGTCGAGTCACCCGAGTCGGTCATTCTGCGTCCCGGTGGGAAGTGCGGTGGGGCAGATCTCTTACGCGCCAGCCTCTCTGTTCATCCACTGAAATATACTAATGGTAATTTATGTGCACCCGAGGCTCGAATAAGGTGCATATTACGGTAATAAAATGATATTACGGTAATAAAATGAGAGAGGTAATGGCTATTGGGGGGGGGCGATGATGTCCATATAATTAACAGGAGATAGCGAGAGAGCAGAGCGAAAATCGAATCGAGCTGCGTTTGCTCTACACAAAGGAAGAAGTTGTGAGGGCGAAGAAGAGTTTGAGGAAGAGAAAAGTGTGTGAGGAAAAGCGGCGGCGAAGAAATTCTAAGCGCCTCGCGGACAAGTAAGTCGCGGCTAACCTCGTTTAACCCCCGGTCCTTCCAGCAGATTTGTGTGAAAGAATAAGGGTGAGAGGAGGCGAGAAAAGTTGTTGGAAAGAGGAGGAGGCGGAAGGAGGTGGATTTGACAATGACAACGGGAGCGGCGCAAACGAGTTAGGGCTATGGTAGTCAATCGATAAATTGGGATGTTTGAAAGGTTGGTTACGGTAGACAATCGATAAAGTAGGTCACTCTCGAAAGTAGAAGAAGTGAGAAATGAGTAAGTGAGGAGGAGTCTGTGTGAAGAATATACGACAAGATCATATTTCTCGCGGTCAGCAGACTTGCAAAAGTTTGCGCTGAAAGTTAGCACGTAACTAATAGCATTTCGGAAGTTGAGTCATTGTCAATTATTTCGCCCAATTGAGATTCAATAAATGATGTAGAATGAAGAAAGCGTGATGTCGTCTCACGAACTCTAATAGACACTGAATTAATGCTGCATTCGTAGTCGACCAAACCTGAGGAATCATTCACTTTAGACTGCATCCTACTGCAATAAAATCATCTCTTTCGACCAGGTAAGATGCAAGAGAGTAGATATAATGTAGAGGGGTTCCGGAATTGGGCGTAATTGGGCATTTTGAATCATTTTCGGATATGTTTCATTTAGAATATATAGTATACATATATAGAACACATGAAACAGATCTGAAAATGATTCAAAAGATGTTCAATTACACCCAATTCCGGAACCCTAGTAGAGAGAGGAGTATCGTTTCGCACTCGTGACTTCGTGACTACAGCCTACTTTCTATGCAGAGCGAACGGGCCCGAATACGTAGCTCGCGTTTCTAGGCGCAATTTGTGGGGGTGACGCGACACGAGCACCAGAGTTCAGAGTAGGACTCTGACCGATTAGATAGCAGGAAAAATGAAGATATAAATTTCTAGAGAAGAAGACAGAGTTCAGAGGCTCAAGAGCGCGCTCGTGGCTCTAACTGCCGCCAATAAATCATACCATGAGGCTTTGCGAAATAATCGCAGTCAACTTGTGAAATGTTATGAGTAAATGAGTGCCAGAGAACAGCAATGGGCGTTCGAGTGTCGAAACTAGCAAAATAAGTTCAAAACAACGGCCGGTTTAAGGATGGCTTCGATAGAAATTTTTTCCAGCGAGATGAAAGATAATGAAGACAGCCATTTCCCGTAAAACATTTTCGTAATTCAGTAATAGGGACCAAATGAAGGCTATAAATGAACGTGAATCTGCGATAGGAGTGTGGATGGATTGCATAAATGCCACTACTGGGAAGACTGCTTTGTAAAAAATGGCCTTTTGAAGAAGCGCGAAAACAAAGTGCGTTCAGGAAGCAGTAAAGTGGCATCAAATTGGCATAAATCAGGCCAATTGTAGGAACTCTGAGCGGGGGTGGCATATCAACAAGTTGAGCAGTCTAAATATGGCTTCGCCAGTCATAATTGCAAGAAATATTGAAGAATGAAGAATAATTGAATGCGAAGCCTCGAATACGTCTAATATCAAAACAGGTTATTCGCACTTGATCTACCACCAGACGAACGGATTGATGCCTACTAGTTATGAGGTTAGTCAGGCGGCCCTAGAGGCGAGAGAGTAGGGGAATTGGAGAGAATGCGAGAGATGAAAGATGTAGCTCAACACCTGACATGCGGGCCAGATACCAGTACGCGATCTGGGCGACCCGGGATGAGAGAGGAGGTCAGAGATTAGAGATCTATCAAGACCTGGGGCAGTTCACGTGAAACAAGCTAGTACATTTTTTGTTGGATACAATGGAAAGAAGTGATCAAACAGTGCTCCGTGCTAAATTACTTTAGCTATCCGTGAAACTCAGTCAAGTCAGCAGGACGCCAATGTGATATATTATTTTTTTAGACTGATAATTATTTTGCTAATCAAGACCAGACTGGAATTGACGATTTCTTTCTATGCGTAACTCCAAGCTTGGATGAAACACAACTTGAATTTTGAAAAATACTGTCGGAGTATTACAAACAACTGAAAGTGATCGTTCTCTCCCTCCCCTTAACAACATCTTCAATCGATACTACTCCCATCAACTGGCTGAGTAATGGCCGAGGCCTGACATAACACGCCGTCCGCTCTTGTTGATTCGATCGATAAACAACTGACTAGATCAGAGCACGATCACGAGTATCTAATAGAGTTCGCAATTCGGGTTCATCATTTCCCACACTCTCTCGCCGGTCTACCGGTCTAGAGTGTGTGGGAAATGAAGAGACGGGGACCTGCATTACGAACTATAGTAACTAATCGGTTGGTCATAACCAAAAATTATGGGAGGTGGACACTGTGGTGCACCTACTAAACCATCGCAATAAAATATTGCCTGTTTGACTAGTGACAATAAATTCGGAATGGAGATATCACATCTTGCAAAGGAATGCTTAGAAACTTCAAATTGTTAAGAAAGATACCTAGGTACCGAAGTTTTATAGTGCTTTTCAGCATAACAAAGCGCTCGCAAATTCTCGAAATAATGAAGGATCTACTAGCAAAGCTGGGGGGGGGGGGCAAACACATTCTAAATCACGAGACGCGACGTGCCGGAGCAAAGAAGAAACATAGGAACAAGGCCCCGAGACAATCTCCCTCTCATCCCCTCGAGAAAGAGATGGATGCTCACACGTTTTCATCCAATTAATCGGCGAGCGAGAAATTTCATGTGTAAAGCTGGTGATTCCGAGCCGAATTTCAAGGGTGATCAAGCGCTTTTCACTCTTGATGACATAGACGAATTAGAAACCAGGGAAATCTGACAAATATATCGTTGCAGGTGAAAATCTCGGAAATAACTTATTAAAGGGCACGATCGAGTTCAGACGCATAATTTAGAAGTACAAATATCGTTGTAGACAGTAAACATCTGCTCATATCCTGAGGGTCACGGGATTTGCTCGCTACTAGTCCTCTTAGAATAGCCCCTACTTTTAATTGGGCGAGCTATCTGAGGCTTATGAGAGATGAACTAGAATTCGAAATTCAGATCGCAGCATAGTCACAATTCTTCCGAACGCTCGATCGTAGAAATAGGGCTTCCAAAAAAACCCAAATTGATGAAGTCTAATTTTCAAACACTAGGCTTCTGACGATGGCAGATGCGAGCAGATGCTAAAACAAGGAGATTGGAATGCGGATGGAATGCTGAAACTTCCGCGACTCGAGGAAGGCTCACAGCCTCACACACACACAGACGGAACAGGTGTCTCCGTGTGTTGGGACAAGCTCGAACAAGAGAGGGGAAGAGGGAGAGAGGACTCAGGAAAGAGAGAAAAAAATAGACTCAATGATTGAGTGATTGGACCCGAGCGGATCAACAACGAAATCAATACAAAAGTATTCAACATTCATATTATCAATCCAGCTGCGGACTGTTAAATTGGCACCAGAGGTAAGAAAATGCTAAGTTTGACAGTACACGACTTACTACTAACGAGGATAGGACTTTTCATTCGCATAACTTCTTAGGCCCTCCATCAAGATGAGGAAGAGGGCGCAGGGTGGGAGGGAAATGATAGGGGGGGGGGAGGGCGGACTTATTATTCTGCAAGGGCCATTTCTCATCCGGCTTCATCGTTCTAGCCAAGTTTCTGCAGGCATTGTCTGACTCTATTCATTCTGCATGCTCTCTCGCTTTCTCTAACCTGCTAGAGAGTGGGCATTATGAGGAGAGTCAGGCCAAGTTTCTGCAGCAGAGTGCGGGAGACTAGCCAGGCTACAAATTTCCCCCCAGCCGTATTATATTTCCCGGCTCTATTGCGGAGCGAATTATCTGCGGGGCAAAAATGAAGAGGGAAGAGGAGGCAGACTTCAGGCTAGGAATGGCTCATACATGTCTAGGAAGTCGTCGCTGTTGAACTATTTGACATGGAAGGAAGTAAGGTGATACGCCCGAGTAGGCGTGAGGAGCCGGAACTGACTCTCCTCATTATGCTTGCTCTCTCACCCTGTGGTCGACGAGAGAGCACGGGAAATGATGAGAGTAATGGTCTGACTCTCTCCAAATTGCATGATCTCTCGCTTTCTCTAACCGGCGAGAGAGTGTGTGATATGAGGAGAGTCAGACCATTGCTCATAAGTCATCCCTACTTCAT
Organism: Pristionchus mayeri; assembly: GCA_036245805.1. NCBI lineage: Eukaryota > Metazoa > Nematoda > Chromadorea > Rhabditida > Neodiplogasteridae > Pristionchus > Pristionchus mayeri. The sequence goes on from BTRK01000002.1 coordinate 6,935,143, forward strand.
TGAGAACACAGACGCAGCAGTAGTAACGCAATTGCATTATTATAAACAGGAGAGGAGAGGTCGGTGAAAGATGAATCTCGGCAGAATATTCAGTCATGCCCCCACATGAAGGCGCAATCATATTACCGGAAAAGAAAGACCAAAGAGCGCGATTCGTAGATGAATTGCATAGTATGCTTGAAAAGTCTAGTAACATTGCAAAGGTGAATGTCATCCTGAATAAAGACGAACAACTTCAGGTTGAAACTACTCTTTGTAGATTTGAAGAGTGACCAGTTAAATTTACGTCCTAAAAAAGAGGGTGAAAACTTCAGGAATTTCGGGCGGTCGTCTCCCTACAAATCTGTCGCTCATTTGTGTGTGAAGAGTGAGCGAAAACAGGAAAATGAGAAGAAAGGAGGAGAGGAAGCGAGGGGAGGAGAAGACGAAAGGGGAAGAGCAAGGATGTTCCGGCCTGCTACTAGAAGTTAACAAGTGGAATGACAGTGGTCAGCTGATGTATTCCACGGTGGTTTCATTTATCGATGATAAAAATGGAAGGGTATATGTTTCACGCGCAACATTTTGTAAAGAATCAGGGCGATATTTGATTTTTGTGCGAATGTAACTCACATGCAAAACTGTAGAGAGAAATGAGAAGCTCTTGATGCTCCGTCCCGCTACTAGATATTAACAGGGAGGGATTCCTCATGGCAGTGGTCAGCTGATACTCTCAAGCAATTCGTTGTGCATTTTCTTTCGGGTTAAACATTAAATCTAAAGCAGTAAGTGATATGCTTCACAATATAGATTTTACAAGGACTGAGGGACAGATTTGATCGTGACTCAGAACGTGTCGTATCAAATATTTAAAAAATAGAAAAAAACGTATTTAGAAAAGAGAAAATACAAAACAATTGCAACAAAGTGAAGTGAAGCCAGTTAGAACAACAGATACCGGTCATTTGAGTTTAAATGTGGGTTCAATTTTGTGTTGTCCTTATCATTAACATGTTCAGAGTGAGTGTTTTCGGTTGTGCTTCACGCGTTCGATTTTTTTTTGTTGGCAACAGTTGATCGTGGTCGCATTTGAAGTACAAAATAATTCAAATAAACAAAGAAGTGATCTGAGATCAAACTTCGCGCGATTCCCCTGAGGAATCAAACTTGGAGAGTAAGAGATGACGAGCAACTAGGGAGGACAATATATTTTATATTACACGTTTTCTCTAGTCAGTCACTATCAGGCCGGTGAGCGAACATGCTTCGAAGGGAGTCAAAGAAGAAGTTCAGAAGATGCGCGAGGGACTTGATTTTCCAGATTTATTGCTCTCTACTTTTCATATGAATCAGTTTAGGATGAGTTTCACGCTTTCCATTTGATAAGAAACACGATCGAGTATTGATCGACCCCACTTGCGTTTTACAACAAACAATCAACTAATCAAAAGAGTTGTTCATCAAAGATCAACGATCAAAGATCATTCGATGCTCGTGAGGAAGTGTGACAAACTTGAGAAGACGTGCAACGATGCGAAAGTCGTCGCTTCGAGTAATTTGACATGTAAGGAAGTAAGGTGATACGCGCCCGAGTAGAGCAATGGTCTAACTCTCTTCAGTTTGCATGCTCTCTCGCAGTCTCTAACCGGTGAGATAGTGTGTAATTTGAGGAGAGCCCGAGTAGGCGTGAGGAGCTACTGTGGCACATAACTAAACGAGCTGTGAAATTTGACCTCGTGTGCTGAAGAGTTCGAGAAGCGATTCAACTGCCAGTTCTATGGATTTCTTAAGAAGAACTTTCTCGAATCTCACCCTCTGACCAGCGATAGTATGAAGGAAGAATGAACAAAATCGGGCCTAAGCAAACCAGTGATTAGAGAAAGTGACGTTGCTACCAAATAAGAAATCAAGAGGTCAAAGGTCTCGCAGAACTTCTACGAGCCTCTACGAATCAATGAACGATTCCACAAATACCCAGACTTAGCGTGCGGCCGCTTGGATAAGTGTGTGTGTGTGTCGGAGAACAGAATTGTGCTCCTCCCGGAGAATGGGAAGAAGCACTGGGAAAAGACAGGAAGGGGAGGGTAGAGACACCTCCTCCTTCTTCCTCTTTTCCTCTTTACCTCCCTCCGTCCGCACTAGAAACATGTAAATAGCCCCAAGGACGAGCAAGAATTCATCATTTTCAGGCTCGGAAGCGAGGAAGAAAAGGACTAGGAAGGAGGAGAAATGGGCGACAAGTGCGTCTCTCTCTCTCACATCTCCCGCACGTTTTCCGACTCGAACTCTTATTACCATAATTAAAAAGGATTGGAAATAATCTGGATTGTCACGTCCATTCCAGTAAGGCCATCCCGGAAAATGAGATAACCCGTCAAATTCGGTGAAAAATAACAAGATCGTAGACAGAAAACACGGATGTTTGCAAGAATGAGTAGACAAAAACAGGGCTGTTTCCCTCTCGATCGTCATAAGACAACTCGGAGAGCAACCGTGTTATCGCTATTACAGTATTCCTAACATGAGATTAGCGGCGGGAAGAACAAGGCTAGAAAGCTACTAAATATCATTGATGATGATAACAGACGTTGTTTTACTGATAGCAAGCACGTATTTCCAATCTACAGTACCCTTGATAGAACAGAACGCGGCGCGCGATAGAGAGATAAGCGCGCGAGACGAAAAATCGACAGTGAGAGGTGGGAAATAGAGAGTGGGAAAGGAGCGCTAAAGATACGGTAGAGGTGGCAGGCGGGAGGTTTTGATCGATGCCTCTAGTTAGGCTGGAAATACGAGAGCTCAGCAATTGCCTCGAGGAATACACTCAAATTGCTGCGCATATCGATCTTTATGCGGAAATTGATGTTACGGTAATCGAATCTGCGGAATGAAATGTTTGCACCGAAGATGTTTGATGACTAGCAAAACCCGGGCATAAAAAAGAGTAGTACGAGGCGAATAAAGACGAGCGCAAAAGGGCACGCGAAGAAAAGAGATTCACAATATCCGAAGAAGGGGGGGGGGAGAGGAGAGGAGCAGGGAGGAGGGAGGAGGGGATTCTTCTCTCCTCCATTCCTTCCCATCTCTCTCTCTCTCTCACACACACGATCCCACCCTCGCAATTGACAGCAGAAGAGCAAGGAAAGAAGAAGAGCAGGGGAAGAATGAATGAATGAATGAATGAAGGAGAGAATGGGCGAGGAGAGGAGGCACGATCTAATTGGGGCTTGGAATTCAGGAGCAACGGTGCATTTCTAGCATGAAGAGCGTGTGCTTGGGTGCATTTTGAGGTGAGGAAATATACTTTTAGTGGACGGAATGGATGGAGGACTGCTGGTCTCTGAAGCACTTCATTGAAAAGCACGCAGTGAAACATATCCGGTGGAAACAAGTTGGTCAGTCAGAGTTAATTCAACTGCCGAGTTGAACTGTTATTTTTGGTACTATTATTGGACTACCACCGAGGCACTTATTACTTATAAAAAATTAATTCGAGCTTTGAAGCAAGTATGAAACCTATCGCACTCGTTCTCATAACACATTCGAAATTGGAAAAACGAGGCAAACATTGTCAGAGTTGTGTCTAGTTATGGCTTCGCAAGACACGGTCTCTTCATTTTGCGTGCTCTCTCGTCGCTGACCCGAATTATGGAACTCATGGCACACATACAATTGAGCAGAGTTGCAGCGTGGCGCAAATTGGTCAGGCGCCTATGAGCGGCGCGGACAATTGAATTCGCAGCAGAGGCGCGCAAATTCGGTGCTTTAGCTCCCTTCTTCAGCCTCTTCGTAGATTCTGAAAGACGCCTACACTTTTATGGGACCTAAAATCCAGGGGTTAGCCCAACAATTTCATGAGCGAATTACTAGTGAATATTCGTCTCTTGTGGGTCTCAGGGACGCGAGGTCTCTGAAGGCAGCAGTGGCCACAATTTCGGTTCTTTAGCCCCGCGTTCTTCGGCCCTTCCACGCCTACACTTTTTTGTTCCGGCATCCGGTGAGGGAAGGGTTGGACTAAACAATAAAGCAAATAAAAGCACGATGCTAATTTCTAATCATATGTCCGCCTTTGGTGCTGTCAGTAGATTTCGAGTAACTGTCTTTTTCATTCATGCCCTGTTAGTTCTCAGGAAAAAGCGGATGGAAATATAAAAAGGGTGTTAGTTCTCACCCTGCCTTTTCCTGCCTATTACTGGAAATGGCTCGAGATTTGAATTCCCGCAATTTACGTATCTCGGTTCCCAGTGGAGCTAGAGACTTTAAATGCGACTTTTAGGGATAAAATGGTCAAAAAATCTTATAAACCGAGTTTCAAGTCTCTACTGGGGACCGAGATATAAAATTGCGGGAATTCAAATCTCATGCCTTTTCCGGAAAAGGCACTTTGAGAACTAATACGATTTTTCCATTTCCATTCCCTTTTCCCTGAGAACTAACGCTACATTAACAAACGCTTTCAAGTGATTTCTAGAACTTGTCAGAATGCCAGCCCTTCCCCCATCCACCCCCTACAGTGAACCCTGCTCTTTCCCCTCTGTCGGCTCCCCTGGGAATCTTCGCATCACTTTCGTCTTCTCTCTCACTCGAGATCGGATGAGGGGCGCGAAGCGGCTCGTGAAAATTAGCAAGTAACCGCCTGTCCTTAATCTTGCGAGGGAGGCTCGTCTCTCTCAATTTTGTACACTCTCGCGCTTCTTTCTCTCCTTCAGTCTCTCAATTTACCACACTCTCTAGCCTCACAGGCATACTAACGACAGCGAACAACGAAAGGATCGGAAAATGAGATGAAAGGAGATGTATCGGGGCGGAACAAAACAAGCAGCAGAAGAAGCCCCTGGAGACGGAGCGTGTGATGGTGGTGTGTTCGTTCCGACGACGAATACTACTATACGTCCCCTGTCAAAAATTGCACTGCGTGAGGGCGCGGCAAACGTCGACCATGACAAAAACACTCGCAGTGTGTGTGCTCCCTCACAGCCGGCCAAATTGAGTTAATGAGGGGGGGGGGGGAAGAGGGGGAGGAGAAGAGCAGCTCGGATTTTCTGTGAGAGGCATGTGAAAGGCGAACACTTACGGGAGGCTGCGCTCGAGAAAGGCGAGAAAATATGTATTTTTTATGATTTTTTTTAGAAAGAAATGTATAATCGAATGGCTTGAGCTGGTGATGATTCATATAAAGTTGCGATGAAACTCATGTATTTAGATCACGATTCAATTCTAACAAGCGTGGCCGGGGATTGGTGACCGGAAAATTTAGCAAGAATTCCTTAGACAAAAGGACTTCAATTGCAACTCATTCACAGCCTCCAGTCGGACAATAGGAGATATCATACGAGCTATGGGGAGACAAGGCGCGGATTCAGAAGGCCAAAACAACAAAGCCCGACTGACTAATCGAATTAGGACAGAGGTCGGTGGAGGAGGAAGGAGGAATCGGGAGGAGGAACAGTGGGGGCGAGAAGAAAAGGGACTGTTGGTTCAACATATTATGTTTTAATATTTTTTTCGATTTTTCTTATAAGCTACTTGACACACTCTGGCGAACAATACTAGGTTCTTCTGAACCGGCTAACATTACTAATTCCCTGCCCTACCATATTTAACTGAAAAGTAATGAAGACGCAGTGCCAAACAGCAGAATTATAAATTGTATTAATGGTATACTTGCTCTACGGGACTACCTATTATCGGTTGGCCTGAAAAGGTAGACTCATTGCCAAAAACAAGATTCTAAGTATAGGATAGCAGCGACCATTAGAAGCAACAATAAGCAAATAATATACATTCGAAGTCCTATAAACATTATGACAACCTAATTTTTTATCGGATTGAAATGGAAACGCAAATATCAAGCTTATCCGAATGATACAGCAGTTACTATTAGACGTAATACTATGTGAACAATCTCCACTCGGAGTCCTATAAGGCACAACCTAACTTTTGTCGGGTTGAAATGGAAACGCAAACATCAGGTTTCCCCGTATAAGATAACAGCGATCCGCTCCGCTCACCCAATCACCGTGTGAAAGTTCTCGTAAAACAATCTGATCGAGAGATGCAACGTCAGAAGAGAGTAAACTAGAAGAGGCAAGGCTGCAACTCTACCTACAGCTCCAAGGTCGAAAAAAAACTTGGCTGGACGCGTTCGGTTGCAGAGTGCTTAGTCTTGCTTCTAAAATTGCATCGAATAGAAAAGAACATGCTAGAATATGCACGCACTGCCTGACTTTATCAGAGTGTAATGATGAATCAACGACATTCATTTTATCTACGTCCAGAGTTCGTAATTCGTGCAATCGTATCTTCATTTTTTGATAGCCATTTTTTGATGATTTTTTGATAGCCATTTTTTGATGATAGTACTACTCGAATAGCGAACGCCAACGTCTAGTCCATGAATGGCTGGAAAAAATAGAAAAAAAAGTAAAAGTGAGTCGCTGGTCTATTGAAAGATTAGTCCTGCGTCACTCAACTTTGTCTAGAAGGAGAAAAAAAGAGGAGGACAGAGGAGTTCCCCTGGCTTGTCTCAGCAGGTTATCTGAGCGGAATGGGACGAAAACGCGGCGTGCTCCCCAATGCTGGCTTAAATGCTAACGATTCAATAAATTTACCGCCTAGAAATTGGGTTAGAAAACCAAAAAACAATTAAGAAGAGTCGCCTACGATTATGTGCTGACCAGGTGAGAGAACTAATAATAAATTAAGTAATTGCAACGCCTAGATGTGCTAGATGCGCTATCCCGAGCCAAAATACCACCTAACCTCCTCATCACGCCACTCCCGTCCCATGTAAATGTTGGTGAATAAAGAATAAGAATGGTGAATAAAGAATAATGTTATCGTCTAGGAATTCGGAATTTCAGACATTCCCCTGTGAGGAAAGAGTCCAAGTCTCAACAACTAGAGATTAGAGCGCGTTCACATCAAACATTTTGACAAGTGAAATGTCAGAAAAGATGGGCCGGCGGAAGAATCTCTCAGGCGGCTTTTCGACTTTTCGAAAAGTGGGATGGCTTCGGAAGACATTCTGTGAACTTTTTTTAGAAGAGATCCCTATTTGAAAAGTGGCGGAGTGAAGTGCGAGAAACGACACCACGGCCTCATCATTCTGTGTGCTACTTCGCAAGTTGAGCGATTTAGAGAGTGTGCATAATGAAGAGACGGCGGAATTCAAAGTCTAGTGGCGGCGTGAAGAGATCTGAGGTCAAGAAGAAGAGAGGAAGACTCTATCCCTCTTCTCCTCTTCACAGGGTCAATTATGTCGGCAGTCGGCTAGTGTAGTAGGAAGAGGGAAGAATCCGCGTCGGAGAAGCAAAAAGTTAGAGCCGTGCTGGCGAGATGTCTCTTCATTTGCCGTGCTCTCTTGCTCTTTCTGACCCATTGGAGGGCATGGAATACGAAGAATCATAAAACAGACTCATCAAAGTTGGGGCGGATGAATTATATCGCATGACAATGAACTCGAGGCTTATGAGCAATGTTCTTGTCTCTAGCAGTAGCTCATCATCTTTCCGTCTATATATTTCGCTGACTCTCTAAACCGCTAGAAAGACGATAGAGCATGGATAAAGAAGCTCCTGCAGAGCGCCGAAGCGACTAATTGCGAATTTTGTGTACAAAATTTGGGGATTGGCCGAATTTCAAACTCTAAAGAGCTGGGAATGGACGGGGATTTCTGGAAGTCTGCGCTCTCACACACGGAAGACTCGGGCCGAGGGAATAATATAGCAAATGCAGTGGGGGATGATGCCTTCCTTCCTTCCTTCCTTCTACTATCGAGATTTCAGGGAACCTCCAGAGTCTGGGATCGCAGGAAAGGAACGCTTCTCATCAAGGATTGACCGATATCTTGTTCGATGATGGAGACGGGCACAGAAAAGACCCCTCCTCTGTTTCTAGAATGGAGGATAACGTTAGGATCCGGGTTAACGCGTCAAAGAAGCAAAAAATACACAATTGTATGCTCTCTCTATGGTCGGACAAACGGAGAGAGTAGAGTTCGTAATTCGACCATCCGTCTCTTCATTTTACGCACTATCTCGACCGGTGGATCGGAGAGAGAGTGTGCAAACTGAAGAGACAGCGGCATCGTTTCTCGAACTCTAAAAGAGAGTGTGAAGCGCGTGCTGTTTGTTGGTATACGAAAGCGGCCGCTCGGGGACTGCTTGTCTTTCTAATCTTTTCCTTTCCCTCCGCTCCTCTCTTCTGGAGTCCTCCTCTCTTTATTCCCTCGCCGAGCGTCCCCTTCCTTTCTCTTATTGGTTCACGCAATAACTAAGGGAAAGCAGCGGGGGGAATGGGGATGAGAGGGAGAGAGAACAAGGGAATGGATAATCTCCAGAAAATGTGGGTGGACAACAAGAATCAGAGAACAGTTTTTGCACAGCCATTGTGTTTTGTCTCTGGCAGTTTGCAAGTCGACCAGGATATGCTTCATGGACGAGATTTCAGCATTGTGTTTCTATATTTTTAGTACATTCCACGTTGATGGTGAAACAATCGGAAAAATCTACATAATAACGCCAATCTAATTGAGTACGAGGAAGAAAGGGAAGGCGCGCACCCGAAAAGTCCTCCGGGCAGGGCGGAACAAGCAATAGAGGAAGCGAGCAATCAGGAGTTTCCCCAGCATCCTGGGGCAAGCTAGCTTTCCTCTCCTCTTTTTCTACGCTCCCTCGTCTGCTAGACAGAGCGAGAGAGCAGGCAAAATTGAGAGAGTCAGACTGAGAATCAGCTTGAGATTTGTGGAAGATCTGCTTGATTATGCATGGAAATCAGCTTGCGCGCGCATGCTCTGGATTTCCGGCGCAAATCTCATCAGAATTCGAAGGCGCCAGAGATTTTCGTCCTCATATAATAGTTGTAATGCAAAAACGTAGAACACAATTGTGATTAATGTAGCAGGCAGAAATATAGGCGTACACGCGAAAAGCCCTCGTGAGAAAAAAATAAACAAAATTCGCGGGGCAAGATATGCTTTCTCTAGGAATCGTTGCAAAGAGGAGCAAAGTAGTCAGCAATTAGCGAAGCTAGCAAATAATTAGGAACGTCATTAATAATTAATTCAGTCGAAGAAGGAGGAGCAGTTTTGCATCGTGAAAGAATAGAGGATGAGAGATTAGCGATCATTCAGCAAGGATGAATGGAGTCATAGTATTTTGTGCTAAATTACATTTTTAAGAGCCGAGATTCAAATTACTAATTAGTAATTGAGCAACTTAGAAAGGGATGAGAGGTTTTGAATCATGAAATATTAGAGGAGGATGGAAGACTAGTGATTATCTCGGCAATAATGAGTGGTTAGCATTGAAGAAGTAGATGAGACCAAAATTTCAAAGATAACCTCGATTCACAATTGGATTTTAGACACACGGGTGGTTTCCTGAAAGGGGCTGAGTCCATTATTAGGCAGCTCCTCAAAGAGAAGCACGTCAATTCCATTGCTTTCGCTCTCATTTGTCGACGAAGACGTCTTCTGGATAGAGACCACACCGAATTTTCCGTTCCGCCGATTCCCTTTGTTCCTACCTAGGACCCTACCTGGGAAAGGCGCGCGCGGCAGGCAGGGCAAGAGTCGAGTTTGAGGCTACTTTTCATGTAAAAAAGGGAAAACGCGAGTGACCGCGAAATTTGGTACCAAATTGGAATATTTTGTCGAATGATTAGATATCAAAGATCACGGACCGTCGAAGTTCAGGTCCTCGTCGTCGTCGCCTCCTTCCAGATAGCGCATGTCGTCCAGACAGCTCTCCGGCTCCGAGCCCATGCTCATCACTGATGGTGAGGTTCTGCAGAGATATTAGAGATCAAAGATCAATTTGGGATTCCACGCCCTCGTCGAACGGCCAAAGCGCGTGCGATTTGGTCAAAAACTAGAGATGGCTTCACAGAAATCACTCAGCACTGTGCGTACTCTCGTATTTTTCAAGCCATCCCTAGATGAGACATTGAAACCACATAGTTAGTGGACGAGAAGGTCTTTAGAGAGTTGGTTAGACCCGAGGTTTGGATTACGATTGATATGAAGTCACGACAAAATGTGAGCCAATGCCAGTGGGAAACTCCAAATCGAGCTCGAAATACGGATATTTCGAGCTCTGTTACCAAATCGACAGCAAACTTACCGGTATTTGGAGGAAACAGGACTGAAATCGAAGTTTTAGGTGAATATTTTTGAAAATATTTTTGAAGATCCACGCTCACCTTCCCGAGATGTGTCCACGCGGAACGCAGAGGTAGTGGGGCGAGGCGGGGTTGAATAGCGGCTCCGTGATCGGCGAGGAACGGTCTGAAAGTTACGGTGGTTAGCGCCGATTGGTCGCAACAATTGTTGCAGAACACGGGGTGAGGCAGGAAAACGTGAGTGTGTGTCACATGGCAGAGATTATCACACGGTGCAGGAGAGCTTGATTTAGCAGATTACATTTGCGTGCGCACACTTCGCTAGCGGAGTTCGAGGAAGATCTCATTTTGCTGCTGAAACTCAATCGTGGTGTGCAAAATACAGGTATTCGCCTCCTCAATTCTCATGCTCTCACACCAGCAACTCGATCGAGAGAATGTGCCGAATGAAGGCAAAATTTCCCGAAATTTTGAACTCGATCTCACTCGTACAAGAAAAGGTGCAAAATGAAGATAAGGAATTTCGAAGAAACTACGATGCTTGGAAAGCAGCCGTGTGGTATGCAGTTTTTCGGTGCCAGCTCGAGCACGATCGAAAATAAGTGCGAAATGACACGCTATTTGCATACTGGAAAATATTTCAAGCACAGCAAACTGGCACTTTTATTGTTGATTTTGATTTTTTTTCGAAAAGCGAAGTAGCAAGTCATCGGAATCTCAGACATCGTTCTCAAGATATTCCATTGTTGAAACATATTCTATAACAAATGCTTGGTTTGTTCGTCCAGAGTGCGAATGAAAATAGTTGAAGTTTTCTGTTTCCTAGCAAATTAGCGCAATGATAAAAGCCAATGTTGAAAAGAGAAACGAAAATTATATTATAATAAGGATCCTATTTTTTTCATATCATATCATATTGTACATCACGGGTATCCTGTAAAAGTGTAGGAAAACGAGGCGCTTTTGCTACTGGAAAATATTTTGCGTCTCCGATTTCGTTGTAACTTGGTTGGTGTACACTATTGGGGGTTAGACTAGGGTCCATCCACTTGATTTGGTCGAACCTGCTCATTATCGATTTTTTTGATCTTCCTGCTACAAGAAGGATAAGTCGCTCAATTATTATCGCACAGCGAACTTTTTTTTGCATTTTACTCGTCTTGACATGTTCTACAAAAATCTCAACATCTACAAAGATGAAGGAAGTCGTCTTCATGGTCATTTCCTCGAAAAGCCGATTTTTCTATCAAGAAATCGATTGTTTGACCATCACATATGTGAAATACAATGGTTTTTATTTCAAATATGGATTCTACGCATTAAATTAGGGTGTGTCTATGTTGATCAATTGTCACATCTCTGTCCTTGGACTATCGATTTACTATGTGTGATTCTCGACTTTCCCGGACTATTTTTTGAATGATTTCGTTTTTTGATCATATCTCAGTTCAACGTGGTCCAATTGAGCATTCAAAAAATGCAATCGATACAAATTCGACTTAGTCCTTACAATCCTTAACATTCTTCGTATTCAAGTTATTTTATGAAAACTGTCGAAATCATAAAAAATTGAGATATTTCTGCACTAAATATCGCATGAAAAGGAATACCACACTTGTACTTCATCTCAGTAATGTTTTGGAACATTTGTGATCATGTTTCATGCTATTACCGCTCAAATTCTTGTATATTTCTTTCTACCCATCTCTCATTTGTTCCAAAATGGAGGAATGCTCTTCACAGTTCAAGTGTTATGGGATAACATAAGAGTTTCTTCGGGTCTGTCCCTCGGAAAAAGGCTTGGATCATGATCACAAATGTCCCAAAACATTGTTGAGATGAAGTACAAGTGTGGGATTGCTTTTCATGCGACATTTGTTGCAGAAATATCTCAATTTTTCATGATTTCGACAGTTTTCGTAAAATAACTTGAAAACGAAGAATTTTAACGATTGTAAAGACTAACTCGAATTATAGGCCTTTTTAAGAGCTACCGATTGCATTTTTTAAATGCTCGATTGGACCATGTTGAACTGAGATATGATCAAAAAACTAAATCATTCAAAAAATAACCAAGTCCGGAAAAGTCGAGAATCGCCCGTAGTATAAATCGATAGTCCAAGGACAGAGATATGGAAATTGATCAACATAGACACCCCCTAATTTCATGCGTAGAATCCATATTTGAAATAAAAAACCATTGTATTTCACATATGTGATGGTCAAACAATCGATTTCTTGATAGAAAAAATCGGCTTTTCGAGGAAATGACCATGAAGACGACTTCCTTTATCTTTGTAGATGGTGAGACTTTTGTAGAACATATCAAGACGAGTAAAATGCAAAAAAAAGTTCGATGTGCGATCAAAATTGAGCGACTTATCCTTCTTGTAGCAGGAAGATCACAAAAATTGATAATGAGCAGATTCGACCAAATCAAGTGGATTGACCCTAGTCTAACCCCAAATAGTGTACACCAACCAAGTTACAACGAAATCGGAGACACAAAATATTTTTAGTCGACAGCATTCCTGCATTCTTACAGGAGACCCGTGACATATCATAATCGAAAAAAATCCAAGCACATTGAATGTATGCATTTTGTGAAACGTAGCGAAACGTAAAGAAATCTATGAACTTGAAACAAATAAAGATATTGGCGGATAGTTAAAGCACACGCGCAAGCTAGCAATTAAGCGGTACGATAGCGGAAAATCAACGCAAGCAGCATTCAGGGTGCCAAATCTAGGACAGAATGCATTGCTTACTCGCATCCGTTTCATCATCTGGCGAATCTGAATAGGAGAGCAATAGAGGGTGAGGATAGGATAGGGGAAGGGACAGTGCGCCCTAATCGTCTCTTCATTTCCTGTACTAACTCGACATTTCTAGTGGCGAGATAATACTAGAGTACGATATTCAGATAAGCGTCTGCTCAATAAACATGCTCCTTCACCCGGTCGGGCTGTAAGAGAGTATGTTTAACGGATATACGCTTTCCCGACTTCGCACACTAGCCAATGACGAGATAGTATTTACTAGAGTGCGTCAGCCAGATAAGTGCCTCCTCAATCAACATGCTCTTTCGTTCGATTGATATATGTTGTAGTGTGTAGAATGAAGAGACGATTACCCGAATGTCGCACTCTAGCATTGGTTATGAAGAGACAACTGGACGAAATTCTCATAGGGAAGTGGATACGAAATGTGAAAACAGGATGCTGTGAGTGAGGAGGAATATGAGAATCTCTACAGTGCGTCACGCCCAGAGTTCGAAATAGAAGGAAGTTTTAAGATATTTCGAGAATTTCCAAACAAATAGTATTTGAGGACTGTGAATCGAACTTTGAACTCAAAAGATTTCGAACCCTACTGAGTGAGTGAGTGTTAGTGAAAAGTGATTAGGAAATAGAAGTGTTAGAAAGGCGTGAAAAAAACGTTCAACTCATTCCGCTCTTAGACTCGGAAAGGTCGATTGCAATAATGAGCCCTGTTTCGAGTTCTTTGAGTCGGAATGAGCATTGTCTGCGGAATGAGTTGAGCTCTTGCAAGAGTTCGATAAACGAGACTACGGTCTCTTCAGTCTACACACCCTCTCGCATGTCTGAGAGAGTGTGCAAAATTAAGAGACGGTGGTCCGAATATCAAGTGTGCTAATAATTGCATTCTCGTTACCATTCTCTGTGTGTCTGCGAACGCGAGGCCGGTCTAAATTGGCTCGCATTTAGTCTAGCATGATCAGAGTTTCAAAACTATACTTCACTAATGAATCCTCATGCAAAACTTGCAATCATTCAATATTGGAAAGAGCCTACCAAGATACAAACTACGCTAATGAGGGCGAAAGTAGAAAGAGGAGAGGAAGAGTTAGCAAAATGCATTCAAATTCTCATTTCAAAAACTCCAATTTCAAGTTCGAGAATCGCATATTTTCAAAAAAAATTTTTAATCTAAAAAAAACGAACATACGCACCTTTCCTCATAGCTGGCACGGTTCCCGTCCGCCGTAGCGGGTTGTTGTTGACGCCCTACGGTAAATGATTACATCAATATCAGTATCAATGCGTATTCAAGAATAAGATCAATTGGATGCTGCAAGGATCGTTTTCTCAAAATATTACTTTGTAATGTTAAATATTTAATATTAAAGATTAAAGATCAAAGGGTAAACCTCTCGGTGCTTGTCTCGCTCCCGCACTGACTGCCACCGGATCTGCCTGAAATTGTAAACTGTAAAATAATGCTTTTTTTCAGCGTTAATTCAGGATTATAATTTTAGGATGCATTGGAAAATTATGATGAAATCATAATTTTCTCCGGAAATTTTTTTGAAGAGTATGGATAGGACACTATCCTCCATGTCAACGCTCTCTCACTGGTGTTCGAACATCACGTCCGCCTAATTACGAGCCCTAAAATTAATTTCAGGATTTCACCACAAAAATTAGTTCAAGAATGATGTTCTGAGAGGCTATGATCAAAACTTCTTGAAAATATGAGCAGGACCTAGAAGAACTATGCAAAACAGGTATCGAATTCGTCACGGAAAAGCGCAAACCAGCGCGAAAATATGAACAGATCCTAGTGAGAGGAAGTATACAAAATGGACGGCAAAAAATAAGAAGGCTCGCGAAAAGAATCGTGAAAATAGGAACAGAACTTATGGGGATGTATGCAAAATAGGCTGGAAATTTGTTGAAAGCTGCAGACGAAACACATTTACGCGGGGCGCGGCGCTCACGAACCGAATTGGACTAATAACAAGCTTTGCGGGTGCCGGAGAGCCTTGGAAACGGGTGGATGGAGCGGTGCCGAGCGTGGACGTTATTTTTATGAGGTGTTTCCTAAGACTGGGAAGGGGGAGAGGAAGAGCGAGAGAGCTTGAGATGAGGAAAAGCAAGGGAGAGGATCAAACAAGTGTGAAGAGGGGGGAGGCGAAGTCCGTTGTTGGTTCAGTCCATCTACGTCTAGGATTTCACGATAATATATTCGAGAAAGAGAGACAGCAAAGGGAGACTGGAGTGTCTGCGTGCGTGCAAGTAACACTTCCTAGTGCAAATCTCTGATTTCCTAACGTTTTTAAATCGATATTATTCGAATTAATAAGATAAAGGAGACAAAAAAGGGGGAGTCTGAGTGCAAGAAATTCCTTTTTCGCATTAATCTCTGATTTGTTAAGCCAGTCACTTTTGCACCCTCAATAATAGAGTTGATTCATACGAGAGCGACATAAAACTAGAGTTCGTAATTCGGGTCGTCATCTCTTCATTTCCCACACACTCTAGGCCGGTCGAGTGGCGAGAGAGTGTGTAGAATAGAGATACAGTTCTTTTCTCGAACTCTTCATAAAACTGGGCGACTGGGCTGCGTTCAACCAATTCTCGTTAGTCGTATTCTCTGATTTCTGAGCGCTTGCTTCTGTCACTTTTGCACCCGTAATGTATTCGGCGAAAGAAAGAAAACGGTAGCAAAACGCGCAGAATCGTTATGAATAATCTCTGATCTCTAAAATGTGCGAGAGCGAAGTGAATTGTGAGTTAGAAGAGAATGAAGAGAGGAGAAAACACGCATAATTATGAATAATGCCTTCTAAAGAGTGAATCTATCTAACGCGTAACTTCCTAGATGTGTGGGTGGTCTGATGTGGTTGTTAGGTTACGTCGCTTGTAACAGTGGGACTATACTCGAGTCTCACCAGTGGGAAGTTAACAGAAATTCATCGCGTTAATCAGACAAAAATAGAGAATTATGAATAATGATATCAAGCATGGGAAAATGGCGAATGACTTCACTAGACTAGAAATTTCTTCGTGGGAAAGTACTATCTTCATACTGCTGCTATATTACTGGTCTGTGCGATAGCGCTAATTGATGAGTAATTCATTATGAAGCCATCCTTATGTCGGACAGTGAACAACAACTCAAGTTTCTGTAGACAGGAGGGATAAAGTGAACAGAAACTCGTCGCGCTATTTAGCAAAACATGGAGACTTTTGAGTAATGCCTACTAACAACGGGATATAACTCAACATATATAGTGAGCGAATATTCATCAGACATTCGTAAACAATACTCGAGTTTCAGTCGCCTCAAGAAGAAGTGAACCGAAACTCGTCGCGCTAATTAGTAGATGGCGGTAGTCGCGGGGAAGAATCACATGACATGCATATGAGAATGAGCGCGACTTTCACTAGAAATACATAAGAAAAGGGGAAGTTTCGAGACTACAATCTTCTAGAATTGGAAAAACAACAGGCTTTGAAAGACGGAGAAAACTCAGAATTGCTCAGAAGATACGATTTTTGAGGTTCCGTAAGTGTTTTTGCTCTAATTGCATTATGGTCGGCTTTTTCGAAAAAAAAACTACCGGACATTTTTTACATGCTCGAGCAATTCGATTCTATCGGTCAAGAGAGAAAGACAATGACGGAAGAATAACAAGATATTCGGACTCTACTCCTCACTCACTCTTGGTCAGCTAGAGGTGGTGTACGCAGAGCGCAGAGTCAATAGACTAATTTCCGGGGAGCTACTCTCGGGGCAATAACAAGGCAAGGTAGCCAAGGATCGTGAAATCACGAGATCTGAAGTATCTCATGACTGGAGTACGAATTTGGCTACGAATTCGAGACTAGAGTTCCTGATTTTTCTTCATTCTTCGCACTTTCTCGAGCGGTCAAGTGGTTAGAGAGTGTGCAGAGTGCAAAGATGGAAGCCAGATTTATCAACTCTATCTAGTAAGGCTGTAAACTTACTGAAAATAAGGAACTTTCGATTCCGAGCTTCGAAAATGGCGTGAAAGAGAAAAAGTTCGCGGGGTAATTTTCGCGGGCAATTCGCACGATTTCTCAGCAAACTCCTGGGAAACGCTATTTTTGAGTCAATATTTGTATGCAAAGTCCTTATCTGGAATGATGAATGTACTGGTTCAGAAAAATCTATTGGGAGATAGATAAACAATATTTGGTCCAAACTATAATAAAACAACGCATACGACTTAAAAATAAAGGATTCATGATACATAACAGATATTTGGGAGATTTTCGGTTTCGATCCCTGTTCTAAAATCTTAGCTCTGAATTGAGTAAGAATGATCAAGGGCTGCTCATTCTGTGGAGCTAGACCGAGTGTAGCGTGCTACTAGAGACTTGAGGGGGGAAAGCACAAAACAACACTCAAATGGACGAGATAAACTTTTTATGAGCAGTCTTCTCTCTCTCCCTCTCTCTCTATTACGTACGCTATCTAGCCTCTTAGAAACTTGCAAACTAGTAAAGAATTCAGAACAAAGAATCTCGCGCGATGTCTCTATAGAAAACAACATGTGTCTAAACCTCTGGACACTTCTACCCTCTCGCATCCTACTCTCTCTCCCTCCCATATTCCCGCACACAACTCTGAATGGTCTTGGCAGCCTCTTATGTCCATCTTCTGGAAGCAGCTCGGCCGCCTTTTTATGGGGTAAAAAGGAGGGGAAGGCGGAAGAAAAGGCGCGAAAAAGTGGTCGGTGAACAGGCTGAGTGAAGCAAAAGACATGAGCAGAAAAGGACCGGAACAGGAACAGAAAATAAGAAAGGCCTGAATGTGAGCTATGCAGCGTGTGCGTTCGACATTATGCAAAACCCGCATGAAAAAGAGCTGACTTCTCCATGAGAAAAGCCTGTGAACGCAGCGTATAAACTCGGATAAATATCTCTCCATTTCATACGCTCTCTAGGCCGTTCGAGTGTGCTAGCGTGGAAAATGAGAAGAATTGCTCGGAGCACGTTCCGAAAGTCACGATGTGCGCGTCGAAAATAAGAGAAAGCCGTGTGAAAAAAGGCGCGCGCGAATAATTGGTGGACGACGAGCAAGGATTCCGAGAAACCTCACACACATGAGCGAGCGCAGTAGTGGAGCAAATCTCGTTACGACTACACGAAAACATCCCTCAAGGAGGCTAGGGGAGTTCGACAAGCGACAAAGTAACATCTGATTTGGCATTCAAATCGCCCTTCATTCGTAGTACTCTCTAGTAGAGTTCGAGAAACGGGCGTACGTGTCTTCTTTTCCCCACTCTCCATGCTGTTCGAGCTTAGAGATAGTGTGGGAAATTAAGAGGCGATAGACCGAAATTTCTAGAGAGAAGAACTTCAACGATTTCGTTCTCTGACGTTTGAGAAACCGGGTAACTGTTGTAGATCGTTATTTTGCTAGTTTTTGAAGATGCGTTAGCGCTCGATTTTTCTCTCGGAAAGTATTTTGTAAAACTTTAGTGGGAATTTCTTAGAGACTCGGCGTGTGAGGACTCTTGAACGGATTCAGAAGACCTCGTTAAGGTATGATTCACAATTAGAAGGCTCGTTAACGAGCATTGGTGAACGTGTGGCTCCTTGAACCAAATATCGCACTCAATAAAGGGTGATTGGGATCATAGGACAGTGAGAGATCACGTTGATCATCTACTGGATAACGAAGATAATAAAGAATGAAGAGATCTTGTGAAGCCTTCCCTAGATCGGAATCAAGACAATGATGATCCACCAGATCATGCAATTTATCCAGGCGCTCTCATTAAGGGATGATTTAGGATGACTAGAATCATCGTTACAAGGATTTGCGCAATCAATGAGCTTAGCATCACGTCAGGTAGGAAATCTCCATGTGCAATAAGAGCTCTTGTGTGAAAGTCAAAAGGCGTGAGAGTCAGTTTCTCTAAAGGTCGAGTTTCGGGCAGTTCATGGAAAATTGATGAGATTGCGCGCTTTTCGGCGTCTAAGAAGCAGAAAAGAATCATTAGTATGTCTAGACGGTAACCATGATGAGAATGGTGAGAATGGGGACCTGAAAATAGGAGGAAAAGGGAGCTGTAAGCTGAAAGTGCAAGATGGCCGTAACATAAAATGTGAGCAATTTGTGTAGACAGTAAGAAAAGCACCTTGAACAGTCAAACATATATACAAAATATAAAAAATTAAAATAAAATTTAAAAAACTCACCGTGTGAGGTCCTTCTCGTCCTCGAAATGATTCGAGTCACTCGACGAGACGATGTCCTCTAGCAGCTCATCTTTCATCTGAGCTGTGCTCATACCTGCGAAGAGATCAGAGATCAAATATCAAATTTTGAGATTAAAGCGAGACTTACATTGCGGGAACCAGAGATCGGGCAGAAAACAAAGAGCGAAAGACTCGAGTCGCGAAAAGTTTCGCTGATAAATCCCAGAAGGACACGCAGAAGATTGCAGAAACAGAGAACAAAATGGGGAAACTCTCTTCAGTTTGAGTGCTATTTCGCTGGTTAGAGAAAGCGAGAGATCATGGAAAGTGAAAGACGAAGATGGAGAGGAGATATACGAGGATAAGATGGGGTGGAGGAGGCAGAGATAATCCATCAATGGCGGGAAGAGTTACGGCGAGAGGGAGAGATGGGGAGGAGGAGGGAGAGGGAGGGGAGAGAGAGGTAGAGAGGGAGGGAGAGAGAGATGGGGGAGGGAAAGAGAAAGGGAGGGAGAGCGTGGATAACGGGATAACAGGAAACTGTAAGCATGGCGAACGAAAAATGGTGCGGAATGACGTGGTTAAATGCGAGAAGCGTGCAGGGTCTTAGGCGAGAACACCGAGGCCTGCACAAATAGGGAGTTTTGCAAAGAGATCGCGTGGATGAAAATGCGAGGGCCTACCATTCACGCCCTGGCCATTGTATTAGGTTGTTGCAAAAGTCCTGTGGAATTTTGATATTTTGCCTTCCATCTTCCTGTTGGATTGATAGACGAACTTCGGTATATTGATTACTAATGAGGCCTTGCATACTCTTACATATGCGCACCCTATCATAATTGCCCAATCAGAGAGGCGAGAACAGGATCCAGTTAAAATTACGAAAATTTATCCATCGAAAACGCAACATTTTTCAATATTATGTTTCCTCTGAACCATGAATGCTCAATTCATGGTGGTTATATGAAGCTCCCACCTTTACCCTAACCATATTTTTTTCTTATGGATGCTGGAAGTTAGATCATTTCGAGGAATGAGTTGATCTGCAAAATGACTGCATGCTGCATTTCTGTGTTCATTTTGCATATTTCTGAAAATTGAGGAATTCAGATTTTCTGAAAGGGGAAACAAGCAGGCGCCAATATTTCTTATGAGGATATAGCCTCTTCGTGGATGCATACAGCGCACACATGATGGAGCCTGTATGATTGGTCTTCCATTTAGAAAAGCAGGTACAAGTCACATGTAGCCTGGGTCTGCTCATATTTTTGCTATCATGTAATTTGGTTCAAACCCACTCACATGACATGTCTAACCTATTTTTTGAAAGAACATCAATGGTACTTCTCACCCAACATTATGAAGTTGTTTTATGAATTTTCCCTTCAAATATCTAGATAAATAAATTTAAATCTAAATGTTGTGTTTTTTTTTGCAATTGTGTTAATCATAATTGCTTGCGTTGGTTGCACGATCGGTTTGATTGAAATATACGCAAAGTTCAAGCATATCCCTAAACAACACCACGTTGGTTGGCCATTGAGATTTGAGACACGCGTGTTATGATCGTTCAAAGTACTGACACAAAAAACCACAAGACTTTTGCAACAACCTAATAGAACTGTGCAAGATGAAAAATATGTCACTCCCTTTCCGATTTCAGCAAAATGGAGTTAAAGAACCGAACTTCAGACAATAACTAATACGATATTTTTATAGCGTCGCAGATAACTTTATGACCTACTGTTTTTAAAATTGTCGAGCCATAAACATTTTTTTAAGACTTCATTCCTATTTAAATTTATGATCCGAGCACAATACAACATGTTCACGAAATTCAGCTGATTTTCAGGCTGTCATGCGATCAAATCCATCCCTGCTGCAAGCTAGAAAACACGATCTTCAAGAGTAATGCGGTTTCTACAACGTCAGCGCACGCAACAATGAAAGCCAGTAGGAAAAGCATAGAAGCAGAGCAAAACAAAGAAACCAATTGGTCAACAAGCCCAGACATTCCGGAACCTCTGAAACAAGCTTAGCAAAACTTAGAGTGCGAAAATATGTCGAAAGAGACTTGAATGTAGATATTAGGTAAACATTGGAATAGGGTGATCCTGTGGTTTTACCAGAGTGTGATGAGTAAGTCGGAACTGGTTTGAAAACTCTTTAAAATTGACAGTGATAAATCGCATAAATTCCATTAAAATATTAGTGATGCTTCCACAATTTCCAATTATCGCTTATCGAAGATCTTGTCAATTGGGAGAAAACAGTTAACAAAGTGAATACGTGATGCAGCCCCATCATACTGCTTCGAACAGGCGCTTCGAGTGCATTGTAAGAAGTAAATAGGTCCTTCCCAGAAAACGCGCCTACATCAAATCCTGCAGAAGTGAATAATTTCCTAGAGAAGCATGCAGAGAACTATTTCTTACGCGACCACATTTTCCCGGTATCCATTATCGTAGATCACGTCTTTTGGGGGAAGCTCAGTCGCAATAATAGAGTTGAATAGAGGCGCATTGTCAGACGTGGTGAGCATGGGAAATTGGTAAGAGGTAAAGGCAAAGGTGCAACCACGTCATGCTATTTTACAGTCGCCAAGAGACGATAATGCTTACAGGTGTGGTCCGGTGGGTACTAGGTGGGATGAATACTATGGCGTCATGTCGCCTCGCCTTTTATGTATCGCAATGTCACCTTTGATACATTAAAGGCGGAATGACGCCATAGTTCTCATCCGATCTATTAGGTTGATGCAAAAGTTTCTTTCTTTTTTTCTGAAAGGAACATTTTAGCTTCCCCAGTTCTTTCCATTTGACCAATCAACTAATAACTTTTCACTTTTGATACCGGCATTAGTCCACCCTATAACGGGCACTATGTTGATCCGATTTGATCGGCGAGAATAGGACAGCTTAATTGGGAAGTTATCGAACCAGGTCTATAATACCGACTTTTAAATCGCCCGAAGCTCCGAGGAGGAAAGTGTTGGGGCTAAATTTGACACGTTACTGTGGAGTACTATGTTTCGGTATGTAGTATGACACGACAAGAGTATTCTGCAACGAATATCACTTTTGAAACATTGGCCCAAATATAGAAATAGACTGTTTCAAAATTTTGGAATTTCAATTAATGAGCACTGTATTCTTGCTCGAAGATGAAGAGGGATAAATTGCGATTTATTCTGAAGTACCTTACTGTGTAAGCATGCATGCATAATTAGGAAAGGATTCGCCCAGCGGTTCATGAGCTGACTTTTTTGAAACTATGATTTTGAGACGCTGGAACACTTTTTTGATGTCCGTTGTTTCCGACGCACATTCGAATGTGGATTTATTGTGTTCATCTGAAGAATCAACTCTTGTCCTAGCGCTGTTTTAATTCGCAGATCAATTACATCACTATTATAAGACAATCAGGACCCAAACAAAAACGTTAAAAAATTGCAGTTTTCCTATGTTTCGTTTCGAAAATTTATCAGCATCTTTATGCGATACGTAGATTGATAGCAAACATACGAAAGTAATCTACTATCACGGCCATAACATATAGTTTTTAGAAAATCGTGAACGCCTACGCACGCCAGCAGAAATTTGAAAAATAAAAAAAGAAAGAAACTTTTGCATCAACCTGATATAATAGCACCGACTGCTGTGAGTAGGCACTGGCTCCATCAGATCTCTCCACAACGAATTATTACGCGCATAATCTTCCCGGTAGTCTTTGAACTTGACAATTGAAGGTCACGCAAAAGTAAAGCATAATGAATACCTATTGGTCAACCTCGTGGGAAATAAAATGAAAAAAAAGCGAATAGGTGCTTTGAACGCATTGGCAGACCTGGTTAGCCTGGTGAACAGGCGCTGGCTAGAAAACACAGCATAACATGGACAGCGCACCAATCGGTCAACAATAAATCCGCGCCCTGAAGAGTTCGTGAGTGAGTCGATATACGAAAAACATGTGGTAGTGGAGAGGAGTGGGGGGACACAATGAGACAATAAGAGAGGAGACCCGAATGAGCGATGGGGTCGACGTGAAGAGGGAAGGGGGACATCCTCGGAATAGAATCCCGAAAACGGAAAAAAAGCACGTCTAGTGCGTTTAAAACGCGCAAATCACTAGAAAACTGATGTAAATGCGATTTTTGCTAGCAAATCATCACGACTTGGTAGATATGCTTCATGTTTGACGTTAATTGATGTGGAGCTCGAATAAAAGTTCTCAGAGGGATTCTTCTCGGAAAAAAACAACTAAAAAATAGTAATGAGACAATAAGAAGGGATAGCGGAACGAGAGATGGGGCAGACGTGAGCGGAGAGAGGGGGGCATCCTCGGAATAGATTCCCGAATATAGCGGTCTAGCGCGTGGAAAAAATGCGAACACCACTGGAAAATTAATGTAATTTTGATTTTTTATCCCGAAAACAGAAAAAAACTACAATTGCTGTAAGGGTGTTGTTTCATTCAAGTTAAAGGTTATGCTTCAACTTTGATGTTAGTGTTCTAGCGGCTGCCATATATCAGGCCTCTCACGAGAGAATCGGGACAACGAGTTGACATCAAATTTTAAGAAATTCTGTTTTGTATGTCTCCATTCAGTACTTGCCTAGTCTAGACTACAACCGAAGTTTCAGATTTTTATGATGCGCTGCAGCTGCTGCATGTTGCTGCAAAGTTCTGATAATGGTCTCAGTTTTAAGAGGTTTTTTACACATAAAAGTGATCGTTTTTTACTTCAGAAGTTATTTTATGATCAATTGATAGATTTTGGCGCAAGTTGTTCATTTTCAACATTTGCGACCGTTGCAGCACACGCATTCCAAACATGTTTTCAATTTATAACTTGAACACTGATTTTTCCCCCAAAACAAATTTTACGCAGTTTTGTAGAGCTTGAAATTCTGAACAAGGCTTATTTTTTTGCGAAATTTATCTCTGTGGTCCTTGTTGTTTCCCAGAGCGCCGAAAGTCTCGCAGTGGGCTGCACGTCTGAAGTCTCAATCTCAAGGTCGCGGGTTCGAATCCCGGTCGTGGAAACAATTTTTTTTTGCCAATGCAAATTGATGCGGAAACTTCCTTAAATGTGCTAAAATGATGAAAGAATCAAACAAAACAATATTTGTCGCCTCCGGAAGTCGAACCTGCGACCACAACCCCCCGATCTCCCTTTTGCAGCCCATTGCAAGATATTCGACGCTCTGGGCGCATCATACAAATCTGAAACTTCGGTTTTAGTATAGACAAGACAAGTACTGAATGGAGACATAAAAACAGAATTTCTTAAAATTTTAATGTCAACTGAAAATGTCGATTTGTCCCGATTCTCTCGTGAGAGGCCTGATATGTTATCTGATGCGGTTTCGATCTAAAAGTAACCAATAAATCATAGTGCACTAATGATTTAAGGTCGAGAGATTCCTGAAGACTAAGTCATGATGTAGTGACTGTTGATATGCAGCTGAATGCGGACAAACAGTTGAGTTTTCAAACTGACAAGCGACAAAATCATGTGCGAAGTTACGATACATCGAGTAGTGTTTCATGATCACAATATCGTTTTATGGTTCTGAGGTTTCGAATAATAAAATACAAATAATATGAAAGAACGGATACTTGAGTTTAAATGAGAATTGAAACTTCGACACTGATCCAGAACTCGCGAGCTGTGAGACTTCCGAAATCTTACGAGATGCAAGAGGCCCAACATCGAGCGTGTTATGTTCCCGTCAAGGAACTGGCGGACTGAAGATCGTCGAGGGACTAACCGCATTTCGCTGCGCCAGAGTCGACTGTTATCCAGTATTTTTGCCAAGTCGCCTTCTCAGTTCCCGTGATCTCTCACCAGTCAGAAAGAGCGAGAGAGTGTGTGAAACGAAGAGAGCACGCTCCACCACACGCCCTCTAACCTAATGCGATCGCGAGCGTAGCCCGGGGAGAGGGAGGAAGATCCTCCCTTTGGACACGATCTCGTCATTTTTGTACAGGATACGTGCGAATTTCAAAGTTCAAAGTTTGAGAATATTGGAATTCTCTGTATTTCGTCGTCATTAGCAGCGATGGAAGTCAATGCATGCACTTTCGGGCAGTATTTATATTTGTAATCTTGCCTCATGAAAACAGGTGAGTGGGCTGACTCTCAAGCACTTTGCTGCGTAGTTTTACGCGAAATCATTGCGTCAGTACAAAAACATGAAAACAAGAGCCACTTGCTGCGAGTTTTCGCACGTACGCCAGTGAACTTAACGAGAAGGTGCGGAAGTGCACTATCGGTTTCCCGAGGGACAGCCTTCTGCAGGGAGTATGTTGACGAGCTTCTGATTGCAATTCTAGATTCTACCGGTTTCGAAAACATGAAAACAAGCACTTGGCGTCATGCGTACTTTTGCTCGTGAACATGAAGATCGGGTCTCTCTCTCTCTCTCTCTCTCTCTCTCTCTCTCTCATTTCGATCGCTCGTAGAAACCATAAAAACAGTAGACGGCATGTGATTCTGATTGAGCGCCGGGCTAGATGAGTCAGCATAGTAAATTTTTTAATCGACTAGAGATAAGGTGCAATTGAGAGACAGAGATGATTGCTTAGCAAGTGGGACATTCAGACAACACATGTGCAAGCTTGATTGACCACTGAATCAGCGGCCATCAATCGTAGCAAAAGAACAGCATGAATCCCAAAGATTGCACACAGTGATTTGATCACGTAAAATTTGATGAAGTTGTTTTTTTTCCACAAGAAAATGAGTTAGTATGACGAATCTCAACTTCTGTCTTTGCGTATATTCTTCAAAGTGCGTTTTTAAAGTTATTTTGCGTCTCCACCAAACATTATCGAGGATGTACGCGAATTGGGAAATAGAAGGTTCAAATATAACCGTTTTTCGAAACTTATTTGAAGGAGCGAAAATAAGTCAGAAGATCGAGTTTGATTGACATATCCTAAAAACTTATTGAGCCGAGATCCATCGAAGCTACGGCAAATGTACAAAAGGCAAGGCGGCGAGCCGCGGCAAGCGATTTTTTCAGTCGTCAGGCGACGACGACGCTAGGTGGAATCATGCATCTTGTTATTTTTTTGTATTTTTGTAATGCAGAATACGAGAAATTTTCAATATCGCTCGAGGTTCACTGGTCAAATGAAGGCCGTGAAACTCAACAGAAGTAGTGCAAAATATACTGCGCCGGTTGCACTACATAATGCGTGTTTTGTTGAGTTTCATATCCTCCACTTGACCAGCAGTCGTCGGACAACTTTGATAAGGTCGAGAAAATCCTGTTGCAAAAACAAACAAATAAACAAAAATTGCTTCGAGCATCGCGCAGAAGAGGTTAAGACTTCGCAACTAATTACGTTCTTCTGAGAGAGAACATAAATTCAAGAAATAAGTTTTGCGAAAGCTGGTTCTTCAATGACCATATTGAAACGTGAAAATTGCGAATTTCTTTGAATTCTCCTTTCAGAGCGATGACTGTTTGTTTCGATAACGTATCAACTCCCGATATGGACGGACTGACGTTAGATATCTTCGAGGACTTTCCAGTGACTCTCCCAATTCAAAGTGCTCTATCACGTCTCTGACTAGTGAGAGTGCTCGCGGAATGAAGATACTTCTCTCTCTTCCTCTCTCTGAGGATTCCGGTCTCTGGGGAGCGGGCTAAGTTTCGCGAGATGGAAGTTTAGCACGGAAGGATGGAGTGACGACTGAGAAATGCATGTGTGACGGGTTTGGAAATACATGATGGTAAATAAGTTCGATTCTACACCTTGCATCTACAATGTGGTACACTTAGAGCCAAATCTAAAGTCCCCTGCTCATCGGATGAACTCGAATGAGTCTAGGACAATGTTATAGCAAAACCTGTACGATTTCAATTACAAAAGTAATTTTGAAACGAGCAGTAATGCGCGCGTGCAATTAGCGACGTTTCTTTCTTTAAAATGGCGTCAATCTCCGTCTGAAGCAAAGTGAAATTAATGAGGAGCGGAAACGAACGAAATTACTGCCACGCTGCGACCAATAGATCAGTGTCGTTAGCAATTAGCTGGGAAAGGAAAAACAATTGTATGTAAAGGACAACTACTGATAACTAGAGTTCGAAATCCAAGTCATAGTATATTTATGTCATGCGCTATCTCGCCACACGAACTGTGGGAAGTAATGATAATATGGAGACCAGGGCCTCTATTGAGAGCTAACGCTTAGAAGCAGCAACAAGGGTGTAGCGACCTGAGCAAATGGGCCGGAATGGGCAGAGAAAAGGAGAAGGAGAAGACACTCCTGAGGTCTCCAGGGACCATCGGAAGGTGACCCAGTTGCCTCTCGAAATTTCTTTTTGAAGGTCAGAGAACGAAAGAGAAATGAGCGTCTATGACTTGGAAATCCCTCTCGGGTCGGTCGGCATGATTGATAGAGAATTCACGAAATGCATGCGACATCTAATCGAACAGTCGTCGTCAAGTCACGGAGTTCAATGAATACGATAGAAAACATTTAAAATCCTTGCAAGAGGTGCTCGACAGGAGTTATTTTCTGCGAACCTACACGGCTCCACTACGCTGCCCCCTCTTTCCTATTCTCCTCCTCCCCACTACACAAATGCGAAAAACATGTTACAAGCTGGGGGCGCACGCTGGTTTGAATTGTGCAGAAGAGATGAGAAGGGCCGATGACAGAAGATTTCGGCATCTTAAAAGATGGCGTAAATAAAAGCCCCTGTATACATACGTATTGTGATACGCCTCTAAAGCGTAGACCCACTAGTAAGCTACTTTGTTGCTTACAGCTCGAAATTCGGTCTGAATAACAGCAATGATGCAATGGTTGCGAGTGCGGACAGGAGAAGTTCGTGAAAATGCCCACCATACGTGCGAACTTATGCAAAAAGTGGGCGAATTTCGGCGCGCAAAGTGGGTGAGAATTTACGAGGCTCGGAAGTTGTTGCACCTACATTCTTCCTTCAGTTTTTGTATTGTCAAAACGGACGCAACCAAGGAACAAAGAACTATGACCGAATCGTGCGAAATACGAATGGAATTTCTGATCAGACAGGTTAGAAATCGCGCCAGTCCGCTCCCGAATGGGCTAAATAGTGATGGTAGCCGTTCCGGCCAGCATGAGATCGACGAGAATGAAGAATCGACTTATGGAATAAGTATACTAAACAGAGGCCCGCCGAAAGTGCATGAACCTAAGAGAATAATAGATTCAGGGCAGACCTCAGCTAAGTGGGAGAAAAAGGAGTCGAGTGAGCGAGAGAGAGAGAGGGCAAGAACAACGGGAAGAAAGAATAAGAAGCGGAAACGAGACCACTGAGAGTACTCGTCTGACTCTCTCCAATTCGCATGCTCTCTCGCTTTCTCTGGCCGGCGAGAGAGCTTGCAAACTCAGGAGAGTCAGACGATTGCTAGCGCGGGAGAAAATCAGACCTCTTCCCTCCTTGCTTCCTAGCAATGTTTATTCAGGCCCTTGTAATCGGTGACTTCTGAGGATGTGAAAATGTGAAGCGGAGTGTATACAAGATCTCTAGAAGATCTCTGGAAGAAGAAAATGGAACAAAATTGTTTGGAGAAGGATGGGTTTCCGATCGACTAAGAACGGATCCTCCTCTGTATTGTGGCTCAATTTCCTCGCGAATTAAGATAAACAAATCTGGGAAAGGCTGAGTGGGCGAAGTGAATTAGGCTGAGTGGGGGTGCCTCTTTCTTTCTTTCTTCCAGAAGAAGGAGAAAAAGCAACTAGCACTAATGAGCTACCGACGACTGTAAGGAGCTCTATGAGAAGTGCACCTAGGCCATGTTCAGGGTGCTCCCCTGAGACCGTTAGTGGGCTCGCAAATAGAGTTGGAGAAATGACGCCACCGTCTCTTCATACTGTGCGCTATTTCGCCAATCAATCAATCTTAATCGTGTGTAATAATAATAATTTATCTACGCCCGAGGCGCAACGATACCATGAATACATTAATTAGTGATTGCAGATGGGAGGGGGGGACTCTCCTGAGTCATTGAGGGTGTGAAAGGTCTGTGACTATGGGGTGGCTTTAAAAAAAGTGAATATGTAAGTGAATATAGGGTGACCTGAATTTCTAATTCTAATCAGAAACGTGTAGAATGAAGGCACAATGCGCTCAAGATCCGGAACAAAATCAGAGATCTAAGTGGCGGCCAAAATATTTGCTGAAATCCTCGAAAGATCTTTGGCGCTTGTCATGAAAAATTCAAGATTGTGCATGATGCCGTCTCCAGGGCTTTTGAATCCGAGACTCTAGTGAAATATTCAGCCACTTTTGAGCAACAACGCGTCGACTAAGACCCACTTACACTTTGAAAGCGACAGGTAAATAGTTCACTTTCTGCTCGAATTTTAGTCACGCGAAAGCATGTCCTTTTTCGATTTGAATCCGTTGCGTTTCAAATGTTGTACTTGAAACAGTAATTCAATTCGCCCCAATGTGTCCCTGATACCGTTGCAATAGAACGATACACCAGACACCAAGAAAAAACCAGGAAAATGCACAGGAAGCAATCGTCTATTCAGATCGCACTCCTTCCAGCGCGAACGTCAGCGTTCTCCCATGAAGTCCATGCATTTTGCATGAGACCGTGAGCGATTTCTGTCTCTTCTCAGATTTCAATCTCGCGAATATCTATTTTGGGCTAGATTCGGTGGGAAAATCGAAAGAGCATCGGAGGCAAGCGCAAAGTGCGACAATAAACGACAGATCTGGAAGGCATTTGTAATCGGGTATTTATATTTGTTTGTGGGTTTCCAAGAAGTCAATTTTACGAGGCGATGAAAAATAATACAATCAAAAATAAATATTTGGAGAATCCGAAAGAACAGCGAGGAAGCGGAAATAACCTGGAATTCGTAGAGGCTCACGGAAGTCTAGACTAGAGAATTTCCCCTTTTCTACCTCCGACCTCAGCCCTTACCGACCTCAAACTCAGGAGAGCCACTTGTGTAGCGCCGCCTATGAAGAATATGGTCCCATCCTCACCTGAGCACTGCCTGATGTGATAAATCTATTCCATTCTCATCCAAAATTGAGCCCGACAACATACACACAGAATTGTGATGACTTCGCCAGAACTGACTCTGTTCAACCTTAGTGGACTCTGATGGGCCTGAGCAATAGTCTGACGCTCTTCATTTTGCACACTCTCTCGTCTCTCTGACCGGCGAGAGAGCGTGCAAAATGAATAGATTCAGACCATCGCCTATTCAGCTCGCATATTGAAGAGGGTCATTTTCTGGCAAGTCATCCATTATCATACAATAATGTTTACAACAAAGCTCTAGTCTAGACATCTCATGAGAGCCCGACGAAGGTTCGGAACACTTGAAATTAATCTGAGTACAGCACGGCTACTTTTCGACACAACAGAGGCATGGAAATCTGATGCTTAGACAGTGATTAATGATCCAGTGCTACAATCATTAATTATTCATGCTTGCTTGTCTCCTTCAATCTTTGAGACTAAGCACGGAACAAGGACAAAATGTGCCATATATTTGTGAGTTTTGACGGCTGTTGATTCGATTGAGTTTCTCAGAATCTTATTGTAAAAAATCAAGTGTCACCAATAATATTGCTGTCTATACCATAAATTCAAATTCAAATATTTATGGAATTAAAGATTTTGCTAACTACTAAATTGCTAGCAATTTGCAATGGAGCAGTTCGTTCGATCTTATCAAAAGAGAAAATATCACAAGATAACTTCACGCAAGATCAGGCACACAGCGATAGAGTTGTAATGTTTTGAGTGCAGGAGTGAGAAAGACGTTCAGTCTTTCGGGGGATCAAAACCGCTTCAGCGTTAAAGAAAGCATTTGTATCGCTTTCAACTGGAGTCAAAGAGCATGTGATCGCGCTCAAGAGATAGGAAATGGGCCGGAAATATCCAATTTCGATCCCAAGAGCATGTGGTGCTAGCAATAGTGCAAAGGTGAAATCAGTACGTCAATATTCTTTCTAGTACATGCCATGGGTCCGGAAATATTCCTTTTATCGCCTTTGATAGAGATCAAATTTTGGGACGCACCATCTCCATTTCCTGTTCACTCACACTCTGAGCAAGATGATACAGGTGAGAAGATCAGGAAGATCAATCTTTGAAAAGTGATATGGAAGCATGCAGCAAAATGCGCAAAGTCACGACGGCTAACATCTTGCGCAAAATTAGTGAAGATCATAATATAATGAGTTTCACGCCTTCTACTTGATAAGAGTTTGTCCACTATCACTGATGAATATCCGTAATCTTGAAAAATCAATAATACTCAAATTCTAGATGAGTGGAATCCGTTTTGAACATTGTTTGTTATCTGCTAACCACCTCTACGAAAAAAATACAATATCAGCAGCCCGCAAAGATCCGGAACAGAATAAACAACTCACGACGGTGTAATGATAAATGGGCTCAATCGACAGCCTTTCGAATAGATCTGATTGCTCGACCTTCAAAACAACCGAATTTTCAAACTGAAATGGGGCCAAATCTCATGCGATCGCGAAATGGAAATTGTTCCGGAAATGTCCCATGTCTGGCCTTAGAGCATAATGTCGTAGAGCCAGTATCAAAAGTGCAAAGGTGAAAAGTGCATGACGACCAATATTTGAAATGTGATCCCCAACACATTTATGAGCATACGCACATGATCGTGTGATTTTCAGCGATCAATGCCTAAAATATCAAGGCTTTGAGGAAGGTGATAAAGAAAGATATGCCAGACTAAACGTATGTAGGGATCTTGAAGCAAAAAAGAAGCTAGAGAGAGGGCTTCCCCTCTTGTTCCTCATGACAAATGTCCGTGAGTGAGACGAGGAGGATGGAAGTTGTGTAACAAGTGTGTCGATGTGTCTGATAATGAGTGGAGATCTCAATCTCGAAATAATTGAGCAGTTTATTAGTCTCGATGATTTTCAGAAGGTGGCAACTTGAGATATGTTTCAGAAAGTAGCCAAAATTGGACATAAATAACTGGACGACAATAATTGGCCAATGTAGGGTATAAAAAATGATATATGAGAATGTTATTTGGCGATGACAGATGTTTCAAAATAGTTGCAGAATGAATATGCTTCAGGAATAGTTCGAATTGAGAAAGTTAGCACTAGCTGACAGTGGAGAACCGAATGCAGTCAACGAAAATATTCAATTCAACATTCCAAATTGTGCACCGCTAATTCCTTATGAAATTACGACAGAACTATTTCAGAGCGCCGCTACGACTTATTGCAAATTGCCCACAATTTTCCATTTCCGGAATTTAAATAAGTTAGTATAGTCTTGCACCGGAGCGTTCCATTCGCCAAAACAACGGGATGACTGATGACATGATATCGAATGTCCCAGCGGGAGAGTCAAAACCGATAACCAGCGACAGGTGCCTGCCGTCTATCCCCACACTTCCTGCACTCTCTAGACAGTTAGAGAGAACGAGAGAGCGTGCGAATTGAAGAGAGTCAAGTGATCCTATTGCTCTCAGGCAGTGATAGGGAAGGGATTACACGACGAAGAGAGAGAGAGAGGGAGCGGAAGAGATCGAGGGGAGAGAGAGATAGAGAGAGAGAGGGGAGATAGATAGAGATATATATAGAGAGAGAGGGGAGAGGAGGAGGAAAAGACAGGAGCGCAATATTGAGACGCCGATTTGCAGGAAGCAATGAGGAACTCGATTTCGAGGAACCTGCATTTTTTCAGCGGGAAGACATGACAAAGCATCAACAACTCATAACTGCTGTGTAGGTTGTTCCTGAAGATTCACAAATAAAATACTGCTCATATCTAGGGCTCTCTTATTGGAAAATTTTTGTATCATTTTCAGATATGTTTCATCTACATTATATGGCGCATACATATAGCAAACATGAAAAATATCTGAAAATTATTCAAAAATTTTCCAATAAGAGATCACTACTCATATCTATCAACCAATCATTGGAAGTTTGCGGCAATTTGAAGCATTCTAAATTAGTGACCGGGACATGACGACGAAATTACGAGGCCATGTTATGAAATGTTGCGAGAGTGTATGTGACATCTCAATTTTCAATATTCAAAGAAGTGCTGCTGTCAGAAATTTGTCACAAAGTGCCTGGGCATCGTCATCGTCACTTCACAGCATTCTAGCTCGACAGAAAAGGGAGCTGGATCGAACTGCAACCAGGGAACTTGAAATCCTACTGAAACATAAAATCGCCCTTCACGAATCTCCCAGTCGAGGCACCAAACTGATTAGGCGGATGCCTGTTTCACTTCATCTATGAAAATCAAAAGTGCTCAGATTGCTCAAATTGGCGAATTGCATTTGTGTTTCAGAGTGTTACTATATATCGAAGCGCTTTAAAACAGCATATTCCCGCATTTTGCAGCTCGGGGTTTTGCGGGAAAATTCAAAATCTTAATTCCTTTGTCTACCCTTTTCTGGAGAGAACAATGGGGGGGGGGGGGTGAGAACGCTGTGACTTCATTTATAATGTTGACTAGTCGGTCAGACAGCGCGAGAGAACACGCGAAATTAAGAGAGTCAGAGTGCGAAACTCAAAGAAAGTGATAAAAAGGGACGCCGAAGTCACTTAGGATGGAATTTATGATGGCGCTTTGGAATGACGATTTTTAAAGATGCTCGCAGAAAGCTCAGGATCTCACGATCACTCCTGTGCCGTTCCAAGATATTTAGAACAAATCTCGTACAGTGTCCAGAAATAATCGAATAGTACACGTTGGCACTACGGAATGGTTGACACGTGACATGCATCTGTCCTCACCTAGTGGAATATTCGGGAATTTATGAGACTGGACACAGGGGGGAGCAACAACCCTCTATCAGCCGATCGATACGAGGAACGGGTGAAAACACTAGAGTCCAGTGTTATTTTCGACAGGAGGACTGAAAGATAAGAAGGTGTCTTTCGATCCTGCTGAAGGATTCATATTGCATATCTAATCTGTAGTAGCGAAACTATCAATTGATCGATGCTAGGAACAGTAAGTTAGATTGTACTCAGTTACAATTTTGATAGGATTTTTTTTATTCTTTCGCGATCTCACAACAAATCCATTATGAAATCATGGTAAAAACGCATATTTTATCTATGATCACTCAATCAATAAGAACGGGAAAAGTCCGGGGAGTAAAATAATGCGGAGATAGAGAGGAGACTCAGAGACTCGGGTCTCGAGTCGCAAGCGCGGTGTGTGAGGGAGAGAGAGGATTTGAGGGAACGGATAGAGGAGAGAGGGGCATGAAAAGTGAGTAGTTATTCGCGAAGGTGATCTGGGCATGTGGCTAGCCTGCTCCTGCTTTCCTTTAGCTTCGTAGTACTTTCGTTTTGCCACCGATTTTAATGTTATCCGAGATGCAATTAAATTGATCTTGACTGAAACCGACCTTCGTGAGAGCACCTACATTTCTGCAACCGGAGAAAGATTCGCACGGCTGGCAACTTATGAGAAGCATTTCTCTGACGACAAGGATGATATCGAATTGCAGGTATGGAGAAAGAGGTGGAATTCGGATCGAGCTGAGTCTGAGGAACGAGCAAGGGGCTGAGATATTGAAATATTGATTTGTTTCCAAGCAAAGTTATATGAAGAAACGTTTTTAGAAGACCGTGAAACTTAACTGGTCAGCTCGAACAGATGCGGAATTCGGTTCAAGCAGCATTTCAAACCATTTATTTTTTCGATTGTGAGCAAGAAAATGACAGACACCTAATATAGGACGATATAAGAGCACGATGAAACGTAACTAAATTCAAATTGTTTTATGTGAGGATACTGACATGTTATATCACGAGATAATTATTATACTCTGAATTGCAAAACGTATCTCTGCTGGCTTTGTCCATGCCACTAACTACAGTAATAGAGCAGTTTAAATATGAGTTTACTGTGAGCCAATGAATATACAATTGGTAGCTTTTTATCATTCTGGCATTGCTCAATAACATTTCGCTGAGAGCCTCGCGTAAATACAGTGAATTCGCTTCTACCAAAAACAGGTCGCTCTCCTAAGAATTTCGTAACGAATACTCTGATATGTAATGGTAACGCATAAGTGACACCCGCTTTGAACTTTTTGAAGTATTTGTTTGTTTTAAAAAATGTGCACCAACATTGACACGTGCTGGTTATTATTATATTCCAGGATATTCTTCATAATAATAATTGTTCCACCGCCAGTTGAAAATACCATTTCCAGTCCCGATGTCGTCTTCGGATGAACTCAGTCTCAACCGTATCAATAGGGATGTAATTCGAGCAATTATCAAAGTTGGGCCGGAATATTTCGACGCTATTAGATTGGTACTTTTAAAATAAATTTTTTTCATATGACAAAATTGCAGATCTCACCTACCTGGAACGCGCTGGCTCAACAGCATCTAACCAATCGAAAGCGCCTTCCGATCATCGATTATTTATGTTGGAATATTTACAATGATGGTGCACAGCTGAGCATGAGGGTGTCGAATATATTTCGTGATTATTTTGGAGCGGATCAATGGTATTGTCGTCATACTCCCAATGACATGTTTAATGATTACGTAAGTATCATGATATAATGCAAAATTAAAATTAAGGCAATTCGTTTCACAATAACGAACTAAGTTTCAAACTTGCGAGATATTGAAAATGGCCAGGGATTCTCATATGGAGAATCACGTATGTTTTATTTTAGGATATGAGCTTCAAGTGGAGGTCATTCGACGAAATGAGAAAGATATGTGCTCGAATTTGGCGTCGTTTATTTAGTCGCGCTTCCCACATTGGGAGACTGGATCTCAATATTTTTAATCTTCACTATTGGAATGAAATTTCCTGTACGATCAAGAATTCTTTCAGTGGACTTTCAATTAACGAATTGTCATTCAATGCAGCGGATGTTAATGAATATCCAGTGTATATTATCATGTCCATTATTTGCGTACTAATAGCAGCATTTTCAGGTCCTGGATTCGCGGTATCATTGCAGATAATCACGTTGTGCGTCTAATTTTGTTCATAAATTTCGCCACCCGTAATTCGTACATCTAGAATACATAAACATTAAGGATTTCAGCTTTCGATAATTTATCCTCCATTATTCTTCCTTTGATACATCATACTCCTTCTATCGAAATCGCGTGGAGTCACAAACTGAACCAATGGAGCTTCGATCAGCAAATATTAGCTCATCGTCATTTCATGAGCCATAATAATATGCGGCAACTGTACTTCCAACTGATGCAAACTCATTGGCAGGCAGTGCAATTGATGATTATTCCTTTCGGAATTGCTCTGGATGATTGGGGGAGATGGCATGTGGATCGAATGCTGGAGGATTTTAACCGGCATGAATGCGTTTACATGTTTGATATGCTAGAGCGAACTGGACAAATTAATGTCGACATGCACGAAGATAACCTGCCTTCAGGAGAACTGTTGTTTCGAATTATTTGCAAGAAATACAATAATTAAAATATATATCTTGTGTTTCAATATTTTTACTTACACATATTCCTGATTTTTTATATGATTAAAAAAATTCTTATCCCCTACGATAAACTATTGACAATTATCACCGTTGATCATCATCATCATGTTTTTTTGTTGTCAATTATTTTACGCATAATGACAAGCTGCGGCTTCAAGCCAATCAATACATACACGGTTAAGCAAGATAACTTAAATGCACGAGTAGTGAGACACGTATGGAACAGCTATTGAAATACGAACTAGTGCGTCTGTGACGCGAATTGCAAACTGAGTGAGTACAGTAATGGCTACAATCGATGGGGTACTGTAAGTATGGTTAGGGGTGGGGACTCGTCGATGACCTCGTCTGGGGGCGGATTCAGAATCCTCGTCTTCGCTCAGACGGCGTACGACGGCGTAGCAGACGGCAGCACGCGCTTCAGAATCCCCTTGTCTCTACCGTACTCCCTGCGGATCGCTGCGAGAGCCAGGACGAGCACGATGAGGTACGCGATGCTTACGCCCGCCCTGCACACCGAGAAGTACCCGAGGAGACGAGCGAGCGAACGGGACCACACGTAGTCCAGCTGGGTCCGGTCGTGGATATAGCCCGCATCCCGGTTGTAGTCCGTGCCGAAGGCGAAGAAAAAGACGAAGAAGTGTTTGTTTTTGATTCAAATAATTCGTTTTCGTGCCTGGACAAAGAATTCAGCTCGAAAATACAGTTTCAAGGCGAATTTGATCAACATCTAGAACTCGAGCGGTAACAGCTAGCTTGTATACATCACTAGAAGTTTTCACAAGATCATCGGATGCGGCGGCAACTCAGCATTCTGTATTTTTTTCTGTTTTTGTACTTGCGCGACTTAATCGTGTGCGATAAAGATAAGTGCATATCTTGGTTTCCCGAGTGATCTCAATTCTGTCTTCTCCATCATGATTCCGAGCACGTTTCGCTTAACTTGCTGTGTATACCGCAGTTGGTCGTAGTCACGATGAGCGGATGATATCGTATCATATCATATTTATCCTGACGTCAGGTACAATGGTCCTCCAGGAGGGT
The DNA here is from genome assembly GCA_036245805.1 of Pristionchus mayeri. Lineage (NCBI taxonomy): Eukaryota > Metazoa > Nematoda > Chromadorea > Rhabditida > Neodiplogasteridae > Pristionchus > Pristionchus mayeri. The sequence goes on from BTRK01000002.1 coordinate 6,972,757, forward strand.
GACTTCGCTGTGGAGGGGATTGGGATCTTCGGTCTCAGAGCGTCGTTAGGCCAAGGGAATAGGGAGCGGATGATAACACTATTTTTTGACATGATTATCGTCAACGACTGACGTAATGTTATATTTTTCATTTTAACAACGAGATGAAGCATATCTGATTATAATCGAAATTTGGTTGACATGGAAATGTCGAGTAGTATGTTTCATAAACTGGATATCATTCAATGAGAAAGTTGTTGGGGATGTCTTAATAGCTGGTAGCATAATATCAAATTTTAAAAAGGGCCCAAAGCCAAACCCTGGGCTCGTTATTTCTTCTTGTCTTTGTTAAACATATTAGTAAAGACATGCATATTGTTGGCATGCGATCAAAAAACTTTCAATAACTATTTATTAGTACCCGGCAAGGACCTCATAATCACTCAAATAACTTGATCTAATCAGCTTTGACTTTTTTGATGCCCAGAATTCGCTTCAGTAGTCTAACCACAGAAATCACGAGGAAAAACGCAATGATAAGGATAACTAAGGCAACGCCTAGAACAGCAGCGATAACATCGATTAGGTAGTACTGGAAGAAGTTGAGCTTCCTTCCGTAATGGCCCAATTGCCGGAGTGGTCCGTACTTAGCGAGAAATTCCATATTGCGAATGAAGATCTACAAAAATGTGTATTCCTGATGAACTTTTTGTAAATATTTAAAAAAATAATAAATTCGGCAATTGTAATCGGATATGTTTCACAAGTGGCTTAATGCTTTGATAAAAGTTGATAATATGTTGAGGCCCGGATTCTTCATCAAACAATATCAATAAACACAAAAGCGAATTTAGCTCGTCTCGTCAGACACATACCTCCTTCATAGCGAACGGCCTGTCCTCGAGCATCAACTTGATCTTTAGAGCCTTTTCGTGATAACTAAACCAATTTTTACATCAACATTTCGAAAAAAGCAAACCTGGGATTCTCGAGCACTTCTTTCACTGCATTCCGTAACTTCTCAGGATTCTCTAATTCCGTCTTCTCCAGCATGATTCCATGTCCGTTTCGCTTTACTTGCTGTGCATTTCGCAGTTGATCGTAGGCGATGGGGACCACGATTAGTGGGACTCCTGGAACGGATTTATATTTTTGAACATGTTTTCTTTTTTGTTTAATCACTTAGCTAACTGGAGTGACCGCTCTTTTAGCTCCATAGGTCTGAGCAAGAACACGTTTTGACCGGTGCTTAAGAAGGATTGATACTAATTGGAACCTGCATCAATGGCCTCCGTTATGCTGCCCTGGCCGCAGTGGGTAATGAAGGCGGATATGCGGGGGTCGTCTGAAAATATTGGTTAATATTTCCAAAATTGTTTCAGAAACAGAGGAAGCTTTTATCGGAGTTACCAGCATAATTTCAATATCGATAGTTGTGAAAAGGAATCTATCGGTATTGTTATAGAGGAATAACTCACGTAGCAGATCACTCTGCGGAGCCCACGTAGTCTCAACAAGATTCGGAATTCCTTCAGAAATCCGGTCCTTCAGAAATTTGCGACCGTCCCTCTCCGAGCTGCTGCACCGGTCGCAGTCTCACCTCGGACTTTGTTGATGGCTTATCACCCTTCATAATTGAGCTAACCTCGCCCATTTTTCGTTTCCCCGGCTAACTTTTCATGCTCTATAGGGCTATGTGTTTCACTTGGTCATATCTTATCTAGTTAAGGCACTAATAGATTTTCACTCTATTTTATCCCTATTGTTCCGACACGTCGCTCAATTTGAAGTGAAACATAACTCAATAAACGCATTTTTCTACACTTTTTGGCCTTTGTCAGCGTTTATTGAATTATGTTTCACTTCAAATTGAGCGACGTGACGGAACAATAGGGATAAAATAGAGTGAAAATCAATTTAAAATCAAGTGAAATCGTTTTTTACATGAGAAACTATATTAGCCCCCGAGATATGCGGGCAGAAACCACTTAATCGAAACGTCTCGAGAAGACGCTTCTACCATAGCAAAATTTAAAACCACATTCGAACAGTTTTCGAGAAAATAAGCGTTGAACCTAGTACCTTAACTAGATAAGATATGACCAAATGAAACACATAGCCCGATAGAGCATGAAAATTTAGCCGGGAAAACGAAAAATGAGCGAGGTAGCTAAATTTTGAAGGGTGATACGCCATCCACAAAGTCCGAGGTGAGACTGCGACCGGTGCAGCAGCTCGAAGAGGGACGGTCGCAAAGACTTTTACGATTGTGGGGGACTTAGTTGGACCTATGGAAGCCAAAAACCGTTGAAAACCCGAATGCCGAAAATGCCCCCTGTCCCAAGATCAGGCATTTTGAGTTGATCCTCTCGTGAAAGGCGTGATATATTGAGCCGATGATTGGATAAAAATAACCCATCTCTGCAGACAATATTAGGATGAGAAATTCATCATTGTTTTTTGCCTTGCTTTTTTTCGGATAATATTGTTGTCCTCACTAACCGCATCCATCTGCTTGTGCCCTGTCGAGGTTACAATGCCTCCAATATCGATCATTCGTGCGGAAGAAGGTCGGGGAAAGTCGACGAGAGGCTCGGAGTTCGTGAACACGAGGGAATTGGTGCCAAACAGTTCCTGCACAACACTGGCTTACTGTACTCATAGTATTAGATTCTAACCGTTAATCAGTAAATAAAATCAAGATCATTTGTAAACGATCCTGGAAAAGGCTGAAAATGAGTCCAACTCGATGTCGATTACCTCCACGGGCGGAATCACGTGATTGTGATTTATTAAATAATATTACTTGAAGCCTACCCCGCAATACCGTCCTTGCTCGATCCATTTCAAGTGCTAATTCCTAGTTATGTATAGTATGCATACATATATTCACCTCCACGGACGGAATCTCCCTATCGTGCGTGCGGAACATCTCGTCGTACACGGGGAAGAAGTACTCGTTGAACCACTTGGAGAAGCAGAAGGTGAGCAGGTTGTCGAACCTCTCCGAGAACGACATCTCCTCGCCCATGCTGCCGCCCATCATCGCTGAAAATATTTTTTAAAACAAAGTCAACCCGCACAGTCTCGGAAAGACCATGGCACAAGCACAGTACCCGAAACACCGTGGCATTCCAACATAGTCCGAATTTGGATCTGTGGACACCGCAGTCTACAACGGATATGTTAGCCAGAATGTATTGTTAGTTTGTGTCAAATATGGGTTTAGCAATCCAGTTACTGACTGACGTGTGACATGTCAACAATAACTATTGAAGATGAAACTCACTTGGGACGTAAGCCGGGTTCGAGGGCGTGTGTGTATAGAAGAAGTGAGCATCGTTGATTGCCAGTGAGTCAGTAATGACCCATTTCTCGATTCCGAGCAGGTGGAAGAGTCCTGAACGTGTTTTCTAACTAAGTTAATGTCATTCCTCGAATTAGACTCCGTGATAAGGGTCATCGTCTCTTAATTTCACACAGTCTATAAAGCGGTCCATCCTCGAGAGAGCGTGGGGAAAGAATACATATGAACTCTATTTGTTTCTTGGTTTGGGTATGCTCTACCCGGTGATAATCGCATTCCCTCACGGACTAGACTCTAGCGCGCGCGTGTTATCGGCTCGTGATGCGATTACATCAAACACGTGTTTTCGATTTTTTGATGAGCGAGTACTCTCCGAGTGCGCAGAAATCACTCTTAATTTGGCATCCTCTGCCATCGTTCTGATATGCGAGATATTATACATGATGAAAAAACGATTGCTTGCGAATAAATCCCCCCAAATTCCAACCCGATCTAGAGTCTAGCATGCTTGACTTATCGGCCCACTGAGCGTGTTAGCCAATGTAGTATGGGCGAGTACTAACCTGGTGCGCAGAAATCGATCATTTCAGCGAATGCAACGTCAAATTTCTCCTCTCGCAAAGACTCCAGAAGGCCTGGATGGGCAATGGTCGCATTGCACTGAGCGACCCACGAGTAGGTGAGGTTGCCCCATTCCTGGAAAAGTTGTTCTACCCATTGTTCGACTTACTCATATTTCCTACGATCAAGACTCAACAGTACATAGGGAAAATGGATAATAACTTAATATTGTTGGATATTGTTGTTCACAATACGCGCATATTGTCCGAGGGAAAAAGTAGCCAATTTTAGAGCTGAGACTTACAAAGAAAGCTTGCAACGAGTCGCCCTTGGTCCATGCATTGGCGGCGTTCGAGTTCTGCATAAACTCCTCGTAGGCGCGAGCCTCGGTGCATTGGGGGACCTACAATTGTACAAGATATCAACGTAAAATGATACATTCTTTAAAAATCAAGATTGGGATGATATTTTCAACAGTGTGATGCAAATAGCGTTGGTTGTATCGTTGTAAGCCTTCCCTAACCTCTCATTTCGCGATAAACAACCTTTGAAGTGTATTCGCGTCGTAAGACTGTCAAATTGCCATGATATGATGGTACTGTTACCTCGATGACACGGGCCTTTTTTGATCCGGCGAATCCGAGAGAAGAGTCGAGAAGCGGTGAGAGAATGACCTAAACAGTGTGAATGTTACACATAATTAAACCCTTTTCTTTTGTCATATGATCCCGCCAACATTTTGGGGAAAAGTTAGAGAAATATACCGACTGGTTAACAAAATCAGGCAAGACTCACCACTTCGTGTCCGGCCTCTATCAGCACATCGCTGATCTTCCCAAGGAAGTTGACGTGACTCTTCGCGAGTTGCGGGGAGTAAGCGAGGAATTTGAAAGGTGTTACGGATCCGAGAAGGATTATATGGAGAAGTAATCTCATAGTAGAGTCGCTTCTCAATTGAAAGATGCAATTGTTAAACGAAGGCTATGAAAGCGCGATTCGAAAACAAATATTTGCAGTTAAGAATTGGAGAAATACAAGCACTGATAGCGTTAGAGCTCACAAAAGAATGAGCCAGGTCATCAGCGTTTTATATGCGACAATGGGCAGAAAGTGAACACGGAGTAGATAAGGGAAAGTGTAGTCGAATAGGTCGAGTGGTGTGACGAGGAGAGGGAGAGACGAGCGTGTCGCCTTCTATCAGTGTTGCCGACCTGTTCATTCGAATTTACCTACGAAGAATGTACGGAAGGAAATATAGGGATATCATGAAATATATACGGACGAATTTGTGTAAAAACGAACTAACTTGGACAATTGCACGTAATCTAAATGGGTTCATTTCGTGTTCTACAAATAATCTAGTGGCGGAGAGAATGCGCGATAAGAGCGTGACCCTTCGCCTTTATTGTTCCCGACCTAGTTCACTCTAATTTAACGGATCAAATGATTTGCTTTGAACCAAATGATTTGCTTTGATTTGTGATACGAATTATTTCCAAATGCCCGTTCGGAAATATATGAAAACATAGAAAACAATTAAAGTAAAATATGAATTGCATCCGCAATTAAATGTGTGCCCATCTTGTAGAGCAGATAACACTCGTATCGTCCACTGCTTTAGAGAAATATCCCCCTCTCTCTTGACAAGGACTAGTTGGTTTCAGCACTTTGGTTTGCTAGTTTCAGTACAATGCTCATGAAAGCTTTACATTGATCATTCAGCAGCAGAAAGCAAAGGCGGAAACATGCTTCCATGTCTTCTCATTATGATGTAATTTGCTATCCTGTTAATGAACTTATTCTTACTTGGAAATCGAATGCGGAAAGATATAAGGGATAAAAGGAAGCAGTTGAAGATCACTACCATCTTCGATTCCTCTTCCTCCAGCAAGATGAAATACAACTATTATCTCCCTTAACCCCAATCCGAAAGAGATTCAACGCAGTCTCGATCTCTTTGATTGAGTCCAGTACTGGGGAAAAAATCGGTTTCGCAGATAACGTAAGCATCTAATGCGAAAAAAGAATAGTAATACCTACCGATCTTTCGTAGTTACGTGTTTCATGGGGTAGTGAGAACTGGATCATAGTTGGATGCCACTGATGCGTATTGACTAGGGATGACAATTCAATGATTCAAGGGACAAGGGATGGCGGCTGATGCAAATCGCCTCATTATTCCTTGGAGGAGGATGGGAGAGAGCTGCGATCCTCCTTCAAGGATGGCGATCGATTGGGGATGAAAATGTGCTTTGAGTTAACAAAAAGACATTAAACTTGTGTATTTACATAATCATAACGAGAACTATGAAATTAGGTAACTTTACATTGATTTCCTATATTCGTGAGGCCATCAATGGGACTTTTGACCGCACGTTTCTTATTCTAGCCTGCTTTCGCGCTGGTTCTCAATCAAAAATTTTGAATCGCACTCATTCGGTACTATGAAAAGACATTTTTTTACATTGCAAGGTCTCATCGCATCTCTTTCAGTAAGAATTAACGGGAATGGATGGAATGAAGTGGGAAATTGACTAACTTCCATATTGTTTCGACTACCCGTTGATAGCCCTAGTATTTCGAGATAGCCCTAATACTTCTGATGTACTCTACTCGATGGTACAGGATGCAGCATGCCAGATTTGAGACACAGAAATATCAATAATAGGTAAAATAAGCATGCTTTCATCCTAATCGTCTGGAAACGTCAGGCAACAGAATTCAATCTAAACTGCCCTAATCACGTTGCTCTTATTGGTGTTATGCAAATCCTAAAATTTTGAGCGTTTTGATCAACGTTAGGCACCTTTTCACCCATGATCCTCCTTCAAGGATAGCAATCCTTGAAGGAGGATCACCGCTCTCTCTCGTCCTCCTCCAAGGAATGATGCGATTTGCATGCTGTGGAGAATCGAGAGGGAGCGCTCCCTCTCATCCTTGAATTGTCATCCCTAGTATTGACTCAATGAAATTTCATAATTTCGAGAAGCTTCGTTAATTTATAAGTTTACTGGATAGTTTTTGAAAAAAAAATTGACGCGATGGACATGTTTTGAGTCATTGACTGTTGTTGCAGAAGCTGTAAGCTGTAATACGGCCGTCAAGTACAATTTATTGAGGTTTTCGTATTTGTTATCGGTAAAAACTATGTCATGCGGTATCCATTATACCATGATGATGAAGATGCATAACATTTACGATATTTTCCTCGTATTCTTAGTATTCTGGTGTAGTGCTAAATAATCAGTACTCAGAATAGTATTCGAAAATTCTCAGACTATTATTCCAGTCACGCACTCCACCAATGTGTGATATTATCATGGCTTATGTCGTATCTGCATCATATGCGTATCTGCCCGATACGAGTTTTCTTGAGCAGGGTCGTCTGGCGGTAGTCGCGCGGCACTTCTGCTCCAGATTCATTTGCATAATTTTAAGGGCGTCTGTCCTTTCCATTTCAACACATCACATGAATTGAATGTTATCCCGTGTTTCCGCTTCCGACGAAGGGATGCATTCCTTAGATTGTAATTCAGAATGTTGCAGAAATAATGCCCCATATTTATCTCATCAACAAAGTGGATACAGCGTGTTATTGTATGGAATGTTGGTTCGAAATTTACACTCGCACATCAGTATAATTTCAGGGACAGGATTGGTTGTGAATTTCCTCCTACTATTGGGGTGTCCGGAAAGTTCGTATAATGCTTCGGACAAAAGTCAGTTCGCGATCAAATGCAGTGATTGCGCAATCTGTTTGTCAACAATGTATTGCATCATTCTGACGTTGAGTAGTGAATCAGTCTCCTAATTGCTACATTGATTCTTGTGATGGACTCCCATCTCTACCTCCGAGCAGTTTTACTTCATTACTACCGTCTTGGCCGATCCGTGAAGGAGGCCCACTCTGCCCTGGCTCAGTCGAAAGGAGCTGACGCCCCCTCCATACCCTTCTGCTATAAGTGGTTCTCCCGCTTCAAGAAAGGGGAGTTTGGTCTCGATGATCAACCCCGCTCTGGACGCCCTCCCTCCCTCGAACAGCCTCTCGTTCTCCGCACACTGAAGCGCAAGCCCATGGCCAGTGTGCGTGAGTTGAAGAAGGATACTGGTACTCCCAGATCAACGGTGTCCGATATCCTCCATCGATCTGGGAAGAAGCCGAAACTCCCACAAGTGATTCCCCATGACCTCTCCCCCGAACAGCTGAAAAATCGTGTTCAAGTCTGTCGGGAATTACTCCATCGTAGATCCAATCTTCGATGGGTCAATTCCATCATCGCTACAGATGAGAAGTGGATCACGTACGATAACCCTGTGAGGAGACTGCAATGGGTGGATGCAGATGAGAGGCCCACGCCCGTCCCGAAGAAGGAAGAGCACGGAAAGAAGGAACTCCTCTGCTTCTTCTTCTCAGTGCTCGGTCCCATCTACTGGGAGATCCTCGCCCCTGGCACCAGCATCAATGCCGACCTCTTATCTGAACAACTGCAAGATGTCGCGATCAGAGTCCCTCCCAGACTCCTGAACCAGGGCAAAATTCTTCTTCTGATGGACAATGCTCGCCCACATCGAGCGAAGATAACCCAGAAGAAAATGGACGAGCTGAAGATCGAGAGGATTCCCCATCCACCGTATTCCCCGGATCTCTCCCATGCGACTACCACTGCTTCCGCTCTCTCTCTGACTTCTGCAAAGGAAAGAAGTTCAAGAATCGAGATGAAGTTGTGAGGGCTTTCGTGAACTGGGCGGTCTCGAAGAAACCCGCATTCTGGAAGAGAGGAATCGAGACCCTGCCCAATCGCTGGAGGGAGGTAGTGAGAAAAAAGGGGCATACATTGGTCACTGAGAATTGTAAAGCATTGAATAAAAAATAAAACAAAAAATTATACGAACTTTCCAGACACCCCAGACAGATATTTCAGATTCCAGACAGATTCCAGACAGATATTTCCGTAAAACTACCAGTAATATCGGCACGTACAAATATCTTCTGGTGAACAAATGCGAAATTAAACAAATGCATTGACTCTTTCAGATCGTATCTGTATGCTATGAAATATATTATGCTTCTTTTGTGTTCTGGGCTGGCGTGGTTTGCTCAACCTTATTATAATGCATGTAATTTTAATTTTTTTTTTGGAAAATCCATACATTCGAAAATATGTGGTATATGTTCTTGCTTCACAACCACTTCGACAGTGTGGTATCTCATACCTCCTTGTGCGAATCGAACACATTATTTTTTCAGAACTTTGTTGCAATTTATGGGGGTTCATTTTCACTACTTCTCGCCATTTTTGACTACAACTTTCTCTATCGATATTGTGCAATATCGAAGTGATATATTATTTTAACTTTTCAATGTTGCATTTACAACTTTAAACGTCACTTTATACAGTGTTTCGTGATAATGAAGTATACGTGTTGGATTTCAGTCCTCCCAGCATATTTATTTTTTCGAAAATCAAGTTTCTAGCGATTCTAATTTCGATCGCATTACTCGAATTTATAATTTGGTCTGTCTTTGAATTATTTCAATTTCAGAATATTCCGTATATTGCGATATTTAGAAGTATTACTTCTCTGACCTTCTTCAATCCAACACCTCGATCAAGAGTTGAATTCGCTCCTGGTATATATGCCCGCTACTTGCTCAATGCCACTACTCTCGCAATGATTTCCGCTGACTATTGGGTAAGTTCATTGAATTCCGTAACACATGAGCCATCTTTGTAATTCGCGTTGATTACATTCTCTTGTTTGTAAACACTTATTTTTGTCACCTAAAATACTAGCCTACAAGATAGTGTTAGATATTAGAGGCTATTATGTGTTCTAGTTATATCAAAAAGGTCTTATCCAATGACCATTTTCAGAGCGATAGCGTATACCATATCAGACCTCTCATCGGCCTTTCTATTAAACTTACAATTCTCGCTTTTGGATTCGGCTTCGTTGTCTTTTGCTCACTAGCAATCATCAGAAATTTGTCGAAAGTAAAACTTATTTCAGCCAAGTCGAAAAGCTTACATAAAGCACTGCTGCAAATGCTATTAATACAGGTGAGACACAATTTTCCATGATTCCTCGATATTTTCCTCGATGTTGCATCGTACATTCTCAATTCCAGACTTTAATTCCCTTCGTATTTGTGCATCTTAGTTGTGCCTCTTCTCTTGTTCTGCCCGTTTTCGGAGTTGAAATGCAGATTTTCTGGTTAGTATGATTACCGATGAAATGTAAGGTAAAGAAGCGTTTATCCAACTCCAAGGCGGTCTAATGAACGAAAATGTCAACAAACTATCGATTACCCACTCTTTAGCGACACTACAGTCCTGCTCGGCGCTCTTTTCGCGCCACTCGATGGGATAGCAGTTATTTTCCTGATGAGTGACTACAGACGTGCAGCGATGTCTATAATTGCAGCTCTGTAAGTATTCGAATGTCATATATATCTTTTACCACACATTGATTACCAGGTTCCATATTAATCGAAACAATGTACGAACGCTTAGCGATGGTTGAAGTAGGCCATCGAATATGTATCAACCCGGAGATGCATTCTGAAGCTGCATGCATTCAAATATAATTTCGTACCTATGATAAATTATGCGAAGAAGCCGTTGGATAACATGACAGGGTGAGAAAACAAAAAAAACAAATTAGATCTTTTGTTTTGTTATGCTCATTCGCTTTCTGTGATCGAGCATTGTGAAATAAGATATTGAGAAATGTTTGCACAGCACAGGTGAGGAACGTACGTCAATCTTCGTAGGCTGCATAATGCAACTTATCAAGGAAGGACATGGATATGCGAATCGTAAGAAAAAAAAAGATCAGCGTTGAAAGAAAATTATTCTCGTCATAATGGGTATAGTTCTCACTAATCTGCCGGCGATAGATAAAATGAAGAGATGGTTAAATATTTGGATATCGCAATAGCAATCTAGCATAAAACCAGAAAAATATCAAGTCGACGTGCTATCCACTATAAAAAAATTGACATTATATCTGCAGAAGGAATCTAAACTATGATGTTTTGTAAAATGAGGGAGAGGGAGAATGACGCGTTCTCATCAGAGGAAAGTAGTGGGGAGAAGCACCATGTGAAGTATACCACTACAACTTCGCAGTGATAAGAAAGTCCAGGATTGTATGTATTCAGATTAGTTTGTATTGCTCGTGCTAGATCGGTTTAGAGAGTGTGTGCGAAATGAAGCGTTTTTACTGCACGATTACCTGAACCATAACCACAATCACATTTATAAATTATAAATTACATGAATAGATCCAGCGAATTGTATAATGTTTATCTCAAATCGCATGAGGATACAAATCATATTCATACTTTTTGACGCAGTATGCGCTCTCTCCCAGTCCTTCAAAATCGCAATCTCCAATTGCATAATAGTTGTGGTCCCTGAACAAGAATCTTAATGCTTCATATGGCAAATCAATATTGATGATATGTTTACGTCACTACGAATAAAACGAATAAGTCTAATAACATTCGCTAGAAAAAATACTTCATAATATTATAGATCAAACACCAGGGCAGTAGGTCGGATGATCACCGTCGGATGATCACCTACAGGATGATCTATACCTATATAAAAATCGCAGTGTCCGTACGTTTGTCCGGATTGCGAAATCGTTTGGATTACGAAACCTTTCTAGGACGAGACCCCCGCCGAAGGCGGAGGCAGACGGACTAGTAACCAATAAATGGACCCTTCTGTAGAACTTTCACAGTAGGTGCCGAAAGTGTGAAGTGTCAAAAGTGATTCAGTGAAAGTTCTACAGAAGGTTAATTTTTTTGAATATCATCTAGTAGGATATCATCCGGCCTAGTGCCAATACCAGCAGCATTGGTGCATCGATGTCTGATAATCCCAGTCGTCCACCTTGCCGTCCATGATGTCGCTGCAGATTGAGTCACATTCTTCTACGGGTACCCAATCTGAAATAATGAAAAAAAACATTATTTATCGAATGCCTTCGCCACAAATTAAAAAAAAAGAAACTCTCGTCAATGGGCTCGCGAAAAACACTGCTAGGTAGTGTTAACGATATTCAAATCAATGAATGGTGGTCTAAGTAGGGGAGTCAAAATTGAAGATGACTCACCGTGTCCCAATACTACTGCGACAAAGAAGAGAATGAGCATCAGACTCCTTGGATGCATCTGCAAGATAAAAGAATTCATTATAAAATCAGGCATTAGTGCTTTGCGTGAGGATGGAGCGCTAATCTTCATAGGTAGCATTATGTAACTTATGAAAGCAGGTCGGAGATAAAAAAAAGAAAAAAAAATAGTAAGGGGCAGCGTTGAAAGACAATTGCTCTTGTCATCATGGGTGAACCTCTTGCCAATCTACCGGCGAGAGTGGACGCGAAATGAAGAACTTAAATGTATGGGTACCGCAAATGACAATCTAGCATAAAACCTCAACAAAAACCCCAAGTCGACATGTTCTCCATATGAAAAATTGAGATTTTACATCGGCAGAAGGAAACTAAAGTATGACGTTGCAGAATCAGTTAGAGGGAGAATGACGTTTTTGAGAGATGCATCACGGAATTGAGAGAAAACTCATCTATGTCCTCTGAATCACCCTAGATTCGTCACTGCATACCGTCATTTGAATATCTTTGCAATCCCGATCTGAAATAATCAATTATTTTTTTTCAATAATTGTCTTTCCTGATTGTGCATGCAGGATGCGTTGTAAAGTTCGATTCGCAGCGCTTTATCTCAACGTTTTGCATACACTATCGCCCCTGGTTCGATTCGGAGAGTATGCGAAGTGTTAAGACGAAAGCCCGTTTGCCGAGCTCTAGAACGCTGCAGCGCACGCGGAACTCGAGGGATTATTAGTCAGTATTCACTATGAAAATCTTTTACTAGTTGAAGGGGTGAATTTGATTACCATTAGTGTATTTTTTTAAAATTGTTACCATCAGTATTTTTAGAAAAAGATTACCATTATTTTTTCAGCAGGGAGTCCCCTCTACATCCTCTCTCCTCTACCTCTACAACAGTTTCAAGGACTTCATTTCAATACTAAAAGGCGTTGATTTTTTCTTGTAAGTGCATACAAAACGGCAAAACGAGTTTCAGAAGCAGTTTTTTTTTCTATTCATTGAATTGGGTATTTTCCTCGTGAAAAACGAAATGTGCCAAGTGGCTCAAATGGCGGAAGTGAAACACGTTGGGTGAATGTTGACGATATATTCCAAATCAACTCACTCTCAAATTCTGAACTGACAGAAACAAAGAGGGTGTTTGCAAAGATTCAATCGCCAAATGCAACAACTTGAAAATATTTTGACCCGATGTCGACACTTGACAACATGTTTATTCCGTATGAACGTATAAATGCATGTTCCGTTGTGAAAAACATGACTCATTCACAAATTTATTTCTGACTATTATGTTCAAATTGCAATTTTTGAAGGGCGCTACTGAATCCTAACATTGTTTGAAAATTTTCGCGACGAACTGTTCATTCTCGAAAGTTCGAGAGTTTAGGGTTTTCACTCTAATTTAGTGTTTCACTTGTCAGGTTACGTTACGCGATTTGCAGGTATAGTTTTCGAGTTCCCATTGAAAGTGTACTCTATTACCAAAGTTGAAGATGTCGCCGAAGTGTCTCTTCATCGTCATTCTCCTCCTTGCGAGTGTGGCTTGTGGAGACGGTGAGAAATGAATTTTGATGAAGAAGTTACTTTTCGAGGAGGCTTGGAGCCGGCTTCAACCCGGAATACCGGAAGAAATTGGTGAATAAAGCCGTGAAGCCTCATTGTACATTGCTCTAGCCCGCCGAAACGCCATGTGCGTTTTGTGATCACAAAACCGCGTCGGTTTTGTCATCACGAAGCGAGTATAGCGTGATCGTTTCAGAACTTTTTTTTGCAAATTTACTTCGTTGTTGCAAAACGTCGTGTTTGAAGAGGAACCCGCTCGGGAGAAGGACTGCGATCACGCTTGCAAGGAGAAGAATCCCACTCGTATGAAGAAGCTCTTGAACGAATGCTGCAGGTATTCGAACTAGACTTCGTAATTCGGGCCTTCGTCTCTTCATTTCACACACTCTCTAGACCGGTCGAGCGGCGAGAGAGTGTGTAAAAAGAAGAGGCCGTGGTATCGTCTGTCGAACTCTAATTCGAATCATACTTTTAGTTTTCTTATCGTTTTATTTATTAATTTTTTAAAACAAAAATTCGAAGTGATGATGTACTGATCTACGGTGATGTGATGATGTATGAATGCTACAGCATTCGAAACGGAACGAGATCGAATGAGAACTATGACGTCATTCCGCCTTCAGTATATTAATGCCTTTAGCATGCTATGCCTTTAGTATAGCATGGTGCCATAGTTATTGTTTGTTTTCTTTTGTTGTGTGTTTTTAAACTAAAATACAGTATTTACTAAATGATGATGCACTTAAGCTTATTGGATGTCGGCAGTGGAAAGGGCAATTGCACATCGGAACACGGCAAGGAGGTTGCGTACTGCTAAATAATGTTCGAGAATCAATCTACCGCTCTATTCACGCTGTGTATTATGCTACTCAACTGCTAAAGATTCGATAATGGTTCACAATTGTTAACTCATCTAATTAATATATACTGTAATAAATAATGTTTAACGATATCGAATGTGAACATTCCTTGACTCGTTTGTTGTACAGTATCCATGATGGCTCGATATTGCTTCCTACCTACTCGCTACCTCGCTAGCATCAATTCGAACAATTATTCTTCCAGATCAGATGAATATGTTTTTATCTCTTCGTTTTAACCATTTAATGTACGAGTTATCGTTCATCTCTATATCAATTGCTGCAGAATGCCTCACTCTTGCCCGCAGCATTCACCCGACACTCGAAGAAGGCCTTGCGGTAGCCGAGATCTCTGTAATTCGAGTTCGAAATATGAATCTGCAGCGAAAACTCGAAAAATAAGACGTTCTAGTAATGGTTTGACTCACTGGTAACTGAGATTATTTGGAAGCGATTGCTTTTCAATATTTGAATTATCTAAATCGACTCACTGGCAACAGGCGTAGCCATGAATTGGCACAGGCTCAGTCGACGGGCAGAACTTGTCACAGTATTGCTCGTGCTTGGTTCCTTGGCGAGAATATTTGAAACGGAATCAAGACGAAATATATATTGAGGGCTAGTGATTTTTCATAGAAGAAGCACGCATCCCTACATGCATTTTTCCTCACCGACCACCCCACGTGTGTGTGTGTGTGTTTGTGTGATGTTAAGAGAGATGCACATACACATATACACGGAGAGGTTTTTGTGGTCTGTTGCGAGGCCATTTATCAGGGCACAAGGTCGGATGAGACGTGAGCCTGGTGAGAACAAAATATGACTCACTTCCTTAGTACTTTCTTAGTAGGCATTTTGAAAGTGTGGGAACCTAATGTGGAAATATTGGAGAAGGGTACTTTGTTGTTCTCAAACGACGGTTGTCTTCCGACCTAGTGCCATCCGGAGCAATATTGTTGCACTCACTATCTTTAGCCGCCACAACGACGAAGAAGAGAATGAACAGGAGGAACTTCGGAGACATCTCGAAATAATGAATTCTCAAAAAAAAAGTAACTTATTAAAGTCGTCCATGGGCAATCATCGAAATCCACTCAAAAATACAACGGCACAGCGATGTATTACAAGCAAAATCGAGCGAACAATTGTGAAATTGAGACAAAGACTAGCTTTAGGAAGTGGTCTGCCGTTCGTCCCCTCTTAAAAGCGATTGAATTTGGAAAAAAAAGTGCCCGATGAGTCATCCTGAGTGAAGAGAAGAGGGGGGAAAGAGGATGAATGGCGCACTGCTCACTCCGACGGCTGACTCATATCATAATATCGATCAGACAGAGCGATCACTCAATACATTTATCAAATCAGCTAGTCCATGCTCATATGAGGTTGGGCCGACATTATTCATAGATTGAACTTCACCAGTGCATGTCAATTGATCCGGATTGGCTGTCTCTCAGTGTGCCCGGGTCTTTCCAAGAAGGCGATTTATATTGCACGGCGTCCAGACTGTAGTGACGCAACTCCAGTCAGACAGAGAGGTTATGAATAATCCCCCTTCAATATATTTATTTCCGTTTACCACTTCGTTCTGTTGAACCGACCAGAGGTTGGAGACGGGCAAATGTGACGTAGCTCGTAGATACGGTCTTTTGAGATCATGAGTATATCTGTATCACACTCGGGCACAAGTATTCACGGTGGAACACCACAAGCCATGAAAAAGTGTTTAAAAAGTTTCCAACAATCCTTATTTACGATGCTTTCTCGTAACTTACTTATTCTTGGTGTTCATATCTCCCCTTATATATGTCACAGAAATATCTGCTTCTAATCTGTGTCAATGACTAAACTGGAAAATCTATTCAACGAAAACGACGGGGCAATTCCAAATTATTCAAATGATGATTCAAATGACGTACACCTTGAGGAAGCGGTGATTAAATGGATAGTTAAGGGGTATCTCTCAATCCTGTGATTCATTTCTCAAGGAAAATAGAGAATTGAAAAAGAAACTATTTGAAAACGCGTCATTCGCCACCTCTCCAATGATGCCAATCGACATTGGCTGCATTCATACATGCCCAGCGACCACCATGAACCCCCATTCAGGGATGAGCGCTGCCCCACTTTTTAAGTGAGGCAGCGCGTATAATAGAGTTCTGTATATCATGTTTGCTCATAGACGGGTCATGGTCCAAAATAGTGGTAGGGGTCGATCGACCTCAGGTAACATGGTCAACATGATACAGTAACTATATTATAATTTGTCGGCTATCGTAACCCGATCGACAGTAATCCAGTCCCCTGATTCGGTGGGTTAACATACATTTCTAAAAATCGGGTTACAAAAATTCTACTTCACTTTTCCAAACTCTCCCAGGGTTGGCAAATGTGTTTGCCGCCGACCGGAGTCGAACCCGCAACCTTCGCTAATCAAGAATAGCGCGTTAACCACTTGGCTATGATTTATGGTTGAAAAAATAAAAATGCATATTGCTCGAAGAGTTGTACTTTATACAATACACAACCGATTTTTGCGCTTATTTTTGAAAAAAAGTCAGTTCGTGATAATGTGTAGTAACGTGATAATGTGTAGTGCAGTATCCAGGTTACTGTAGGTGGATTACGGCATACATACCGAAGGTCATCCATGTCTGTGCGGACGAGTACCGGCTTGTTTGCTACCATGTGGTGTGCTTACAGAACCTGGATTACTGTAGATCGGGTTACGATAGCCTACAGATGACAATGGATTTACTGTAGATGGTGTTGGACACGGTACCTAAGGTTGATCGAACATCGACACCCACCACTATGTTGGACCATGACCCTATACGTCTATGAGCGCTGCCTCACTTGCCGCCGCCAGTGGTGTGTAACTATGAACATTGGGTGACAATGACAATGCAACAACTCCCAATTAGCTAAATCAAAACTCCAGCGAACGGCCGTTGGGTTTTTGTCCGTTGGACTTTTGTCCCCCCCCCCCCTGTATCATGTCAAACGTTGATGGCTAAACAAGAATATATGTGTATTCTTTAATAGAAGCAGATTGTTAGTATAAGAAAAAAAGAAGATACAATTCCTGATTCAAATGAAAGACGGAATTCCTGATTCAGGAGATACAATTCCTGATTCAAATGAAAGACAAAATGGCTCCGTGATGAATCTGTGGTGAATAATTTGAAATGATATATCTCTATTCTCGCGACGGAAATATATACCATTTGAAAACACGTCATTTGCGCCATTCCCAATTTTTCAAATCGTCATTGCTTTGATCCCTTCTGCTGGTATAAATGCACCGTTTTTGCGTTATTTACAGTACATTGGTGCTTTTGCCAGACTTGTACTTTTGTTGCCCACCACCAACGGACCTAATTTTCAGATGACGCGGGTGCTGATTATCATATCCCTTTTAGCCGTTGTCACAACGGGACTCTGGCAAAGTGAGTGTTTATGGAAATGTTTAATTTTTAATATATACATATATTTAAAATTTCTAATTTTATTACCACTCCCCCATTCTCATTTCCTATTCCACCCCATCATCAAGGGGTCATGTGTGCAACAGTCATGGAAACAAATCAAAAAAACGAGTACCCATACCTAATATAACGTCAATTCAGTGACTTCCGCCAAGTAAGACCCTATCACTACCGCGGTGGATTTTGCAACTACACTGATCATTCAGCATACTGCACCCGAATTATGTTTGATTAATATGAGATAAAAGGTTGCTTCACTTGGATCGGTCGGTTAGCATTGTAATATTCAGGAAGTCGCTCATACAAAACCTGAGATATTGTGGTATTCGAGAAGGTGTATGAAATAGAATAGTTAATTCCAAACGATGCAAATGATGAATAATTCAAGTGACGGTATGCCGTGAAGAATCGATGGTGAATAATTGGAAAGAAATGAGATCTCAATTCGGTGATTCCTCTCACAAAGGAAATAGAGAATGTCACAAAACGCGTCATTTGCTCCTTCGATGCATTCAGTCTAGGACCCCTCAAGCGAAATTTCAAACTTTTCCTAAATTCATCATTTTGATAGGAATAGGTTTTTGGCGATACAGAATCGTGTTGTCGGCGGAATTTAATAAGATTTCAATTTCATCCAGCATAGAGAACCCCGTCAATTATGGTGTGCTCTCGAACGCACGCTCTTCTTGATGCGTCGCGGATTCAGTGCGCTCTGTCACGCGCTTTTTTTTGAAGCCAATATTTTTAAAATCAATATTAAATAAATAAATTTACTGATTTAGCAATTTTCGCGGGGGGGGGGACAATTGCAAAAACGACAATTGCACAACTCGTCGCCGTTTGTTTGAGAGTAGACCTAGGAACTTGGGAGCTGTATAATTGTAACAAGTATGTGCTACCCTACACTTGCATGTATAGGTCTTGCTACAAGGCGATCTTGAGTTTTACTCCATATGGTTCATGGTCTAAAATTGAGAATTTGAGTGGAAAATCATGTCTAGATAAACAGAGAGTACATTAACCAACCGATATTCCAGTTCGCCAACACCTACTTTATCCTACTAACTTTGGTACAGATTTGTTACGGCATTTAGTATTTATCTAGCCATGATTTTCTACTCAAATTCTTAATTTTGGACCATGAACCCCTGGTCGTTGGAGAAGAGTAAAACTCACGATCGCTTTGTAGCAAGACTTACACATGCAAGTGTAGGGTAGCACATACTGGTTACAATGATACAACTCCAAAGTTCCTAGGTCTACTCTCAAACGAACGGCGTCGAGTTGTGCAATTGTCGTTTTTGCAATTACAATCCTGCGTATACTATTCCTAACGCTGGAGAGAGGAAGGTGCTAAATGGGATACACCATTCGCGAAAGGCTTCTGGGATAAATGTTCTCTTTGTCAGATATTCGGGTAACTGTTTTCCTATTAGTTAGTGACGTACTGACAGGGAATGATGTGGAAGTAACTCTGATCAGTATCAGTTATGTTACAAAACGGGCTTGATCGTTCGACGTCCACACTTTTCAACTAAAATCTGTGCTCATTCTAGAACAACAGGATTGGCACCATTCGAATGGTCATGACCTGTTTTTCTTTATAAAGGTTTATCTTTGATCTCTGACATACACTACACTCACCATGGGTAAAACAATCCGTAGCATGCTCATCTCAATGCCAGATATGGTTGGCTTCCTCTAGCTCATAAGATCATCCCATAAATGATCTTTGATCTCTCCCGCTTAAAAAAAATAAGGAAGAAGCAATATTAACGACAATGGGCACAGATGAGACGTTAAATCAGGCGGTCGATTCCTTATTTTTCTTAAAAGGAGATTATTGGTTCAAATACGTACGAAGCGTTTCATGGGCAGGAACCACGGCTGTTGCTCCACTAAATTCCACAGTATTCCAGGAAATGTTATATGATGTATCAATGGTTGATTTCGGATTTTATGGGTAATCATTCTTACTGTTTTTCTAAAAAGAAATTGCGCAGCTGTCGCGTGCATGCTTCTAAGTTGATAAAAACAAAGCTGCAAATACTTCGTAGAGAAAAAACAATATAACATTAAAAAAGTACTTTAAAGTCCTGCTGGCCATTCAAAAACTGAAGAAACAATCTATTCGATACATTACAGTACCTTTCGGTGTTCAACTGTTTATTACAGTACTATCGAATAGATGAGCATGCAGTTGGCCATGTTTGCCGAACCAGATTTTTATTTTTTTTTCAAGCTGCTGGCCCGCGATGAGAGGGAGATCACAATCAATAAAAACTGTGAAACGGCATCCTTGCCTTTTAGAGATATCGAATTAATTGTGGGAAATGACGTAAAGTTCCGAATTTGTGAACCATAATTGAATATGTTTGCCGAACCAGATTTTTTTATTTTTCCATAATCTGTACATTATTGAATGAACTTCTTATTCAGGAAAAACTGAGGAGCGGCATCCTTTACTTCTTCAGACAATCGACAACAAGCGACTTTTGCGTTGTGAATTTGAATTCGCGGGCTATTAGGAAACAAAGAAAGTGCAGAGAATTTTCCCCGGTTTTCATTTTTGATTTTCCGGTTCGGTGGTCCCTACATTCAGTCTGGAAATATTCCGCTTTTTGCAGTTTAGGCAACACCGTTGGATGTATCACGGTCTTGTGTTAGACTTATGTTGTTCTCTAGCCGTGCGAATTCGCTGAGTGAGTATTCAGAATAGTGTTGCTTAGTTGGGACTTGCGAGGCCAGTGATAGATCTTACGGGCACCGCAACGCGTTTCTTTCCCTCGTCAGCACTGCAGTCTTCTCTTGCGCCCCTTCTCTAACCTCGCCGGGTAGAGAGAGCGGAGGAGGCGGGAGAGGGGGTGACAGAGTTCGCAAGACCGCAGCCGCTTTGCCAACCATAATTAAGAAGGAAGCCAACCTTTAAACGCCATCCATTTCACGTTGTAGAATAGCTCATTGTCCTACATTACAGATGTCAGCGAAGTATCTGATGCTCATAATCTTGTTCGAAAGTGCTATCGCAATGAGAACAGGTGAGTAGAATTTTACATATTGACTTATTTTCGTTAACTCATTAAATCAAATCAATAAAAACATATTTCGTTTAGAATGGAAAAGAGTGTCATAATGCGACTCCTTCTGTGCATCTGCATGGGGTATCGACCTAGCCTTTCACTGGTGCAGGTAGATTGCATATTGTATAATTGCATAGAAAAAAGCTTGCATCTACTTTCTGAATTGATTCATATGTGTATTCAATGTAAATTCAGATCGGTATCTTGCACATACGGTCATTATGAAGAAGCCGTTTTGACGAAAATGCTTGCTGCGTCGAAGCTTGATTCGGCAATTCATAATCAAATGTATTCCGAAAAAGAATTTACTATGCAGTTTGATCGTGTTTTGAATTCTTTCGAAAAAGAATAAGAAAACATATGCCGGAAAGGCGAATGTGGTCTCGACTGTCACCCATTGCACAACTATGCCGGAAGGAGATAGCGCGAGGTTTCAGGACATTCAATAGAAATACCAGATTGAATGTACAAGAAGGAAAACGGCACACAAATTTCTAGCAACTCGAACCATTTTTCTTTAGAAGAATGTGTGACGGAAGTGATTTTAAAGGAAAAGTGTAGTCGAGAATAAGAGGCAGTGACCGCCTATATTACGTAATCAGCATCCCAATGATTTATTTGGATGTAGAAATAACCACGGGCCAAACATTTGTAGTTGTTATGTAGATTCATTACCGCCTATAAAAGCGTAATTCTCGTGATGAAGTATATTGTCAATCATCTATTTCTAGGAATGTTGTCCGATTATTCTTCAGCTGCATTTCTAACCTTCCGCTATCTTTTTTTTCTCCGAACTGGATATGTATACTGTGTTTTAAATTTGGCATTGGCAATTCGCATCACGTTATGCAATTACAGAGTGATACACTCCCATTCCAGATGTCTTCAAAATGACTAATTCTTTCGCTTCTTATCTTCACCCTCGTAGCAACTGGATACGGTGAGAGGCAATAAAATGCAGATTTCGGGCATACACTAATGTATCAGTATCACTACTTAACGATTTGACACTCATCTTGTAGCTATTGCAGGAATTTGATCCATTTTTAGCATGCAGATGCAGTTCGGGTATCTTTTTATTTTATCTGACATGGGAAACATAGGAAGAGTAGAACTGATAGTGACATGCATTCACTCCTCTAAAATTTGTTTCAATATGGGCTTTCATTCATTAAGGAAAATGGGAGCTACCTTGCGACAAAGCCTGTAGTGGTCTGGAGAAGGCTGCAGCCGTTCGTGATTGCTGCAGGTAAACTAATTAGAGTTATCAGATTTAACATATCAAACAATCAGATTAACATATCTAGAACTTTTGAAAATCAAAAAAATCATAGTTCAAGAAAACAAAAATTGAGGAATCGCGGCTATGCTGGTGGGCTATGCAAGCTGAGGGAGATGAGGGAAAGGTACTACCGGTGGGCGGATTGTGAGTAATCATGACTGCTCAACGATAGCACATATTGTTGATGTTTCCGCATGTGAAATAAAGACTAAAAGCCTGAAACTGATTGATCTGATACTTATTTCGCAAAATTCCCGGTCGCTCGATTGAATTAATAACTTTCCTGTTGGACTGTTATGAAATTATGACCCCAAGAACCGAGTTTCTACGTCTGCGTTCGTGAAAAGTTACACAATGTAGATCAACTATGATAATGCAGTGGAAGAGAACATTGAATCGTCAAACGAATGTTTTATCTCTAACTTGCAAATGTTTTCGAATGCCGTAACTTGCATTTGTTTTTCCGATGTGTCCACTCGACACTATCCTCATTGCATTGCTATCGATAAATACATTGGTTAAGTGATAACGATCAATTATTCACTGCCTTCTTTTCATCTTTTCTAGCTTTCTAGCTACAATTTAACCTTAAACCTATCACTTGGCATTAGAGTTCGAGAAATGAACCACAGTGCTCCTACACACTCTACACACTCTCTCGCCATTCAACCGATCGAGAGAGTGTGTAAACTGAAGAGATGGTTACCCGAATTACAAACTCTACTTGGCATAACAATCTATGAATGTTCTACATTTTGTAACGATGTGATTCCATATATGGAAAATGTGCATATATGTTGCCACCAATTTTCATCTCCAGCCGTCCACTTGGTATTGTTTTCGTTGCGACCACTCTATCGTACGCGATGGAAATTTAGGAACGTATACCGTGCAATTTCCAAAAATATCATGTTTCGTGGATTCTGGTGAATTTTTATTTTTACGACTTTTGCTTTTTTGCATTCTTTTTTTAATATGCGTTTTCATAAAACGGATGGGTTTTTACACGGAAATTTGGCTAGAAATGCTATAAATGCTCGTGAAAAAACCATGAAATATTGACGAAATAGTGCTAAAACCCGGTTATGGCTATTTCGTCAATATTGCATAATTTTCGCGAGCTTTTATTGCATTTCGAGCCATATTTCCGTGTAAAAACCCATCCGTTTTATGAAAACGCATATGAAAAAAATGAATGCAAAAAAGCAAAACTCGTAAAAATAAAAATTCACCATAATCCACGAAACATGATATTTTTGGAAATTGCACGGTATACGTTCCTAAATTTCCATCACGTACGATATAAATACCGCCCGTATAACTCCGAGATTCACTTTTTTCTGTCTTTTTTTGCACTTTGTACATACAGTCGCGCCGGAAAGTCACCGTACACTTTTTGAATTTGCTGTATCTTTTTGCCCAGGAAAGTCATCATTCTGGTACTGGGGTGTTATGTACCAAATTCATTGGAGATTATTATTATGGTATTATTGTATGACGTCATCGCATAGTTATTGCGAAGTGATGACGCAATCAATCTGCACTTTTTCAAAACAGCATTATTCTTACATATATTTTTCCTGTTCGCCGTATTTTCTATGATTGGAGATATGACCGAGGCCTACCCAGAATAAATTTTTGAAGGTGCTGCTCCGTCGCACATTTGCTGCAGCGAAGCTTCAATAACAGGATCTGAAATTCGGAACTCGGCTTCTAGAGTAGCTAGAGACCCTTTCAAAGAATCAAAATGATCGCCATCATGAGTACACATGATCCTGAGAATATGAATACGATATCTCATAATATTCCCTCAGGGCATGAAAAAATCACTTTTTTGTATGACCATTTTTAAGGCATCCATAACTTTACGGAACAGTTTAGTAAAAATCTGATTTTTACCTGGTAATGTTCAAAATGTATTGAAGAACTGAATTCCAACTTTTTAGAGCGTTTGAATATCTTTCCGGCCCGCGGCGTGCGTTTTTCGGAGGTATACTAGGGTCGGGAAACACCTTGTTTACCCCTATGGGCGAGAGAGTGCAGACGACGAGAGTGCGTAAACAGCGTGTTTTCCGACCCTAGTATTCCTCCGAAAAACGCACGCCGCGGGCCGGAAGTTATTCAAACGCTCTAAAAAGTTGGAATTCAGTTCTTCAATACATTTTGAACATTACCAGGTAAAAATCAGATTTTTACTAAACTGTTCCGTAAAGTTATGGATGCCTTAAAAATGGTCATACAAAAAAGTGATTTTTTCATGCCCTGAGGGAATATTATGAGATATCGTATTCATATTCTCAGGATCATGTGTACTCATGATGGCGATCATTTTGATTCTTTGAAAGGGTCTCTAGCTACTCTAGAAGCCGAGTTCCGAATTTCAGATCCTGTTATTGCAGCTTCGCTGCAGCAAATGTGCGACGGAGCAGCACCTTCAAAAATTTATTCTGGGTAGGCCTCGGTCATATCTCCAATCATAGCAAGTATGGCGAACAGGAAAAAATCTATGTAAGAATAATGCCGTTCAGAAAAAGTGCATATTGATTGCGTCATCACTTCGCAATAACTATGCGATGACGTCATACAATAATACCATAATAATAATCTCCAATGAATTTGGTACATAACACCCCAGTACCAGAATGATGACTTTCCTGGGCAAAAAGATACAGCAAATTCAAAAAGTGTACGGTGACTTTCCGGCGCGACTGTAAGGGATATGTAGACGTAGCCGTCGTCGGCTTCACCTAACTACACCACCTAGAGCGATTGTGCACTCGCTTTACATGGATGTACCGTTTTTGTTTTTGTTTTTGTTTTTGTTTTTGTTTTTGTTTTTGTTTTTGTTTTTGTTTGTGCAGGCATGGCATTTCATGAAATGATTAACCTGATTCTTCGTGCAATCTCGTGCATCCTACCGTCGAGTACGCAAAATAAGAGTTTACAAGTTTTTTTTCGGAAGCCATATATTCTTTATTCACGACGATTATGGGAACACCCGGGTAGAAGAGATTGCTCAACTAGATGGGTGAACCACAGGCTGAGAAACAAAATTTCACTTTTTGAAACGAAATCCCTCCCCCCTCTTCTTTGATGAGGTCGCGCATTTGCATTGATAGTACTCTGTCATCTCTTCTCAATTGAGAACTAGGATCAACCTTGGAACAACCCAAAACACACTCAACATCATATGTATCTTTTTATTCGCTGTTATCCGTCAATATTTCAAAGCTGATCTGACTATGCTTTACAGTGCTCATGAAGCTGCTGCTTCTCTGTTCCATCCTTCTGTGCGCTTTCCACCTATCCATCGAGGCCACCGATGCTCCGTTGAAGATCTGCAATAGCGCGCAGGCGGCAGTAGCCGACAAGGAGTACTGTTCGAAGATGGATTGCCCGAAAGGCGAGTAGAGTTCGTAATTCGGGTCGCCGTCTCTTCATTTCCCACACTCTCTCGCCACTCGACCGGTATAGAGAGTGTGGGAAAAAAGATACGGTGACCAGAATTAGGAACTCTAATGGAAAGTGGCCAGAGTTATTTTTACACTTCTTCCATATTTGCTATCCACTCCCTCCCTTTCGCCTCTACCCCATTCATTTCTAGGTATCTCGCACTGATTTTCGGACAATCAGTCTGCGATTTGGACGGAATTAGAAATGAGCTGGAATAGGGGGAGGGTGGACCAAATATCGAAGAAGTGCCTTTTTGGGAGGAGAATTAGTGATTATTTCACTTTTCTTTTTTTAAATCTCATTATCGTCGCTGATTCAATTATTAGACGTGCAGAGCAAGAATAATATATTTAAAGTTCATTTCCATACCAACTGGAATGGTATTATAATAGGAAAGGCAAATGCAGATAAAATAGTTAATGGAATTATTAGGTTGAACAGAAAGTCTTTATAAACTGTTTTGCTAGATCACTGCTCAGTGCACGAGACCTTTGGTGTTCCCTCGCCTCTAGTGAATAACACATGACAAAGGGACTATGTGGTCAACAACTTCCCATTCCACGCCTTTCATTCTGCCACTAGTAAGACCACGATGTTTGTTCCCACGGCCTTGCACATCCGCAACGTTCTGTTATTCGTATTCCTCTCTCACACTACAATGAAGGAATAGGAACGTCAGTTGGCTGAAGTGTACGATTCATATGCCACTCACTACCAGGCCATGCGCAATTGGTACCAACTCTTCGAGAAGGGGGACTTTTCCATGGATGATCATGACCGGTCTGGGAGGCCACCCGAGCTGGATTTGGATGCGCTACGGATCGTAGTGGAATTGGATCCTTTCCAAATACCCGCGACATGGCAGCCACACTTGGGGTATCGCAAAGCACCATCGTAAAATGATTGGTCTCCATTGGCAAGAAGAAGAAGCTAGGCCGTTTTATACAACACAAATTGACCCAAGACCAGTTTGACCACCGTGTCGACGATTCCTTTTCTCTACTCACTCTTCACGCTGGAGATCGATGGTTGGACCGTCTCATAACATGGGTCGAGAAGTGAGTCTGCTTTGAGAATCACCATAGGAGGGCACAGTGGGTAGATGCCAATGAGACCCCACAGGACGTCGCAAAGCCTGACCTTCACCCTATGAAAATCTTGCTCTCTGCCTGGTGGGGGGTGGATGGCCCGATTTACTGGGAGCTCCTACCCGAGAAGCGGATAATTACTGAATATGTCTACACTAAACAACTACGGAATCTCAAGAAGAAATTCGCACAATCTGCCCTGAACGGCAAGAAAGTGTACTATCAATACGATAACGCCCGACCCCATGTTCCACGGCAGGTCAAGCAGGAGCTGTCCAAATATGGCTGGATGGTTCTCCCTCATACACCGTATTCTCCTGACTTGGCCCCTTCGTATTATTGGTTGTTCTCGGATCTGACCCGTCATCTCGATCAGAGATCCTTCACTTCCCGTGGGGCGATCGAGGCCGCACTCAAGCAATATTTTGATTCGCGCCGAGATGGGTTCTATAAGGAGGGAATCCATAAGTTGCCTGAACGTTGGAGATTTGTCGTAGATAACAATGGTGCATACGTTTGATTTCGCTCTTGCGCTTTATTGTCAGAAGAAGGGAAATAAAAAGTTTATAAAGACTTTCTGTTCAACCTAATACATAATCATATAAAATACAAACCGATCTGCGAACATTAATAAATTATGCATTCATGATATCTTTGCTTCAGACGTAGATCAATTAATATTGACATTATATTTGCAGGTTACCGATCTATCAATGAGGATGTCGCCAAAACTTGCTGCAAGAAAGGTTGCCAGCCTCGAAAGCTGTGCTGCTTGTGAGCGGACTCGAACGCAATCTCTCATGTTCTCCAATCTCCCAGTCATTTTGAACATTTCAAATGATTTTTTTTCATATTTTAATTGTAATCGCCTGTTCAGGCCTGATAAATGAGATGCTTGTTGATTGCATAGTACACGGACAAGTCTGATTAGATCGGATACACACTTTAAACCCCTGAGCTCGATACCTCAGTGACACCAGGAGACACGCACAGTAGGCGCTCCAAAAAAATGCAAATAATGAGTGCAGGTACAATATATCACCCTCACCGGAGGAATGATGCAATTCAATTCATGCAGAAACATGATGATTGGAAACTGAACTATTATCACTTATCTCTAAAGTATAAAACACGCTTATATAAAACAAATTATCACGCGTAATGGAGGGAGATGAATGAAATCAATCATTGGTCACCCCTATCGACATCTTCTCGAATCAAGCCAGTTGATATTGTTTGCATTCCTTCTGCCCATATAAAAGCATCGAATATAGCGATGAAGCATAGAACCACACACTTATTTTATGTTTTTGTTATACAAATGTTTCTTAAGCTGCATTTAAAATTGCCGTCCATCTTTTCGAACTGGATATGATGCTACTGTACAGATAGATGCATGTTGTGTTAGCGTTGAACTTAATCATAGAGTTATACTATTTCCAGTTCTAGATTGATACTCGAAATATTCGACGCATATATTCTCTTTCTCTCCAGGCGATGACAATGGAACAACTACGTCCAGATACTTTTTCCTTTCTACTTTTCGTTTCTTTGTTCGTTCTGTATCACCCATTGTTTTCATTGATATCCTGAATGAAAATGATGATGTTGATGATGATAACGACATCCACCCTTTCCGATGATATCGAAGTACCTATTCCTTTCGCTTCTCTTCATCCTCGTTGCAATTGGATACGGTGAGAGGAGATGAAATGTAGATGCATTTTCTTATTTAATTTGCATATGGTACAATTTCTTTTCAAATATTCCATCGTTAAGGAAATGCAGAGCGACGCTGTATCGAATCCTGCTATGCTATGGACGCGGATGAAGCCGTTCGTGATTGTTGCAGGTAAAAAAATAGATTGATAGTTATCATACTTAAAATAGTATACAATCTTTAAAAAAATATTAAAACAATAATCTTGAACTGCTTTTATAGAAAAACATATATGTTTTTGTAGTAAACGATATAAAAAGAAGACAACAGTTTTCATTACATTTGAATGCGACATAATGACAAATAATGAGTTCTTATTTCATATTTGAGCTCAAAAATGTGTAGTCTTTAGGAATCTCGGCTATGCTGGAGGGCGATGCGAGTCGATTATATACCAGGGAAGGTGGCTCACGGTGCGTAACTGTGAACAATCTTGAGTGCTTTAACAACAACAATAATACAACATCGTTACCTTTTAATTATTTTTTATATTTGTAACCGCATTTTTTACCAGAACCGCATAAATATGATTATTATTATTAATTTTGTTATTTACATTAAAACATGGGGATACACCTATACATTTGAATTTGGAAAATATACTGAATGCAGATATTTGATTAGTACACGAGTAAAATACGCTGATTGTGCACTAGAGTTCGTAATTCGGATCACCGTCTCTTCATTTTACGCACTCTCTCGACCGCTCGAATGACGAGAGAGTGTGTAGAATGAAGAGACCCTGGTTTCATTTCTCGAACTCTATTGTGCACGTCACTACATTTTGGAGCTTGCTTTTTCAAAAGTCATTTCGGATACGAAAGTGAAAAGGATTTTTTTTCTTCAATGATTCAGAGGGCTCTTGATTCATCTCGTCACTATGATGGGGAGTTTATGATTCTAAATTCCAATGAAATAAGATAAATCTGGAATTTCCTCATGTCTATGGTGAATAATAGATGCGAGAGAGCATTTGAAATCGGGAGAACGCGGCATTCTTTCGCCTTTGCCGATGCCAAAACTACTCATCGTTTGCATTCCGCAATCCCACATAAATTCAATGTTTCTTCATGCTGGATTACACACTATTGTCATATATTGATCGGTTATTTCGTAATATTCTGTAAATTATTCGACGCAGATGTCACTGAGATATATCTTTCTCGTTATCGCGATTGCCGCTGTCGCAATGGGAATGCACGACCTATTGATTGGTGGATTTTGTGATCTTCTTATGTTACACGCCAATTCATTATCATGACAACCCATTTATACATATTGCTTATATG
The DNA here is from genome assembly GCA_036245805.1 of Pristionchus mayeri. NCBI lineage: Eukaryota > Metazoa > Nematoda > Chromadorea > Rhabditida > Neodiplogasteridae > Pristionchus > Pristionchus mayeri. Next base: position 7,002,569 of record BTRK01000002.1, read on the forward strand.
TTCTAGGAATGAAGCCTGAGCATGACTGCGACGAATTCTGTGAATATATGGACCCGGATGTCGCCGTTGCTGAGTGCTGCAGGTAAATGGCTCAGAGTGGCAGTTATACCATTAAGAATACTTACAAAAGAAGTAAAATGATGTATATTTAATAATAATATGTTTCCACATTGTATTGGCAAAGATTCATCCAAGCAGTGGCAAATATGATATTCCCAAGAAATTGTTAAGAGAAGGTGTAATGGCAACTGAGTGACAAACGGAGCAACAGTGTTCCGCGCGATAATTCGGAACATGTAGGCTTGTCCTCAAAATGAGTTCTTCAGCAATATCGGCTATGCTGGTGGGCAATGCGAGTGGATGAGCATACATAAAGGGAATGATTTGGTCGAGTGGGCGTTCTGCAAGAAAGCCTGATTGCTCAACTTTCGAATTATTGATGATTTGCAACTGAAATAAATATTGATGAATATTATCGATGTTATGAATATTTTTGACACTGGCCTAGCAGTGTTCTCCCGCGAGCCCAGTCTCGAAGACGGGATGTACCTTTACCTTTTATTATCGATCAATAGTATGCATTAATTGACAACGAACAAATGATTGAATTTCCAATTTTACTAATTTCTCCATCGGTCGACTTAACACTCTTCAGTAGTTTGCATTGACCTACTTCCCTTGAAACGAATCCATTATCCGTCGATAATTAGCATATAATTACCAACTGAACAAAAAACAGAAAACAATATTTTTGTCAGTAATAATGCATGATTAGAAGTCAAGGCCGTGACGTACCATCACGGCCTAGACTAGTTTTCACAGCTGATTATTCTCATCTACCATGTGCATGTCATAATTTGAATCACTTTGTATTAAATTTCCAATATTTCCAAACCATTCAAATCATGAATAATTGGAATGATTCATGTGAAGGAAATGATATATTCTCAATTCTGTGAGTAATCTAGTAAAAAAAATCGATGACAACGGAGAAATGTATGATTCACTTGACGTATTGACGTATTTTTATTTCTAAAATTGCACATAAAATTAAGCAGCGTGAATCCTACCTTTATAAGTGGCACTTCTAAAGCGTAACCTTAAAGCGTAATGAAATGCGTGCCCTTGTGTGCAATGAGTCATGCCATGTGATGGAGGATAGGAATGGTTAATGGCTCACTCTTATTGGCATATTCTCTAATTAAACCACTCAACATTTTTTGCATGCCTTCCACCCATATACATATATCATTTTCATGATAAATCATACGGCCACTCAGCGATTTCATATTCATATTTATATTCATATTTATCCTGACGTCAGGCACAATGGTCCTGCAGGAGGGTGACTTCAGTGTGAAGGGAATGGGGATCTTCGGTCTCAGAGCGTCGTTAGGTCAAGGGATGGGATCTTCTTTGGCTTCTCTGGTCAACTGTAGGGACGATCGTGAAGGATCTCCGTTGAGCGTCGAAGTAGATCATCCTGCCGCCGAACACCTGACTTGCGCCGGTTAGGAACTCACAACGCAGACAGCGGGGCTTTCTTGACGGTAGATCACTCGAGACGATGGGAATCCGTCCGTGCTCCTCCTCTTGAAGTGTACCAGCGATTTCAAGTGTTATTTATCCGATTGGTACTTTAGCAGCGCGCCAAACTTCCCGTCTATCATCACTGTTTATTAAGTGTTATTTATCCGATTGGTACTTTAGCAGCGCGCCTAACTTCCCGTCTATCATCACTGTTTACATCACTGTTTGAATGAGTGTACAGAGATAAATATGGAGTTTAGAATTGGCCGTAAACGTAGAGTTACACAATTACAAAAACCAGTTTAGCTCTACGTTTACGGCCAATTCTAAACAGTAGTCGTCGCTTATTCATCATACCATCTTAACGTCGATACAAATGGAAAATATTACGACGCTTCAAGAGGGAGGTAATGAACAAAGCAATCGTACTTTACTTTCGTTTCCTTTTGTATGACCCGTATGGTGTTCTTTTCGGATTGGGTAGAAATAATTATGATGATGAAATCCCCTTCCCAGATGTCGTACATGTACCTATTTCTATCGCTTCTCATAGCAATTGGATACGGTGAGATGAGATTAAATGTGGTTTGACATGTATGCTTTCTAAGATCGATTAAATATTTATGCGTGAAAATCTGATTTTAGAAATTGTGTAGTGAAAATTTTTTGTTGAGCGAAATTTCTAAAATAATTGTTCAAAGTCTCTCATATAACATTATTGATATATCATATTATGGTTGAAGTTTGTTTCAAATACTTTCCTTCGTTTAGGAATTTGGGTGGAACCTTGCGACATAGCCTGTCATGAAGTGGACGAGGCAGCAGCAGTTCTTGCTTGCAGCAGGCAAGTGAAATATCTTCAGATTTCAAGAAAACACTAAATCATAACTTACAAAATTTGAGGAATAGCGACTACAAGTGGATGGAGATGGGGCAAAGGTATTACAAGTGGGCGGACTGTGTACAATCTTGAGTGCTATCACAACAAGAATGATATTCAATCGCTTTCTTGCAATGTTTGTTCTCTTTTGTACTCGATTTTCTATCTGCAGGGCATACCTATTATTACAATTGTATTACTCAAGATACGTTTGCATTGAATTGTTATGTGATATTTGAGGCGAATAGCGTGAGAATCGAAAAAAATGACGTTTTAACGTTTCAAAGGGTGCATGTACGAGTTTTTTAAAAGTAGCTAATTAAAAGTCAATTTATTCAGAAAAAAAGAATATTTTAAATTCCAATTTTATGATATCATGATGAAATGGTTGTGATTACCGCATTGCACTATAGTACGTAACCTAAGAACATTCAAAACAAGAATATGTTCTAATACAACTCATCGAATCGCTCTAAGTACCTTAAATGCAACTGCAAATTGCTCGGTAAGATTGCATATCGCACGAGGTCAGGGGAAGGCCATTAACTGAAGGCGTCCACTGGAACCATGCACCTGATTTGTGAATGGCGTAACGGCTGCTAACTATAAAATTTGAGCGTTCTATGTTATTTCTCCATAGCTTATGCGCTGCATTGCTCATGTCGAACTTGACTTGCAGTTTCTCTTGACAATTGCTGACAATCTAAATATTTGGTTATATCAAGACGAATTTGGTTCTAAAAAGATCGATAGCATACCTCAAATACTTTCGCTAATCCGTTCGGTGTTATCCTCGTACTAGCTCCCTGCAGGTCCACAAGCTCGGATGCATTGCCAACGAGGTGAAGGAAGACCTCATCGTTGATCAATGATATCTTAAAGAAGGAGTGTCAGCAAAGTTGAAATTTTGACGTTGTAATAACCATGACCGACCTTTGTACAACCATAAAAGATTCTGAAAATTTCAAATGCGTATCTCTATTTTGAACCGAGTTATCATTAGTTGGCAGAGTGCCCAGGAGGGCTTGAAGGAAGGGACGTGCGGGAATTCAAATATCTAGAAGATTTTTCAAAAACTGGTGGGATTCGAACCGCAACCTTCCGATTACGCGGAGACTGTTTTGCCATTGGGCTATGCGATTGACCTTTGCTTATCCTCTTAGCTCGCGCTATGATCGTTGGATTGTCTAGGTCTTGGTTATGACAGCGTCAACAATTTAACTTTGCTGACACTCCTTATTTAATGAAAGAGTGTTAACGTTATTAGAACCGTTTGAGCTCCTGGAACGAATTGTAACCCGTCTAATTGAATACGCTATATTTTTTTCTATTGTTTAAACCTTTTGCTGATTATGTACGATTAATACGCGTAATTATTACTATTTTCCTACATATGCAATTCGAAGTTAATATGATACTTACTCCTGATCTAATGAAGTATATTTTTGCTGCCGGTAAATCCATAAGGACGCGCCGAACTTCGTTTCTGTCAATGTCGGACCTCCCGCAACTGATGCTCAATTTCTTAATATTCGTGCGATCTCTAACCAATTCCCGCAAGAATCTGAATTGAGAAGTGTGTTCAATTACGTTGTGAGGATAACTTTACCTGATCGACCAATAATTTGCGATGTCGAATTGCAAATTCTCAAATGTGAGGAATTTGAACGCTTGGAGCAGCAATTCCGCAACTTTAGGATCAACTATAGCATTCGGTCCCTACAATATGCGTTCTTGTAAAGTTTATGTCGTATTAATCATAAATACGCATGCGAACAATACTCACAGAAAAGTGAATAGATAGCATTTTGCATGTTCCGTGTTTGAAGTAGTCCACGTCCATGTTCAAATTAATATCGAGTTCATTTCCATAAAAGTCGGAAATTCGTATATTCCCTTTGCTCTGGAATTGTAATTCTTCAGTCTCGACGGATCAAAACGTCTTAAGACTTATGTACAAATTGTCAAAATATCATTGTCAGTTTAAAATATTTCATTGCACATATCCTCATGATTATAAATATTATTTAATACACAAATATATAAGCATCATTGGGTTATACTTACTACATTGAGGTATAAGAATGAGAAGTGGCGGTGTCCAGCGTTTCGCTCAATTCCTCCGATACGAGTGTTAACCATGCCGAAACTAGTGCGGTCTCTCAGATTGAGCTTGTGGATAATCTTGGTTAAAATTTCATTGGGCAGGCTGTGCAGGGTCTTCTGAAATATTTAAAATTATGAGATGAATTACATATGTATGATGTTTAAAATGTACCGTCGAATCGTTCTGCATAGTTGCTCCTGTGGATTGGTTCATACTGAAATGAATGATACATGATAAACTTATTGCGGTCGGGCAAAATATACGAACTCCAACTGAACGTTCTACTGCACATGTATTGTGTTACTAACCATTCCTGAGATGTTCAAATGGATAAATACATGGGTACGAAAAAGATAGTATTACTTAACGATGCATAATGGCAAAAAGGTTATATATCCTGGACGCTTCATATGTAAGCTTGGAAGAGGCCTGGTTTGAGATGGAGAGATGCACCCTATCAGGTAGTCGGATGCGTCCAGTGAAGAATACATGCCAGTGGTAATGCCTATGCACTCAGTAAGGATGAGACACAGGTGTGCCTGTGGGTGTGCAGTTAAAGAATTTACTGATGAAGTGAGCATATTGATATATCATTAGTGCAGGAAATTCACCTTTCCGATAAGGTCCCGGCCCTCTAATAGTCGATTAAATGCGGTACAGTATTTTTTCTAAAACTCGTGAAAATGAATTCTAGAGGATGTTGTATACATTGCTAAACTCATCTTGCGAGATCTAGACTATGTAATTATAATAATACACTGTCTGGTATTTCGGGAACTAGGCCGCGAAAAACGTCGGATCAGAACCAAATAAGTGCACTACTCCAGCACTACTTCACTAATGGATTCAGTTAACACTACATCAACGCGTAATCTACGGAGATATCTTCTAAGATAGAGAATATATTCGGTTTTCATTCATATCTTATTTCGATGTGCGTGATATCACGTAAATGCAGCTCCATCTCCAGAAAATATCATGCAATGCCGCGTATTATCAGGCTGGAGAATGCCGTTGTGTCCCAGGATGATGCGCCAAGATTGACGCGACAACTCGATGTCTTTATAAAAAAATTAATCATCGATAAAACTGTGTGATGTCTAGGCTGGTTCCCATTAATATCCAGTGCCATTCATCTATTAATCAGTCATCTCTGTTAGGAGGAGACATTCTAGATATTTAAAGTGATCGAAATAAGTTGTCGAGTTGTCGATGTCGAGATTTGAGTGGAGGCGCGATGATGAGTGATGGGGTTCAATTTAATTTTATTTTTTTTAAAATTTGTTTTCGACATTGAATGTGAACATGATGACAACGACATAGAATGGCATGTTATGTGTCCGTGTCACTGCTATCTAAAACGCCATGGAATGTATAACGAAGTGTGACTTTTTAAACACAAAAATGCAACTTCTAGAATGTGTGACTTTCAAATTAACTGTGCATGGCGTACATGAACACGTGTTCAATGAGTCACCCCCATACGAAGGGAAAAAATAACCATTTGCTCACCTTGAGGCCCATATTCGCACTCTCCTCAGTCAGAAAGAGCAAGAGATCATTGGAGAAGTTGGCTTGGTTATTTAATTAATGATCTTACCAAGTCTCACTGATAGCAAAAATACTTGTAATGCGTGATGAAGGGGGGAAGCATGATCCATTGCTCACCACCTATTGACATCTTCTCTAATGACTCAACGCGGCATTATTTGCATTCCTTCTGCCAATATAAATGCATCATTTGGGCAAAGCATAACGCCATCACGAGTTCAAGGTTGTTTTATCCGAGTATTACTTTAGCTGCACTCTTCTGACTTCATATGTGTAATTTTAGAACTGGATGTTTTATTACTCTACAGAGATAAGTGGTGTTTAACTTTGATCTTAAACGTAGAGTGATACAGTTGCCAGTTCTTGAGTGATACTTGTCATCGCATCATCGCCGAGTTCTCTCCATAGAGAGTGGAGAGAAAGAGAGGGCGATGCGACCAGTTCTTCAAGTGAAATATAATGAAGAGTCTTATTAGTGTCTTACTCATTTCTTTGCTCTTTTGTCTTACTCATATTGTGTTATTTTTTCGACCTGGGATAAGCATGATGATTATGGTGGTATCCCTCCCATTCCAGATGTCGTCGAAGTTCCTATTTATTTCGATTATCTTCACCCTCGTCGCAATTGGATACGGTGAGGGGATATGAAATGCATAGTTTGAGGTCATTAAGTGTGAATGATTTAGCAACAAATATAATTAGTTTCGAATATGTTCTGACCGAGTTAAATACAATTGTTGACAAGGGATACAAATCTACAGTATGCTAGGAAGGCAAATTCGTTGCGGGAGCGTCAACAGTTCAAATTTCTTTGCTGACACTTCTTCGTTAAGGAGAATGGGAGCTGTAGTGTGACGGACCCTGCCAAGAAGTAAACGAGGCTACATCCGTTGATGATTGCTGCAGGTAAATTAATTGATTTGATAGTTATATTAGCAGTTAGTATATTGGTAGTTTTAGTTAGCAAAAAAACACTGACGTCAAATTTCAAGAAAAACACGAAGCATTGACCTTTAAATACAAAAAAAAGCTTGAGGAATCTCGGCTATTCTGGTGGACGATGTAAGAAGAGGATGATGAGGAGAATACCTTACTTCTGGGCGGATTGTGAACAATCTTGAATGGCCAACATATGTAATGTCAAATAACCATTGTCAACAAAATGTGACACCGTATTTTCGTGTACCCCGTTTAATATATATGTAATCTGTAATTTAATTCCCCTGCCTGAAATAAACGATAAACGATTGAATGAACATGTGAAAGCCAAGGTCTTCGCATCTATTATAAAATAAATACTCGATTGGAGTGGTATATCACTGACATTGTTTTGCGACATTCCCGACAGCATCGACTCGTTGTTTTGCATCCATGTTAACTGCGAAGTTGGAAGAAAAATGAAAAGAAAGATTGTTGTTGATAAATTCGGAAGAAATCGCTCAAATTTGCACTGGATCTTGAAGGAGGGGAGAAGTTCAATCGCCAAAACAAATGCAATAACTTAACAATGTTTTCATACAATGCAGCGCAGCAACTCGTATTTGTTTATCATGTGTGACCACTCGATATTACTTTCATTGCGTCGGCACAGTTTCTTTATTCATTGGTAAATGTATTCGCATTTGCTTCTATTATGCTGTAACTTTTTGAGAGACGAATAGCAATTCGCAAATCCCCCTCCCAATTACAGTACCGCTCAATCGCCTCCCAAACGGGCGACGCGCGGCGAGTCGCGGCGATTCGCCTCACGTCGCCTCAACTTTAATGTGGCCTAAACCACCTTCAAAGTGTATATTTTTGGGGCTATTTTTGGATGTGGACTTTTCTCATCAGCGTGAATCATTCTTCGAAATCTGCTTTCGAAAATATTGTTTTTGAGATTTGTCCTGGAGGTCACCATTCGAGCGTTTATCCCCTCTCCTCCCCTCATTTCCCTACGATACCGCTCCTTCGAAAGATGGAGATTTGGAATCAGGAAATGTAAGGGAATGAGGGGAGGGGAGGGGAGAGAGACTCGAATGATGCCCCCTCAGGACATAGCTCAAAGTCAATATTTTCGAAAGCAGATTTCACATATTGATTTGCACTGCTGAGAGAAGCCCACATCCAAAAATAGCCCCAAAAAATATGCACTTTGAAGGTGGTTTAAGCCGCATCAAAGTTGAGGCGACGTGAGGCGACTCTCCGCGACTCGCCGCGCGTCGCCCGTTAGGGAGGCGATTGAGCGGTACTGTATGAATGGAAACTCGAACAAATCGTGAGTCCATGTTTACTATATTATCGTATTTTCAGTAATTTTTAACATCAATGAAGCTTCTTCTTATATGCTCCCTAGTGATCATTGTTTCTCATCTCATCGAAGCGGCGCCGAAGCAAACCGTCCCTGGTGAAAGTGAAACCTCAATTTTTCTCTGTGAGCACGATCAGCAAAAAGCGCTAATGGATCTGTGCGAATGCCCACATGGTGAGATGAGTAATTCGAGTAATTCTCCCTCCGTTTCACTTTCTTTCTCAACTTTTAGAGAGAAATATAAAGTTTTTTGCGTATTTCGTGCTAGCTCTTCAGAAAGCTGCCTAGATAAGAAAAATAGAAATGAGGGAGGGAAATATAGCGTATAGTAAATTAATAAAAGTTCGTGTCAAATGATCTTTGATCTCTGCAGGATCTCGAGTGCTGACTACATCGAAGCTCGACGAATTGTGCTGCGATAAGAGTTGCCGGCTTTCCGAGATTCGGAAGGTGTGCTGTGCTTGAGCTGTCTATCGTGAACTAACCTTGTTTGTTTAACCATCAAACTTGCAACCTAATGTAAGAAATTCTATTGCTAGAATCCCTTCATGGTATGCAATGGACAAAGGGTGATATATACGATTTATTTACTTTGATTTGCAAGGGAAAACACGAAAGAACGGGGTAGATCACGCGAGGAATAGGGTTGTTTTGATGGATTATCGATTGATCGGAAAGTGAAGGAATGCACCTGTGATGGCAGGAGTTGATGGAGTGAGATGATGCCCTAACTCGTGATGCGGAGGGCGTCTTGGGTGGGATGGAGGAAGCAGCCCTAGTGAAGGGCCTGAATGGTGAAAATGATGTAATGAGTGAAAGGTGAAAGGAACAGTGAAATAGCTCGCGAATATTCGCAGGGCAGCCAGCATGAATGACTAGGCACGTGCGCCTAATTAAGTGGCCAAAGTATGAAAGGAAATGGAAGAAAAAGTGACGTGAACGTGGAGGGAAAAACTTCTTCAACGCTAAAAGAAAATCGAGTCCAAGAAAATGAAAGTGCTCCGCGGCGTACGGTAGGCTACCCTGCATCTTCCGTATAGGACACTTCTCTGCGGCAATTTGAAATCATGATACGGTAGAGGCTGGCTGAAGGGATTGAACGATGATTGATTTTATTTATTATTATTTACAGTATCGATCATAAGTATTCGTCCAAAAATTCAGAGCCCTATAACTTTTGATCTAAAAGCCCAATCAGGCTGAAATTTTGAATATACATAGTAAATCCATCGAAGAACCTTGCTCACTTGTTGACACATCATTTAAATAACACGCTTTTGCATAGTGATGACGCAATCGCAATACACTTCTTTGAGATGGATTATTTCCTCGGAGATTTTTTTCCTACTCGCCAAACTTTCTGACGGCTGAGAGGTGTCCTAGCACTACTCAGAAAACAATTTTAAAGTTGCTGCGTCTTCGCGCTTATGTGCTGCAGTACCTGTAAATTTGAGGCTGCAAACTCATAACTTTGCTTCCAGGCAAGCTAGGGACTCGTTCTCCGGGCAAAATGATTCACGGTGGCTAAAGATGATCCTGAAAGTTTGGTATCGATCGCTCAACATTTGCCCTCAGGACATAAAAAGTCATTTTTTCCGATGGCCGAACTTTGACCGCTGACCATTTCAAGGGTGAATTTGCATAAAATATGATTCTTGCACAGAAAGTTTCCAAAACCATCCGAGAAACCATTTCCAACTTTTCTTAGGGTTAGGTTCACTTTCCGGGCCCTGGCATGCGATCTGCGAGCGCGCTCTCATGTCAGAACGCGCGCGCCTTTCTTCATACCGCTCCCTCTCCAGTCTCTCGCCGTGTAGGGAAATTTCGTGTAAATGAAACGCTACAGCCCGAGGTATCATAAAATATTTGTAGAATCATTGGTTATATCAGTCATCGCTTCTAGATCAGGGTTTGAGTTGCAATTTGCTCAACAGGCAAGTTCCTTCTTGTTTTTGTCACTCCGGGAGCCAAGATCAATAAGGAGTACTACATGATGCACATCCTGGAAGGCGCGTTAACACCCTGAACTCAATCCAACTTCGGCCAGGAACACTGGTCGTTTCAGCAACAATCAGCTCCATACACAAGACAAATTCGTTGCCGGACACCCATCCACCCGACCAAACCACTCTCACTGACTGGCTCTCACCGTATTCCCCACTCTCACCGTATTCTCCAGATCTCAACGCCTCGACTTCAGTGTTTGGGGGCGTTGTAGGCCAAGATGCCCTCTACATATAACTCCACAATAATTCCCCTCAATGCTGCCGTTCTCAAAGCAATGGATGAAATCGACGAGAATTTCATGCGGGAATCGATAGGTGGATCTGAGTAGAAACTCAAGTCTCAGAGCAAATGAAGGTTCCATCAAACGTAAATAATATGCTACTATTACCCATATGACTGGCAAACCTTGCCATGTACGATGTCCCTAAATTTCGATTCCAAAGATGGGAATCGTTTGAAAACAACAGTCTCGGTAATTTTGGCGCACTCTGTACACATCAACGCAAAAACCAATATTATAGTTCATCTTTCCCGCTGTCCCCTCTGTTTCGGAATAGGAATGATTGCATGGCATGCAATTGACATCCCTCTACCCTGTCCGAGAACAGATGAGGAATCGGGATCTATCAAATTCTTCTTATCTACTTCTTTTGTTTGAATTATTATATCACAACAATGATGAGGAATTTTGCATTGCAAGCATAGCAAGCAAGGTGCCCAACACTGCCAACAGCTGCCCACGGCTGCGCACAGCCTGCTTTCGGCGTGTTCTTATCAATAAATAGTCTTTCGCAGCTGACACAGTACGGTGTTGAAGACGATTTCGCAAGAAAAACTGGCAGCACTTTGCCAAGATTGCATGGTTTGGTTGCGCCTGCGGAACGAGCATTGCAAGCATAGCTGCCCAACACTGGCGGCGAAGTACTTTCAGATCATGACCCCCTATTCGTGGTTAAGCACTTCCCCCCTCTAGTTGAGGGGGGAAGTGCTCAACCATGAATGCCCACGGCTGCGCACAGCCGGGTTCATGGGAATCGCCGCCGGCGTGGGCAACTATGATTGCAAGGCGTGCATCTTCTTCTCTGTCGGAGAAAAAGTGGATGAATCAGAATCATCCAAATGTCTTATAGTTTGAATCATCACGTATCCGACGGGGAATTGATGGTGATAAATTCGATAGAATGACGATATATCTACAATTTGTGTAGGCTCTGGTGAGTAGTGTAAACGAGAGAGCATTCAAAATCGGGAGAAGCGATGCGTTCAATCGTGAATTCCGATTCCGAAACACGGCATTATTCTGACCCTGTCTGCCCATATAAATGCACTGCCTTTTCATGCAGCAAACCGCCTCTCAATTGAGTGATTACTCCGCGTTAGTTGCATTGATTATATTCCCAAAACCCAGCTCCACCCTACTCGGTTCGTCTTTAGATCGAGTGGTATGGAATGAGTCTGTTGCTAGAGATACCTAGCATCTAACTATCGCATAGTTTGTGTTATCTCACCGGTCAACGCGTATAGATCATATTTCGAGAAACGATACCGCGATCTCTTAATTTTACATATTATCTCACCGATCGACCGGTCTAGAGAGTGTGTGAAATGAAGAAACGAAGGCCCGAATTACGAACTCTACTACAGATGTCATGGAAGTCTCTGATTCTCATCCTTCTCTTCACTGCCGTCGCCATTGGAGAATACGGTCAGAGAAAACGAGCAAAAAACAAAAACGAGCAGACAAGAAAGATCAGAAAAAGAGTCTTACTCTATCGATTCCACTGTATAACCCTCGGATCGACGAGCGAATGTGAAAAATTAAGATAGTCAGTCGATTAGTAGGGAAAACAACATGATGTTTGAAGACTTTTAAACGGCGTGTAGCATAGAACACAGTACGTTTACAAAATACATGTTCAATTTAGGGTTTCCCTTTTTGAATGTTTTGGACATGTTCGCATATCATTTGGGCATATTTTAGATGTGCTAAATAGTAAATATGATCAGCCAGACAGGTACCCGAATACGATACAGAAAAATGTCCAAGGCCTTGATCCATTGCGTCATTTTCGCTTTACTGAAGGAAATAAGAGGGAGCCGGAGTGCGACTTGGCCTGCACACATGAGCTAATAGCTGGAGAGAAGTTGGATTCAGTCCGAGCCTGCTGCAGGTATTAATATATAAATTATATATATTATTGTAATTATATTATTATGTATTATTATAATTATAGGTATTTAAATATAAGGTAGTATCATAGGCAAACGGCCTCATATACGGGTCTAACCGGCGCTCTTCATCTCGCCTCACCTTTCAACTTGTTGTATATTTATGTAGGGATTTCTGCCCGTGGGACAATCTCATCAGTGCTAGTCAAACTGACAATTCGGCTTAAGACATATTTATTTATGAGATATCTACAATGGGGTCATCATTTTTGCAATCTTTGCTAATCGATTCGCGCTGAAGAGAAGCACACCCCATTGCCAAAGTGACTTAGCATCCTGAAAGTTGATGCGACACACGGCGAGCAGCCCCGACCTTAGACGAGGGGCGATAGAGTTGTATTGTTCATATAAATCGAACGAGATCCGAACGACATCAAACGCGTTATCATACAAAATGCTTTGCTTATCCTCACAATGAGGTTAGAAGAACATTGATTGTATCCATTGTAATAAAATGATGAGTATCGGGCGACCTTAAATATATCCCCTTTATATCTTTCGAAAATTCACGTTCTGTTTCAGCCGTATCGACTTATCGGGCGGGGAATGCATCAGGGAGCTGGTCCCACCAACCAAAGGCTTTGCCTTTGCAGCGTACATGGATCTTGCTTATTGCTTCAAGGACTAAGCGGCTTCATATTTGCAATGTCGGATTCGTATTTGTGATGTTTACACATGTGAAATAAATGCATGATAAAATCAAACTCGGAAAATTGGCCAATGGTAATGTGCGATCGCGGGTTCACCGTTCAAGTGCAGGCATTAATTATTGGGGTGTCCGGAAAGTTCGTATATTTTTTTGTTTTATTTTTTATTCAATGCTTTACAATTCTCAGTGACCAATGTATGCCCCTTTTTTCTCACTACCTCCCTAGAGCGATTGGGCAGGGTCTCGATTCCTCTCTTCCAGAATGCGGGTTTCTTCGAGAGCGCCCAGTTCACGAAAGCCCTCACAACTTCATCTCGATTCTTGAACTTCTTTCCTTTGCAGAAGTCAGAGAGAGAGCGGAAGCAGTGGTAGTCGCATGGGGAGAGATCCGGGGAATACGGTGGATGGGGAATCCTCTCGATCTTCAGCTCGTCCATTTTCTTCTGGGTTATCTTCGCTCGATGTGGGCGAGCATTGTCCATCAGAAGAAGAATTTTGCCCTGGTTGAGGAGTCTGGGAGGGACTCTGATCGCGACATCTTGCAGTTGTTCAGAGAAGAGGTCGGCATTGATGCTGGTGCCAGGGGCGAGGATCTCCCAGTAGATGGGACCGAGCACTGAGAAGAAGAAGCAGAGGAGTTCCTTCTTTCCGTGCTCTTCCTTCTTCGGGACGGGCGTGGGCTTCTCATCTGCAGCCACCCATTGCAGTCTCCTCACAGGGTTATCGTACGTGATCCACTTCTCATCTGTAGCGATGATGGAATTGACCCATCGAAGATTGGTTCTACGATGGAGTAATTCCCGACAGACTTGAACACGATTTTTCAGCTGTTCGGGGGAGAGGTCATGGGGAATCACTTGTGGGAGTTTCGGCTTCATCCCAGATCGATGGAGGATATCGGACACCGTTGATCTGGGAGTACCAGTATCCTTCTTCAACTCACGCACACTGGCCATGTGCTTGCGCTTCAGTGTGCGGAGAACGAGAGGCTGATCGAGGGAGGGAGGGCGTCCAGAGCGGGGTTGATCATCGAGACCAAACTCCCCTTTCTTGAAGCGGGAGAACCACTTATAGCAGAAGGGTATGGAGGGGGCGTCAGCTCCTTCCGACTGAGCCAGGGCAGAGTGGGCCTCCTTCACGGATCGGCCAAGACGGTAGTAATGAAGTAAAACTGCTCGGAGGTAGAGATGGGAGTCCATCACAAGAATCAATGTAGCAATTAGGAGACTGATTAAATCCTCTCACTACTCAACGTCAGAATGATGCAATACATTGTTGACAAACAGATTGCGCAATCACAGCATTTGATCGCGAACTGACTTTTGTCCGAAGCATTATACGAACTTTCCGGACACCCCAATAAAACAGGAAGGGGTACTCCTGCATCACATCATCGTATGCATCATCGACGAACATCAGCAGAATTCAAGGAAGTAGTGATAATTAATCCAGAAGTTTTGAAAAGTCGACATAGTTAATTAGACGGAAACAGACAATGAGGCGTGGATAATACATAAAGCGTTATACAAAACGAGAATGGACTCATCAATATGTTATTTGACTATAATCAAGTAATCATCATCTTTCTCTATTACATAAAGATGTTTATTTCCCGGAATGGTTGTGAGGTACATCGCATGAGAAGAAATACAGAAGAAATTGACAGGCCAACGTGAAAAAAGTGTAAGCTAGGACTGAGATGAAGTTCTTTCCGCATCCGTGGACACATATTTTACCAGCTTGTCAAGGCTGGAATGCGCACTTTTTGGACACTAGGAGCTGGTTAAATGTATCTAATCAGTGTAAGAGTTGTGCCAACGGGTAAAACTAAGTAAGACGCGCCAATTTTTAGGCAGTCTATCAATTAGGTGTCGTAATTTTGTCTCTTCATTTACACACTGTCTAGACCGGTCGAGCGGTGAGAGAGTGTGTAAAATGAAGAGACCGCGGTATCGTTTCTCGAACTCGAACTATAACACGTGTATCACGAGTCAGTGGAGGAAAAACGGACCCCTCGGGAGCCTACTCCGTATAATTATGGGACCACATCATTGGAACGATAAACTGAAATTTCATGACCACTGGTATCAGAGCCGTCATTTAGGAATATTCCGGTTTTGAATCCGGCTATTATGTATTTCAGCTCCCAGATGAGCTAGAAGCATCGGGCTCAAAATGTGTGGAAAAATATTTCAAGAAACTTTTATGTTTTGTGCTAAGCAACTGGATTACGTTACGAAAAGTAATGATCGAAAAACCAACTTTTTGACTAAAATAAAATCTATAATTATTTTCGGAGATACCGTTTCAAGGAATTTTATTGCAGAATATGAAAGTTAGAGGCCATACCTACAAAATAAAAATATAAATTGAGAAATTTGAGGATGTGTAGGCCCAAATCTCGGAAGGTGTGATCACGTCAATACAAATTGGACAAGAACTGAACAACAAAAGATGAAATCGGAATAGCTAATGCATAATATGTTCTATCAAGGGTAGACACGCAATATGACGACGAGAATCTGAAAGTTTCACTGATTCTGAAAAATCTTTTTTTTCCGACTCGATTTATGCCAAGTTTGGATGATATTAACTGAACAATTTTGAATTTCAGCCGGCGAATTCGGGGAAAAAGTTCAAGTAGTCATCCGTATCTGTGAGAAAATGTATGTCAAAGATGTCGGTTAGCGAAAACTCAAGTTATATTCGAAAATGCGTGATCGATGGTACCAAAATTGAATTAATTTCGATTTTAACGAAATTATTGTACATATTGGTAACTTGTGAGTGCCAAAAATCTTTTTTTGAATATTTCCGCCGAAATACGTCGAAATGTTTGCAATTTTAATGGTTACTGAAAATTTTCAAAATTTAAAATATCTTTTTTTAGATTGTTAAATGAATGTGCTCTTTGTTGTTCTAACAATAGTTTCTGATCATTCTAAGCAAATCAAGATTTTTGGCATTCAAAAGTAACCAAAATACACAATGGCTTCGTTAAAATTGAATTTAATGCAATTTTGGCACCACCGATCACGCGTTTTCGAGTGAATATAACTTGAGCTTTCGCAATCTGAAAACCTTCACTTTGAAATTTTCTCACAGATACGGTTGACTATTTTATCTTTTTCTTTGAATTAGCTGACATAGAAGTAAATTTTTTTAGTTAATCTCATCCAAACTTGGCATAAATCGAGTTGTAAAAAATCGATTTTTCAGAATCAGTGAAACTTTCAGTTTCTCTCCCCATATCGCGTATCTGTCCTTGATAGGACATATTGTGCACTAGGTTTTCCGATTTCATCTTTTGTTGTTCAGTTCTTGTCCAATTTGCATTGACGTAATCACACCTTCCGACATTTGGGCCAATATTTCAAAAATACACATAATCAAATATCTCAATTTATATTTTTTATTTATAGATATGGACTCTAACGTTCATATTCTGCAATAGAATTCCTTGAAACGGTATCTCCGAAAATAATTATAGATGTTATGTCTAAAAGTTGCTTTCGATCACTACTTTTCGAACGTAATCCAATTGCTTAGCACAAAACATAAAATTTTCTGGAAATATTTTTCCACACATTTTGAGCCCAGAGCCATCTTTCTAGCTCATCTGGGAGCTGAAATACATAATAACCGGATTCAAAACCGGAATATTCCAAAATGACGGCTCAAAAT
Source organism: Pristionchus mayeri (assembly GCA_036245805.1). NCBI lineage: Eukaryota > Metazoa > Nematoda > Chromadorea > Rhabditida > Neodiplogasteridae > Pristionchus > Pristionchus mayeri. Next base: position 7,019,496 of record BTRK01000002.1, read on the forward strand.
GACCTGAGTCACTGTTAGCGCAAATGTCGAAAATGTATGTTTTTCAAAGTGTTAATACAATGTCGACTGAGCACATGTGATGAAAAATCGAGTCGCGAATGAAAATATCCAATCATACATTGCATGACCCTTGTAAAGTGAGAAACAGTGCTTCGAGTGTCTGTGTCCATAAGTTTGGTGATGTAGTCTGACAGAAACCGCATCAAGCATTAATCATGTCGCATACTCTTGCAATACGTTTCTCTTCTATCGTATCACTAGTACAATTTAACGCTATACGATTGTTCACCACCTTTACGATTGCTCACCTGGTTCCGCTATGACTAAGAGTCTCCCTATATAAGCGGATCTTTCGTATCGACGGAAGTTCTTTCTAATTGTGCCAATAGGGAATCGTGTGAGCCTTAACAGTTTGACTAGTAAATGGTAGCTGGTAAAAAAAAGGTAAAGGTGCAGCCACGTCAAGCGATTTTAAAGTCGTGAACGACTACGCTAGGTGGTGTAGTGCGGTGAGGCCGACTACTGCTAGGACTACGTATCCCTGCTGTCCAAAGTGCTTCTAGGGAACGTTACCTTTCGCGACCGAGGTTACTACCAATTTACCGACCCCGGGGGGATAGGGGGCTTGGTCTGCACAAGCGGGGGATCGAACTTATGACCCTTGTATGACGAGCGGCGCCTCACTAATAGCTGGTGAAACACAGTTACTTGCCGGCTACTGCTTATCACTCACTCTACCAACTATATAATCAACCCCGGTTGCCAGCAAATCACAAATACGTAGTGTATTTTTTTGTAATTTTTTTTGTCAATTTTTGTATAAATAATCGTAACGCTTAGTGCCTAGATTATAAATGGTCAAAGTCATTCTTCTCGTATCGCATCCTCCCTTTCTATGTCAGAAATGCGGGGGAATGCTAAATGATTTATCGTGTGTCTTACCTTTCAGATACCATCGACGTCTTTCATGGTCCTTCTTTTCATTATCGCAGCCACGATTGGAGCATACGGTCAGATCAAGATGTGATAGTATTTTTTTTCAATTCCAAGATGGGATGAGAACCACGAAGTTATGCCGCCATTGTTGTGCCTATGTCGGCATGACGTAATAGTCCCCATCCGATCTAGTGCCACATATCTCATCCAGGGTCTACGAGAGTGTATGTGGAATGAAGAGATTCCGATGATTACTTGATGAAACATAATGCACTGTTGACTTTTAAACGGCTTCACATAGCATTACATAATACCCATTTCTAAAAAAAATACCCAAGTTTCCCTTTTTGGATGTTGTGCACATTTTAGTACCAAACAAGAATGTGTTTTATTTGCGGAACATAGGGCATGAGCTCCTCAGTCCTTAATGGTTCCTAAAACGAGATGAAGTGAAAATATAATACGTTAGTGAAATATGTTTATTTTAAAAAAAGCGAAAAAAGTAGCCAAAAACTATTTCCGATTTTTGAAGATGTGATGGAATGGCAGTGCAACAGCGCATGCGACGACGAGCAGAAATCAACGGAAGCAGTCGAAGCTTGTTGCAGGTATTTGGATGCTATGATGTGTATTTCAGTATATGCTATGCCGATTTGCGCGCATTACACGCATTGCTCGCTTACCCCTATTTGGAAAGCGCTGTCTCGTTGTGAACCTCAGTGGACAATCTGCGACGTATCCATGTTAGGCAGACTACTCTAATTAATAGACCAATGTATCAAGTACTTGAACCTGAAATTTTCTTAAAATAATGCACGTTTATCGTTCGAAAAGACGTCAACTGCTTCAGAGATCGTGGTCTTTCCGGTGGAAAGTGCAAGACTGAAGAGTACCACAGCAATCCCGGCGGCGGTGGTTTCGGCATGTCGATTAATACAGCGTACTGCTATCAGGCGCCTCCGCCGGCAGTGCATTATCCACCATTTGTGATTCCATGACGTCGTTGAATTCAGATTCAGAACTAAGAAGATTAGTAACGTTGCCACATGCGCAATACAGACTATTATTATAAAAACAATATTAAAAAGTTATTCAATAGTCATTAATATTAAGTTATTAAAAGGTATTAACGTTATTAAAAGTTATTAAAAGTTACCTTTCCTTGGCAAGAGTGTATTGTTTGTCATAATTCAGTTCGCCTCAGTGGTAGTCGTGCTGCGCAAGTATTTAACAACATGACGCTTTGCATCGTCTCTGCACCAGTTGATTATCTCATATCAGGACCATTGATATCACTCGCCTCAATTCCGTAATTTTCTTCCTTTGGGAAGCCTCTAGTAGGCCCGACTTTATCAGCTCATTCGTTGAACTAATAAACGAAGATCGAGAACTGGCAAAGATTTAATTTACGTCTATGTACAGTATATGTTATCTTTTGCATTGCATCATTGTCATATTTTTTTAATATGATTCAACGAACACTTTGCGAAAACTTTGCATAAATTAAAACAATGAAGGAAGTTACGCTTGAAGTGCGACATCTCGCTCATTCCTCGTTTTGTACAACTCCGCTTGCAAATCACTGCACTTGCAGTCGAGTCTGCAATATCATCATTCAATTATTCGATCGAATCTATGACCTACCGGCTGTTCAACACTCCCTTTCCTCATATTCAGTTCGTCAATCTCTGATCGAAAAGCCCGATTTTCTTGTCTGTAACGATTGTGAACTTTCTTGAGCAATCATATCAACTAGGCTTTCAATTTTCAGGTATTTTTGGGTTCTTTTCGGATGTGTTTCAGGTGCGCTAGATAGCTGATAGGATCATAATCTATGTAGCGCACCTGAAACATATCCGAAAATTGAAATCGTAATTTCAACGCTCACCTCAGGCCAAGATTCTCTTCGTACAATTGCTTCAAATCCTGCTCCAGTTTCTTGCGTTCATCGACAAACTTAAAGAAATCAGTATTTGAGTCCGAGGGAACAAACAAACAAACAACAATACCTCGGAGAACATGGAGTTGCCTTTGCTGGCAAAGTGAGAGTTGTGCTTGACATCGTTCAATGCGCATTCGAGATTCCTATAACATGCAGCGTTAAATGTAATCCAAAAATGCCGAAATTTGTAGAAAAAACTGTTACTTAATTTGTTCCTTCGCTTCTTCTAAAGCCCTTCTTAATTCATTTCCATCTTTCATCGCTTCATCTCCTCTCTCGTTTGATTCCACCAATTCACACTCTTTCACATGCATCTGTATTACTTCTTGTCGATACTTATCGGTGCTGGGTTGGATGATCATCATATGATGATAACTTTGCGGATGATTCTGCAGCCGTTAAGCATTTTTTCACACTTACAATTAGGGAACCTATTGTGAACATATAGGTAGAGGGTAATATTTTGGTGTTCATTTTGGAAGGGAAAATACAATTTAAAAAGAAGTAACCTTATCGATCATTTCCCTTCTCCACTTCATTCCTTCCTCAATTTCTTCACGCAGTAGTTTCTGTAATGAACAACACTTTTAACCTTCTGTTTGGACCACAATCAATCAATCAATTTATCATGTCAGACAATAGGTGCTCAGATGAGGATGGGGCGGTACTCTTCATAAGTTGCATTCCACCAGTGTTTGCCAATAGCTCGGGTCAAATCATCTCTCCATCGTACATGAGGCTTCCCAGGGGGGGGGGGCGCTTCCTATTGTATGGCGTCCACACCGTAGTGGCACGGCTCCACTGCTCTAGTCTCATTCTCCTGACCTTGAGGGCCCATCGCGCTTTCCTTTTCAGTCCTTCCTCGATCCAATCCCTCAGCTTCGTGATCCCGCGCACGCGTTCATTCCTCCAGCGATCTTTCAGCGTGACTCCCAACATCTTCCTCTCCATCTTTCTTTGGGTAACACTCAGCCGCTCTTTCTCACTCGCCCTCAGCGCCCAAACTTCGCTTCCGTAGAGTACGGTAGCCGTCACGCAGCTCTCGAAGACTCTTCTCCTGGTCTTGATGGGTAGAAGGCGGGAGGACAGCAGATGGGAGAGCTTGCTCCAAGCGAACCACCCTAGTCGAATCCTGTGTTCGATCTCGTCAGAGTGATCAAGTGGGAGACTGATCTTCCCTCCGAGATAGGTGGCTGATTCAACGAAATCGAACTGTAGATTGTTGATAATGATTGGATTTCGGGTTGTTGTACAGGAAGTGAGTAGGTTGGTCTTATTTGAATTCACCTCGAGACCAACTCTACTGCAAGCGTCCATCAGCTTTTTCAGCATTCTCTCCATTTCCGGGCGAGACTTCGCAACAAGGGCTACGTCATCGGCATATTCCAAGTGGCAAAAATTCCTGCCATCAATTCGAATCCCGTCGTTCTCCCAGTCGATGTCATTCATGGCTGAGCGAAGCACTGCATTGAAGAGACGAGGGGAGAGGGTATCACCTTGCCTGACTCCTCTTCGCACAGTGACTGGTACGAGTTCCTCGTTTACTCTGATGAGTGTAGAGGAAGACTCGTAGATGCGGCGCAGCAGGTGGACGAGGGTAGGATGGGCTCCGGTTTGGGTTGACGACTCAGTCTCTTCGAGCACTGCCTCGAGTCTTCTCAGAATCACCTTGGTCATGGTTTTCAGGGTTACGGTGAGCACGGAGATTGGGCGGAAGTTTCCGACGTTGGTGGGATCTCCTTTCTTGTGCAGAAGAGTAACCACTGCTTCGGTCAAATCGCGTGGGACGGCTTCATCTTCTACCAGATAGTTGAGGAGATCAGCGATGATGGGGGCGAGGTGGTGTCGCGAGTGGAATAGCATATCAGGGAGAATGCCATCCGACCCGGGGGAGTGACCACACTTGAGTAGAGACATCGCTTCGCTGACCTCATCGGGTAGGAAGGGCGGAAGAGGATCGGGTGGATGAGGGGGGATTGTGAGTGGGACCTGAACTGCAGGGGTGTAGAGATCCTCGAAGAAGCGCTGGACAGCTGTCTCGGTGGCTGCTTGAGAGAGAGCACCAGTGACAGGGTCGGGGACGAGGAGACGCTTCTTTGAGGTGTGCAGATTCAGCATGCTCGTCACGATGCTCCTTCCCATGGTTGCTGCTTGCCGTGCTTGTGCCTCCTTTCGCTTCCTGATGTCATCGACGAGACTCGTCCGGGCAGCTTTGCAGGCAACTGAGTAGGCGACAGTTCCTTGGGGATTGGATTGCAATTGATGCCGCATCGCTAGGAGCTTCCGTGTTCCACTCGAGATCCAAGGCGGGGATTGGCGCTTCCTCCAAGTTCATTGCCGCGGTCTCCGTGAAAGCCTTGACCGTAGAGTAGGCATCGGCAGCAGAACTAGGGCGGGCAAGGGGCAGTGACGCGAGAAGGGATGCGTTGGCAATAAAAGCAGATCGATCGAAATCTAACCGCTCCCTGCATCTTTTCTGCCTCATCTTGCCAGGGAGGGAGAGGCACATCCGGACAAGGCGATGGTCGGAGTCAAACTCAAACCGGCCAATGACTCCGCAATTGACTACTCTCGCTGTGGTGGGCGCTGCAACGTAGTCAATTTGGTCCATCCCAAAGAAGATCCCATCCCTTGACCTAACGACGCTCTGAGACCGAAGATCCCCATTCCCTCCACACTGAAGTCACCCTCCTGCAGGACCATTGTGCCTGACGTCAGGATAAATATGATGATATGATGATGAGGAGCCGTTGGGGGATCGCCATGTCCAGATTCGACCGTGCCGTCTCTTGGGGAACGTGCTCTGGATGCGCAGTCTATTCCTCACGCAGAGTTCAGTGAAACAGCGTCCGCGTGAGTTCGGTGTGGGAGAGGCGAAGTTACCGACTAATCTTTCATTGCCAGGTTCCCTCGCTACTCTACAGTTGAAATCACCGACTAGAACTGGCATAAGGCCTCTGGACGCACTCTGCAGAGCAGTCAGTGCAGAGCAGTTGGACCACATCTTGGCTCAACCATTTGATCACCCTAATTCAAAATCATGATACAGTATAGTACTAGTCAAGTTATATGTGATGATTTCTGCCAATCACGTCACGGTTACCACATTTATCAGGCTGTAGGTCGGATGAGAACTATGGCCTTTGGTATATTACAGGCGGTACATTTCCTAGTGCCATTTATCCACTCACAATTTCATCCTCATGAGAAGTGCAGGTATTGATATCAGGATGGAAAGACTCGCCTACCTGAAAATACCAAAGATCAAAGATCACGAAAACCAAACCAATTACTGGTCTAGATTGTCGTTCATCTTCAAGCATTTGTTCGAGCCGAGTCACATTCATCTGCATTGCGCCCTTTTCAGAATTTGCATCAGCAAGCTGTAAAGAAATTAAATTTAGAATTAATTTCTTATATGCTGAATAATTGGCACTAGCGTTTGCCAAACGTATCTGAATTGTGTACATTTTCTCGCAGATTAGCAGGAATTTTAGGAAGCAGGAAGCAGGAAAACGAAGACACAGTGGTCTCTCGAAATCTAATTGGCACTAACCTCACCTTCCAGTCGACTTATCTGATCTCTTAGACCTCGCATGGAGGCCTCTGACCTAAGCTCAACCTGCGTCTTGTACTCGACCAATTCATCCTGTAAATTGTAATTTTAAGAAGGCAATAAATAATGAAGGAAAAAAGAGATCCGCCTTGAATGGGAGGTCAATACGAAGACGATATAGATTTAATATTTCCATTGGTGACCTTAGAATCAGCTAAATGTTTAACCGGAATTTAATATGCATGCATATTTATATATAAAGCGAAACGTGCAAAATACGAACTTGTGCAATCTTCAAATCGTCCTCCAATTCTTGATTTGTCTCTTCCAGCATCGCATTTTTCGACTGACAACGTCGCAAATCCTGAAGGCAATTTAGAACATGAAATGAAACCTATGAAAAGAATAGTTAAGTAATTATTCTCCCGCTAATCTGGAAGTTCATCATCCTTTACTTTGAGACAGTGTCTACTTTGTGTCATCGAAAATCACTTACAAACTCCCAGGATAAAATAAAATAGAGAAAATACACACCAACTGCAGCTGTTTAATTTCGTCTTCCTTCTCGCGCAATGCTTGTAAGACTTGTTCATCCATGCTAGTCTGCGATACAAGAAATGGTAAGAGAAAATTATGCATTGTTTTGCATTCAATTTTGGAAAACAACAAAATGAAAAGTATAACGTAACCTAAATGAAAATAGGGTTTCAATTTTCAGATCATTTATACACATTTTTGGGTATGTTTCAGGTGCGCAACATAGATTGTGATAATATCAGCTATCTAGCGCATATGAAAAAAACCTGAAAATTACCAAAAATGACCTTAAAATTGAATCCTAAATGAGCTCTCAAATCGATAAATAATTACGAGGAATTTAGTCCAAAATTACTCGAAAAGTGATCACTAGGACTGAGACAATGTTCATGAACGCTTCTGTCAGCCTGTAACAGGCAGGGTGAGACACTGGATGCATTCTATCAATGGACCAATCCACCCACTAATGGAGCTATGCCAGTGGGTGATGCTCAACTGGACATGAATGGATGAGTCATGCCTGTGGGTAGAAGTCCATCTCCCCCTGTTCATTATAAATTAAAATTGTTTAAAACATTTTCTCCACGTGTACATGGTTGTGAAATAATATTTTTAATCAATCTGCTTTGCTTTTTTATCTGTAAAGATGGGCATGGCCGGAACCCCGAAGACCATAGCACGAGAAGAGAAAACGGGGATATAGCTCGGTTGTTAGAGCACCCGAGAGAGTCTGAAGTCATAAATGTCATTAAACATGCCCCAGTTCCACATGAACTATCATTAACTTTTGAATTTGATTCATATCAGTCGCATTTTATCGACGTAATCCTACGGAAGTACACAAACTGATCCCTCATTCTACCCTCGAAATGACTTCCTCTTTCTCATCATAACTTTACACGCAATTCGCATTGTAACCAATTTTAATCTGCCCACACTGTATTCTATCCAACCTCCACTGTTTCCAAGTTGGGTGCGCTCTCTGACCGAGGAGGTAAATATAATAATCGCGTTGGTTACTCCCCCATCAACAACCCTTATTCCTTCTTCCCTTATAATCTGGTATGATAATGCCGTGCATCTGAAAGGGCCGCAGCGACCTTGATTCATTGAGATGTAATTTGTTTTCAACATCTGTAGGGTGTATATATTGCACAGAGATAGGGCCGGATACATCTAAGCATGCACCGAATTCTCCTCGTCACCTTTCTTCTTACCGTTACCGCCTTTGCTCAGTTAGTTTACATTTTTTTAAAAATTTTATAATCAGTATTGTTAATATTGTTCTGTTTGGAGAGTTCCGTCGGGATCTCAAAAGTGTTCAGACGTGGACCCGTCTCCAAACCGGGCCCAAATCCAGACTTAGATCCCTACCCGATCACGACTCGCAGTCTGACAAATTACAGGCCCGAAGTGACTGACCCGGGCTCTGATGTGGTTGACCAGGCCGCAGCCCTACTCGATCCAAGGTTCTCGATAGACCGACTCAAACGTTCGCCGATCGAGCAGTTGAGAGCTTTCAAGCGAAGGAAGAGAAGAGGCGCGCTGTTTTGCGATCGAAAGCAGAAAGGAGACTGCTGAGTAGTTCGGAAAAAGTTCATTGTCGGAAGAAAACCTTCCGGATGATAACCAATAATAGTAATAACTGAATCAGTTATTGGGACTTGAAAATAGATTATGAAGCTACAATAAGAGTAATCCTCCGCATTTTTCACAATCGATTACCATAATTTTAAATAGCTTCTGATAAAGTTTTGAAAAAGGGGCTTTGCAAATTGTGTGGTGATTATCCGGATGGTTATCATCCGACTTGGTACCAGTAGCTCTGACTTCGTGACATATGATATCTTCGCTATGAACAATGGACATCTTCGTTCTCTAGCCAATCTGACCGGATATGCAATCCGCTGATGAATGATTATTTGCCCTGGATGTATTATTTGGCTATTAGATATTTATGTGCGTTAACCCTTTCCACGGCGGATTTCACATGAGGGGATGTGATATCACAATTCGAATAGTAAACCATCACAATTCAACTTCGAATAGTAAACCCTAATTTCGTCAATAAGATGCCAGTCTTATTATCTACAAAAAAATATACGAAGAATCAGTTGTGTAAGGTGAGGTGTGGGATGGTGAGACGAGTACAACGACGGGAATAAAATGAGAATATTTCACATAGTATTATTTGGTTACCTCTTTTTGGCGCTCAAATAGCATTCTTTAAATTCTCACTTACTATTTTTTCTGTTGTTGATAGTATACGATTTTAGCAAAGGTATTTATGAAAGTGAAAGGAAAGGAACATACAAATAGTGGGTTATCGAATCAAAATCAATATTCAATATCGGCAATATTCCAGGTGTCGGAATATCACATCATTACGGACACTGTAAGCAGCGTAGTTTCCTACCTGCACATTAAGTGCGCTTCCATTCCAAGGCGCAACGAATACAATTTGCTTATCCAAATGTTGAAAGAACTGGAACTACTATTTTTCATTTGCATTATTCAAAAGAAACGTACACTGAGCAGGTACTCCGCATCTTCTCTTAATAGTAGATCGGTCGGGGTCAAAATTTGGAGCGTCCGACATTTCCTTGTAACAATATGTTTCACAATTGTCACAAAATCGGATATGGACAAGTTTACTACTCGTAATTCAAGAGTCATTGTACGAGATATGTCAGCAAGGACACGTATAATTTTGAATAAACCTGAAAAATTAATTATTATTAGGCTGATGCAAAAGATTCTGACTATTTTCATGTTCAGTCATAATGACATCTCCCGTTCTTCGAAATCGGTCAATCATCTAATGGTTGTCGGCGGTTGATGTGGCCTTGGGAACACCATATTACTAGCGCTATGTTGGGCCAACTCGGTCAATAGGGATAGGACTGTTCACAGCCGAAGTATAAAAAGGTCGCGATTAATTTGAATTTTGAATTGATTATAATTCCAGTGAGAACCACGATATCAGCTAACTAATTCATAGTTTTAAGGGACAATTAATAGGCATTCTAGATTACCTAGTACAACTGTTCTGATATCGGACGTCCACTTGAAAATGCCTCACAAGGACAGATCAGCACCAGTTGTAATTTTGCGAATATGCATTTTCCGGGGTTTTACAAGTGCGGATCGAATAATAATGAAAAGTTGTTGCACATTCTGAAGTACCCTTCCATACTAGTATACAGTAAAATTTAGGAGCGCATTCATATACCTGTTCAGGAATACGGTGCTTCGAAATCGGGATGTAGAGAATCTAACGCCGAAAACGACACTTTTTACAATTTCCTTTGACTCACACACGTGGCAGACCTGTTTTTAAACCATTAGCTGAACAAGCAACTCTTGCCCTATCACTGATATAGTTGGCTAATTCGGTAGGACATAGTTACTCAAGGGGCAGGGTTTAATCGAAAACACTAAAAATGCACTATTTTTGCGCGTTTTGATGTGGACGTGATTTTCTCAGGCACACTATGATCTATATTGGCTAAAAACATATTATTGTAGTCTACCTGCAAGTCCTTAACTATAACCATGCAGGAATGTCAGGCAGTCAAAATACACCGGAAGAATCTACGAAAATTGAATAGTCAGAAACTTTTGCATCAACCTAATAACTAGGATCTGTCCTAGTGGTACGCCCCATTTTCGAAAAGTGAAGCCTACCCAAAAATGAAAGTACGCAAAAAGGAAAACACTGTGAGACACGTATTCGAGCCTAATGATAAAGTATGAGTTTTACTTTCGTTAATAGTTGATATGTGAAAAGCTGTGATCTCGTTAGCTCTCATTTTCTTGAGCGATTCTACCAATGGGCTGCTGAAATGAATATTGTTATTTATAAAGGTTTAAATGAAAATAACAACACGCATAACTTTTAACTTTCTCATACAACTATAAATCAAATTGCACACTCACATATCTTCAATGATATTGATATTTAAATTGACGTATATGTGTCTCAGATGTTTTCCTTCGAGCAAATCCAAACAAGTGTAAATGTTATACGAGCATAGCACATTAAGCTGACGAACTATTGTCCGAGCCACTAGCGGTTTCAAATTTTCGAAAAACTTTCTCATAAGATGTGATGTTAGAACAATTTGAATCGTCTAAATTTGCCAACCATGTGTGCAAATACACAAAGCAAAACGTACATTTTTCCATTGTTCATTGGATACTTGTTTAAGAGATTTCGAAACACTAGCTCCAATTCTGTGAAGAGCCAAGATTAGGAATAGCTTCCACAGAAATAATTCCCTAGGCTTCCACATGGTCAAACGAATTGTGTATTTCTGTAAAACATTCCTCACGGTTAAAGATTGAATATAACTAACAATTAGCTCATTGAGCCACATTTGTTGTAAATATCAGGTTGATTCATAAGTTTCGATCCAAGGCATTTCTATAGATTACTCGCTTGTGGTTCACTTGTGTTCATGACTACTTTGGCATTATTTGAGTGACAATAGGTGCACATAAATTATTTGTTTTATGTGAATCAACTCCAATTCGTTCCGCAGTAAAAACTATTTTTTTGAAAAAGTGACGAATTGACCGGTTTTTGAGTAGTGTGTTCAAGCCGCCGCTTAAACAAAGCGAATGTGATACAATCGCTGTATTTTTGTGAAGTCAGTAAGTGAGGGTCAATGTTTCCGATAAACACTTTCAAACGGAATTTCAGGCTCTCTCGAGGAGCGCGCATAGTGAAAATTAGCGAAACTGGTCATCAAATTTCACTTTTGCGATTATTCCAAATGTGGCTTTTGAATGGAATGCTGAATCTCCACAATTATTTAATGGTAGCATCCACATGATATGCTCTTCCACTTCTGATAAATTTAAGACCATTAGCTCGTTTATCAGAAATGCGCAGCCTCAAGAAACAAATTTCACAATATACAAGAATTCAAAACTATGAAATTCCTGCCTATCTGGTCAGGCAGTTTCAAGGCTGTTCCGATGCACGTCTACTATGAGAATGTCCATGTAAAATTCTTTACGAAAATAGCGTTGTTGTGGCGCTATCATGATTACGCAATGAGTGCCATTCCATCAAATTGGCTGTGCCAAATGTTAGGTTGATTCATAAGTTTCGCTCCATTTTCACGCCTGAAGTTTTTCAACTATAATTTGCTTCGAACTTTATCAAATCTAAAATTCCTTTTTGTGTGATATTAGTACATGTGCGCTCTCCATAGCGCACCTATACTCATACGTGATCAATCGATTCTACTGGAATGTCAAGGATCGAAATGCCACAGGAGTGGTTCTATTGACTGAAAGTAACATTACTGGGTCTGGGCAAGCACCTGTGATTGAATTAAGCGCTCTTTTTTATGAAAGAAATCGCCTCATTTTTTCAGTTACAGGGTACGCCAAAATTACGTGGACTGCTGTTTTCATATGCTTCCTGCCTTTGGAATGGGACTTGAGCGACCCGGTTCAAGGAATAGCTTATCAAGCATATAGGCAATATTAACCTGCCAACCAATTTTGATGGGGCCTCCTTTTGCTTTTACACATGCCTCGAGTGGCTTCCCACATTCAACTGTCAATTCCCGTGAAATTTTCATCGATTTCGTCTCTTGCTTTGAGAAGGGCACCATTGAGGGAGATTAGTGTGGAGTTATTTGTAGAGGACATATTGACCTACAACACCCCCAAAAACTGACGTGGATGGGTTGAGTACGGGAGAGTTCGGGGGCAATCAATCAGTGATTTAGTCGGCTTCATGGGTGTCCGGCAACGAATTTGTTTGTGAATGGAGCAGAAACTGGCCGAAAAGCCCAGTGCTCCTGACCGAAGTGGGAACGAACTCAGGGTGGACGCCCGTCTTCGAGGATGTGCTTTATGAAATACTGCTTATTGATCTTGATGCCCGTAGAGACGAAAACGAGAGGGAACTTGCATGTTGAGCAAAATGCATCCTAACCTCTGATGCAGAGGGGATGGCTAGTGTAAATAGTTACTCCACAACTATTTTTGGATTCTTTAGGATGAGAGGAATATATGAAGCTGTTCTGAATATTCAGCTTGCCTTCGACGTTAAAGATATTTGCATAGCTGAATAAAGTACGAAAGTGCGCGGACATAGCACAACGCAACGACAGTTTAATGTACCGTTCTCAGCGGAGCTTGAGCTGAAGCTCATCTAGCCCTTGCTGCTCATTGTACTTCTGAAGGCCAATAACCAGTTAGGACTTGAGAAGACTAAACACAGATATGTTCGAGATATCGAAGATCTTGTTCTTCTGCGTGCGGTTTCGAAGGACCCTGTTTCGGATGTGCTCTCGGTTCCTGGTGGTGGAAACATACACCAATTTCTCTCTGTCCAGACAGTCGTTGTAAGTATCAAGCTAGTGGTACATAATACCGGTTGCGGATGCAGTCGACTAGTGAACGCTGAGTTGACGAGTGATGTCATATCGTCCTTGTACAGGTTGAGAGTGAGAGTCGGAGACGACTAGACATCGTCATTACTAGACATCCTGATTAACTGACATGAGACGTTGATTAATGTGAGATCAATGTCCACTCGTCATGATAATGCTATAGGGGTCACGCATATCGATTGGGTGGAGGGGCCACAGAATGATTTAGTCCACGTTATTTTGGCGCACCCTGTATTTTCGGAAAATGCTAAAAAATCCTGATGTTTTCGGAATAAAATATTTTCTCTGGAAATGACTTCAATCTTCTTAAAGTGTGACAATAGTCAATCCTATGCAAATTGGTGGTCATTGGAGCGGTGATAAAGCCTAAATGTGAAAACGGGAAATCATTGAACTTTTTGAATTTTCGAAAAACAACGGCTTTTTGGTGTTTCCAACGCTGAAGCCTCCCGGGAAAACAATGAAAAGATCTGAAATCAATATCCCTGGTGAAGAATTGCACGGAGAATCTGATTTTGAAATAAAACAATTGGAAATCGTGGAAAATTTTTTCAAGGTAACAACTTTTTGAAACCCACTGTTCGCTTTTTCCAACTTATCTATACTTTAAATTGAGTTTTCAACAACGGCCTCAACAGATGAATTGAAAAACTCGTCGAGGCGGTCATGCTGCTTTTTTGAACGACTTTCTATCTCAACTGTGAAGCATTTTATGATTTTTGAACTTTTGAAATGCCGAGAGCCGTCTTTTAGGTATTTTCGATTTAACGGCTTCACCACTTCACTATAAAAGTCTACGACCAGGGATGCATCAACTGGCATTGCGTCGATACGATTAGGGCCGTTTGATTTTTTTGTTCCCATTCACCTGCGTCCTCCCAGAATACCTGTGCTATACATTTTCTAAAAAGTATAGACACTCTGTCAATGTTACCGATCAAAATATGCGATTCTTATCAATCTTCTGCTTATCTATATAAGTTGATTTATCACACTGTCTTACCGGCACGAGAGTAGAATGACGATACATTGAGGCATCTCAATCTCAATCTAGAATTCGAGAAATGAAACCATGGTATCTTCACTTACACACTCTCTCACCGATCGACCGGTCTAGAAAGTGTGTAAAATGAAGAGACGGTGATCCGAATTACGAACTCGCTAATCTAGGGCGTACCACTCGAAATACAGAGAGATGAAGTGTACGTACAGTCGCACCGGGAAGTCATGACCCATGTTGTGAATTTGTTATAACTTTTTGCCCAGGAAAGGCATTGCATTGGATACAACTAATCAGCAACGGAAAATAGGGAATCGGGTTTAAAAGCAACAATCACAACAATCATTTAAATATATTTTCCGAACTTCAAAGGCATATCGTGTAAGATTATTTTCGTTTATGATTCTTTGGTGAGCGCACTCATATTGACCGCAAACGACCTGGATATCACGCACCCTATCAAGCTATCTGAGGGGCGAGAGACCGTGGAAAATGAATAGAGCCACAAGATTGCGCGGCTAGTTATAAGCAGTTTCCTAATCGCTGCCGACTGTCGTCAAGGTCGGCGCACTATAAATTCCGCGGAACGAGAGAGGAAAGACCGGCAATCGCATTAGCCCAATGCAGCAATGGCTTGTCTCCGTTATTTTTATTTTGTTTCATTTCATTGTTTTTCTTTAAAATCAGCATTTTGATGCAAACGGAAAACATTTACCGGATCACGTTTGATTTCTAAATTTGTGTCGTGTATTTTAACGAAGAACGTTTGCGCGAAATATCGAATTCCCATCGACTTACCGTACACGACCTTTCAACTTCCGTCAAACGTTTCGATTGGTAATCAAGAAATATGAGTGCTCTCTAAATATCATGAAGATCTAATTAGAGTGACGCAAGTTATGCTTGAAAAACACCAATGTGATAGAATTCTTGCCGCTACTGTAGTAGGATTTGTGTTGGCATGTGCACAGTCGCTCAATTTTGCTGTCTTCCTCAGATATTCTGTTCTACAATATATCACGTGTATTACGAGTCACTGGAGGTATGCGGGAACATGTTCAAAAAAAGTTGTGCCTGATTTGAGCGATATTATTGTTGTAGAATACCCGTAGGCATACGATTTCGAAAAATGGTAGTCATTGGTCCCAGAGCCTGCTTTTAGGAATTTACCGGTTTTGCCCGGCTTTGCAGTATTTCAGCTCCCAGATGAGCTAGAGATCTGGAATTGGCATTCCTGATCGAACTAGCTAGATGACGTTGAAAAAACGCGAAATTTCGCAACCATCACAAATTCGATTTTTCTTACTCTTTTTTCGAATTTTCTTTTTCAATTTTTCGAATTTTCCAAGTTTGAAAATTCGCAACTTAACATTTTCGCTTGTACGTGCATTCATTCAAGGTTCGAAAAATAGTTGTGAATAAGTATGTTCATTTTTGGCTTACCACTAATTTCCGATCTAATGACACGTATGGCTGAAAAAAAAATCGGAACTGATACATCTAAGCATCGAACTCGCAGGCAGTGTGTTTTGTTCACGATGCGTGATTGGGAATTTGCACCTTGTTTTTCGAGTGGCCACACAGAACAAACAATAATTTTTGTATTTGCAGATAAGGATGGCACCTGGTCTGCTGTGGAAAAAATGTGCTGCGAAAAAAAACTTTGCGTACCATCGGAGTATTGCTGCGCGTCGCCGACGATTATTAGTCGCATCGGGAAGTGAATATGAGTTGTGATTTCAAACTAGAGCACTTGGGTAACAGTCTCTTCATTTTACACACTCTCTATATCTGTCGATCGGTGAGAGTGTGTGCAAAATGAAGAGACCGTGCTTGCATTTCTCGAACTTTATTTCAAACGCGTCAATTTATACGTTCGAGACATCGTGATTGTACACCTAATCAATTCAACCACATCTTTCCCGTATGTTTCATGTTGCATAAGGTATGTGATAAATACAGTGTGAAATCATGAGCCTGCCACATCCTGTCAACTATCACAGAGTTATTCCCATCTGAGATTTCTCGCTCTCGTCGCATTTTCCCGAATATTGTGTCATATGTTTTACATTTCAAATGAATGTTCGAATCGTCCGTGTTATTATTCGCACCAATGTATAAGACAACATGGAGTGTTGGCGAACAGTTGTTATTGACCATCGCACATCGATGTACATATATCTCATGCTCGCAATGTTCTCGTTTCACAGTTACAATTCTTTGACTTTCTCAGGATCACTATGCACTTTGCACGAGTGTGCCTTCTCCTCTTCCTCCTTGTCTCTTCGATTGCTGTCGGAAACGCGGGTTTCTTCTACCAAACCGGAGGTGGCATCGTCGTCGAGCCCCCGAAAGGTGAGTGCAATTTTAGAATAATAATACTAATATATTTATCGCTCGTGGCGGGAATTTGGATAATGATTAGTGTGATGATACATGAACAAATAACCATCACAAAACGATATTACGGAAAAATGGAATTAAGCACAATTAATAATTGAGTGCATAAGTCATATTTGCGTACAGCAGATGCAAATTCTGATGAAATATATCAATAACTATACATATTTTTTCAGTACTCAAGGCTGAAGAACCGCCGCTTGCGGATCCTTCCCGTGTTTCCAACAATCCCGCAACCAGCAAGCCTCCCGCATGAATGAACACGCTATTTGTATGGAATAATTGCATTTTCTGTAACAATATCGATGAATCACTATGACTGAGCGGAGTGGATAACATACTATGTAAGAGCAATTAGGCGAATGAAAGAAGAAAATGACGAAGAATTGCCTACCTATTCATTCTTGATCTTCCGATTTTCTCTCTCTCTCTTTGTCTAGCGAAGTAAACAAGTAGAATAACTGCCAGATAAAGGTCAAAGGTCTCAAAAGCCAATAACTGCTCAACTCGCAGGACGAATTGATAAATTGGCCATGATAGTGGCCGCGTGGTTGTGGCGGACTCTTTAGTAAAGGGCGTGGCACTGGCTAATTTCGCGGAACGAGAGAAGAAAGATGAACTATCGCAGAGGTTCACGGGGAATATTCCCCCCACTCTTCCGTCATTTGTTTACTGATACCATCTCTTTATTAATCATTCTATGATGATCTTTGTAGTGCTGTTGATGCGTTATATCGTAAAGAAATGTGGTCATCAACTTCAACATTTGAAAAATGCATCTTTTGTGCGAACTTGCAGTTGTTGTTGACAGGATCACATCTCATGAAACAATAACTGACGCTTGCCGTGTTCACAATTATTTGTTTTAATCGTCTTCTTTACTTTTGCTCTTCAAAATGTCGGAATTCTCAGATGATATTTGTTCGGGTCTTTCACTTCATCTTTCTCCTTGCATCTTTCATTGCCGTCAGCAACGCGGGTTTCTTCTACCACCCCGGAGGCGGCATCAGTCACGAGCCCCCGAAATGTGAGTCCAACGTCATTTGCATGGTGACTACTTACTTATCGATTATATGCACCATCTTTGATTTCCTAGTATACAATTTTAATCGGGAGGTGGTAAAAAATCAATCTATGAATTTTTAAGGTGGGGAAAACTAACGCTCTTTTCCGCGTGCTTATTGAAGTAAACAACGCATTCTTGCTATTCACTCTCTCGAATTTCTCTGACTTTCCCCACAACTATTGCGCACATGGCCAGATAAAGAGAGAGAACATGAGAAAGAGAAAGATCAGCCAAATAGTATCAGTTTTCTGTAATCTCGAAAGTTTTCTCGACGATTTCTGACAGATTAGACAGGTGTTATCAATACGAGTAAATTACTTGCAGTGGCCAAAGGAGGCGAGCCGCAGCTTACGGAAAGCACTAATGAAACGACCCACTCATCAATCCAACTCTGGACATAGTCAATTATGTTTATTTTCCCATTTTGAAATATAATTTAGATCGATTTATTCGGAGAAAAATAAACAAATAAACACGGTTGGCAGGTTGGCATAATATGGTAGAAAGTAACTCGAACATGTTCTCATTAAAAAATTAAGAAAAGCTAGAGTTGTTTTTGTAAGGTTCCCGTTCTGAATACAAAGTGGAAACGTATTATCAGTGATCCTCTGATTGGATATTTCAAGCGCGATTTTGACCTTTCATTTGAAATTCATAGGCCGATCGCAGTTCAGTTTCCACTCTAGGTCCCTCCTCATCATACCAATCCCATTAATCCCTTCCAACCCGATGAGGTCAGCGAGTGATATATAATACCTGATGTGCTAATGGTATAGCAAACCTGATGTGCTTGAAAATCGCCGATATTTGAGGGACATTTCCTATACGACGCCTTGCATGGTTTTGTTCTCCTTGATATCTCTGTCTCTAATCGATCGCTCCTCTTACTCGTAGCCTCCGTTCCTCTCACAAATTACGCATCACTGTACCGTTTATTATGTCTAGTTCTTTCGCATCATGTACCACACGCTCCCTAACGCTCTGGAACTCGCTTCCTAACCCAGTCGTAACCGTGCCCCGTTTCCCTTACCGACACCTCTTAAATCGACTCCTTCTTTTGTCCTCCTGTCGTCCAATATAAAAATGTAATACAGAACTGCGATATTTCCCCACCCACAAGCTCGCCCGAGCCAAAATACCACCTAGCCTCCTCATCATGTCGCTCCCGCCCCATAAAAGTGTTTGTGAATAAGGAATAAGAATAAGAATGCTATATCTCTCGCAAAACCACCTTGCATCTGTTATCGCTGATCTATTCATCTTTCTGGTAGATGTAGAGGCTGTTCCAAGCGAGCTGACCGAAGCTATTATTACTCTGAAAACTCGTACCAATCACTGTGCGAAGAATAATCAGACAAGGGGATACCACTGCCTTCGTCTCTTCAATTTAGTGCTTCGGTCAGTCATGAACAACACCTACTGGGAGACTGATGACATTCGATTTTTTGGAATGCACTTTTGCCACTTGGACGATCTGGCTCTCATCTGAATTGAAACGGATGCTTAAGAAGCTGACGGAGGAGTGCAGCAATTGCAAAAAAACGGATATGCTAAGACCTGGAATTGAATACAAGACGACTTCTTTCCGGAGCACTAGGTCGGATGAGAACTATGGCGCTACACCGCCTTTGATACATCAAAAGGTTGCTTGTCGTCATATATCTCGACTTACCTAGTGTTCTTTCCGGGGAGATACAATCTTGCGACACAACCTCGGAAATTCATAATGCACAATATTTATCAGGGTCCAAACGATGTTAAATTTGAAAAGAATAGGATATATCTTAATTAATGGCTCAATTAAAACATGATCTTGAGCATTTCTCGAAAGGGGGATGTACTGTGTTTGGCCGCGTATATGCCTGGAAAGGAACAATATTCTGAGGAAACTGAGCTCCTACATTCCATAAACGTTTATGATATGCACTACTAGCGAAATTTCACTAACCGGCATCCTCAATAAATTCGATGGTCTCATAAACATTTTTGGTATACGCATCGGTCAAGCGCTTTGTCGAGCGGAGAACTGACGATTCCAGACTGGCAGAAGTTAGAGGAGGGCCGCAAGTCCGACAGCAATCGAAGATACCATCATTATGAGGATGAACCGGACAAGTGACATATTCGTCCTGAAATTAGACAACATTTAGATAAGTTGCTACAAGAGCAAGGCGACAAAGCTAAATCAATCATTATGCGACATTGTGAAAGAAACAGGTATTTATATGAACTTGCGGGATGAAAATAATGTCGAGAGGCGTCATTGGAGAATTCAAACGCATACTACGTCTCTCCCTACTCCAAATGATGTCTCGCCGAGATGGAATTTTGAAGAGAGATAGAACATTATTTTCGAATGTATCATCAATCCCCCCTCTTGGTCGTGATTCATGAATATAATTTCTTAATTTATCATGCATTGCATGATATCATTTGAACATTCCAGCGTTTCTGCCGCGTCATCGTTGACATTCTTATACACGCATATGCCGAGTTTACAGAAGTTGGATATATTGAAGTGAGGTGCAGCGAAAAGTGAACCAGTTATAAGTCACATCGAGATAATGCATATACTATTTTGATATCAAATTAGCGGTGAAAAGATCGCCTTGGACAAACTTGTGTGTTTCCTATCGTACTATTTGTTTAAAATATGCATTTATTATTCCAATAATTAAAAATACGTCATAGAGAAACGCAATATATGCACAAAAGTTGAGAAAAAGTAATTCGAATTATTAAAAAAAATATGGTTCGTGTGTAAAATATGGAAAGTAAATATAATTTAGAATTTGTTGGTTGTCTTGGTAGGATTGTCGATACTAATACAGAGTAGATGTGTGGTACGAGTCACTCTCGGAGTGCGAATCTCGGCCTTTCTTATGCGCTTCGTTTTCACATTAATAATCGGAACGAAACCCAAAGATTGCTTGAGACATCCGATTTTGCCACCAGAGAACAAGTCTGAATTTATGATAGAATGATATGTTGATTAGTAGGCTTGGCATAATTAGTCAGCTTCATTAAAATACCTTGTACTGCCTTAAAATGTATTTCGTGTGGAGCAGCAATCCTAATTTTATTGACTTTCCGAAATCGAACAAAATCAAGGATCATTTTCCTGAAATGAGTGCTTGCATGAACATATTTTTTTCCAAAACATACGATCCAAAATATCCTAATGACCGTTGAATCTCAAGCGTGAGTGAATTGACATCAACTCGTACAAATCCGTCGAGAAATGTCGCAATTTCGTTAGCATTGCAATCGGTTCGCAAATTTAAACAACGAATCAAAGAGCACCGTTTCGCGGCCGATCATATTAAATTCATCGCAACTTTGCGATATTGGATGAGAATAAACATTCTGAAATATCGATTTGTTAAGTAGAAGGTCCTTTTTTGGGACGGGACAACTTACCATGTCTGGGAGATAGTATCCAAGATCATGCTCGGCTTTAAATCCAAATAATTTGCGATAGTTGCAGGGGATTATCATGGAAAGGATTCGGTTGCATGTGCCGACATTTGTCCATGAGAGAATTCTAACGACGGGAAGAAGATTGCGATGTTTAAGGTGATCTAGTGCAAGCGCGTCCCAACGCGGAGATATCTTTAAGAACAGATACTATGCAAGCGTGCACCATAAAAGTCATTCAACAAGTATACAAAGGACCACAAGTTGAGTGGACAAGGTTGGATATAAAACAAGTCTAAACATGCAAACATGAAGGGGATGTACAGTTTAGCTCACCAATCTTAGTTCATCGAATGAATCTTGAAGAAATGCCGATTTGATGATTTCCCTGATAATGTCAGATGGTAAGCTAGCGATGTTGACTTGGTTATCGCCGACGTGCATCACTATTGCACGTGCAATAAGATAAAGACAAAACAATGACTAGGGGAGGGACGCTAAGTACCGTAATTTAGCGGGACGAGCCGCGAGTTTTGAATTTATGTATGCGTTATCCTTAAGAATGAAATGTGATACTCTTCGAGAACATTATCTCCTAGACATTGCACGATAAATCGGAAGAGTGTTATCATAACTGGTGCTGATGTTTATCACAATGTGTGCGCTAAAGGTGCACTTTCCTTAGCATACCAGACCGTAGTAACACGTCTGTGAGATTTTTTGAGCGCCTCTTGAAACAGCTAGAAACAGCTAGTGCCACCCATTCGAAATATGCTTGCCGTATTTATCCTCCAATGATGTCAAGCGCGTGGCGTTTATTCTGCACGCCAAACAATGTGTCATGTTGATCAGTTTTCAAATGAAATAGTATGTATTACTTTTTTGAATCTATTTCTAAGTATATTTTACAGTGTTCACAATCGGAAACCGTCAAATCCGAAACACAAAGTCGCCTGTTTTGGATTTGCGGAGCGATGCAACCGTTGAGGACGCGATCAAGCTAAGCGAGCTAAGTGATCGATCTATTTCTGTGCATTTTATCTAACTGTTTTATTACATGTTTTATTACATGTGTAATTCGGAACAACATCTACAAATATTATAGTTCTTAGTCTACGTCTGAAAGATCTTAGAGGTAGAAAATTTCCATTTCACAATGTATTACTCAACCTTCCCTATGAGATAATTGCGAAGATAATTTGCAAGCTGAATTTGAAAGACCGTGAATATTTTGGAGCAATCTCGATAGCCTTGAAAAGTCTGTCAGGCATCGCTGTTTCAGGAGTGTATCAATGCATTTGGTAAGATTGATATATCAAAGAATGCCCTGATATATTGAACAAGTGTATGATGATGTGTTAGTAATACTAGCCTGCTCATTCGAATTCGGCAGGGACCACAGGATGTGGTCTTGTGATTTCACATTCGAAACTTGTTTACACCCGCCGACATATTTACCCTCAGAGTTGTCCAAAACCAACATACCATTCATTAATAGTTAATTTATTTATATTACAGGACTCAGGCACCACGGTTCTGAACGGAAATCCAGCAAACAATCTGGACATTCTCGCGAGCGAAGATTATTTCAAGTTCGGTGAAACGACAAAACTTGTGATTAGCGTAAGTTCAATCACTTAAATTCAGAGACCTATCGAGGACCAGATTTGTAACCTAATTCAGTTAGAGATTAACGCAAAGGTCGAGAAAAGATTGTCAGAAGCGATGAGTACCCTTCGGTTCGAGAAATTAAAGGTCATAGTGGAGAATGATCACCCCTGCGGGTACTAACATCAATGGAGGGAAGATTAATATCTGTAACTTGTAGATTCATCAGCGACCTTCTTCAGAATCGAAATGGAATTGAGGAAATATCGATTGATTGCTGGAATATCGACAGAGAAGTGGAGAGTTGCAAGAAAGTAATTGCGAACCTTCCACGAGTAGCCAAATGCCAAATCACAACATGACAGGTTATTCATTAACTTTAGGGAGTATGCGCACGAAAGCATGTTGATATTATCGTTATGGATGGCATATAGATTACCAACTAAACCAATTAAATATAACAGCTTTTATAATTACTGTTGTACGTGTTACAATGATTTAGTGCACGAGTCCTCTAATCGACGATGACATCTTTCTGCATCTCGTTCATAAAACAACGAAATTTCTAGATATTGGCTTTTCAAGCTCTGAAATTACTGCAAATGGATTCGCGAATGTGTTTGAGGTACCGGAAGATCAAATGTGTTAAATGGCAAATGCATTGCTCTGATTGTTGTAGATAATATATAACCGTCAATGACTAAATTGCCATTCAGAAATTCTGCAAATCATACGAAAAACGAAGAATTATTTTCATAATGAGATATAACGAATTCAAGAATTGGTTGCGAACATTGAATGAATATGAATTTCATATGGAACGAGGAGTTCGTGGTGGACATCTCATACATAGTGCGTCTGGTGCAACTTTAAAATACTACACGTTGGCGGTTTTAAAGCTGGAGTATATATCCCCGAAATAAGATAATATGTTAACGAGCAAAATATTTTTTTCTATGTAGCTTCGTAATAATTCTGTGTCGAGGTGATGAAGTTTCGATTTTTTCGACGCATTTCCATCAATTCAATTGTTTGAAATCCACATTAGATTTTTAGTGATTCGTTTTGTTTGATTTTGGTTTCAGTGTTTCTATTTCCATCCAAGTTATGACAACCATTTTTCTATGCGATATTAAATAACAGGAATATCAAGGCTTCAAAAATTAAAATATATGCATGAACTAGACTTGTATCGGGCAATTCTAGCTATAGCATCGCAAGAAATGACTATTTTCATTCCGTTTGATCGATCGCTCGCTATACTGGTGAACTGGGATGGCTATTCGAGTTTGGCGGATCGAAATCGTTTGATCTACCGTTGTGTGGTTGCAGTTTTGTGGCTCTCCCTCACCTCTTATCGCAAGCTCACAATGATATTTACGAGCTCGCAATGAGTTGAGAGTAGCAAGGTGAGGGAGGAGCAATCGTCTGAATCTCTTCGGTTTGCACGCTCTCTCGCCTCTCTGACAGGTGAGAGAGCGTGCAAACCGAAGGGAGTCAGACCATTGCTCCGAGGGAGATTTTCCTCTATGCATGAATTGTTAGGTGATCGAACGATCTATTGGGGCATTCTCTTTGTGAGGTCACAGTCTCGCATTCGTTTAGCCCTACAGGTGAGAGAGTAGGTAGGCTGCATAAATTCATTTCTTGCAAAGCTACAATATAAAAAACTACTAGTCAATGGTGGTAATTTGCGACAGTGGGCGCGAGATTTGAATGATGCGTCCGAAATACAAAATTCGTTGTTTTTGCATGCGAATCATTAATATTTTTGTGTTGTTGTGTGTACATATTATGTTATTTATTGTGGCAAAACGTGTACGGGCCAAATTGATGAATGATGCTTTTCATAGGTAGATGACGCTCTCACTACAGTAAAAAGCGCGGTGAGATGCAATATAACGAATGTGCATGTGACGGCGTCCTCAAAGTTTATCTCACTCAATATATTGTGGCCAATACGATATGCGATGTTTTATGCTTATCTCAATTCCAGTTCTATATTATTTTCGTATTAAATTCAGAAAAAATGCATCTCGGTCCTTGTGACGACACCAAAGCAACAAATGCTACGATCGATTCAGATTCACAGGTATTACATATCGCATAATATGATGCTGATTTTTTTTTCAGAAATCATTACTGTGCCTTCCTAACGAGATAATATCGAAGATAATGTACAAGTTCAATATAAAAGATTGAGAGAGCTTTGGATCATTGAACAAGCGTCTTCGAGTTATTGATACTAAGTCCGGATATCGCAATTTTGGCGCATATCAATTCATTCGGTAAATTGGAGCAAAACATACAATACCTAGTAAACATCATATGATGCACAACGATGATCAGAATATATGTGTAAAATTTAAAATATATAAAGCATATAAAATATATTTTATTTTGCAGGACTCTGGCATCGTAGAAAAGGATAACTATGCCGGATGCAAGCTGGAACAACTTGAGCTTGCAAATTATTTCAATCACGGGAAGGTTGAAGAACTCGTGATACGCGTAAGAACAAACATTTACATTATTGAATACATATTTTGAAAGTGAATCATACAATTTTGATCTAGGGATCAATGTATGAGAATATCTAGAAAACTATACTTCACGCTCTGAGAAGTCTTCAATTCGAGAAATTGAAGGTTGTAGTGGAGAATGATTATCCAAGCAGGTACTGGCAACAATTTAGAACATATTAGCTATCGTAAATGGCAGATTCATCAGCGACCTTGCTCAAAATCGCAGTGGACTTGAGGAAATATCAATTTATTGGTGGGATCTTAATCGAAACGTTGAAAGTGGAAAGCAAGTAGTGATGAACTTGCCCCCCGTCGTCAAATACAGAATCAGCGCAAAGGTCATTCATTCATTCCGCCCGCTCGGATTGAAATTGTATGACGTATTATTAGAATTTAAAATTCGGGTCTTCAAAAATGTTGCTAGAGAGTGGTTACTATTAGGTTGTTGCATAAGTCTTGTCCGATTTTATCGTTTACAAATTCATGCTTCTACAGGCATTTATGTGAGCTTTGGCAGCATGTATCTTTTGTGATATATAGAGGATGTAATACACTTTCTAGCGCGCTATACTGTATCACTGTCATTTCAATAACATATACACTAAATTAGACGAAAGTAGTGCACTTGAACGTTCTCGTTTCGTATTTCTCCAGTCCCCTATTTCCTTAGGAACATACAAAGCACCAAACTCATAGCATCGTCGTAGAGTGTGATGAATGTACATCATACCGAACCACTAATGGTAATCAGTGCTTGAAAAGCATGGCTAAAAATTTAAGAAAATCTGGAAATGCGCTCAGATAGTTCTTTGCCAACCGATATGAACATGCCATTTTCGTGCCGTACGATATTGATATATCTTTTGTTTTTAAAAGTGATCAATGTATGGTGTTAATATCCATATTCAAGTAAAGTATTGAATCTAGTTTAATTCGACGTGATTATTCTTCCATAAATTATAGATTAAAATTTGAATGCCGAATTTTGCACATTTGGCTAGTTTATGTCTCTCGCACAACTAGAATGTATGACCTATTGTGATAATCTGAACCAGCAGCCCATATTCTACAATCGCTTTTGTGAAAACTATTTGAAAATCATTCATCGCTGAATGAAGATTTGATTTTCAAAGTATCTGAAATCACGAATTTTGTGAAATTTTTCCGAAATTTCGTTTTCGGAATTTTTCAGTTTTCTGATATAGACGAGCAACTACTCTTGAACTTTATTGTTATTTGTATAGTCCCTTTAGCGATGGTTAAAACCGACTTCCGCTGAATTCAGTATCCGTTGTACTAGAGACAGTGCAATTCATTAACTGGAAAGCATTTCAGTGTCTACATTCACATTCACTGGGTTCTCATTTTGAATGCGCTGAATAAGCAAGCCCATACAACCTAGTTTTAGAAAGTGTATTATCTATACTTCTAATTTAGCTGGGTGAGGAAGTATCGCTATATGTTCCCATCAACCAGTGAAGATATGCAATAGTCTGAACAGTTCAAGCTTCGTTTTCTCGTAATGCAGACATTTCTGATTTAGATAAATATCATTGTTGGAATGTACAAGCATATGCCTCTGTTATGCCGTAAGGCCAGATGCTGGCAAAAACATGCAAGCAAGATTGACCAAATAACTTAGAGGCTTCCAAATCGGACAGGACTTATGCAACAACCTAATATTATGGGCTGGGCAAGGACATTTGTTGGTTGAATCGAATTGGGTGAACGTATAACGAGCACAAAATCTGAGATCCAGCTTTACCTGAAACAAATAGTTAGAAAGGGATAATTCTAATTTCGAGGGTAACAACACACCTCCTCTCCCTTTCCTTACGGCGTTTCATGCGCTGCCTATAACGAATACCTAATACACATTGACTAATCTTGCAGTGCAGACAGCCATTGATTGATGATGGCATTTTCCAACACCTCCTTAATCATTGCAAGGAGCTTGATATCGAGCACACGCACACGGACATTACTGCAAATGGACTCGCTAGAGCGTTTGAGGTAACCTTGACAGTATATGGCGAAATTCGGTTAACTGTTTCTTCCTTTAATTTCATAATCTCTCGCAATTCGACCGACCTAGAAAGTCCGGTAAATGTAGTGACAATTGCCCGAAATTTGCACTTAAGAGACCGGATCGGTAAAAATCGACCATAATCGCAACCCCCGGACACGATTCCTTAGGAATGAGATCCAGGCGCCCACACTGTATGTGTACCCTCAAGTATCACACAGCACCATCAAATACCTGCTCCGGTCTCTGATGCGTCAATTATAGGGTCGGAAATTTGAAAAATCGAAAAATCATATTTCCTAAACGCGGTAAGATAGACTCAAAATCTCTTCAGAATTGTACTAGGTATCACCAATAACGAAAATTGAATCATTGAAATCGATTCCAAGTTGACTGTAAAATAGATTTCGAACCCAAAAATTTCAGTTTTTCTGATCTAATTTTTGAATATAACAGATCGGCACATCCTAACTATGCTCATAATGTAGCCCATTGAATTCTGCGTTGGATGGTACCAAAGTGAATTCAAACGGACGGTCCCGTCATTGTCTCCCAAAGTGAAATTTCATTCAGATTTCTACCGAAAATTGCCACAAAATGCAGATTCAGATAAACGAATATTGTGGGAAATGAAGCTACAAGCACATAAACGGTCAATTATGAACAAAAATCGATTGTTTGCTTTATTTTGAAAACCTCGATTTTCACACCCTCGATTGATGCTCATTTTGCGCCTGTAAAACTCAGAAGTCTCAATTTCTCTGAGACATCTACTACATACAAGTTAAAGTAGACTTGCCATGGATCAATAATATCCAAACCAACCATCTCTAGAAAATTGTTTGAATAAAATATTTTCCTCAGAACAATGAGAAATCGATGGTGGTGACGAAAATTGTTGATCAGATTTTCAAATGTTTGGAATATATTTGATCAAGTTACATCCAACTAATTCCAATTATGCCAAAAAATGCATAAAAAAGCTTTGTACATTTTTTTTGAAAACATTTTTTTTTTGAAAACGCTTTGTACATTTTATCGTTATTGTATGGTGAAAAATTTCAAATATTACATCGCATATCCAACCTTCGAAAGTACAGTTCCGTATGAGTTATTTTTTCCAAAAGATTCTTCAGAGTATCACTAAATTTCGCTGACAAGTTCTTTCGAAAATTGGAGAAATTGAGATTGGTGAGAGATGGAAGCATGAGAATCTTAGATATATTCATGCAAATATTTCGCAATTGCCCAATTTATAATTTAATTCGATGCTGTGCTTCATGAAATTTAATTAACAATAACCTACCATTACAATTTCAAAATTTTCAATTTAACTATTTTCGAAGATTTGGATAATTACAATTTTGAAAATTAAGAACAATATATGTTAGCTTTATGCATTTAAATAGTCTAACTGGTTCATACTCGCAAATTCATAATGAAACTACCGTGATTTGATTTAAAATGTCTAAGATTCTCATGCTTCCATCTCTCACCAATCTCAATTTCTCCAATTTTCGAAAGAACTTGTCAGCGAAATTTAGTGATACTCTGAAGAATCTTTTGGAAAAAATAACTCATACGGAACTGTACTTTCGATTTGTCCAACAAAGGTTGGATATGCGATGTAATATTTGAAATTTTTCACCATACAATAACGATAAAATCGACAATGTGGGTTCATTTTTTCAAAATAAATTGTGCAAAGCTTTTTTTTGAATTTTTTGGCATAATTTGAATTAGTTGGATGTAACTTGATCAAATATAGTCCAAACATTTGAAAATCTGATCAACAATTTTCGTCACCACCATCGATTTCTCATTGTTCTGAGGAAAATATTTTAGGGAAACAATTTTCTAGAGATGTTTGGTCTGGATATTATTGATCCATGACAAGTCTACTTTAACTTGTATGTAGTAGATGTCTCAGAGAAATTGAGACTTCTGAGTTTTACAGGCGCAAAATGAGCATCAATCGAGGGTGTGAAAATCGAGGTTTTCAAAATAAAGCAAACAATCGATTTTTGTTCATAATTGTCCGTTTATGTGCTTGTAGCTTCATTTCCCACAATATTCGTTTATCTGAATCTGCATTTTGTGGCAATTTTCGGTAGAAATCTGAATGAAATTTCACTTTGGGAGACAATGACGGGACCGTCCGTTTGAATTCACTTTGGTACCATCCAACGCAGAATTCAATGGGCTACATTATGAGCATAGTTAGGATGTGCCGATCTGTTATATTCAAAAATTAGATCAGAAAAACTGAAATTTTTGGGTTCGAAATCTATTTTACAGTCAACTTGGAATCGATTTCAATGATTCAATTTTCGTTATTGGTGATACCTAGTACAATTCTGAAGAGATTTTGAGTCTATCTTACCGAGTTTAGGAAATATGATTTTTCGATTTTTAAAATTTCCGACCCTATAATTGACGCATCAGAGACCGGAGCAGGTATTTGATGGTGCTGTGTGATACTTGAGGGTAAGGGGTCCATACACATACAGTGTGGGCGCCTGGATCTCATTCCTAAGGAATCGTGTCCGGGGGGTAATCCATTCTTACCGATCCGGTCTCTTAACATGCCTAATACTCAAAAATAAATTTGTACACTATTTCGGTGAATTACCCATACATTTAAGATTGTCTGCAATTCTCGCGAAGATCGACGTATTATTTGAGAAATTAGCCGAAACTCGTTTGATACCTGGGTTCGTGCGTTAAATGCTGCCGAATTTGATGTAGAGATAGGAAGGATGGGAAGTGTCAAGCATATTTTATCCGGCGCAAGTCTCAACTTTACCTATTCGACATTTTATGATACTGTAGCTGCCTCGATGGCTTCAAGAGCGACGAAATAGAGCAATTGCTGCTCCCGTATTTATATCGCTTATCAATATAATTAATCATTTGTGGGTGAAGGCATGAACAGAATTGCTGAAAATACAACAGTTGACAATGAAAATAGTGCACATATTAATGTTCGATGAAGTAAACCTCCAATATATGGACAAATATATGTATGGATTCAAATGTTTGTGTGGCTCAGATAAGCTATTGTGATAATGCAAATATCATGATAAAGAGTTTCTTTGCATAAACTGTGGGTTGTGTCGGTATTGGCAATTGTAATGTATTATAATTTACATATTCATAATTCTCGTTAATATGCCAGTGATCTTCTCCTTCAAGCGACTCTGAATATGTTCCGAAGTCTTCACATCATCCACTTTATCTCCATTTATACTCATCCGAATGAGTTCCCCCAGCATCTTGTCCTCGAGAGTCGGTCTGCGAGCGAGCGCCCACACGAATTCAGCAGATTCCATGAATACGGAGATTCTGAAATAACTTCACACTTATCGAAATTATGATTCATTAGCCACTTCTACGTAGAGTCAAATTACATTCTCACATTCGTTTTGTTATCTGGAGAAGTGATCAAAGCGTATTCTTCATTTCCATAATCCTGCAAATTTGAACTGCGTTATTAGCTTTGCCCAATGATCAGTAACGACTTACGTTGGTCTTAGTACATACACTGGATCATCACTATCAACAGAAGTGTCATTGACCTTCGGCAGGTTGATATCTTCTTTCTTATTCGTATTAATTTCTTCATGAACGTCATTGGCCTCCTCCTCTACTCCAATTTCGTCAATAATATTCTCTTCTACTTGCATCTCTTCCACTTCTTTTGCCACTAGTGCATCCAATGCTTTCATTACCGTGGCAAGGAATCTGAAGCCTGGTCCATCGACACGATAACTACGCTGAATACGCCCGGACGGAAAAGAGGTTTGCTGGGGCGGCGTAAAAGAGCTCGTATAGGCGAAAAAACCATTGCATCCCTGTAGACAGTGATTTCCAAATATTGTACACTAATTAATCCTCAAAATTGCGAATAACCACGCACCTACTTCGCCAATTCCAATACCATCAAAATAACATTGAAGAGTTCCATTCTTGCCTCTTGCGTACTATTATTTTTGCTCTCTCCACCGATGTATGCTAATCTTTTCTGCAACAAAATCTCTTTTCTTGAGGGAAGCTAATTTTACATTTACGTTGATCACGTGTACAGGGTGTCCAAAAAGTATTGTTACACGGATAAAACCATGTATCTTTCTTTAAAAGCAACATAGACAACTCAAACGGGGCACAGTATTTATCAGTGACCATATGAACATAACAATGCACGATCACTCGATCTGGCCTCCATTGGCCGCGATGACCTCTCTGAGACGACGAGGGACCGAGTCGATGACGGCCCGCAGGTAAGGGACGTCGATCTTCTCCCATGCCTTGAGAAGGGCTGCCTTCAGGGAATCGCGGTTCTTGTGGCGAGTAGAGCAGGCCTCCTTCTCCAACACTGACCAAATGCTGAAGTCCAGAGGGTTGAGATCGGGGGAGTTCGAGGGCTATTCCT
This sequence comes from Pristionchus mayeri, assembly GCA_036245805.1. Taxonomy (NCBI): domain Eukaryota; kingdom Metazoa; phylum Nematoda; class Chromadorea; order Rhabditida; family Neodiplogasteridae; genus Pristionchus; species Pristionchus mayeri. Next base: position 7,051,357 of record BTRK01000002.1, read on the forward strand.
CACTCGAGATGAAGTCGGGCAGATGGGCGCGACACCATGCCTGCGTCACTTTTGCCGAGTGAGCAGGCGCTGAATCCTGTTGGAAGGTCCAGCGAGCCCCTTTGAAGTGGGAGCGGGACCAGGGGAGAAGGGCCTTCTGGAGAATTGCCCTGGTGTAGTACTCCTTGTTGATCTTGACCCCGGGATCCACGAACACGAGAGGAGTCTTGCCCGTCGAGCACACACCAGCCCAAACCATCAGTGCCTGGGGGTGGGCAATGCGAGAGATGGTTCTACCTCTGGCGTCAGCTTGCTGAGGAGACTTGGCGATGATCCTGGTGTTCTGACTGTTGTAGACCTCCTCGACTGAGAACAGCTTCTCGTCAGAGTAAACGGTAGTCAAGTGCTCCCAACGATCGGCCCGCTGAAGGAGCAGCTTGCATCTCTCCAGGCGCTTCTGCTTGTGGACATCAGTGAGGCCATGGCCCTTTCTCATCTTGTAGGGGTAGGACTTGAGAAGAGAATGAACGATGGCACACACGGATCCTTTGGAGATCTTGAGATCCTTAGCCATCTTCCTGATGGATCGTTTGGCATTGCGATTCACTCTCTTCTCCACGATTCTCCTGTTCTTCTGAGTGAGAGCGGTCTTGGGTCTTCCTGATCTTGGACGGTCCTTCGCAGTGCCCAACTGCTTGAAACGGGAGATGGTGCGATAGACTGTCATTCGGGAAATACGAAGCTTCCTCCTGATGGAATCTGGGGGGTCGCCGAGGGTCCAAAGGTTGATAATAGTTTGACGATAGCGATTTGGACGAACCATGACTATGGGAAACTAATTAGTAGGTTCCCTCAACGCACCGAAGGGTGGGCTCAAACGTGTTATTACAGGTTTTGACAACTCGACCTACATGTTAAAAAAAATCGCGTTTCAAAAGTGTAACAATACTTTTTGGACACCCTGTATGATTAAAAAAGTTCCGAAAGTTTGCGTACTGCTTACCAGATCATCGAATTCGCGTTCCGCCTCACTCATGTAATGTCTCTGTTCAATTGAATCATTGAAATGCACAGCAGCCAGTATATTTTGCTTGATTTTCATTAGTCTACGAGCTGCAGTAGTTTCCTATTCCAGCTTTCGAGCCAAGTGAAGGAGGGATGCGCGAGGCGCATTTTCGAATTCGATGAGAATAAACGGGGAATTTCCCTGCCTGAAACAAAACTGCCGCAATGTGACCCTGACATGATGCCTTAAAGTATTGTGTCTCCATCTAAATTTCTTGAATATACAGATATGCGAATCCCAGTCGTTGCCAACTAACTTATGTCCCTCGATCTCCGCAAATTGAATGGCAACGGCGAGATCGATGTCGTCCTTCAGGACGTTCAGCGAATCACCGTCTAAATGAGTGTGTGACATACATAAATCATGAAGCATAATTTATTTAATGATAGTAGTATGGTATAATTAGGTTGGTCAGAAAGTTTTTGCCGATTTCGGACCCCAACTTTCAGCTAGCATATTTTGCTTGTCTCAAGTCGCCTCTCCTGTTGACCCTCTAGTATTATATAGGGCCATGTTCAACGTTTACAACATTAGGGTTATAGAGGGGCAAGGCTGTATACTACATGAGAAATCGGGCTCTGTACGGATATGGGGGAACATTGAGATTATGGGGGACTAATGGCTTTTTCTGTACGGATATGGGGGACCAGTGAGATTATGGGGGACTAATGACTTTTTGCTGTACGGATATGGGGGACCAATAAGATTAATCATAATCATAATCATTTATTCGAGCATCAAGGCAGAGGCCTGTCGAACAATGCCGTTCTTCCATTCGATCGCGTTTTCCCTGTATACTCGCTGCCATTGCACTCCGTGTTCTTTAATGAGTTCGTCTCTCCATCTGACTCTCGGGCGTCCAACAGGTCTTGTTCTATCCCACGGTGTCCACTCAAGAACTCTTTTGGACCACCTGTCGTCGGTGAACATATATAGTCTCTCTGCCCATCTCCTCTTTCTTATCATGACTCTGACTCAGATATCAGTTAGAGGGATGCGATTGGCAAGGGAAACATTCGAAATTCGGTCCATTCTTGTAACTCCGATCATCTTCCGCATCATGCTTCTTTGAGCAACAATAAGCCGTTTCCTGTCCTTTGATGTGGTACTCCACGTTTCGCTTCCATAGGTTAGCGACGGCTCGACGCACATTCGGAACAGCCTTCAAACCAATGGCGCATCTTCGATTCGTGAAAAACGTGTAGAACTTGTTATAAGATCTCCATGCTCCTCCGATTCTTCTATTGATTTCAAGAGAAAGATTTTGATCAAACGAGAGGCGCGTGCCCAGATATATGAAAGAATCGGCGTACACTAGTTGATCGTTGCCGATTGACATTGGTACCCGAGTTGCATTGGACATCATTACTGTTTTGCCTATGTTGATCTCAAGGCCGACCTCTTTGCTTCTCCCTGCTAGTTCTTGCAACATAGTATTACTTTCGGTTGCATCATGAGATATGAGAACTATGTCATCGGCATAGCGAAGGTGGTTCAGTCGTTGGCCGTTCACATTCACTCCATAGGCCGACCAGTTCATGTTTCGAAAGACTCCTTCCAGTACGGTATTGAATAGATGAGGACTAATCGGATCCCCTTGTCGCACACCTCTCTGAATATCATCAGGCACTCGACTACCGCCGATTCGCACAGAGACTTTTGACTTGGAGTAGATTGCCCTGAGTGTATTGATTAACTTGCTGTGTATGCCTTGATCAAATAGTGCCTCCCAGACATGATGGAATTCCACAGAATCGAATGCTTTGCGATAATCAATGAATATTAAGTAGAGTGGAAATCGATACTCATTTGATTTTGCAATCAGCTCCGATAGAGTGAATATGTGGTCGGAAGTTGAAAAATCGCGGCGAAAGCCGGCTTGCTCATTTGGTTGGTTCGCTGAGAGTTGTCTTTCAATCCGATTATCGATGACTGATGTAAATAGTTTGTATATGAGGTTCATCAAAGCTATGGGACGATAGTTCCCGATGTCGAGGGGCGATCCTTTTTTTGTATATTAATGAAATAGTTGAATCTGGCAGCTCATTGGGGATTTCCTCCTTCTCAATCCACTCGTTGAACAATGTGAGTAAATGCTTCGCTAGAGGCTCGGCACTCGCTTTAATCATTTCAGCAGTTATTCTATCCAGGTTGCTTTTAAAGAAAGATACATGGTTTTATCCGTGTAACAATTCTTTTTGGACACCCTGTACTGGATTGTAATGCCAAAGGTCACGTGCATTCGCAACACTATTTGTTATTGTTTACTTTAAAATGTTTATTCAATTCATTGTGTTCAGTAGTTCCAACATCGAAATATGTACAAAAGAAACCGACTAATCGATAATCTAGAGACATAATGCCACGATGCGCTACACACTTTACATTCTAGCGAGGAAAATCAATTTAAAATGTTCAGGAACATAGATAATTTTACAAATTCTTTGATCTTTTCTTTCTGAGTTTTAGAAATTCAGAATACGGAGTGAGTCAACTGTTGTGCCCACTTCTGAATGTGGTCAACGAGCTAAGACAAGCCATCATGGTAACGTGCATTTGAATAATTTGAATATCTCTACTATGATACCTCGCTCACAAATAGGCAATTTTCCATTCTTAAACATTCATTTTCATTTCATAAAATTCTAAGAAGATACACACAGAGCATGTTAAACATGCACGTCACTGAAATCCTTCAGCCCGTACTCAAATAATATCGATTCATTGAAGGCGCTGTTTGGTTGGTGAGAAGAGACGAGGCCTAGTGACTCCAAATGTTGACATTTTTTAAAACTATCGGCAAGGGGGAGTAGCGCATCGTGGCATTATGTCTCTAGATTATCGATTAGTCGGTTTCTTTTGTACATATTTCGATGTTGGAACTACTGAACACAATGAATTGAATAAACATTTTAAAGTAAACAATAACAAATAGTGTTGCGAATGCACGTGACCTTTGGCATTACAATCCAGTACAGGGTGTCCAAAAAGTATTGTTACACGGATAAAACCATGTATCTTTCTTTAAAAGCAACATAGACAACTCAAATGGGGCACAGTATTTATCAGTGACCATATGAACATAACAATGCACGATCACTCGATCTGGCCTCCATTGGCCGCGATGACCTCTCTGAGACGACGAGGGACCGAGTCGATGACGGCCCGCAGGTAAGGGACGTCGATCTTCTCCCATGCCTTGAGAAGGGCTGCCTTGAGGGAATCGCGGTTCTTGTGGCGAGTAGAGCAGGCCTCCTTCTCCAACACTGACCAAATGCTGAAGTCCAGAGGGTTGAGATCGGGGGAGTTCGAGGGCTATTCCTCACTCGAGATGAAGTCGGGCAGATGGGCGCGACACCATGCCTGCGTCACTTTTGCCGAGTGAGCAGGCGCTGAATCCTGTTGGAAGATCCAGCGAGCCCCTTTGAAGTGGGAGCGGGACCAGGGGAGAAGGGCCTTCTGGAGAATTGCCCTGGTGTAGTACTCCTTGTTGATCTTGACCCCGGGATCCACGAACACGAGAGGAGTCTTGCCCGTCGAGCACACACCAGCCCAAACCATCAGTGCCTGGGGGTGGGCAATGCGAGAGATGGTTCTACCTCTGGCGTCAGCTTGCTGAGGAGACTTGGCGATGATCCTGGTGTTCTGACTGTTGTAGACCTCCTCGACTGAGAACAGCTTCTCGTCAGAGTAAACGGTAGTCAAGTGCTCCCAACGATCGGCCCGCTGAAGGAGCAGCTTGCATCTCTCCAGGCGCTTCTGCTTGTGGACATCAGTGAGGCCATGGCCCTTTCTCATCTTGTAGGGGTAGGACTTGAGAAGAGAATGAACGATGGCACACACGGATCCTTTGGAGATCTTGAGATCCTTAGCCATCTTCCTGATGGATCGTTTGGCATTGCGATTCACTCTCTTCTCCACGATTCTCCTGTTCTTCTGAGTGAGAGCGGTCTTGGGTCTTCCTGATCTTGGACGGTCCTTCGCAGTGCCCAACTGCTTGAAACGGGAGATGGTGCGATAGACTGTCATTCGGGAAATACGAAGCTTCCTCCTGATGGAATCTGGGGGGTCGCCGAGGGTCCAAAGGTTGATAATAGTTTGACGATAGCGATTTGGACGAACCATGACTATGGGAAACTAATTAGTAGGTTCCCTCAACGCACCGAAGGGTGGGCTCAAACGTGTTATTACAGGTTTTGACAACTCGACCTACATGTTAAAAAAATTCGCGTTTCAAAAGTGTAACAATACTTTTTGGACACCCTGTAGTAATTTTAAAAAATGTGCACACACATCATCCAGCCTTTTCAAAGTGTACCGGGTTACCAGTGTACCGGGTTCAAAGCTGTGAGGATCGTGCTGAAATTTACTCATTATTCTTGCATTCATTCCGAACGGTCATTTATTATGTTCTAAACTCACTTCATGTTCCTTCAATCTCTGTTCCATACGAATTAGTGTTTCCTCGAACAACTTCTCCTGCAAGCAAGTATCCATTAATGACGATTACTGTGTGAACAGAAATCGTAGTCCGTGGTGTGGTTTCGAAATTTAGTACATTTTATTTTAAATATTAGTGGAGCGTTTTTCCTCCGCGGTCCGCATTTATTTAAAAACAAATGTACCAAACCTCGCCAACACAACATGGACTACGCTTTCTGTTCTCACAGTACTCTGGCCCGTATTGCATACGTGTTGTGCAATTGTGCCGTTCCGGAACTAAGTCGGTTGATCACCGTCGGATTAAAAATTTCATCATGACAACAAAAAAGTGTGGCCTTCTAAAGTATTGTTGCATAATATCCCGTTTGTGTAATAATAGGACAATTGTTCACACAGGCTTAAAAAGCCAACCCTTTTCAGTTCTGCTGCAACAGTTACGGAACGGAGTACGTCGACTGGAAGTCCATCTACAGAGAAATCGAGGTAGACAATTTGTTTGGTAATCAAGTTCTCGCATTAGAATTCCGTTTTATGTGTCTGTTCTGATATGTTAGGCTAAAATGTGATTTTTTATCTAAATGAGTGTTTGAGGCAAGTAACTGTTTTTTTGCTAGGTCGGATGGGAACTATGACGTCATGCCGCCCTTATCTATCAAATACGGCATGATGTCATAGTTCTCATCAGATCTAGAGCCGTGTTTTCAGAACTCTCCTGCTTACAAAGCAATGGATGCTGACGCGACGAGAGAAATGTTTGAATGGATTTGCTCGAAAATCAATGTGTCCCACTAAGAAACTTTCGTCTTTCTTTACTGTAATTATATCTATGTATGTCTTATTCGATCTGTGTTCCTCTCGGTGTATTTCTCAACTAATTCACTATCAGTAACTGATGTTTCCCGGTGTTTGTATCTTCTTTTAGTTCAAATTGGTCGTTCTCTTGATAAAGCCGATGGCCGCATTTTTGTGTTTGTACGAGATGTTGTGATGTCCCACTATAATATATGCTGTTCCATGTTACTCAGTTGGATGAACATATTATTGTGTTTTGTGCAAGATATCTTCCACGGGAAGAAGTCTATTAATACAATGTTTATTTAATGTTTATTCAGAATGTCTCCTCCCAGACAGGAGGCTGTGGACGGCAAATTGATGGAACCGCAAAATGGTTTGATTTATTACACTTAATGACTAAGTTTCCGGACCCTTTATACATTTTTGTCGTTTCATATAGTTTAACGTCGCCTTCCCCCTCATTGATTGAATGACTCATCCAGCAGGGTCAAACGATAAAAAAATTTGGAGACAACTTACCTTCAAAGGTTCAGAATAAGCGATTTGAGGGTCTGGAGTAGGGTTTCCCTTTTCAGGTAATTCAACGTACAGTTGCGGACAAAAGTTTAGCACCAAATTTCAAATAATCATAACTTCTTTCAAAAATGAGATAAAGACTTGCGGTTTGGAGCATTCGAGAGAAACACCCCAGGACATTATCGGCATATGTATGATGTGCTGAAACCTAAATATCGTGGGTTACAAAATGTATTTTCCCGGAGTTCTTTCGATTTGATTTTTTTAAACCTCAGCCGAACTGCGCTATGAAGTCAAATTCATTTTGATGAGAGTACCTCCCCCGATGATGCGAATCCACTATCCAGCGTGTTTGGTGCTTCTCGATGAGAATTGGTATATCGATTTTCCGAGACCTCACAAATTTTGTTTTTTGGCTATATCTTCGGAACGAATTGAGCTACAGGGTCAAAATTTCACAGGTATCATACTATCGTGGAGGGACAACTTGCCAAGTTTCATAGCAAACGGACTGAAAATTTCAAAAATCGAAAAATTTTGTTCACCAATATTCAGCCACATGAAACGACCCAATCGGGTTCAGCGAAAAATCTGATTTCTTGTCACTTTATGCAGAAACTATTATAGAATTAATATGCGAAATTGCGAGAACAGGCGTTTCTTTATACATATTTTGCATGTGAATACTCGGGGAGGTTCAGCGGGGAAGGAATGCGTTCATGAGATTTTAGTAAAAATAGAGCATTGCCTGATTTACACTAAAACAACACAGTAGCATACTTTGACCAAGATATGTACATTCATTATTGAATTGGGATCATTTAACTTGAAATGTTCGTGTTCGGATAATAAGATTGTTGAGTCCGACTACTTCTGAACAGCCGCTCCACTCTGACCCTCACAGAGTATTCACATGCAAAATGGGTATAAAGAATCACATAATCTCGCAATTTCGCACAGTAGTTCTCTAATAGTTTCTGCATAAACTGACAAGAAATTAGATTTTTCGCTGAACCCGATTATGTGGTATCATGTGGCTGAATATTGGTGAACAACATTTTTCGATTTTTGAAATTTTCAGTCCGTTCGCTATGAAACTTACCACGTTGTTGCTCCATCACGACAATATGACACCTGTGAAATTTTGACAGTGTAGCTCAATTTGTTCCGAAGATATAGCCAAATAAAAAATTTTTGTGAAGTCTCGGAAAATCGATATACCAATTCTCATCGAGAAGCACCAAACACGCTGGATAGTGGATTCGCATCATCGGGGGAGGTACTCTCAGCAAAATGAATTTGACTTCATAGCGCAGTTCGGCTGGGGTTTAAAAAAATAAAATCGAAAGAACTCCGGGAAAATAAATTTTGTAACCCGCGATTTATAGGTTTCAGCACATCGTCCATATGCCGATAATGTCCTGGGATGTATCTTTCGAATGCTCCAAACCGTAAGTCTTTATCTCAATATTTAAAGAAGTTATGATCATTTGAAAGTTGGTGCTAAACTTTTGTCCGCAACTGTAATTTACGGTTGTGATTCAAGCGCTTTACAACTATAAACTATTTTGTATATCTGAAAGCTATCTGAAAAATACTCAAAATTACCAGAAAATGGAAACTCTAGTATGGAGAGGGTAGAATCGAGTGAGGGGAAATGCAGTCAAAATAGGTTATCCATTATCAGCTCGTTTGCAGTGAACCATATTTGATTTTGTGTTGTAATTAACTTCCCAGGAAATTTATGTTATATCGATACTGTGAAACCTAGATGAAATGTGTGCATTAAATTGTACATTGCGAACATGATCGAATACGTTTCACTTCGAACAAGCTGATAATAGAGAATATAATTGCTTCCCCCATCTCTCCGACCTCGATCCCCCCTCCCCAAATGGCGCATTGTGACCTCTCTGGACAGAGAATCATTTCTTGTCATCTGACTCCGCTGGACGAGTTATTCTGACATAGCAACCTTTTGAGCGGCGACGATAAATGCACCAATAGACGAATTTAGTTTTATTGAGCAACATTTATTCGTAGATAATCAAATCGAATAGCAACAGACATTCATCGGTTATTTTTTCCAGCGATATCATTTCAATGTATATTTATATTCCAGATGCTTCGACGGGTTTCATTCGTTTAGTAGAGAGTTTTACGATGATATTTGAAAAGGGAATCTTCTCCTATGACACTATAGTGCTTGGACAGCGTTGGTGAGAAATGATTATAAACAAGTAATTTCTTCACACACAATTGCTCAAATGTTTAATTAATCAATGATTTAATCCAAGGAATTCGATATTATATTGTTCATTTCACAGGTATTTCTTTTCAGGGCCTTGGCGTTGAAGAAAAACGCATCGACTTACCTGGGAGTGTATCTTTATCATCCCACATACGAGACCCGTCCCTGGAGTGTCGACGTTTCAACTCATCTGAAGCTAGTGGGAACGGGAAATGGAGGAAATAGAGAATTCGAGGTTTGATTTCAACTTTATCGTTACAATTTCATATGTGGGTCAACATTCCGTAGCACTTATTCACCCGACCATTTTAGCTCAAGAAGACGTTCCACAACGACTGCACGATTGCGGGTGTCGATGAGTTCATTCGATGGAGTGACCTGATCGATGAAACTAAGGTTTAAATTAATTTTTGGGTATTGATTGAATAATCTACTTTAGGGTTTCATCAACGATAAGGAACAAATCACAATTGAAGCTCGATTAATACTCGTTGGAATCAGGTTATTTCTTTAGATTATTTTTTTAGATGAGCTTAAATATCTATTGTTCTAGTCCTGTTATCGCTTGCACGTATTCGAGTGATTCTCGCCATGATATTACGTTAATCTTCGACGGAGGAGTGAAACTCTATGCAAACAAGCAGGTTAAAAAAATTATAACCTAGTTGTGAAGAATACTACGTTACAGATCCTCGCGGTTCATTCTCCAGTTTTCAACGCAATGTTCTACGGCAATTTCGCTGAGAAGAACAAGAATGAAATTGAACTGAAGGGTGTTGAGCGAGAAGTGAGGGCATAATTTGTTATTAAGAGACCCGCTCCGTAAGACTCGATCATATTGAGCACCCCGCGGACATGTTCCTCTAGCAACAAGATCCGGAGGTCCATACTCGGGTGCTAGGAGTACCTTAGGCCCACATTGCTCAAAACTACGGTTATTATCTGATAGGGCCATTGTACAGTAAGAAAATCGATTCAAAGTTGAAAATGGTCAAAAAAAAAAATTTTCAGAACGCTGTAATGTGGATTCAATTTTCAAGTAGCATTAGTTATGTGATGCCTTGAAAGCCTAAAAAACATATCTAGGTGCTTTTCCAGTCAATTTTGAATACTTCGTTTTCACTCAAAAATTCGCATTTTTCACTGCAACTGATGCCTTCCTTGGTTCCTCCAATAGTTTTTGTGCACACGTTGTAGCCCGATGGTACCTGACTTCATTCTACCCCAAGACATATTCAATGGCTTTGTCGAACTTCGAGATTTTTGAACTTGTAGATTTAACAGTGCTGATTTCGCACATGAAAACAATTGTCTTTGGTTGAACTGGAATTGAAATCGATTAGATAAGTAATGGTTACAACTTATTTACTTTCGATACTTCATATAACACACAAATATCCCGAGTTTTGCTCAATTCTGAAAATTCGATTTTTGATCGTCTGAATTTCCAAAAATTGTGCATCTTTATCTCAATAATTTTGCTCCGGCTCCAATAAGTTTGACATGTAAATTGTAGTACGTACCAGCACGTGTAATACATTTGCTAAATAAGAATCACCAGAATTTTCGATGTTCCTGATTTTCACGATTGAAATAGCGAAATCGCGAGATTCTAAATGTATCGAAATTGAATTTCGTCGGGAAAATGTCTTATATTCATGAGTCACCGGTTTAAATAAGTAGTATGCATACATATCTATCTGATTAAAGTGAAAATATTTAATATTTTGACAGCTTCCGAGAATCGAAATATTTCAATTTCAAAGAAAAAAATTTTTAAACCTTTAAAACTGTGATTATTCTGGTGTAATAAAATTCCAATCATGGCGTACAGCATATTCTCAAGAAAGCCTTTCTAGTATCTTTGCCAAATTTGCGAAAATCAAATTTATTTATATTTCGAGATTTCTGATTTTGCCTAATGAATCGCAGATATCTGAAACTTCGAAAGCTTCATTGGTGATAATATTGTGGCCAATTAGAAATGTGAGAGCTTATTGTCTATTGATGCTAAGATCAACTGGCGTTTGATTTAGAAAGTCTAGATTTGAGGGAGGAAAATAATGAAATTAAATTCGTCGATAATCGGTTTTTTAACAAACTTGAAAATCGAATGTTATGTGGGTGTCATTTTACAGTGCAGGACTATTAACTCCGATATCCGTTGAAAACAACCAATAAAAATCGACATTATCGCCGAAATTCAATTTCGATACATTTAGAATCTCGCGATTTCGCTATTTCAATCGTGAAAATCAGGAACTTCGAAAATGCTGGTGATTCTTATTTAGCAAAGATATTACACGTGTGTGTTGGTACGTACTACAATTTCCATGTCAAACTTATTGTAGCCGGAGCAAAATTATTGAGATAGAGATGCACATTTTTTGGAAATTCAGACCATGAAAAATCGAATTTTCAGAATTGAGCAAAACTCGGGATGTTTGAGTGTTATCTGAAGTATCGAAAGGAAATAAGTTGTAACCATTACTTATCTAATCTATTTCAATTCCAATTCAACCAAGGACAATGGTTTTCATGTTCGACATCAGCACTGTTAAATCTACAAGTTCAAAAATCTCGAACTTCGACAAAGCCATTGAGTATGTCTTGGGGTAGAATGAAGTCAGGTACCATCGGGCTACAACGTGTGCACAAAAACTATTGGAGGAACCAAAGAAGGCATCATTTTCAGTGAAAAATGTGATTTTTTGAGCGAAAACTGAGTATTCCAAATTGACCGGAAAAGCACCTAGATATGTTTTTTGGGCTTCCAAGGCATCACATGACTAATGCTGCTTGAAAATTGAATCCATATTACAGCGTTCTGAAAATATATTTTTTCGACCATTTTCAACTTTGAATCGATTTTCTTTCTGTACAATGGCCCTATCAGATAATAACCGTAGTTTTGAGCAATGTGGGCCTAAGGTACTCCTAGCACCTGAGTATGGACCTCCGGATCTTGTTGCTAGAGGAACGTGTCCGCGGGGTGGTCGAGTCTTACCGAGCGCTTCTCTTAAATCTTACATATAAATTTACGGCGTTTCTTGGAATAAACACACGCGAGATTGCACAAGGAAGAGAGCCGTCTCTCTTTATCTGCATTCTCTCTGCTCTAGTCCTCCTTTTGTAGAGTTTTGCTTCATTAACCATCTCAATTCAGGACTTTCATGTGTTGCTCAAATCTCTATACGATCCTTTATACAGCATCAAAGGTTTATTTTTTCGTCCTTTATTTCTTGATCGACTACTTTTCAGAAGATATGAGACTATTGGATTCGCTTTTAGTGATTGCTGATAGATTCGATTTCAAGGTATTTTATTCTTTAAAAAAAATATAATTTGTTGTGAAATTGAGAAATTAGTAAGAAAAATGTGGTTATCGATCACATAGAGGAATGTGTTGCGATCAACTGGGACATTTTCTCTCTGGCTGAAATTCTCCTCTTTGTGGATAAGCACGCTTCCTTCCGATTCATCAAGCTTCACGTTTGTTTGTTATTTATTTTACTTTGATATAAATTTGCAATTATAGACTAAAGCCCTTGAGTTCTACTTTGGGAGAGACAAAGATATTTCTGTAAGTTATTTCACTTTGGTTTTTGATTAGTAGCCAATAATTTATTGTGTTCAGTCTTCCGAATTGTACAATCAGCTTTCCGATACGGCCAAGTCAGCGTATGATCAAATCCGTGGAATGCTTCCTGATGATGTCTCTAAATTTTTCCCGTTTTGGTCGTAAGTGATTTTGAAAATAAATTTCTTATAATTTATTGCTCACAATTTGCTGAAAAATTGGCTTTTCTTTGTTTACTTGAACGTTGTGACATTTCTTGTAACAAGGGAGTACTCATTACATGGTATGAAATTATGAGGAATTACTGATATAGGGTGGAATTGTATCCGGTGGAGATCCCGAAGAACTTTTCAAAAAGTGCTGAGGGGACCTCATATTCGAAATTTCGTGACCTACCTTTTGCACGCGAAATCTGCAAGCTCTGAGTGCGAGGACATCACCCTATCTCTCGCATCCCCGTTCGTTGCTTTCGTTGTGTAGTGGGTTGTGAATGAGGTTACAATTTTGCTGCCGTGGGTTCGATTCTTCATCTATGCAAACTTTTTTTGCACCAGTTGTATAAATAATTTACGTGGCTTAAGTGTTTCGTTGTGTAAATTTTCAAGAAAACTTTGTGAGCCATGTAATAAAATGCAGAAAATAAAACGCATGTCAAAATGCCCTTCTAAAGGACTCCTAGATTGTAAAATACGATTCATTTTGCCACATATAACATTTAAATGTTATTAAAATAAAAGTTTAAAACGGTGCAAAAAAGTTTGCATGCATAAAGAATGGAACCCACGGCAGCAAAATTACATGCACGCTCACAACCCACTACGCCACAAAGTCTACGGTCAAGGAAGCGAGAGATAGAGTGATGCCCTCGCACTCAGAGTTTGCAGATTTCGCGTGCAAAAGGTAGGTCACGAAATTTCGAACCTCAGCACTTTTTGAAAAGTGCTTCGGGATCTCCACCGGATACGATTCCACCCTATGTCAGTCATTCCTCATAATTTCATACCATGGAATGAGCACTCCCTTGTAAGTTGTTAAAATATTTTCTTATCCAATATGCGAATCGTTCAGAAGATCGAATGGTGCTTGCTTGAAGATGAAAGAGGTCGATAATCTTCCTGAAGCGAAGGGTGAGCTCGTGAATTTGTTCAAAATTGATAATTTTTCTGTTCCCTATATTGATCGCTTTTCTAGCTCTTAGTACAATGTGAAAATGGAGTTTCCTATCTTTCTCAGATCTGGTTGCCTCTGGTTGTTTCCCCTCGGTCTTTGACCTGAATAGTGGGAAGGACGGAGTGCTAAGTTCCACGTATGGCTGCCATCTACACTACGATTCCCCTATGGATATCGGAGGATTGCTGTGGTGGGCCTCCATTGTTTTTATGTTACATCTCGCCTTTTTATATTTTGTATTTTGTATTATCATTTTTTATAACAATGCATTTTACAGGTCTATCGATGTGAAATACGATCTTCTCAGCCTCGCCGATGGGAGCGATCGCGAAATCATAAGACTGAAGCTCGTCGTAAATCAGGATCGACCTTCCAGATTCGACTGGACGGCAGAGGGAGTCATGGAGGTTGGATTGAGAGTATATTTGTTCCCGTTTTTTCCTATTTCATAAGTTGTAGTTCTTTAAAAAATGATCTAAGGAATTTTACATTTAGGTCGAGGCTACTTTCCTCGCTAAAGGTGGGGTAAGACTAATGGATCATTCTGACCCGACGTACTCTACGGAGTTACTTGATGACAAGGGAGAGCAGATAGATCCATTCTCTACCAATCCCTACCCGATCAAGAATCAGGTCTGATTTAAAAAAAAATATTTTTTTCATTTTTTAAAAATGTTTACATTGCTTTGAATCGATTTTATGCAATACTTACTAAATTGCTATTGTTCATGATATACAATCAAATCGCAGCAAGTCTTTTGCAGTTCTCTTTCTCTCTTGATTCGAGAAACCTCAAGGGGATGACACCAATCTTTTGTATGATAACCCGAGATGGCGAGGATGGAGAAGAAAGGGAGGAGGAAGGAGACGGTTGGAAATCGCCGAAGATGCTCGTGAAGACTCGAATCCATCTGACAAAGGTCACTGGAGTGAGGTGAATATTTAATTTGTGTATTGATTTGTGTAAAAAAATGATTCTCGTCGATGCATATTGTGTTTCTTTTTTAAAATAAAAAACCAAATTATATTATTTCTTAGACCGAAGCCGCATTTCGATTTCACTTGTGCTGATTCGTCGAGTGACGCGATTCTCATTGTGGAAGAGAAGGAGCTTCATGTTCATACACAGGTATGAATTGAGTGACAAGTAGAAACATAAAATAGATCTGTCGTGTTTCAGTATCTATCCAACATTTCGACTGTGTTCCGTACGATGTTCGAGGATAATTCAACCGGAATTGACAATAGATATGATCTCAAAGGAGTGGCGTATCAGGTAAACACTCTTTCTTTCAATAGATTGCTGTGTGTGTTTCAATAGATTGCTGTTTGTACAATAGATTGCTGTGTTCTTGAGAGAATAAAATTGATTCTTTGTTCTTCTAGGATTGCATCCATTTCCTTCGATGGATCTATCCATCATCCGTGAAGAATTTCGATGGTTAGTATTAAAGTTACCCAACAAGGACGAAACCCTGATCTCACCCTGATCCCGTCGCGTGTACGAGAGAGTTTGCAAAAGTGAGAGGGCGCGGGATTACGCTGAATTTCCGGCTTTCCCTTGAGGCTATTATTGATTTTTAGCATTTTTGTATATTCATTCTATACTAATTCAACCATCGGCTATTCCATCTAGGACAAAATTATGACTCGAATCCATCTGACAAAGGTCACTGGAGTAAGAGACTCGAATCCATCTGACAAAGGTCACTGGAGTAAGGTGAATAATTTGTGAATTCTTGTTTTGTGCATTACATTGGTTCTCGTCGTTGCATTTTGTGTTTCTTTTTAAATAAAAAAACTAAATTATTTTATTTCTCAGATCGAAGGCGCATTTCGATTTCACTTCTCCTGATTCGTCGAGTGACGTGATCCTCATTGTGGAAGAGAATGAGGTGCATGTTCATACACAGGTATGAATAGAGTGACAAGTAGAAACATAAAAGAGATTTGTCGTGTTTCAGTATCTATCCAACATTTCGACTGTGTTCCGTGCAATGTTCGAGGATAACTCAACTGGAATTGACAATAGATATGAGCTAAAAGGGGTGAAGTACCAGGTAAACACTCTCTATCTCAAAATATTTTATTGTGTTCGCTTCTTGACATATAATAATTGATTATTTGTTCTTCTAGGATTGCCTCGAGTTCCTCCGATGGATCTATCCATCAGCCGTGAAGAATTTCGATGGTTAGTATTAAATTAACATTCTGTTTAATTTTTATCGATATGTATTAGTATAAGCAAGAGGTGCAAATGATATTGTGGTTGAGGGCAATTTAGGAGTACAAAAATACCATCATTCGTTACTTTTTTATGCAGACGATGCAATGTCTCGTATGGCAGTGATGGCCAAGAAATTCAATGTGCATGTGAGTTATTTTTATTGCATGTTCTTCTAATATCCGTTTTATCTTTATTATCCAGTTCGTCTTCGACGATATCGCTGTGGTTCTACGTCGCATGCACTGTTTCGAGGGTTTGAAGATGCTTCTCTTCTTCGGATACGAGTGTAAATTTGAGGTGCAATTTTTATGAACACACTGAGGAGTACAGTTTAGATGTTGATAATCATTTTCTACATTTGATTTCGTTCTATTTATTTCAAACATTATTATGCCAACCCTTTTCAGTTCTGCTGCAACCGGTATGGGACGGAGTACGTTGACTGGAAGTCCATCTACAAAGAAATCGAGGTGATGAATAGTTGTTATCACCTCTTTTTTAATATTACGCCGTTGACGCGGGGTTTTAAATAATTGCATTTTTAAAAATATAAATAGTGACTCCATAAAACAACTGTGGTTTGCTAGTTCTGAGACATTGTTCTAGCATACTGATATGTTTTTATATATAGCGTAAGTGATTAAAGCAAACTGTTTTCAGAACTCTCCTGCATACAAAGCAATGGATGATGGAAAGGCGAGAGAAATGTATGAATGGATCATGAAGACTTGCTCAAGAATTAATGCATCTCCTTAAGACAGTTTTATCTTTCTTCAACATCTAGTATTTCTTATTCGATCTGTGTTTCTCTCGGTGTATTTCTAAACTAATTCGCCATCAGTAACTGCTTTATCCCGGTGTTTTTATCTTCTTTTAGTTCACATTGGTCGTTCTCTTGGTAAAGAAGATGTTCGGAATTGTGTATTTGTTGCAAAAAGTGGTTCTTGATCCACAATAATACCTTTTTTTGTGAAAGTAATTACCATAAAGTCGTCTTGATTACTGTATGAATGTCTGTTCTTATTTTCATTCACTGGAGACTTCTTGCAATTTTAACTCTGATATAATGTACTCAGCAATCTTTTACATTACTGTTTTGATAAAACTATGTGCGATAGTTGTTAGCGAGAGGTAGATGATCACAATATTTTTGTTCTATAACATTTTCCGTGAAAATGAGCGTAACTTCTCGAATCCAACTTCAAAAAATTAATAACCTGATTTAGTGATGGAATCTGCATCTTCAGAGAGTCCTCTATCGACTGTTGAAGAATGGAAGATAAAGGTAGGTTTTCATCAAACATTTTTACATGAAATTGTTATCAACAAACAAGGACTAACTATATTTGGTTTTAGATAGATAGATAGAGTTATACATGTTGGTGGTTATTGAGTTAGTGAAAAGGATCTGAGAAAATGAGGGAGGAAAATTTTCTCTACTGATTGGCTTCATTCCATTTCATCGAGTGCAACCTTGATGAATTCTGAGAGTGAAGAAGTACATTTTCTTTAATGAAATACATAAATTAGCAATTTCGACATTCTTAGAGCAAAACAGTTTTCACATAGTTTAGTTCGGCGTATCGACATGAATCTTGTGTCCAGCAACACGAGTTCGTGTTGTGAAGAATGAAGAAGAAGTTTTTGCGTCGTTACCTTTATGTCCATTTTTCCAGAATCTAAAAAATGTATTCTGTTTTAACTGCTTTTATTACAGACTTGTCAGTTCTCCAATCATTCTACAGAAGCACTCGCTGCATTGTTCTCAAGAACATTCGAAGGAATGTCAACTGTGTTGAGGAATCCCGATCATTGTGTGAGTTAATTTCTGAAGCTGTATTTGGGCACTAGGTCGGATGCTCACAGTCGGATGATAACCAAAAATTGTGCCCTTCTCCAGCATGTATTCAGTAGGCTCCATACGTGGCAAAAATGCACTTTCTGCAGAAAGGTACATTTTTGGTTCTCATCTGGAAGGCCAATATCAACATAACAACCAACAATATATAAACATACCCACCGAAAGTGATAATCCGGCCTAGTGTTTGTATTAGCATTGAATCTATTTAACTTGATCAAATATTAATTATTGCAGCACATTCAAAGAGCTCTGGCATCGATTGAATTTGAGCTCTCAAATTCCTTGCGATTCGAAGAAACTGGGTTACTGTTTTTGATTTTTTCAAAGATCATTCTTTTAAAAAATTGATTTTTATAATTATAAATGACCGTGGATAATTATAAATGATAGTGGTACAACATTCAGTTTCCATTTAGTGAATTATCCATTCGATCCCTGATGTTCGGTCTTATCGAGTCCCTCCATCTCACTCTCACTCACCTAACGGAAGATAAAAGTCAGCACACATGATTTACATTACCACAGTATTAAATATATAGTTTGCTTGATTAACTTTAAATAACTATTTCAGCTGATGATCATGAGAAGGTTGTATCGAAGATCGAAGAATGGAAGAAGAAGGTATTTTAAGTCAACTAATTTTCGATAGTTGGTGCGGCTCATTAAGTGAAAACACAATTGATTCTGTTATTCAACATATTATGAAATTTATTTTAGTGTCTTGAATTCTCTAATCAATCAATTGATGCCCTCGTATCCGTCATCTTAAAGGGAATTGACTCGATGTTTAATATTGTCAAGAATTCTGACATTTGTGTGAGTACAATCTGTTGATAATTTTTGATAAATGTATGTTTCTATTAATTCTTTACTGCAGCACATTCGGAGATCGCTAAGAACGCTCGACTTCGAAAGATCGCAAAGTTTCCATGATGATATTACTGAGTGAGCATTTTCATCGCCCCTTCCCGTGGTTGGAAACTATATTTTTTGTTTTCAAATACGTTTTATAGTGAATTTTCAATCCGTTCGCTGATGTATGGAATGATGGAATCGATTCATTTGACTCTTCTTCATTTGACTGAGAAAAGGAATCAATCGAATCGTTCAGAGGAAGTACCAACTGGGCAGGTGAGTTACTCATTGAATCATTTTATAAATACTCAGTGTATGGATTATTTTATGATTATCTTCTGTTCCAGAATCACTTCCCCTCTTCGCTTTCTGAGAATGATAATTCTGAAATTCACTCCACTCACTCCATTGATCTGATGTCTACGGTATGATAAAATCGAATTAGTAGAACTAAGTAAGCTATAGATCCCGACTTTCACAACGAATTTCCAATCGAGAGTGAAACATGAACCGGTCGAATCATCCGAATCAATTCATGGAGAGAATGAGGTGGAGCCTGCGAAATCGCTACTCAATCTCTAAATCACTGGCAATTTACAGAAATCTGCAATGACAATATTTGAACACGTGACTAAGGATGAAGAAATGGACAACTATGACATGGTTAGTAATTGTATCATTCATGTTTCTTGAGCCTAACGATGATAGCCGAAATTTAAATCAAAATTATTTTTGCAGTCCTTCGGTTCGAATTTCATCGGAGATGAAATCAAGGAGGAGGATATTCTGAATGATATGGTTAGTTCTGCTAACATAGTAAATATAATAACTAATTTTTAAAATATACCTGCAACGCTTCACTTATATTGCATATAATTGAATAACTTGCATTTCAGGTAGAGATGAAGGAAGAACCGATTGTTACTCCTCCGTTTAACAATGATCAGGTGAGTATTCAAAATTATAATCAAAAATATATTTTTAGAAATTCGACCTGAATTTCGGTGGAAGTGAAGTCGAGTTTAAGGAGGATCAAATAAAGAATGAAGATGGGGTTTGTTAATTTCGAAATGCATATTCTAATCATTTATTCACTTTTTTTCGTAGGACTCTTTCGAGAACGAAGATTTTGGTAGACATCAATCTACGGACGAGCCTATGCTGAATGAAAATCTGGTTTGTCATTTATGAAACTGTTTGAACAATGTTCTCTCAGGGCAATGAGGCTGGTGGCCAGGATTCACTTTCTAGTCATCCAATCGAGAATGGAGGGGGTAAAGATGCTGTCGATAACGAAGCTAATATTCCGAAGGTTTGTCTTTACAAACTATTCTTTACAAAGATTCAATTCGTTTTCAAATTTTATTCTGTATATATTATCATATCAAATATTGATATTCGTGCTCAGTTCAGGTTATATCATTTCAGGTGACCCCTCAGTGTGTGGTCAGCAAGTGCGAGGTGAGCTTCTGAGTGGGTCCGATTAAAGTATATCGATTTTCTCGTTCCCAGTATTGTAGATGCAGCATCTTTTTCCTTTTATTCGCATTCATCAATTTTAATATTAAATTTGTTTAAGAAGCATCCCAAGACTGCTTCGGCTTATATTGTGCATCTCCAGATTCATCACAAAACGTCGCTAAAGAAGGTTGACCTGGCAAGCTGTGTACGAACATACCCATTCTCATTCAGAGTGAAATCTACCTTCTCTGTTCGTGTGGAATCACAATTAACGATCTCTACAAGTGTGCGAAGCACAACAAAAAGGTACTTTTTATTATTGCATTTTTATTTATTGCGTTATTTGTTCTGATTCATCCAGCGTTGATAATATATTTCAGTGCTCTGGCCACGATTACACAGTGCACAAAGTGGACGAACATTGAGTGGACCTGATATTCGTTCATTTATGTCTAATTGTTTTCTGTTGATCTTATTCTCTTTTTGATTTGTGTTAACTATGAAGAAATTGAAGTTCTTGTGAGATCTGCCAACTATTTGCTAAGCAGCATTGCAGCTATTTCGGCTGGTGCCCAGTAAGGTGGCTGAAATGGATCAACGGGTCGCTATTTAAAGGGTCAGAGACGGGAGTCCCCTCCTCCCTCCCTGTATGAAAGAGTAAACACGGCGGTGAACCGTGATCCATTTCCCTAGTGCTCAGGTTTCTATACAGAACGAACCGAAAGATGAATTTTCATCGATGCAACCTGACAATGAAGTTCATTAAAAATGTGTTCAGAATAGCCGAAGCTTAAAATGGCTAGAACAACGATTTATAGAATAGTTTGAGTAGGTCAATGTAGTGATACTAATACTTGGGAATTAGGAGAATCAGAAATTCGTTCCATCTGACCTCGAATGTATCTGCTTTAATTTTTAAATAACTCGAAGAAGGCGCACTCGTCCACTCGTTCGCCCGAGATCCTCTTCAGGCAGGACATCATCGGAGAGGAGTGGCCCGTAGTGGCGCAGTGCGTTTATATCCACATCAAGGTACGGTAGGGAGGCGAAGGGATACTGTAGGTACAATGAGATGGTAAATTTTGTCGTAGTAATGAGCATTGCGCCGTTCACTTTTTTCAAGTGTGGGGTATTCCAGAAGTCACGAAACAGTATTGGATCGTGAATATATAGGGATTCTGTAGATATCTAATGTGATTCCTATCTTGGCCATATCCATTGCAGTCAATTATAACGACGAATCGATGATCTCAAAACAAGTCGAGAGTTGTAATAACATTCATTTTTGTTGTAAAAGTGCCTCTTTTTATACTAAAGATATATTCTGGGAACGGAATCGGCATCTATTCCGCATTGCATAATTCGATTCTCGATTAGTTGCTCAACAGCGATGTTTATGAAGTTTTATCACAAAGTGCTCTCAGCGGGCTTCTTTCTTATCACTTGCTACCATTGTAGTTAACCTTCTTTGTGAGCTGAAAATCGGGTATTGCAACTTGAATATTACCCATCGACAGCAAACGAGAAGACCAATCAGTCTGTGCTCCCCTCCTCTCCCGCTTCTCACCTTCTTCAGCACCTTGCCGTTCCTGAGACGAATGCCCTGAAATCGCAAGTTCAGGCGCTGCAGAGCATTAGCCATCGCATCGATAGTATACGGTGCGGAGGGATACCGTAGGTTCCTCTCTATGCCGTGATAACTCCATTGTAGAGGCATTAGGAAGTAGCAGCAGATGCTCTCACCTGAGAGCGGGCAATTCGCTCTTCTCTACACTTCTTCAGAATTGCCTTCTGCTTCTTCTGCCCGTCGGTCTCGCGCTTTCTGGCCATATCTGTAAAATGACCTGTGATTGTGTAAACTGTGATGAGGAAGGAGAAGTATGGAGAAAAATACCGACCGATGTTGTGTGCGACCGACTGAAAGAAGAAGAAGGAAGAGAGTGACTGGGAGGGGTAGGATGAGAGCGAATATCTCGCACGTTCGCATTCAAATTTGGATAAACAACACTTTTAAAATTGGTTTTGTTTTAATGACCTTTGCCAAGGTAATTAAATAATAAAAAATAAATGATAAAAATACTTATTTTGTAAAAAAATAGTGAAACACTTCAATAGTTCACGGAATCGCATACAACACACTATCTGAGATAATCGGAATAGACTTGGCACTGACCGAAAATTCGAATTCCTGCTAACTTCACCAGTAGGTCGGCCTCCACGAGGGAAACCGACGAGCATCGGCAGAATGTCGATCCGCATCCGCGCGGGCGGGGCGCGGAATTTGAAAAATTAACTACGGTATCTTCGAAATTTTAAAAGCGACTCCTATGACTGCGGCGGTAGGGGCGCTGCATCCCTTGACAAATTCTAAGACTTTTTTACTCCGGAGAGTTTTTCGATCAGATTCCATCTAACGCCTGAAATCGATAATTTCACTTTTAGTTCGTACATGAAAGCAGTTCCCCAGAAATTTTTCAAGAACTCCCCTAAATATTATTGGTGATCTAGCTTCTGCTTGACTCGATACATTCTCCCGTAGAACAGCGCGATTCAACAAGACGCGTAAGTTGGTCAAAATGAATTTTGAATGAATTATGGTGTATTTTTTGGGTTACGGTATGCGAGTGCGAAGTTAGGGCGACATTTCCCAACAGGTGTTAAATGGTCTGAAAATCAATTTGAAGCTATCCTACACCAATTGGGAAAAGTCGTCCAACTTGTGCACTCACCTACAGTAACCCAAAAATTACACCATAATTCATTTTGACCAACTTACGCGTCTAGTTGAATCGCGCTGTTCTACGGGAGTAGGTATCGATTCAAGCAGAAGCTAGATCACCAATAATATTTAGGGGAGTTCTTGAAAAATTTCTGGGGAACTGCTTTCATGTACGAAACAAAAGTAGAATTATCGATTTCCGGCCTTAGATGGAATCTGATCGAAAAACTCTCCGAAGTAAAAAAGTCTTAGAATTTGTCAAGGAATGCAGCGCCCCTACCGCCGCTGTGATTGGAGTCGATATAAAAATTTCGAAGCTTCCGTAGTTAATTGTTCGATATCCGCTCCCGCGACCGCGCGGATGCGGATCGCAAATCTGGCGATGCTCGTCGATTTCCATCGTGGAGGCCGACCAATTGGCGACGTGAGTAGGCATTATAATTATCGGCCAGTGCCAAGTCGCTGAAGGAATATGTTGATTCTCTCAGATAGTCTGTTATACATAGAATATAGTGTGGATAGTCGGGAGTCATTCCTTTCGTTTCGGATCAATCACCTTCTCTCATCGTCTGGAAGTCGGGAGGGGTGATAGTTATTCTCTGTCGAGTGAGCGGATTTTTTTCGTTCAAATGAAAATTTCAATTCTATAAAATTACAACATCCTATTCTTTGAAGGAAACCGAACAGTGTGTATGAGGTGGTGAGGTTGTGCAACTGAGAATGCAGACCTGAAAGATGAAAGTGAAGAAGAATGAGTGGATGGTCAGCATGGATATAGGAAAAAGTAGGAAAGAAACGAGGACGCAGTGTCCGACAACAGCACAAGGGCTGTCAGAGTCGCTACTCCAAATTATGTCACATCCAGGCTAAAAAAAGAAAAAAATGAATCGAAATTAGCCATTAGTAATGAGAGTCGATTCGATCGCGTCGAATCGATGTAGCTATCTTTCTTATCTAACCATTCTCGAAAGCAAAAATGTTGCGGCTTGTCCTATCTGTGAAAGGTATCGCAAGAAGAAGTAAGACATCACTCTCCTCAGCCTGCATGTTATTTCATTTTTCTGAGTACGCAGAATGAAGGAATCATTTAATGTGAATGAGAGCATGTTAACAGTTCAAAGGAGGGTCTTTTATCTAGATATTCTCAATTGTTTGAAACCTTCGCACACTCACATCGTTTGGAATAATTATCACATTGTTATTGTATCTTCGCCCACTTAAGAAAAATTAGTGAAGCCGTTTTGGTGAGAATTATTTGTCATATAAAATTTGGGAACCCTCCTTTAAACTGTTAACATGCACTCTCTCGATATACTGACCGACTCCCTGAAATTTCCAAGTTGTTCCAATTTGATTGAAACTTAAATATCGATCAAAGATGAGAGAGAGCATGCAAAAAGAAGAAAGAGGGCTCCCAAGTGTTGACCAGGCTAGGGTGCCCATTGTAGAGGAGCATCAGAAAGTGACGCACACGCGACGCGTAGGAATACCATGTTGCATTTTTTCGAAAATGCTGTCATACAAGAGCTCAATTTATGCTGGATTTTTCTCGGTAGCATTGCTTGTGTAGAGTGAGCACTCTGTACCTCAGTGATGAAATATTCTAATTCATATCATGACTACTTCACCTCAAATGCAGATAAGGTTGTCTAATCATTCTTTACTATGATTTTATCACTTCAATTCATATAAAATATTTCAAGCAAATTGAGTACAATCATAGCAATAGTTAAAAATGAACGATATTGAGTGGTTGTTGCTGGGATCTCTAATTTCAAACACACTTTACTACATGGTCATGTATTTACAACCAGGCCTAGAGGCGAGAAGCGTTTAAATCATTATAAAACCATTCATTTGTTTTATTGAACAAATTGTATATGAAAGTTCCCACAAATCCTTCTTTAAAATGCGTCATAATCGTACTATTTACTTTTCAGATTTGCAGGAACGAAGAACGTGAAAATCGTTCCGACGATGATACAAGGAAGGATATCCAGGTATACTAAAAATATGAAAAAAAAAAGATTTACAATCGCAAAAATATAAAAAAACTTATCAAATTTGGTGTTACTCGGTAGAATTCGATGTTAAGTTGAATATACTACTTCTTATTACATGTATTATATTTCGCAAAATGCAAGACTTTTTATTATATTTCGCAAAATGCAAGAGCCAAACGAGTTAAACGAATATGTGGCGCTTTTAAAGCAGGATTATCAGCGCGCCTGGTTTGGGTTTTTTTATATGTTTCAAATAGGGATAGAACTCTCTTCTAGTCGCGTGCTCTCTCACTGGTTGCCTGTGCGTCAGGATCAACTTTGTTTGATTTAATGGAACAGTTACTCAATTCTGCATTGAGATTTAAACATCCGAATTTCGAAAATGGGTTACGGTTTCCGATTTTTTCGAAACTGCGTTGTCAGTGTGTCCTGGCTTTTTTTTTGCTGATAGTCCCACTTTAATATACGACGGAGATTCTGTGCGTGAAACGAGAACTCACTCTGTATTTTCCATATTCGATAAACTCAGACAGCAACAAAGACTTTTTGCTGTTCCGGATCTCGCTCGACTCTTACACGCATGGTCTCATATTGTTTACAGTGGTTTCGCTACGAAATGATCGCTCATAACATATTCTGTACATTTCCTTCCCTGATTGGTGGAAGTACAAACCTTCTAATTATAAATATCACCCTGGACGCATATAATCTGAATCAAAGGCAAGTTTATGTCTTTTACATTAGTATTTTATTTGCAAGAGCCTTGAGAATTGGTAACATGCACTTTCAAATAACCGATGCTATCACCGAAACTTCTTTCTTCAAATTACTCATTTTGCCTGACCTGAGGAAAATAATTTCAACGCGCCAAAGTTATATTGGCAATATGAAGGGATAAAACGAGCTCGAAAAGCGTCCCCACTTCGGATTGCGAAATAAGGGGAGTGGAGGCATTTCGAGCTCGTTATCGCCAGCTGAATGCCAACACAACTCCAAAGGACGAGATTATATATTTAAATCGAATTCATTTTCAGGATGTTTCTTGCTACTAATAAAGACGAAATTAACGATCGCATCGACGTGCAAATTGTTCTTTATCTCTTCTTGTTTCCTTACACCTTATGTTCCTGGTGGTTTATTTTGTATGATCCTCAGTTTTATTTCAACGGATTCATTCCACATTAATATATAGTGAAAATGTTTTTGACAACATCGTCAAAAAACGGGGGGCGGACAATCCGGCAACGGACAATCCGGCAACGGATCGCCCTTCGCTGGAGGTTTGAGCTATCCACTAGGGTGTTGTTTCATTGTAACCAGTATGTGCTACCCTACCTTTTCATATACAATTCTTGTTGCAAGGCGAACTTTTTTTCACTCCATATCTATGTATAGGGGTTCATGGTCCAAAATTGAGAATTTGAGTGGAAAATCATGGTTAGATAAACACCAAACATCGTAACCAATTCATATTCCAGTATTCCAGGAACTACTATATCCCGGTAACATGAGCATCGATTATTTACGATATTTGGTGTTTATCTAACCATGATTTTCCACTCAAATTCTCAATTTTGGACCATGAACCCCTGGTCGTTGGTGACGAGTAAAATTCATGATCGCCTGGCAAGGAGATTTGCATATGTAATTGTAGAGTAGCACACACTAATTACAATGATACAAATCCCAAGTGGCTAGCTCGAATCTCCAACGAAGGGCGATCCGTTGCCGGATTGTCCGTTGCCGGATTGTCCGCCACCCCAAAAAACTTTCCAAAAATAGTTTCATGCGATTTTTCATTCGACATGTTTTTTGAAACGACTGTTATGCAAATATTGTATTCTTCAGCATGGAATGATTCACAATGATTTATTTTAATTTTACTTTTAATGAACATGTATAAACTATACATCATACAAACGCTCTATACATTACAAATGAAAAGTATAGTATACTCGGAATTGGAGTGACGTCAGTTCCTCTCGTTGAACAGTTGGAGAGGGAGAGGGCACCGACAGCCCCCTGAATCAGGCCAGTCGACTTTTTTATATTTTGTTCAGAATCATTCTCGCATCCACAGCCCCCGGAGCATCGGCATAAGGAAAGGAAAAACGTCCGGGTTTCTCAAGCTGTTTCGTAATCTTGCTTGATTTTTAATATCGCACATTGACTTTGCAGTTCGGATAGTGAAAATTCAAGGAATATGACTGTATCGTTTTAAAATTCCCACAATTTTGCCTTTATGCCTGCGGACGTTTCATTTTTCCTTATGTCGATGCTCATGAGGGCCGTGCTTATCGTTGTTCATGAAATTCATTAGTAATATACGGAATCTGAGCTAATCACGGTCATTAATGGCTGCAGCTCTACAGAGAATTACGATTTGCTCATCTATATTTCGCGTTGCAGCACTAACTCAATGCGTCATACATTGAGTCAAGGATAGAAGATCCGTTGTATCTGCTCTCCCCCACATTATCCCTTATCCCCAATCCCCTGATTCATAGTCATCTCTTGGATCACTGATCAGTAGGCGTGGCTTCCCGATTGCTCCGGAAATCGGGATTCAACGGAAGTTCGCCTCGATACCGAACGGTCGCCCCTTACCCCCTCTAGTCCCTACCCCATTCCCCATCCCTATGAAGCGGTATCTGTGAGTTAATGTGCCTATAAAGTATTCTACCGTTATCTGTAATTCTCCATCACACTCCAAAGCAACCTGTAAACATTGACTATTGTCTAGCCAGATACATTGTCGGAATACTGATTAATCTCCATCGTATTCCTCTTCCCTTTGAGACGCCTGAGTCATGCACTTCTCACTCGATCGAATAATGAGATGCCCTCTGCACGCGGATTGCCATTCAGGACACGGGAACATAGCGATGCATCGGGAGCAACATCTCAAGACCAAGTGAGAGAAGAGGGGGAGTGAGAGATGGTTACTGTAGGAGTTAGTAGTATAATACAACTATGGAAGGTGTCGAATAGTAAGATTGTTTTTAAGATTGTTTCTGTGTTAATGCTCACTGACTATATCACGGGCACCAGCATAGGTATCCATCGAATAATTAGTTTCGTAATTGGTTGAACAACGTCTGCAACGACATCTATATCGGAAGATATATTCGGGCCGCAAACATGGATCGAGATGGGGGGAAGGGGAAGGGTATACAGAGGGAGAGAAAGAGGGAGTCCACCGCGTAGGGAGGGCCGAAGCATCACGGCTGGTCGGTGCGGGGCTTGGTCACGACTGCAACGATTCAAGTCAGGATATGGTATAAGACGGAAGGGAGGGGAAGGGGTAGGATACAGCAGGGAACGGGGGATGAAGGAGGAGCTGGTCAAGTACCGGGAGCGTTGCTGGAGCTGCCTCCGGCGTTGCTGTTGTTGTCGTTGCTGCTGCCGGGGGCCTTCTTGTCGCCGGTTTTCTGAAAATCGGGTATCGTAGGTAAAAAATAAGTAGAAAAGTCAATCCGTGATGCGCCTCCTCTCCCGCTTCTCACCATGTTTTGGCCGACGACACGCCCACTTCTCAGCACCATGTCCGATTTCTAAAATCATAAATGTGGTCTATGTTTGGACATTTGCGATCGCATCGACAGTGTACGGTAAGGTACGGTAGTGTGGTCAGTTTCCCTGCTCACCACGGGCTGCTTCTTCTTGTCCCCTTTGCTCGACCCTTGATCCGGGGTCTTCAACTGCAAAAGAAAAAAAGAGATTGGAAAGAAGCAGCAGATAGACTCACTTGGGCACCCTGCACGCGCGCTGCGGTGTTCGCCCGAAGTGGCGCCAACTGACGCTGCTTGCTCTCCTCCCGACCCGCTTTCTTGAATGTCATGCTGAAGAGAGCGCATGTGGTTAAATACACTGAGGAAGAAGAAGGGAAGCAGAACCGACCTCAGAGATGACCGAGTGCGAAGGAGGTAAAGGAAGAGAGTGAGTGGGAGGAGTAGGAGGAGAGAGAATATTTCGCACGTTCGCATTCTCATTTGAATAAACAACACTTTTTAATATTGACTTTGTTTTGATGACCTTTGCAAAACGAAATATTTAAATAAATAATAAAAATACTTGTTTTGTAAAAAAATGGTGGAGCGTTCGACAATTCTCGTAATCGCTTGCTTAGAATATTGCATGGATAAGCGATTCCTTTCGTTTCAGTTCGATGGACGAGTCTTCGTCTCTCGTCTACATAAACACGGGAGAGCAGATAGATGCCGTTCTCAATCAGGTAAAAAATGTTTTTTCGTATAAGAGTCGCAGCAGTGCAACCATCGCTTTTCTGCAAATCCACTACTTGTATAGCAATGCTGAAACCTCTAATCAACAAGACCTCTGAAAATGAAGTTGGTTGAAAATGCTTATTAGTTGTTGTATTTTTGGAATAGAATTGCTGGCTGTCAAGGTCACTGGTTTTACGAGACTTGTGAAACGAAAATATTGCGCGTTGCGTGTTCCAAATTCAACATTTTTAAATTTCTGGACGTAATTCGAAAAATGTATTTCGTCCCAGATCGATTGTCCCCTATCTTATCAACGTGAAGAGGAGAAAGGAGAACGACAGTCAGTAAGGCGGGATCAATATTTGTAATTCTACTCGAACTCTACAAACGATCGACCTTCTGGAAATTTTGTAACAATGATAAAAACTAGTCAACTGCAAGATTCCGCTTTTGATATTTTGCTTTCAATTGTTGAGAAGTATGAAGCCGTCGCTTCCGTAGTTTTCTCGCTGCTGTATACAGTACATGTACGCATTCTCTCATTTCTGCATGCAGTCAATTCGTTGTTCTAGTTCGCAACAAAACAAAAAAATCAGAGTTATAGAGAAGTATAACACACAATAGTCATTAATTTTATTGTTGATGCCAATCTAAATGGAAAGCCTAGAATTCCGGTTTTCTTCCTATTCCTAGTGTGGTTATGCAGCTACCATAGATTGATAAAATTTTGATGAACATAAAAATGTAACCATCGCTTGCGAAAAATTAAAGGTGCGGTCACGCTAACAAAGTTTATAGTCATTAAGAGACGACTAGAGTATGTGGTGCACCGGATTGAGCCATGTTGTTGTCGTTTCAATAGAAATAATTCAGCATGAAACATGTCTTTCTTCGCAGATTGACTGCTGTTTCTCCTTCTCTGATTTGCGTGAAGAGGAGGAGGAGAAGAAGGAGAGAGCACTCCATCAGGTGAGAGTTGGATTTTTATTTGTTTGATCTTAGGCAGTTCGCATCTTCTCTCTCTAATCGTCAGGAAGATGGATAGCGGATAGATGCTGTTCTCCATCAGGATAAGAGTCCCCCTCCCCCTCGCACCCTTGCACCCATCGCCCTTTTCAAAAGATTCGACTTTCATAGCAATACTGGAACCTCTAATCTACTAGACTTCTGTTTGGGCGAATTGTTGCACTATCGAAAATATTATGAGCATTTGAAAAAAAATCCCTATCCTTTTGTCCGACGCTCTATAAACACATGCTAACATTTGCCATAACTTTAAGGTCAATCTGCTCACCTCCGAAATCAATATTGATTCCGTTTCTCTACTCTTAATTACTGGGTATTCTAATCAACGATATACTCTAGGATGGGATGAACCATTCGCCTTCCGGGGTCATCTTCCTTCACTCCGTTTTTTTGATCGAAATGAAGATTGGAGAGGAGAAGAACATCGCCCTACATCAGTTTAAAGTTTTAGTTGTAATGAAAATCGGCAGGGGTCTAGCATGTCGAAATTTTGCTCTTTTCGTGGGAATATTTAGACGTGTAATCTATGAGATCTCCAGATCGTGATTGATAATGCAATTCATTTTTTTCTACATATATACGCCTTTTTGTTCTTTTCTGTTATCACTAGCAAACAATCTTTCAAGTTTTATCGTTATGCGGCGAACCAGTGAAAATTTTACACCATTAACATTTGGGTTTCAGCTTGGCTATAGAAGCTCCAGAATCTGTTATTGTTTGATTGCGATATGTTTGCCGCTTTTAAACAATTATAACTTCCCAGAGTGTGTAAAAAAAAATTCCATGTCGTTACATTTGGTTACTTGAAAATATTGCAGGGCAGATTGACGATTACTGTGGAAGATCAGTTTTCGTGAGCCCTTCTTCGAGAACTGAAATAATCCCTCTCCACTCATTCCCATCTATTTCAGTTTTCGAAGGAGTTCAGCAGCAATCTCAATTCCGTCTTTCATTTCACCCGATGCTCGCAGAATTCCAAGGTACGTTCGGGGCTGTATCGGGGATCTGTTGGGTATTGCGTAGCCAATAGAATAATTTGTACCATTTCACGCGTCAACACCGGGACTCGCCCAGTCCCACTTTCCCGTCTATGATGTGGTGAGCAGCGCTTCAGGCATAATGCCGATGGTTGGGGACTCAATTCTGACAGTATCTACCGTATCATTTAGCTGGGCTGAGTGTGGTAGAGGCATGACGGTGACTACGGTATTGTTATTGCTGGGTATTGATCACTCGAATTCGATGGGAATTAAGCTGGATCCGGATCGCTAGATGTCTTTTCTCAGGAACATTTGGAAGCGCACCACCGGCTCGAGGAAGACATTGTTCTCTCCCCATTCCCTTTGAAGTTACCGGACGAGGACAAAATTGACCCCCTATTTTTGTGCTCCATCGAATAGCCGATGGCTGAATTATTTGAGAGAGACTATCTGAGTGAATGAAAATATGCTTGGCACTAGCGAAAAATCGAATTCCTTCAAAATTGGTACATATGTAGTACTCAGTGAGTATAGCTCAAGCGTGGCATATTTAGTGTTCTAGATCGCGCTTA
The DNA here is from genome assembly GCA_036245805.1 of Pristionchus mayeri. Taxonomy (NCBI): domain Eukaryota; kingdom Metazoa; phylum Nematoda; class Chromadorea; order Rhabditida; family Neodiplogasteridae; genus Pristionchus; species Pristionchus mayeri. The sequence continues at coordinate 7,083,087 of BTRK01000002.1, forward strand.
AAGAAATGATGGGCACTTTACAGGGTGTCCAAAAAGTATTGTTACACGGATAAAACCATGTATCTTTCTTTAAAAGCAACATAGACAACTCAAACGGGGCACAGTATTTATCAGTGACCATATGAACATAACAATGCACGATCACTCGATCTGGCCTCCATTGGCCGCGATGACCTCTCTGAGACGACGAGGGACCGAGTCGATGACGGCCCGCAGGTAAGGGACGTCGATCTTCTCCCATGCCTTGAGAAGGGCTGCCTTGAGGGAATCGCGGTTCTTGTGGCGAGTAGAGCAGGCCTCCTTCTCCAACACTGACCAAATGCTGAAGTCCAGAGGGTTGAGATCGGGGGAGTTCGAGGGCCATTCCTCACTCGAGATGAAGTCGGGCAGATGGGCGCGACACCATGCCTGCGTCACTTTTGCCGAGTGAGCAGGCGCTGAATCCTGTTGGAAGGTCCAGCGAGCCCCTTTGAAGTGGGAGCGGGACCAGGGGAGAAGGGCCTTCTGGAGAATTGCCCTGGTGTAGTACTCCTTGTTGATCTTGACCCCGGGATCCACGAACACGAGAGGAGTCTTGCCCGTCGAGCACACACCAGCCCAAACCATCAGTGCCTGGGGGTGGACAATGCGAGAGATGGTTCTACCTCTGGCGTCAGCTTGCTGAGGAGACTTGGCGATGATCCTGGTGTTCTGACTGTTGTAGACCTCCTCGACTGAGAACAGCTTCTCGTCAGAGTAAACGGTAGTCAAGTGCTCCCCACGATCGGCCCGCTGAAGGAGCAGCTTGCATCTCTCCAGGCGCTTCTGCTTGTGGACATCAGTGAGGCCATGGCCCTTTCTCATCTTGTAGGGGTAGGACTTGAGAAGAGAATGAACGATGGCACACACGGATCCTTTGGAGATCTTGAGATCCTTAGCCATCTTCCTGATGGATCGTTTGGCATTGCGATTCACTCTCTTCTCCACGATTCTCCTGTTCTTCTGAGTGAGAGCGGTCTTGGGCCTTCCTGATCTTGGACGGTCCTTCGCAGTGCCCAACTGCTTGAAACGGGAGATGGTGCGATAGACTGTCATTCGGGAAATACGAAGCTTCCTCCTGATGGAATCTGGGGGGTCGCCGAGGGTCCAAAGGTTGATAATAGTTTGACGATAGCGATTTGGACGAACCATGACTATGGGAAACTAATTAGTAGGTTCCCTCAACGCACCGAAGGGTGGGCTCAAACGTGTTATTACAGGTTTTGACAACTCGACTTACATGTTAAAAAAATTCGCGTTTCAAAAGTGTAACAATACTTTTTGGACACCCTGTAGTCCGAAAACCTAAATTTTCGAACTTTTACATTTCGCATTCGATCGAAACGATTGATATCTCTAAAAATGCAGAATATTCAAGTGATCACATATGCCAAGTGCCATAACGATTGGATGAAAGGTCTTGAGAAAAAAGCGAAAATTTGATAAATTTTACGTTTGATAAATTATAGCTCGTTCGGATGGGAGGGTTCAGAAAGTTTTGAAGATTTAAATATGTAGCTGTGGATGTTAACTAACTATCATGTGCAAACAATTAAAATCAAAAAATAACTTTGAGAGAAATTGCCAAACAACGGTCGGCAACTTGAAATAAAACCAGTTTGTGATAAGGCCGGTGGCCTACCGTACCCCGATCGAAGCTGAAGAAACATGTTCTCGAGTTGTCCTACACGCAGTACTCGACGAGGGAAATACATCAGCATCAACAGAATTTCGCTAAGCATCCGCGCGCTCCAGCGCACGGATGTTAAATATTATCGAAGATTACGGTAGTTGTTTAACATTCGCGCGCTGGAGCGCGCGGATGCTTAACGAATTTCTGCTGATACTGGTGGATTTCCCACATCGAGTAATACGCGTAGGGTAACTCGAGAACATGTTTCTTCAACTTCGATTGGGGTACGGTAGGCCACCTGCCTTATCACAAACTGGTTTTATTTCAAGTTGCCGACCGTTGTTTGGCAATTTCTCTCAAAGTTATTTTTTGATTTTAATTGTTTGCACATAATAGTTAGTTAGCATCCACAGCTACATATTTAAATCTTCAAAACTTTCTGAACCCTCCCATCCGAACGAGCTATAATTCATCAAACGTAAACTTTATCAAATTTTCGCTTTTTTCTCAAGACCTTTCATCCAATCGTTATGGCACTTGGCATATGTGATCACTTGAATATTCTGCATTTTTAGAGATATCAATCGTTTCGATCGAATGCGAAATGTAAAAGTTCGAAAATTTATGTTTTCGGACTAAAGTGCCCATCATTTCTTTGAGCGCGATCTATAACACTAAATACGCCACGCCTGAGTTATACTCACTGAGCACTACATGTATACCAATTTTGAAAGAATTCGATTTTTCGCTAGTGCCAAGCGTCTTCACAAAAATGTTCACTCACTCAGATATCGTACGTGATGGAAATTTAGGAACGTATACCGTGCAATTTCCAAAAATATCATGTTTCGTGGATTATCACTCTCCTCTCAGCTCTCACTCTCCTCTCAGCTCTCACTCTCCTCTCAGCTCTCACTCTCCTCTCAGCTCTCACTCTCCTCTCAGCTCTCACTCTCCTCTCAGCTCATCACTCTCCTCTCAGCTCTCGTTGCGATAGGCGCGCGCTCTCTTCTCTCTATCTTTTAGCGCTAATTACAGCTTATTAGCCTCATTTCTTTCCGTTTTTCCTTGCTCAAGCTTCTGACTCCCCCTACTTACTGTACTCTACCCCAATTCATGCATTAATTCCTCATAATTAGCTCATAATTGTGTAACCTCTTATTTCCCGCCTCTTCCTCTCGTTTTCTCTCGCCCCTCTCCATCCCCTATACTCTCTCGCTCTCCACCCTCTAGTTCACGTGCACTCTCACGGTACCATGTCCACCCCCACCCCCATCCTCTCCCTCCTCTCCACTCCCATCCCCCCTTTCCCCCTCCCCAACTCCGACGGTCGCAAGCGCCGCGCCACCCAGTCGGAGGAGGATTTCCGTGCTGCAGCCAAGACCCAGCTGGAGGCCGTCACCGACAAGCTGAGGGCATACCTCGACACGGAGCCTGAGCGTACCTCTGACCCCCTCTACGTGGCTCTCGAGGCTTGTATTGAGGTGCTGTCAAATACACTCGAGAAGCACCTACAACCCTCCGAGAGTCCTGTGGAGGCGGAGAAGAGGGCACGCTCGATTGTGGTCGAGAACTTGGCTGAGTCGACTCATTCCCTCCCCAGTCAAAGAGTCGAGGCCGACTACGCCCACGTCACTCGCTTCCTCGATCTCACCGGAATCGAAGTCCGTCCGGACACGGTCTTCCGGATGGGAGAGAAGAGGGAGGGACGACCCCGTCTTCTCAAGATCCTCCTTCCCCGCACCTCCTCGCAGAAGCTCCTTCTCACTCGCAGCAAGAAGATCACGGACCAGCGCGAGTACTCCTCACTGCGAATTCGCCCCTCCCTCTCAGAGAAGGAGAGGCATACGCAGTACGAGTTGAGGGAGAAGAAGCGCAAGTTGATTGAGGAAGGTAAGGGCATTTGGGTGATCTACGCTGGAGTTTTCATGAAGAAGGAAGAGGTACAGGCATTCAAGGCGAAGACAGCTAGCAAGGAGATGAAGGGAAACTAGGATCCCCCTGCAGACCTCCCCCTATCCTCTCCTCGCTTTCTTCAATAACTCCCCCTTCCTCGACCCAAACTGTATATCCCAGCTTAGTTTCTCAATACGATTCCCCCTCCACTCCTTCCTCTGATATTCTGCCAAAGATTTCTTGTCTCTATTACAACGCCCGATCATTAGTCAATAAGCTACCATTTTTTCACTCTATTCTAAAGGTTGAACAACCAGACATTGTGTTTATCACCGAATCATGGCTGACCTCTCGTATTCCTACCTCATTGATAATCGCTGATCTACCATATCATGCTATTAGACGTGATCGCTCCAATGGCCGTGGAGGCGGTACACTTATTGTACTTCGTGACCATTTTCACTACTCTATCCTCGGTTCCATCCATAGTAGTCTTGAATCCCTCTCCATTGATTTGCTCACTTCCTCGTCCTCTTTCATTCGTCTTTGTGTTGTGTACCGACCTCCTAGCTACAGTACGACCCAGACGGAAAACCTCGTTGATGGTCTCTCAGACCTTCTTACCACCAGTCCCCACCCAATCATATTCATAGGGGATTTCAATAGCGACATCATTTCCAGTACCATTCCAGCCACAGAACAATCACTTCACTCCTTCGTTTCTACTTCCGACCTCAGCCATCTAATCCGTAGTCCCACTAGGATAGATCGATGCATTGATTGGCTACTTGCTAGTGATTCATCCATAGTACACAACCCCTCTGTAATTCCCTCCTTTCCTACATCCGATCATTTTGGTATATCCTTCTCAATTGATTCAAGATGCCTCCCTCCCGCTCAATCGTTAGTTAGAGATTTCGCTCGCGCCAACTATGACCACCTCTCGTCCTTCCTTCTCACCTTCGACTGGTTTACAACATTTTCACAAGCTCCTGACCCTGAGAACATGTATTCTAACTTTGTCTCTGTAATCCACCACGCGATTGATCTTTTCGTACCGTATCACTGCCCTAAGCCTGCTACCCATTCTTATCCCCCTCATATCCGAAAGCTAATTAAACACCGAAATTCTCTGTTCACAAAGTATAATTTACTCTCAATTCGCCCTCAATACGAGAAGTGCAGTAGAGATCTATTATTCCAAATTAAAAAATGGAACCAATTTTGCGAACATAAAAAACTAAAAAACACTAAAGATCTCTACCGTCACATCCGTACCCTTACCCAACCGAAGCCATCCATCCCCAAACAACTTATTGATTCCTCTGGAAATATCGCAACTAGTACCTTAGATATAGCAAATACTCTCGCATCCCATTTTGCTTCTCACTTCACACTTGATGACGGATTAGTACCCTCCATTCCATCTCACCCCTCTCATTCATATCTAAGAAATGTATCTTTCTTCCCCCCATGACGTGCATAAGGCTTTAAAACAGCTCTCCCCATCATGCTCTACGGGCCATGATAACATTCCTCAGATTGTATTTCGTAAATGTGCACGTGCCCTCTCCCTCCCCCTATGTGATATCTTCAATATTAGTATGGAAACTGGCACTGTCCCATCATTATGGAAATTCTCACTCATTACCCCAATTCCCAAACCAAATAAGAATCCCCAGTCACCCGATTCTTATCGCCCTATTGCCATACTATCTCCTGCCTCTAAAACAATGGAACGCCTTGTCAAACATAAGCTTGCCCCTTACCTTTACCGTTCCAATATCATCCCTAATTACCAACATGGTTTTCGATCCGGTGCCTCTGTTCTTACTAACCTTGTGGACTGTGAAAATGACTGGACTCTCGCTCATTCTCGTAAAGAACAAACTGATGTTATTTACCTCGACTTCTCTCGTGCATTTGACACCGTCCCTTTCCGTAAACTTCTCTCTAAATGCTTGCATTATGGTATTAATGGTAACCTTCTAAATTGGATCTCTGATTTTGTAACGGATAGGCACTTCTCCGTAAGGTTAGGTACTACCGTATCTAAGTCCTTCCCTGTTCTCTCCGGCGTACCACAAGGATCTGTACTAGGGCCTATTCTATTCTCTCTTTATATATCTGATATTACATATGTCATTGCTCCCTTCCCCGATGTGTTTGTGAAAGCATATGCAGATGACATTAAGATTTATGTTTCCTATTCTATTAAAAATAAAGCCTCTCGCACTGCCCAATTACAGTATGCCCTAGATGCTATCTATTCATGGACTGTATCCAATCAATTATCTCTCTCCGAATCTAAATGCACACATCTCCACATAGGTTCTTCTCTTGCTCCTCATTATCTCATTAATAATGTTATCCTCGAGCAAGTCCCTCAACAACGCGATCTCGGCGTCCAAGTACTGCCCACCCTAAATAACTCTGCCAGTATTGATGATCGTGTAAAAAAAGCCACCACTGTCATGCATATTATGCTTCGTATCCGTTAATGATCCCACTATCCTTATCAAATGCTTTAAAACATATGTTCTCCCTCACATTGAATTCGCTTGCCCCTTCTGGAACCCTCATATCAAGAAACAGAGTCAGAAGCTTGAGAAAATACAAGAGAAATTCACTCGTATTCTATACTATAGATGCTTTCCATCTCCATCATATCCTCTTGGTCTTCCCTCCTACTCTCAACGTCTGTCCTTCCTCGGTCTTCAAGCGCTTTTTGAGAGGAGAGTCGCTTATGATCTAGTCCTGGCCCGTAGGATCATGTATGGAGACACCATACTCGATAGAAGTAAATTTTTCCTGTTTGCTCCCCTAAGAGAAAGGACCAACAACTTTGGAATCTATATTGAGAAAACCAAATCCACACCTCGATATCATTGTTTTTCTCGTAGAGTTGCTAGGATTTTAAACGCTCTCCCCACCCATGTATTGTCATCCCCCAGCATCCCTGTCTTCAAGAAGAGATTGATAACTCTAGAATTTGATTTTCGGAAATATATTTTCCAATAGTATTCCCTCCTTCCACTACCTTACCACATTCCTTCATTCTCACCCCCTCCCCCCTTTAGAGATCCCCTGACGCTGGATCTCGGAGCAGAGTCTACCTGGTCTACCTCGAGTGCCTCCTCCTCGATAAAACTCCCCATCAGAACAGACGAAGACAGATGAGACCAGCCGATTGGATCCTCGCATTTTACGATTGCACCTCCTTCCCCCTCATTCCCCCCTTCCTATTCGACCTCAGTGTGAGGAGAGTCAACTCTCTTGTATCATAACACATAAGTAATTATTCGTCTTTCGTTGCGCCGCCGAGCGTAGATAAAATATATTATGGTGAATTTTTATTTTTACGAGTTTTGCTTTTTTGCATTCTTTTTTTCATATGCGTTTTCATAAAACGGATGGGTTTTTACACGGAAATATGGCTCGAAATCCAATAAAAGCTCGCGAAAATTATGCAATATTGACGAAATAGCCATAACCGGGTTTTAGCACTATTTCGTCAATATTTCATGGTTTTTTCACGAGCATTTATAGCATTTCTAGCCAAATTTCCGTGTAAAAACCCATCCGTTTTATGAAAACGCATATTAAAAAAAGAATGCAAAAAAGCAAAAGTCGTAAAAATAAAAATTCACCAGAATCCACGAAACATGATATTTTGGAAATTGCACGGTATACGTTCCTAAATTTCCATCGCGTACGATAGTCTCTCTTGAGAATGAATATACAAAAATGCTAAAAATCAATAATAGCATCAAGGGAAAGCCGGAAATGATCAGCGTAATCCGGCGCTCTCTCACCTTTGCATACTCTCTCGTACACGCGACGAGATCAGGGTCTGATCAGGGTTTCGTCCTCGTCCGGTAACTTTAAGTACCCGTAACCTAGGTACGTTCGTATTCTGTATTGGGGATCCGGAGTGAATAGCGAAGCAAGATGAATAATTTGTGAAATCACACTACCGGCCAAGCATGGGTCGTCTGAACGAGTGGGACTGTGTCGGATGAGAACTATGACATCATTCCGCCTTTGAAAGATCAAAGGCGGCATGAATTCATAGTTAGATCTAGTGCCATCCCGGAAGGAGCTGTTGTACTACATCTACAAAAGCGAAAGATGAGTCTTTCCAAAAAAAAACGTATTGTTTAATTTCTTGCCAAATCTTTTATGTCATAATTGTGTTAACTAGGTTTCCTTTTATTTTGTTCCAGACATAATTGAAAATCTGTTTTGCTTACTTTCCGTCTGTAATTATATCGCAGTTCGGATTCAATATGATATCTCAAAATTTTTGCCAACACTGTTGAGTTGCATGTTAGTAATTTCTACACGTATAGGACTATGAGCAGACGTCATAGTGCCTTTGTTCTCCACATTCCCGCTTTCCGTAAGGAAAATTTGAAAGCATCGTTTGCACATGGAACAGCCAGACTCCTAAATAAGCTCCACTTAATTTGTAATCCTCTGTTGTCGGTAGAGACTGTTAAGATTCATTTGCTAAATCACCCAAATCTTCTATATACTCTAGGAATAGAAATCAGAAATCTTTAGCAACTATCACCACCCCTCACCCTTTTCTATCTCTTCTCGATCCCCCCATCTATTCACATACCCCCTTCGATCTTCTCCGATCTCCTGTCACACAAGATTCCAATAAGACATACAGTGGACTAGCGGCCACTCCTCCCGCTCACGAGGCTCCCTCCCCTCGACACTATCCTCTCTTGTGCGACAAGATTTGGAAGATCGACCCCCCCTCCCTCCTTCTCCCTCCCCCACTTTCACGCACATTCTGCACCTGCCGACGCACCCGAGTGGTGTAAGATAAATAAATAAATAAATAAATGATGGATTTTAATAAATGATTTTAACCAAATTGAATTGTTTCATGTGATTCCAATAAAGTGACCGACTAAGTTTCCATGGGAAGCAGACAAGAACACTTCACAAACTCCCATCCCCTTCTCCCCACCGCTACAGTACCCCAAGTAGGATGTACAAATTGCACTAATGCGCACATATTTATCAGCCAAAATGATGATGAGTGGTCAGTGGGGTATACGGTAGGCAAGCAGAAGGTGCGGCTGTAGAACTCGTAAGAATCGAAGAAGAGTAGGCGCAGTGAGATACGAAATAGTCGAAGCTGCAAGGCTCACTCATTGTGTTGGACGAGGAGGGAGAGACTGACAGAGTGTAAGTAGGAACGAGGCGGGGTCGAGAAGCCTCAGAAGATCCCACATTATCCACCTCGTCCAGGGGTCACCTGCAGAGATGGAAATTAGGTTCGGTTAATGGATTATCCAGTAGCAAATGCACTCGCGTCGCTGCGGTTTGGATTATACACTATGCGACGCGCAATGCGCTAAGAGAGGATCAGTGTGTAAGAGAGGAAGAGAGGATCTAAGAGAGGATTATCCAAAAAGATATCGGATAGTTTGGATCCTGCACTTGCGAGAGGGGGAAGACACACTTCGATTCGTCCTCGTCCCGCCCTGCACTGGTGCAGTACTCGCGCTGCCTTCTCGGCATCGGAGAGCGAAGTGAAGGACAAGTAGATCGACTCGGACTAAAAAGTCATTGCTCTCGAAATCATAATAGTACACTGACGATGAAGTGGACGTGCTCCGCCTTCATTGCCTTCAGAAGAGTCCTCAGCTGCGATTCTGAACAAAGTATTGAAGTCATGTCATCGCCATGTCCCCGAGCACCCTTCCTCAGCATAGTTGGGGGGACGCATCTCAACTGCAGCACTCGCGACTCCACCTCCAACTCGCGGGTTCCTGCAGTGGTTCGTATGATTACTGACAATTAGAGTTCTCTTATTGTAAAATTTTCATTGTATACACTAGTATGTTTCAGGTGTGCTTTATAAAAAAATGCTCGTCCGCAAAAAAATAATGCACCTGAAAAATATTCGAAAATTTTTTTTTTCAATAAGAGACAACTTTTCAAAAAGAGAACTCTATTGATAATCCTTTCTCGCGTTGACTTACGGAATCGAGGGAATCTAACTCGTGCCACCACGGTCCAATCACTCGGATCGACTACCTCCAACAGAAACACGAGACGCAGGGCGCTCTGAAGACGTTAAAGGCATTATCTTGTCTTTTTACAAGAATATCTTATCTCTTGTCAGTAGAGTGAGCTATTCGAGTATAGGTCTCTTCATTTCTCACACTCTCTCATCACTCGACCGGTCGAGAGAGCGTGGGAAATGAAGAGATCATTATCCAAACTCCACCTCCTTACCTCGAGTGAGTCGCATTCCGCTATGGCCTCAGCTTTTCCGTCTGTCCTTCTCACATACACACAACGTTCTTCATCCAAAAGTCCAATGAGAAAGAGGGCCGTATCCAGTGCATTGGCATTGCGCGCGACCACTGACACCAAGCAAGCTGAAAGGATGGCGTTGGCAAAGTAGACAGCCAACGACTCGAGCGATTGTCTATTGCCTGCTCTTGCACTCACATTCCAGCACTCCTCCTCTCACAGACGGCAGGTCGATTTCCTCAACTGCGACGCAGTTGATCTGCAAAACAGTCAGGGATACGGTAGGGATACGGTAGGCAGAGACGAACCTCGTCCAATTTCATCTCGAGATCTGCCTTGTCCGCCTTAGCACACGTCTCGGACACCTCTTTGGACATCTGACGAGTGGCGTCAGCGAGAGCCTCGATGGGGAGGCGAAGAGAGGAGTGAGATGGGCGGGGGTTCCTGCAGTTGATGGGAGGGATACGGTAGGGATACGATAGGCAGGGACGAACCTGAGCAGCTCGAGGATCTCAGTCAGCATGCACTCCATGCGATCCTGCTTGGCCTTGATCGCGGCGACCTCCTTGGCGAGGGCATCCACCGATTCCTGATTGGCGGCATCCGTACTCGGGGAAGTGAGTTGATCAGACATGAGTGGAGGGGAGAGAGAGGGGAGGTGAGCCGACCGCTCTCGATGACGAGAAAGAGTCGTAGTGATAGCGAATTGAACTGTTTTCCACGTGATAAAATGACCGACTAAATTTCTATATTTTATACACTGCAGTTTGATGGTTAGTGATCATTCAAATAAATGCGCGTTCGATTGTTTGGTCGAACCTAAGAAGGAGCCTTTGGATGAGGAGAAAGAGTTGGATACTGTTACCTCCCGAAGATCGTTCAGTTCTAAATGCACGGGCGGAAGTGCTCTTGGAATATTTTTTTCGACTCGACGACATTACTTGGTCACTAATCATTTCCACTCGTTCATTTCCTTCCGAGTGGTATCCTCTCTCTTCTCGTCCCTTCCTTCTACTCGTCTTCTCATCCTTACATGTGATCTCCACTTAGCAAGCAACGCAGATGCTAATTCGAATGGAACAATTGCTGAGCAGTTGTCGTAATACGGCACTTTCAATAATAAGAATCTGATTAGGAATCGAATGATAAGCATTAATTACCAATTATGTCTCTTTTTTCAAAAATACAAATGTAGCATGCTTGAATCAGCTGGATATTTCAACTTGTGTTTGTCCTCGATGTTTCGATGGATTATTTTAGCCGAATTGATCTGTTCTATGTGATTCCAATAAAATGACCGACTACATTTCCATGGGCAGCAGACAAGAAGACTTCGAGAACTCCCATATCCTTCTCCCCACCGCTACAGTACCCCAAGTAGGATGTACAAATTGCACTAATGCGCACATGTTTATCAGCCAAAATGATGATGAGTGGGCTATACGGTAGGCTGAACGGGATAGGAAGAATAGGCGCAGTGAGGCACGAACTCGTCGATACTGCAAGGAAACTCGGGGCGTTGAGGGACGAGGAGGGGAGGGGGAAACTGACAGAATGAAGTAGGGACGAGACGTGAAGTCACAGTGATCGCACATTATAGACCACGCGCAGGAGAGACCTGCATGACAGACTTGCACTTGGGCGGATGGGGTGGCTCACCTCCAGCATCGATCGACCTGCTCGTGCGGTGTGAATGATGGGCGCCGCCTTCCTGGCGTCTTCGATGGAATCGAACCAGAGATAGATGGTTCCATCCTAGAAAAACGCGTTGATCTCAATATGAACGACGACGAACACAGTAGTGCACTCACAAGGAAGTCGACCTCTCTCGCTCCCATCGTCTGGAAGAGGGCGCGGACCCGAGCTTCTGAAGAAATGAGTAATGGTCTGATTCTCTTCGTATTGCATGCTCTCTCGTAGGAGAAAGCGAGAGAGCATGTGAATGAAAGAGAGAGAGAGTCAGATGACTGCTCAAAGAAAGTGTATCGGTGAGACTTTCAAGGGAACTAATGAACTAGAACATTTGATTGGAAATTACTCTCAGATCTCCTCATTTTTTGCACTCTTTCCTTTCCGGAGCGGTCAAGTACCGTAAAAAAGGAACTTGGTCGTAGGTTCCATTTCAGAGTCTAGTCCTCACCACTTCCCCAATTACCTTGCTTGAGGAGAGTCGGCGGAGCGCATCTGATTTCGAGAACTCGGCAATTGACTTCCAACTCACGAGTACCTGCAGAGATGCTTACTATCTGGACACTAGGTGGGATGAGAACTATGACGTCATGCCTCCTTTGATATATCCAATGACGTCATAGTTCTCATCCGATCTAGTGCTTCCTCGTGTTGACCGAGGGCGAAACTTACGGAAAGTGAGGAATCTGGTGTGGGCGAGGACATCTCCAAATGGGGGCTCGGTTATTTGCCATTTTCTCACGTACTTGCGCGCGATCTAAAGGCCGTTTCATTTTGCAAAATCACCAGGTTTTCAGTGTTTGCGTACACTGGGATTCTCGAACTCAAGCAGTGCTTCCGTGTGTCCTCCCCGCAAGTAGTACTTCTCAATTTTCGTATACAATTCTCTTTCTTGGATCAGGCAGATCGCCCGGTCGAGCTCTCTTGCTGAGGGAGAGACGAGAGCAATGATGGAGCCTGAAAGGATGGATTTGCACAGAGTAAACAGGCATTCTATGGCGAATTTCCAGAAAATATTCGCTCAGAGACAAATCGTGAGAGAGCATATGAATTCGCGAGAGAGTGCTCTCTTTCTCTGCGCTCTCTCAAATCTCGCCCCTTGTAAAACGCCGTGAAAGTAAACAGCAGATTGGCTGCTCTTCCACTCACATTCGAGGTCCATTTCATACACTTTGGGCAAGACGTCGTCGACGATCATAGGGAATCCACAAATCCGCAAAACAGTCGAGGATACGGTAGGGATACGGTAGGCAGAGACGAACCTCGTCCATTTTACACTCGAGATCTGCCTGAACGGCCTTAGCGCACGCCTCGGACACCTCTCTTGTCATCTGACGAGTGGCATCAGTGAGAGCGTCGATGGGGAGGGGAAGAGAGGAGTGAGATGGGCGGGGGTTCCTGATCGTCGATGGGAAGGATACGGTAGGGATACGGTAGGCATCGACGAACCTGAGCAACTCTAGGATCTCGGCCAGCATGCACTCCATACGATCCTGCTTGGCCTTGACTGCGGCAACCTCCTTGGCAAGAGCATCCACCGATTCCTGGGTGGCCGCTGCCTTGCTCGAGGGAGTGAGTTGATTGGACATTGTGCGAGGGGAGAGGAGAGAGAGGTGAGGCGACCGCTCTCGGAGACGGCAAATACTCGCAGTGATGTTGACGAAATGAACTGTGCCACGTGATAAAATGACCGACTAAATTTATGATTTATAAAAAATGTTTTTAATATATTTTTTTATTTTTTGTTTGTATTTTTTACAGTTGCAAAAGCGACTGGTAGACATGTGTGGTTGGACGAGAGGGAGGGAGCTACATCCACAAGGGGGAAGAGTGACTAATGAAACGAATCAAATTCTCACCTCCTCAATCCAAGAAGAGTTGAAGAAGAAGGGAGAATAGGACGATTAGTTGGACTAGTAGGATCTTTTTGATGTTCTTACCGTTTTACAAATCAAGTCATTGAAAGGGCTAGGATATTTTTAGGTACACCATTGCTATGCGTGCTTTGGAGGACAGTAATAGTTGCTTCGGCGGTCGAACTGGTGAACAAAAGGAACGTGATGGTTAATGATACTTATTCATTCAGAAGAACGCGCGTTCGATTGTTCTGGTCGAACCTAAGAAGGATGGGGAGAAAGAGCAGGATACTATTGCTTCTCTCCCATGATCCCTTACAAGTGCTTGTCAGGGCTAAATTCGCAGGCTGAAGTCTTCGACTATTTTTCGATTCAACAACGTTCTCTCATCACTAATCATTTCCATTCGTTCCGCTCCTTCGGAGTGGTCTCCTCCCTTCTCTCCTCGCCCATTCCATCTACTCATCTTCCCTTCACTATGGGATCTCTTCTTAGCAAGCCACGCCGCCACAGTTACAACTACGTTCTAGCAAGTGATCTTTGATCTCTCCTGATAACGTCATCGTTGAAGGATGACGTCATCCTGGGCAATGGCCTCGATCTGATGCGCTGGCAGCAGTGGGGACTTGCCAAGATCGCGGGCTCGGCTGACGGCCGATTCGTGTTCGTCCTCGGGGAGAGTCGGGTGAGTTTCCTGGGTTGGTACCAGACAAACATGTGGTACCTGGGCACCGTTGATGTGGTACGATGGAGTACCACTGGTACCAGAGCATAAATCGTACTGTACCATGATTCCATCGTTCAAGCCGTTTCATCATACCTATTCCTGCGTATTCAGACTGTCAATCCACGAGTGTTCGCCGTGGAACACGCGCAGACTCTCCGTATCGAATGCATCGACCTCTTCCTCGGCAGGTACCAAGTGCCACCACAACTCCAGCGGTACCATGGTACCGGTACCCAATGGTCCCATGGCGCCGTAAACCCATTTATCGTACAACTTAATCCCATTTATCTCACAATCAGGCGAGTGCGCGTGGACGTGGGCGACTTCTATGATATTAACCAGCCACTCGCTTTCTACGCCCTCGACGAGCAGAATCTCGTCATCGTTGAAGCGGTATCAACATTTTCGTCATCACTAGACGGTTTACCGCGATTATACATCTATGTTCGGACTAGAGCCTTTAAGAAGAAAATACTTGGCAAATTGCCTGCCGTTGAGCAGTGGTTGGCAAAATTCCAAAATCGCTCCTTTACTCTGCTCTCTCTTATTCTCGCCCACTCCCTTTGGCACGATCTGTACTATACTCATCAGAAATGAAATATTTTATTCCACAGTATAATGTTTTCAACAGAGCACACGCGCAAAGGCAAATTTGAGCAAAGAATTGCAAACTGAAAGATGAATATAGAGTGCCCGCGGAATATTCATCGTAAATGCTTCTTTCGGGGGATCGGATGCTGAGGCAGTGGCTGATCCGGATCAACATGGAGGAGGGAACGGTTCGTCGTGTCTACACGGCATTCAACAGGAGAGGAACCCTCTCTCGCTTTCGGATGTTTGTCCAGAATTCCTGAGCGAGTGGTTCTAACATTGTGCCAACAAAGTGCCGTTTGGCTACAGTACCTGCGTGTGGGTACAGTACCAGCGTGTGGGTACAGTACCTGCGTGTGGGTACAGTACCTGCGTGTGGGTACAGTACCAGCGTTTGGCTACAGCACCTGCGTGTGGGTACAGTACCAGCGTGTGGCTACAGTACCCGCAGTTCCGCATCTTTTCAGGCGGAGTGTCCGTTCGTGCGTGGATACTTCATGGACGCTAACAGCCAGTATCAGACCATCGTCGGATCGGCGAGTTTCCCACTGACTCTTCGGGTCATTCCCCGCCAAAATAGATTAAAAAAATCAGGGCAGTCAGGTTCTGGCAAACTGCCTAATCTCTATTTCTCTCGACACTCTCTCCAATCTGCATGCTCTATCGATCAATGGGGAAACGCTTAGAACTCATCGACCATTTCAGGAGTACGCTCTCACGTGTTCAAGGTTCCCCGACAGAGGTATTTAAAGATATATTTTACATATTAATATTATTTTGTGTATATGAAATTTTATATTTTAAAATTGTTTACAGCATGAATTACAGTGATAAAACTTGCAAAATACTGAGTGTATATTAAATTTCAGTTTCAAAAAGGATAATAATAATACAAATATTGCAGCCCTGCTCTACCCCCGTGATCCACTCTCGATGAAGAAGCACATTCTCGCGCCCGGAATGTACGAAAAGGTGAGAAATGGTCTGACTCTCTTCGGTTTGCGCGCTCTCTCACCGGTCAGAGAGACGAGAGAGCGAAGAGAGTCAGACGATTGCTCGCGAAGGTAGTACTCATCTCACCTCGGGGCCACTCCCTGAATATTGATTGATTCATATTGATTTCACCTGTAAAATGTAGCGCATTTCAGGCGAATCTGCACGTCAGCCGCTTCTGTGATCAAGACTGCTGGGTGCTGGGAAGCAACCCATTCTTCATCTCGGATAAGGTAACGTTTTATGACAAATTTCCAGAAAACATTCCCTTCGAGACCATTCCCGAGAGAGCATGAAAATTCGCGAGAGATTTGCTCTCTTTCTCTGCGCTCTTTCATCTTTCGCCCACCCCTGTAAAATATTCAGTGCCGCGAGAAATGGGAGCAGAGTATTGCTATTGCTATATTGCTTTCAGAGTATTGCTTTCCAATCTACCGTATTTGTTTACTTTATTACTATACAGTATATACAGTATAGTAATAAAGTAAACAAATACGGTAGATTGGGAAGCAATACTCTGCTCCCATTTCTCGCGGCACTGAATATTTTAGTCTATACCTAGATAAAGCGGACCACATTCGCTGCGCGAGCATCTGTGTTGAGATATCATGCACATGCGAGAGGGATAATTCCTTTTTTCTGCACATTTTTTCACCACCCCTCTACCCCATTTTGGGTCTCATTCCAGGGCATCTTTGCGAAATGAACTGAGTATCCTTTTTCATCAGCTATCGCGAACTGACTTACGCCATATCAGGTGGTTGGCTGGCTCATCGATCACCGTTGCGGACGCGGCGAGCTTTCTACTGTAATCGAGTTGGATGTGGTGTGAGTTTGGCTGTGTGAAGAGATAAACTATTAGGGGACACCAATAGAAGATCAAAGCTTCAGGACGGGTGTCTGCAGCCTGCGCAAGACGAGCGGTGCCTTCGCCCTGCCATCGCGAAAGTTCGGCGACATCACGTGGAGTCAGGCCGTGGATGGACAGGTTAGAAAGACGGGGCAAACTTGGTCAGAGGAGAACTATGACGTCATGCCGTCTTTTGATATATTAGGTTGGTGCAAAAGTTTCTGACTATTTTCATGTTTGGGCATTTTGACCTCCCCGTTCATTAAATTTTGCCAATCGACTAATGATTTTTCTCAGTTTTTGAGGGCTTGGGAATGCTTTTTAACTAACACTATACCGGGCCAATTCGATCACTAACGATGGCAATATTCACTGTCAAAGTCATTATTGTCCGTATCTCGCCATACTTTTTAATTGCTCATAACTCCAAGGAGAAATGTGACAACGGCAAAAGTGAAGGACTATTAAAAAGCCCAATTCATGGGCATATTGCCACACTCTGTACAAATTCATAAGCACGCAATGCCCGTTTAAAATTTGGAGCATAGATCAAGAAAATACTTATTGGAAATTTCCTATTTTGTCTTTGCTAGCACTGCATTCGTATAGATCGCGTAACACAGCCCAATTGTGATTGTATATATTCTGCCTACCGACCTTGTTATACAGTTACATTTGCCTTTGAATTCATTTGTCAATGAGCGAACGGGACATTTCGAAACCGCGATTCTGCCAATTGGGAAGCCCAAACCAGTATTTTTTACTGTATCTTTCTACTAACTCGCACTGAAGATCGGATGTTTCACGCTTAACTTAACAAGCAACTCTTGCTCTACTACTGACATATTGGGCAAATTCAGTAGGTCACAAATATTCGAAAAGTAGGGCTCAATCAAAAACACTGAAAAACGCAAATTTCCGGGATTTTTTCTTAAAAAATTATTTTCTCCTACTTAGGAAACACTAGATCCAATACAATTGTAATACGAGAGTCAACTATTAGTGAGTTCACTAAAACTGTAGAGAAATTACAGACAATCAAAATATGCTAGCATTAATAACGAAAAAATAAATAGTCTGTAACTTTTGCACCAACCTAATATCATGACGCCATAGTTCTCATCCGAGCAAGTGCCGAGAAATGGCTATCACACACATGTTCTGACCCGCCAGAATGGCTTGATAGCAAGCAAAATGGAGAGACGATTCTGTGAGAAATCACGCATTGCTTGCATTGTTTGTGATGAAGGGCAAAGATTACAGAGCACTTTCTCAGGTGGCGTTCCAGTGCCAATACAGACAGACGAGCAGGGTCTTGCTGGCTGTACGATGGGCTCTGGAAGAGCTGAGCTCGGTTTGATCTCTGATCTTTCCTCAATTTACAAGCATTAATTCAGTTGTATGCGCGTCATAGAAGCATCTTCTGGAAAATGACTTGGTTCGTAGAAGTAGATTGTTCTTAGGAAACTTCTTCGGTTTCCGGCCAGCCTCTGTTTCTGAATAGTCCTATCAGAAGAGATCCCTTCCATTCCTAGCCGTTGCGCACCCAACCCCCAGTTGAGCAATCGTAATGTGTGTTGGGAATGGAAGAGACGAATCGGATTTGTGAGATTGGCTTGAAACCGAAGAAGAGCCGGTCTTTGATCTTGAACTTTGGATTGTATTAGGCTGGGCGAGCGCGTCGACCGCTTGTAGCAGTGTATGTCCTGCCGTTCGCAGAGAATACTGTACCCGAAGACCAGCGACTTCTCCGCGTTGGTCTTCGATCTTTCTTCGATTTCCATTCTTGGTCTCTATCTCTAGACAGTCTAGTTCATTTCGTTTACTCTCTCATCAATCGACCTCCCGAGAGAGAGAGAGAGTGCAAGGTATCGAAAACAAGTGGACCCTCCGTTTTTTTCCGAATGTGAATGGGCCATAAAACAGGGTTGCTAGAGTGAGAGTGCAACGACTGGATAGGGCTGAAAAGATAAGAAGAAAAAGTATTGTAGATTCGGCACACTGGACACTCTCACGTGGCGGTTGCAGGAGATCAAGGCACATTTTTTAATCATTTAATGAACATTAAAATTACTTATTTTAATTACTTTAATTTGATATGCATATTCAACAGTAATCACTGCATTTTACGGAGAAGTGAGGGAGCGCAGAGGAAAAGTGCAATGCGAATTTACATGCTCGCGTTTGGTCTCGAAGCGAATTTTTTCTGGAAATTTACCAAAGAATGCCGTGTAATTAGTCCAATTAATAGAATTGCAGACTACAGTGCCGATGCATCCCCGCATGATAGATGCGCACCTCGTTTCCCTTCGCAACGGACACTACCTGCTGGCTGAGATTGTCAGATTTGTTTTTGCAAATTAAACCGTTTAGATTTTTAAAAAACTAAAGAATTCTCTCACGGGGTGTGCTCAACCTTTTTCGACACTAGCAATGGCTGCTAGGGCAATTCGGAACAGAATCGCGATATCGTCATCGTTTTCCGCTTCAAATTTCGCAATATGCGAGGGGAATTGCGATGTCACAATTCTGCTCCGAATTGCCAGCCCTAATGGCTACGCAAGAAATGGCGCTGTTCATGCTACGTGTTTGCTGAGAAAGCTCACAGACACTGGGGACAGTAATTTCATCCCCACGCTAAAACTACACTATTTGGTCACATTTGGTAGGATATTTCTCGATTTTTCACTCTCAGACCACGCCGTTGGGACAGAGTCGAATCATCGGATCGACGGGAGTGCATGGAGAGAAGAGAAGACTGAGACTCCGCCTCATCCGCAATTCATCCACGTTGGCCAATTTGCATATTTGGTTGTTGGATGCCAACTAGAGTGCGAAATAGGGGCAACCACTCGAGCTGTCTTGAGAGGATGGCTAATGAAGAGATGCTTGCCCAAATTGCACTCTCGAATCTCGGCACTTCTGCAGAAGGCCGGACCAAGTTTAAAAGGTTTATTCGTAATGCTTTCCACGAAATTTGCGGGTCGTATTATGGATAAGGGTAGGATAAGGGTTGATACTATTATTTTAATTTGGTCCGGCCTTCTGCAGAAGTGCCCGAATCTCAACTATGTGTGAATGTTGGTGCATTTTCTCGTGTCTCTACGGGTAGAGAGTTGGCGGATTCTAAAATAAAAATTGATATGGAATCCTTGCAGTGTCACTCCGCTCGCCCGCCTCTCCTCCATTGCCATCCAGAAGAACGCCCGAATTCCCAAGAAGATCTTCGAACAGATTGCTGCGAGAATGATCGTGTGACCTGCTCATTGTGACATACCCTCATCGATCGATTATCTGCCTGCCCTTCCCTCACTGTATTCGATGTGTTTACCGCCCTTGCCCTTGCCATACCAACAATTTCTTCAAAATATCGATCGAATGTTGTATGCGCATAAACGTCTGATGATCTTGTTCGTTTCTAATTAACGTACACTGAATGACAAAAATAAATACAATACAATTCGTTAAATACTATGACGTCACTGATTCTCGTGCAAGAAATATATTATTACTTTAACTTTAGAAATTACTACTGTAATTGTAACTCTCTGATTTCTTGTGACAATGTTATTACAAATTCTCACACAGCGATTTACATGCCATTGATATATTCCGTCAGAAGCGATAGAGGAATATAAGTGACTTCTCCCTGGGGTTTCATATTGGATCAATTACTAGCCGGTTTAACATTCAGATAAAAAATCAGTAATAGTCAATTTGTAATGTGCGTAATTCCAGTTGTTCGCAGTACAATTTGCCGCTGCCTAGGAGGCTGAACAGGAATCGATAGTTCTGAAATGTAACCGTGCGTTGCTAGTTTGCATTCCACTCAATATTGTATGCTGCGATTCTTCTCGATGTTTCGATTGATTACGCTTGAATGTTCCTTATGATTCCAATAAAATGATCATGATTTCTCCCGCAGACCAGTTGGTTTCGAGCAAATTCTTCCGCTCAATGAGAGGCGGCTGCAAGAAGAGGGAACCTTTTTGCCTGACTCTCTGAATTTCCCACACTCTCTCGCTCTTCTCTCGTCCATTGCACTCTCTTTTTGCCGGGTTTCATTGTGTGCTCCGGTCCGGATAGCCTGTCTCCCTCCGCCTCTCCCCCACATCATCATCATTCGATCGAGGGCTCGTCATTTCGATAGTAGTCCATCAATTTATGCATAGCTCATTTTGATGTTTCCAAGCATTATTTCGCACTGTTCTTACTCTTCTTTCCATTGCATGTATTAGATATAATCATGGTCTGATGTCGTTCATTTTTTCAGAGGTTCTGAATCATTCGGAAACTATTTCAGATGATAATCAGATTATCACTGATATTCGTAATCACACTCGGAACTGCCTCTGCCAAATGCAACAGCAAGAAATGTGAACTGAACGTAGTCACGGGTAGGTCATCATTCTCAGATTTCAACCCTCTTCAACTACTCAAGCTCACAATGCTTCAGTTACCATTTTTTAATGAACTCAATCACCTACAATGTGAGGCAGAAAATTCTCCAAATTCAATTCTCCACTATTTTCATATCAATTTCCCTTCCCGGAGATTTCCCTGAGAGGGGCATTATGTTATGCTCATATCTGGAAGATCATCAGACTAGCAACCAAATGTGATTCTCATTGAGCCCGATTCGCTCGAAGTCACGGCGAGGGTACGGATGATACTGTAGATTTGGGCGAAGTAGCCGAGGAATCGATCGAGAGAGTTCGAGAACTGTACAAGGCTAAGAGAGGAGGTGAATTACCGTATGCCTCGATCAGTTGTCGATTGATACTTACAGTCCTGCCGCACCCCTCTTCTCCCTCGACTGAGCTAGCGATTGAAAGAGCCTTTCCAGCTTTTGTTCTGGAGGAAGTAACAAGAACGGCTGGCAAGTGAGTCTCTTCATGTTACGTCTTCTCCCTTTCTGAAGCTGACAAAAATTTTTTTTGTAATGCTCATGAATCCATCTTCACCGTAGATTGCAACGTCCCATCGAGCAACAACAAAATTACCATTCGGCCTGTTTAATCTGTCAGAAATGTGCTCGAAAAGTTGCGCAAAAAGTTCGCGAACTTCTAAGGTGCGTAAAAACCGCGCTCTCTCGCTCTTTCTCTAACCACCTCGCTGAAAAGTTCGCGAACTTTTCAACGAGCTCGATGAAAAGTTCGTGAACTTTTCAGCGAGGTGGTTAGAGAAAAAGCGAGAGAGCGCGGTTTTTTGAGAGAAACAGTTTTTACGCACCTTTTTTACGCACCAGAAGTTCGCGAACTTTTTGCGCAACTTTTCTCGCACATTTCTGACAGATTAAACAAGCCGATTATTAACTGTACTCGAATCTGCTGCAGGAAAGCTGCAGCCGCGCTGTCGCAGGAGGTGTGCGGGCTTCCCCGACGTTGCAGCAGTAGCAGATCTGCCAAATATCGTGATCGACTTTATCGCTCCCTTCGATTCCCATTTTCTCTTTCTAGAAGCGGAGAGAAATTGTGGGAACAAGAGAGAGTCTGGACCTTCAAAATTCGGGCTGTTAGCGAGTAAAAGAAGGCCAATTAATCGATGGCTCATGATCATTTAATGATGTTCGAACAATGGTAAAAGATCAGCATCGCAGGATCCCCTGATGGCACGTGCAACAACGTGGTGCACTCCGGCTGGGGCGAGGCGAGGACGCAGTTGGGCAGACTGGCCAGGGAAGACTATGAGGACGGTAAGTGATTAATTATTTTAATTAATCAAAATAATGAAGCATTTAAGAAATTTAAATATTTATGTGATTCGTAGGCATACTCTCGCACCCATTGAAGTTTTACTATTCCACCATGGGAAATAATAAAAGTGAAACGTAACTCACCATTGGTAGATATAGATGCGCGCATATTCGAACAGTCTTCTATTAAATCGTTCCCTCATTATAACATACCAGAGCACTAATTCCCTTCATTCCTCATTCGTTCATTCATTCATTAATTTATTAATTTCTGTCAGATCTCTCTTCTCCTCTCCCCTTCCTCCCTCCTCCCTCGGCTGTCGCTCCTCTTGTGTTGGAAGGCCACGGAGAGATTCACGTCTGTTTAATATTAATTATTTATTTACGAAATTATATTACAAATACCCGCTATCCGCTGGTAATATCCGCTCCTGGAATTTATCAAAAAATCTAAATATTGTCAAGAATTATTATGGCGGCGAAATTCACACCCGAGTCACTTTTGAGTTTCAACAGTTGGTTATTGGACACTAAATTGTTGGGTCAATGATAATTCGAGGAGAACTC
This sequence comes from Pristionchus mayeri, assembly GCA_036245805.1. Lineage (NCBI taxonomy): Eukaryota > Metazoa > Nematoda > Chromadorea > Rhabditida > Neodiplogasteridae > Pristionchus > Pristionchus mayeri. The sequence goes on from BTRK01000002.1 coordinate 7,105,887, forward strand.
CTATAATAACAATAAACCAATCCTGCCACTTACTTGACATTGTGAGAGAATGTTTCACAGAGTGACATCATCGTTGAGGAAATTTTCCGGCACTAATTATAAAGGAAACATGAGAGGGAGCATATAAATTGACTAGAACTGTATCTATTTCTCTCCGATTTCTCATCTTCCCTGCATAGAGTGCGCAGTAGTGAAGGCTTCGTAAGAAATTACTCCTTTCACTCGGTGTAAATTCTCATGACTATCCTGCGAGAGAAAAAAAGCAGAATGAAGAGAGGATTCCTTCTAAGCCACCCATTATCTTCAGGGCATCTCAAAGATGCTGCCAGCTCTCTGGCGATTCGTCGTCTCGGATTCGCTGCAGCTGCTGCAACTCTCCGAGGATGCAGCAGCTTGCTGCAGGGAGGGACACGGAATGCAGCAGATGCAGCAGAGGGATTGTGTAGGAGCAGAAAGGGAGAACGGAGAGGAGAGGTCAGAATGCTAATCTAAACAGAAAAAAATTGCTGCTCCTAGTGCTTTGTTGATTTGATAATTTATTAGATGCATTTTAAATATCAAGACACTGCAACATAGAGAAAATTGTGATTATTTAATGTGAAACGGAATTCGACAGAATATTACAAGCCGCAATGTTTCCAAATTGACATATTTTTTGTGAAACATATACGAAATCTGAAATATCAAATGTGATGGAACGTAATGAGCGATGCAATGTGATTCTCGATAATAGTGTTGCTTTCTGGAAGTGCAGAGATATAGGATGGAATTAACAGAGTCATTAGTGAAATTCAGAGCTTGCTCAGGTTTGGTCGCTGCCTTTCTCTCCCTCGCACCCTTCCCGCATGCACCACTCCACACGGCAAGGGACGACAGCAGGTGGGCATTAAGTTATTAATAAAATCGATAAAAACGGATAACATTTAGCATACTCTGGTTTCTTCCAACCAGTAGGTGGTCAACTCCCCACCCACTGGTCAGGGCACTGGTTACCAACTGGTCAGGGCACTGGTTAACCAGTGGTTAGCCTAAACTCCGCCCACTCCAACTGGTTAACCACTGGCACTGGTTAACCAGTGCCCTGACCAGTTGGTAACCAGTGCCCTGACCAGTGGGTGGGGAGTTGCCCACCTACTGGTTGGAAGTGGTTAACCAGTTGGAGTGGGCGGAGTTTAGGCTAACCACTGGTTAACCAGTGCCCTGACCAGTTGGTAACCAGTGCCCTGACCAGTGGGTGGGGAGTTGCCCACCTACTGGTTGGAAGAAACCAGAGTAGTTGTATTGAGAAAAAAAACAAGAAGAACGCCCTTCAGCTAATGATAACAGCTGAATATTTAGTATTTTCAAAATTTATTAATTATAATTTGATAATTATACAAAAATAGATGAATACGGCTACATCTTTCCTCGATCTCGGCCCGATCTACGGCAATTCCCATGAGGAGTTGAACAAGAGAAGAGGAAGAGATGGTGAGGGGAAGCTTTCTTAGTTTCACCTGATCTCTAAATTGACGAGAGAGTGTGGTGAATGAAGAGAGTAAGGTGAATCAATCAACACACTACTGAAGTGAAAGAATCATAAATCCCTAAGAATCATGACTTACCGTAGCTCATCAAGGTACAGTAGTTCATTTGCTTATCGTAATCCATCCACTACCGTAATCCTCCCACTACCGTACTCCCTCAGGCTTCTTTCTCTCCTCTCATCGAGGTTCTTCTTCTCCTCACTCTGACCCCGTTGCCACCCTCTTCCGGGCCAGTCACAATCGAGTTTCCAGACAGTTAGCGGTGAGTTGTCTGACCTATCGGAAACGCGTTTCGGTCGCGCTTTAACATTGCATGCTCTCTCGCACTATCTTCATATCGAGATAGCGAATGAGACGTTGGCAATATAGAACAAATAAAAGAGAACGAGGTCTTTTTCTGAGCAGAAATTAGACTTTTGATCAGTCTTTTTTATGTTTCACGCAAATGTAAAGAGCAGAAGAAATAAAAAGATTTCGATTCGAGAACAACTCTACGTGCGATATCAAGAAAAATAAATATTCTGTTTCTGTCTGTCTTACCACACCTTCCTTTGTCAGCTTATAGAGCAACAACCGAGGAGAATCAGAGTTCAAAGATTAAATTAAAGTTCAAAGATCGAATACTTGCAGAAAGTGAACGCCCACTGGTCGTCCACTCAACTATTCGAGGAATCACGTCGGATCAACATTGCCCAGTGATCTTTGACCTTTCCCTTTGACCTTATCATATTCCTTCTTCCAAGAATCTACATCGCGGGAAGGGGAGAATAGGGAAAAGCTGCTGAATTTATCTTTTATCTCTCCGTTTAGCAATCAATTTCTAGATACCAACACATCGTCTACAATGAACTTCTGCCGCTGATTCTCGGCAAGGAGACGTGGTCCAAGTGAGGAATGAGCGTATTGTAGTATACTGTAGCAGAAAAAATTCTAGATATTGATCGTTAACTGAAAGCGTTGGTCAAGTTTCCGTCTCTCAGACTCAATAACCAGAGGAGTGCAAACTAAGAAATGATTTCCCTGGAAATCATATTCTAATTCCTCACTCTTTTTAGCCAGTGAATAAATAATGAATTGATGAATGAATGGCACGCAGAATGCAGAGTCATTCATTACCAATCATCCCTAGTTCATACGATTTTTCCATCCTTCAATCCTATCGTGGTACCCTCGTAGATTCGGCCTCGCTCCTCTCTCATCCGGTCACTCGAATGCTTACTCACTCGAGGAGAATCCATCTACGCTCAACGAGTTCGCAGTGGTTGCCAAGCAGGTAAAGAATGAGAAAGATAGCAAAAGATGAACAAGAGTCGCTTACACGAAATTCCATAGCTATTCAAAATTCTATGATGTCATTCGGACATGAGAGAGAACTTCTGACTCTAAAAATGAATTCTCATTACATATTTCGTGATTGATCACGAGTAAATGAGAGATTAGGTGTTCGAATCGAACGAATTGACTGTCTTCATTCTTGTAGATCAGAGTTCTTTCATAGGTGATATCTCCATGATTTTGCAGCTCTCCCGTCTGCTCTCTTCTCTTCGACAAGGCGACCACTCCGAGCATGCCGACACTCCGCACTTCGCACGAGCAGACGAGATTCCGGCACCGCCAGGACCAGAACCGTCGGTTAGAACTTCCGGAATTTAGCCGGGTTTTCTAAAGAGCAGCTGTAACTTCGAATTACCTAGATAGAATTTGCAACTGTATATTTCCGAGTGCTTCCTAAATTCAGCAGCCCTTTACAATTCTGCAGCCGCCCTCTGCCCGTATGCTGCTGACTCCTTCTACCTCGGCATCGAGAGCGCCTTCCTTCCTGGAGGGAGAGAGATTCAGAGACCACGAAGTGACTAGGAACATCCAGTGGGTTACGGTAGAGAATTGTGATTGGCTATTATATTTATATAATGAAGCAGGGAAATTTAGCAAATAAACATGACCAGATAATTGTGATTTTTAAAGTTACCGGACGAGGACGAAACCCTGATCTGACCCTGATTTGGTCGCGTATACGAGAGAGTATGCAAAAGTGAGAGAGCGCGAGATTACGCTGATCATTTCCGGCTTTCCCTTGAGGCTATTATTGATCTTTAGCATTTTAGTATATTCATTCTCAACTAATTCAGCCATCGGCTATTCGATGGAGGATAAAAAATAGGGGGTCAATTTCCTCGTCCGGTAACTTTAAAGCACATTTCCATGCAAACAGCATTTCCTGGCTCGATTATGTTATATAATCGTTTTTATTCAATTCATAAAAGCTCTTTGCCATCGATTTTTCATTCAGAGGGATGCTTTCCCCCGATGGTTCGATCTCCGTAACTTCTCCCATGCCCGACCACTCGCCTCCTCATTACGGAAGGGTCGATCCCGGGGTGGAGGAGATATTGAGGTCAGAGTAACTGTTGTTATTGTTTAAATAAACATATATTTAATTAATCATTTAATTTTGAATGAAACAATTTACTCCCTAACTGACACTCTCCCTCGTTTCTTTGATCTAAAGACTGTTGTGAATTCTCGTAGTCCGTTGCAAAGGACCAAAGATTAACAATGACGTTAGTTCCATTATGCTCTTACACATCATGATATTGTCGAGATTGATTTTTATTTTTTTTAAAGACGATTCCGTCGAAGCACTGACCGAAACTTTTCCCCCAGTTTTAAAAGACATTCTTGAAACATACTTCAATTCTCATAATTGCATTTCTCAAATACAATGCATTTAGATCCCGCGATCACGGAATCGCTTCCTACAATGCAATCAGGAAGGCCTGCGGGCTTCCCGAGGTAAATCCTAGAGATTAAATTTGATCTTTGATCCCTGGCAGATTGCCAAGTTCTCCGCATTCTCTTCACTGCTGGAGAAATACGACCTCTCGCAACTCGCCGACCTCTATAGGTGAATTTACGCTGTCCATATTTTCTCCCTCTTTGCTAGATACTCAGTTACCATTGTGAGAAATTAGCGAATCGGGTTGGCAATTTCGCAATCAGGGTAGAGAGGTCTCATCCATCGTATTGCGCTCCCTACTAGCACGAGAGCGACTTCACGCTGATTATACTAAACTAAATGTATTTTCAAACAATTGGGAAAGTGGGAATTTTGAGCAGGGGAAGATTCGCAAGAACACCTCATTTTGCGTTATATCTATCCGATCAGACAAGCGAGAGAACACGCAGTTCTTCATAAGCCATTCTAATTTTAAGGAGCATTGACGATGTGGAGTTGTTGGCAGTGAGTGGGCGTGAGAAGTGAGCTAATTTTATTTTTTTTAATTAATAAAAATCTATTTTAATTGAGGAATTACTAAAATAATTGCGAAATTATCCCGTTCAGCCCCCTGAGAGGCGCCATGCTAGGAGAGACTCTCAGCTGCATTGTTGCAAGGCAATTTGAGCAGGTGAGAAGGATGAAAGTTGATCTTACTCAGGAGATTGTAGATTTGTTTTATTGTTTACAATGTATTCCTGAAATTCACTGTTCAATCAAATCAAGCTCGTTTCAAATGCCAATCGTGAAACTTATTTGATCCTGCTTTTCCCATAACGGAGTTACATCAACGAAAATTCAGAACCAAAAATCAGAGATCAACATCTCAATCGATATAGCAAAATTATCAAAGATCAAAGATCACCTCGTCAGGCCAAATTCGGCGATCGTCACTTCTACGAGTTCGATCTAGGAGGAGGAGGATTTTCAGACGAACAATTAGAGCATATTAGGTATATTATATTAATAAAATTGAGAAAGTGGGTTGAAATATTTCGCACATTCCCAAGCTGGATAGCGGTTTAATGATCATGAGAAAATTGTTAAGCTTTTCGAAAAAAAAAATTTCAAGAATCATTCTCTCCCTCAGACGTTCCTCACTCTCCCGTCTCATCTGTGATGTCGCCGGCATTCATTCGATCCAACCCAAGTTACTCAGGGAGAAGGACCACTTCGAGTCAGTTCGAGATTTAGTGACAGTACCCTAGCTTCCATGGATTGCGAATCAAATCTAATATCAGAGCCGTCTACCATAGCTGTCTCTGGCTCATAAATCCATAAACCATTATCTACAGTAACTCGCCGGTACCGTGCAACTCCACTGCGATCGGCGAGTCGATCGACTATGGGCTTTTCAAGAATGAGGATGTTACGAGGGAAGGATTCGGAGTGGACGAAGAGTTACTGGAAAAGGTGAGGGATGGGGTTGGGGAAGGCACTAGGTTGGATGGGAACTATGACGTCATATATCAAGGCGGCGTGACGTCATAGTTCCCATCCGGCCGAGTTCCGTTGGGGAAGAAATGACTCTCTTCATTCGTGTGCTCTCTCGCCTTTCTGATCGACGATAAAGTAAAAAGATCGAGAAGTGTCATTTCTTGATAAGTCAAATATTTTTGGCAACAATTTCTCGATCCAATTTGAAATTCCTTTTTTTTCGCGTCAATGCAGTGTTTGGATTAGCACTTAGTGCAAGTATTTCAGATATGGCAAACTAGTTGAGTGATAATATTGTTTTGGTCACGGGAAATTGTGGACAAATTGCCTTTAGCGCTTTCGTAATTCAAATGAATAACTGTTGAAACACATTCGATTCCCCCGAGAAAATGAATTCTAGGAAAATGTTCAGTAAATTCTTCAGGCCATCGACCACGGAAAAAGAGTTCATCGAGAGAGGAGAGAGACGACGAAGCAGTCAATTAGCAGGAGTAAGTTTTAATTAATTAATTAAGTTAGAAAAATAAAGTGCAGTGTACAATGCTCTCTCCAAAAGAGCGAGATAGAGAAGGTGAAAGGAAATGCAGATGTTCATTTCTCACTTCTTCATAGGTTAGAGAAAACGAGAGAGCACGTAAATCAGATCATTTCTGCTGAGAATCAGACCATTTCTGCTCTTTTCAGACCAGGGAAATTACACGCACGGCGACCCTCTGAGCATGTACTCGGGCATAATGAGACCGAAGAGGGAGGCTATGGAGGTCTGCTTATATACTTTTTACATTAGAGATTTATTTAAAGAAACATGCTTGTGGCACTGATTTTTATCATTTTCAGTAGGACCTAAAGATCAGGCAAAAATAATCAAACAACTGATCGAATGTAATCAAAATCAGACAACTAAAGACGATCAAACAAGTCAAAAGATGATAGAGATGAACCTTTTTGCAGATGTCGGAGGTGTCGTGCGTGCTGCTTGAGGCCACCAAGTACCTCGTAGAGGAGAGGTAATCGTTCACCTTTCGTTCGATTCTTATGTGGAGTCGTCGAAAATTTCTATAGCGAATCAGGCAGGGATTACTATCGAGGAGGCTGATAGATTTATATTTGATCTCAAACCCTTTCTCAGGTCCTCTCTCCTCCCCGAGACTTCAACTGCCTCTCTCTGCAGCGAGCTGCTTCCTCAAGTGGATGTGTCCAGGTAGAGAGGGATAGTCTACTCGCTTCATTTTCCATGATCTCTAACTGTAGTAATGATCGCGCTATCTGTCTAGTTCGAAGGTCCTTGAAATATTAAGACTGATGACATGGACGTAATTTTTTTAGATCATTGGGAAATACTGTCAATAATTTAGAAGATACAGCAAACTTCACGTCCATATAACTTATGTTTCAACAAGCGGTTATCAGGATTAAAAAAATGAAACATTGGTTCCTCCTTGAGTGAATTTGTAAAAACAATAATAAATCAATTACTCACCTGATGCAGTGAGAGTTTGTGACATACGATATCGTGACATATTATCAGACAAATCAGAGCGAGAGCGAGTAAGGACAATCGACAGGGTCAATCAATATCGGCAGATTCGCCGGCAATTGGTCCTTTCTCTTCGCCGAGGGAGACTCTCAGGAGGCCTGTCTACCTCAGAAACTCCCCTGCGATCCGACCACGCCCTACCGCAGCTTTGATGGTATGATTACGGTATTTAGAGGTTATGGTAGCACCGCAACATGGGCAGTTTATGCATGCATTCCCCTTGATTCAACGAGGTGCTACGTCAGATGAGAAACTATGGAATGGAATGAGAACTATAATCATCCTCTTCTCAATCATTTTTACAGTAGGTTTCAACAATGGAAAAAGCGTCTACTGCAACAATGGATATTATATTTGGTTCTCATCCAATTTAATCTCTCTTACGAGGCACTGCTTCGACAGTATTATGGATTTCTGGCAAATCGGCTTTATCAAGCTGAAGTTGGCGACAACTACCTTTTTGCTTAGAGTCGCCGTCTTACGTACACAAATTTGCATAATTCGATCACAGATCATTGTTGTTAAACCTCACTTAGCGAGAGTCACTAATTTCAGCCTTAGCTGACAAAGAAATTATTTTTGCTAGATGATATAAACGGAAGACTACCAATTCGTCATTCCCAATGCGATTTTTGTATTAACCGTGAAACGTAACTCATCGAGAAAAAACTTGCTTGCTCACTGGAAAAAAGATCTTTCCTCTTTTCCCATGATGGCTTGCAACTCGCTGCGACAATGGAATTCCATTTTTTTCCTAGATAACTTTTCTAAGCCGATGAGAGATCTGGTGAGAAGAAGAGTGACTCCTCCAGGTTGGTGCAACAACCTTCGTCGTCCGCAGTACGGCAACGCCTTCGGACCATTGCAACATCTACTGCAGCCTGCTTATGATGATGGTGAGAAGTGGAGATAGCTTACCCAGAAATCTCTTGATTCTGAATGTTAATATCTGTCGAACCAGCGAGAAAACACGCAGAATGGGTAGAGTTGAGGAGAGCACGATATTTTTTGGCAATTCAATACACTAATTACGAGTGGCTACGCTCATATAGTCCATTTTCTGGGGATATGCAATAATAAATGTTTAATTAATGAATTATTCAATCCACTAATTAGGCGTGGATGCTCCTCGGTCTCGCTCTAAATCCGGTCGTCCTCTTCCCTCTCCTCGTCTCGTCTCCAACGAGATTCACTTCGATGTACCAGAAGAGCACGAGAGGTGAGGGCTTGGGTGACGTAATTTTGGCTGATGGCTGAGACTATTTAATTATAGCTGTTTCATAGAAAACTGAAGCAATTTGCGAGATGAAGTGAGCTTCCGACCAGTTTTTATTTCTAAAATGCTAGCACATGCTTCAGTAGCTCTTCAACTCTCTCTCTAATTTGTCCAAGTAAGAATAAAAGTATGCTAATTATGATAATCAGTGTTAAAGTTACCCAACACCCGTGAAAATATTTGAATTTCCGCGCGTGCCTGATCACGGCCGCTCTCTTGCTTTTGCATACTCTCTCACTCCTTTTGTCGTGATCCGGCACGCGCGGAAATACAAATAATTTCACGAGTGTTGGCTAACTTTAATTACCCCAATCTCCTCAGATAATAATTAGTTCTAATTAGTGTTAATTACCAGATACTCGCACATGCTGCAGCAATTCGGGCAATTCATCGACCACGAAATGACGCATGCTCCCACGAGCAGAGGGCCAGCCAATGAAGTGCTCAACTGTGAGCAATATTGACCTATCGGCGACGCGTTGCGGTCGCGTCGCGGCTAAATTAGTTAAAGATATGAGTGGATACCGTTGAATCAAGTGAATCAAAAATGTGCCGAAGCGTAGCCCCATCTGACTCTTGTTGTGACTTGCAAAATTCCATTTTTGAGTTATTTTTAACTTTTAACTTTAAAATTACTGAATTTACTAAAATTAATCAGAAAAAAGGCAGGTTCCCGTTGCGATTCTCACTCGTCGATCTCTCCCGAATGTCTGCCAGTTGCAGTGCCCCTCAACGATCCCTTCTTCCCGCCCTATGTGGGAGAGGAGAAGAAGTAAGGAGTGATCTTTAATCTTTGATTCTATCGTTAGATTCGGATTTGTATGATAGATACGGGTAGAACATGAAATAAGCCCTAGATATGTGAAATAGGAGGTGAATTTTGTAGCAATCTTTGATCTTTCGACTGAATATTTTTTATCGAAATGTGAAGCGCGCGCTAGTGGATCATCACCAAATTCCAAGACTTTGTTACGATGTTGAAACACATTTGAAAGTCGAGTGTGATTTTTACCAAAATTGTGAATTAATCGATAAATAATCGATTGATGTCCAATACCGTAATCGTCCCCAGATGCTTGCCCCTCACTCGCTCGCTTCCCGGCCAACTCTCCCTTGGCACCAGAAACCAAATCAATCAGGTACCTACTCTCTCCAATTCCCATGCTCTCTCGCTCCCTCTAACATCTCTGAATATCTCCGTGTCGCACGATCTCTCGTCGAGTAGTCAGGGCTGGATAACGGGAAATCCCGTGCAGCCGCGACGCGACCGTGACGCGTCTCCGATAGGTGTCTCTCTTTAGATCACCTCCTTCATCGATGCCTCAGTCGTGTACGGGTCGACTCTCTGCGAAGCGAAGGCTCTCCGTCTCTTCAGAGAGGGAAAAATGAACTTCTCCCGACTCGGAGAATTCAATCAGTTAGATTTTTTTGTTTATTTTTTGCCTACTCAAAGAATTGGGTGCACTAATAAGGAAAGATATGAGATGTTTCAAAATATCGATGAAACATATCACACATCGAATTTACGATCTCGATGACAAATACGAAAAAAATGAGAGTCACACACGGAATTCATGGAACTCGAAGTGGATATGTTTTCGCAAAAATACCGATAAATGAGAACGAAAAATGAAGAAAATCATCTGTTTGAAAGCTATTCCTCATTTTCAGCGAGACCCTTCCCCAGTCTTCCTCCCCTGAGGAGTGCGAGTCGTTCCCCGCAGCGCCCTGCTTCCTGGCAGGAGACGCCCGCAACTCACTCCACCCACTATTGATCGTGCTGCACACCGCTTTCCTACGGTAGGAGAGGGGTACTGCATTGACAAATGATAAATAGAAATGTCTTCGCTAAAAATATCCACTCTCTTAATTCTGTGGACTCTCACAAGAGAGTTCGCAGAATTAAGAGACTCTTTCTTTGTCAAGCCATCCCTAATACACATAGGATAACGATAACGTCGGAATTCGAAATAATCAATCAGGGTTTAACGAAGGATAGCTTAGTAATGATGCAATCTTCTCACAGGGAGCACAATCGAATCGCCACTCGACTCGGATCACTCAATTCGCATTGGGATGATGAAAGGCTGTTTCAGGTTAGGTTATTAATTTGCGTAAATTATTTATTTAGGTAAATTAAATATTTAAAAATTGGCAGGAAACAAGACGAATCATCTCTGCAATGCTCGCGCACATCAACTACAACGAGTACCTTCCTAAGGTTTCATTTTTTAACTCTTCTGAAAATTTCAATGACAAAAGGTGATGCTATTCCACCTGAAACCGAGCTCAATATCGGACAGTAAGATTCTGGATTGATGTGACATTTTCATTCGGCTCCTCTCACTAGTTTAACCATAATGCTGATTGTGAGATATAAATAATGCTTTCCCTTGCGAAACCATCCCTCGTACTGAAATTGATTTAGATCTATTTATACATCTTGAGAACATGTAGTAAAAAAGGTGGGGGAGAAATTAAGAAATTGAGGGAATTTGTCTGATTCGATTCAATATTGTGAAATATCTTCAATTTCCTTCAGGTGCTCGGCCTTTCCGTTATGACCAAATACGATCTCATTCCGAAATCCACTGGTTTCTTCAAAGGTATGAGCATTTTTCTTTTTGAAAATCAACAATTTATCCAATTACCATTATAATTAGGCTCTAATTAGCTGACTAATTAGTCAAATCGATAGAGAAACTCGCAGGTTACGACCCGACGTGCGATGCCTCGATATCACAGCCTTTCGCCACGGCAGCCTATCGATTCGGCCATTCACTCATACGGTACGGAAATTGAGAAAATACAATAATAAAAATAATTATAACAATAATGATATGCTAATAATGCAATGAAGCGACTCATTCATAATACATCACAAATTAATTTTTTTAGTTTTTTTCCTTGGTGTCGATGGTATCCGAATCACCGGAGAAGCACAAATCGCTGAGAATTCTAAATGTCTGTGAAACATAGATCCACTTCGGCCATGTCTTCCTTCGCCACGTGATGAAAATTCGAAATTTTACAGAATTACAAGATAGAAATCGATAAATTGAGCTCGATTTTCATTCGTTCTTTACCAGTATTTACCTGAATCAACTCACATTCAATGCTGGTAAATGCAGTTTTGAGAGTACCCACCAAAATCAGCGACGCGACCGCAACGCGTCTCCGATAGGTCATGATATCATTGCAGTCGATACCTTCATCGTCTCAGTCCTGTCTATCACAATCAGAGTGCGCCAGTCGATCTGGCGAGAACTTTCAATGGAGTTGCATCGATTTACGACGGAGAAGGAGGTGATCTTAGAACTTTGGCTGTACTTTGATCTATGACTAATTAGCATCCCTTTCCAGTGCTCCATAGCATGT